>JAAGEH010000018.1:49094969-49171516 GCA_011751065.1 Lasiurus cinereus
TTTACATTTAAAGTTATTATTGATAAGTACTTATCTGTTGCCATTTTTAGTCCTTACCCCCGAGTTCCTTCTTCGCTTCCTCGTTCTTTTTATTACAGCAGACCTTTTAACATTTCTTGCATTGCTGGTTTGGTGGTAATATATTCCCTTAGTCCTATTTTGTCTGTGAAGCTTTTGATTTCACCTTCAATTTTGATTGAGAGTCTTGCAGGGTACAGTATTCTTGGATTCAGACCCTTCCTTTGCATGACTTTGTATATTTTATTCCATTCCCTTCTGGCCTGATGAGTTTCTGTTGAGAAGTCAGTAGCTAGTCTTATGGGGGTTCCTTTATAGGTAACTTTCTGTTTCTCTCTGGCTGCTTTTAAGATTCTTACTTTGTTGTCAGTGTTTGCCAATTTAATTATAATGTGCCTTGGTGTCGGTTTGTTGGGGTTCATTTTGCTTGGGACTCTGTGAGCTTCTTGGGTTTGTGTGGGTTTTTTCTTTTCTATATTGGGGAAATTTTCTGTCATTATTTCTTCAAACACGTTCTCTAATCCTTGCTCAGTTTCCACTCTTTCTGGAATCCCAATTATGCGGATGTTATTGTGTTTCATGTTATCCCAAAGTTCCCTTAGACTCTCCTCTTGCTTTTTAACTTTTTTTTCTAGAAGCTGCTGTACTTGGGTATTTTTTCCTACCTTGTCTTCTAGCTCACTGATGCGGTCCTCTGCTTCTTCTAGTCTACTTTTGATGCTTTCTATTGAGTTCTTTATAGCAGTGATGTCATTTTTCATTTCTTCTTATTTATTCTGCACCTCCTCTAGGTTCTTCTGCATTTCTTCTTGAGTCTTCTTTATTTCCTCTTGGCTCTTACTCATATTGTCAAATTTGTCTTCTATTCTTTTCAACCACATTATGATAATTTCTCTGAACTCTTTCTCTGGTAGGCTTATTTGTGGTTCTATTTTGTTTACTTCCTTTTCTGGTGAAACCTGCCTTTCTGTCTTTTGTGGGCTGTTTCTTTTTCTGCCCATGGTCTTTCTTCTCTGGGTGTCTGGTTATGTAGTTCTCTCTCCTACATTGATTGAAAGGCACAAACTACAACACGACCAGGTACAGCACACAAGGCACTGAGTAGAAATGTGTTCAAGATGTTAATAATCACAAATAAGGTGACCACCAATGAAGGACAAATTAGGGGTAAATAGAGAAAGAAGAAGAGGAAAATGAGGAAAAAAGAAAAGAAAGAAGTGCCAAAATCAAATTGGGAGAGTGAGAAAAACAAAAAGATAAATAAATGAACAATAAAATAAAATAAAATAAGAAAATAAAAAGGAGAAAAAGGAGAAGGAAAGAGGAAGAGAAAAAAGTCAGAGAGAAAAGAAAGTGTATAAGAGAGAAAAGAGGAACAAAATATAGATGTCAGGAGACAACTCCAATAGAACAGTCACTAATCCCAATAAAGGCCAGCAACCAGTACCTAGAGATTAAGGCAAATTGCAAATAGCAACCGGTATCGAGGGAGATGAGGGAAAAGAGAGGTAGAAAACAAAGCAAGCAAAAAGCAAAATAAAACAAGTAGAATAAACTAAAATAATCTCACAAAAAATTTCAAAAAATCGATATAATCACTTTTCAGGCAAATAGCAACAAAAGGACATAGAGAAAAAATAACTTTTTGGCTAGTGAAGACAAGAGGAGAGAGGTTTGTGTGGACTTGTAGTAGGGGATTTGAAATTAGATATATAAATGGGGTGAAATTTTAACCAGGTAAAGAGAAAAATAGGGAGAATCTAAAGTTGGAAAAGGGAAAGAGAAACAAGACAGCAAAATGGGGAAAGTTAGGAGGAAAGTGTTGGCATAAAGGTAGAGTTGACTTGGAGTAAAATTATGCTAAAGGGAAGATGAAAATAGAATGTAGAACTCTAATCCCGAAATAAAATAAAGAGAAAACAAAATGACACTTTTTTTCCCCCAAAATGGTAAAGTACTAGTAGTAATTAATAATACTAGTTTAAAACAAAAATGTAATAATTATAAAGGTAAAACCAATTGAGGCAGAAAGAAAAAAATATTCTTTTAATTAAAATATGTGAAAATGAAAAATAAAGAATTAAAAATTTAAAAAAAAGAAAAAAAAAGGAAAAATTAAAAAAAAAAAGAAGAAAAATAGAATGGTCCTTCACTTCCACTATTATTCTGGTTGGCACTCCTGTTTCCCAGTAGGGGAGGTATTGCAGTTCCCTGTGTTACCCTCTTGGTGTTTTAATCTCTTTATTCTTTTGTGGTTATGCGAGAGTCAATTTGTTTGTCATCCATTGGGTGGCAGTGTTTCGGAATTGATCTCTGAGACAAAGCACAGGACCTCTCTAGGCTGTGCTCAGATCCTGCTACTCTGTGGTTCCCAAAACCAGTCTGTGGGGGTTTTGCAGCCTGGACACTGCAATAACTCCTAGGCTGTCCCTCTGCCCCAGAAAAAAAAAAAAAAGAGTGTTTTCCAGAGCTCTCCTCTGTCAACAGCTCAGAGGATTTGCCTTCACACTCAGGGATCACGCCCTGACCACCTCCTCGGACCTCTCCAGAGGCAGCTTTCCCGAAGCCCGGCTCCCACAGTGCGCGTCTCTGCCCTGCGGGGGTAGGAGACCTCACCCTGGCCCAGGCTAAGTCTGACCCTTCCGCGCGCCATGTGGATCTCTGAATCCTCCGCCTGCGCATCTGTGCCGCCTGGGAAGCCACGCTCTGGGTCCTGGCTGCTCTGTGGGTGCCTCCGTCAGCCTCAGCTTTCAGACCTCGGCAGACATCCACCTCCCCCTTAAGTCAGGCGCAATCTGACCTTTCCGTGTGCTCTGTGGATCTCTGGTTTCGCCGCGTGTCTGCGCCGATTGGAGAGCGGAGTTCTGGGTCCCCGGGTTCCTGGCTGCTCGATGGGTGCCCAGCCGAAGGCTTCAGACCGCTGCAGACATCCACCTCCCACTGCAAGATGGCTTGGGCTCCTCGTTCGCGCTGGTGGCTCCGGCCGACAAAATCCCCATGGCAGTGGGGCTGCCTGGCCGGGAGAGCCCCCTCCAGCAGTTCCCCGCCTTCCCCTGGAGGACAACTGACACTAGCTTGCCAACAAACACTCCCAATGCAACTCTCAGCCGCTCTCTCTCCCTCTGCCCAGCGACAAAGCTCCAGACGCGTCCGTCTACTCCGCTGCCATTTTCTCCAAGTCTCCATATGCAGAGTGTTTCTTTGTCTCCTCATGGTCTCTCTTCTCTGGTTGTCTGATTATGTAGTTCTCTCTCTCATTATCCCAGGCCAAATCCAACCTTTCCATTCAGAATGTAGAGCACCTCTGAACCCGAGTGTTTGTGCCAATTGGGGTCCTGTGTCCTGGGGTTTGCAGCTGTTTGGTGGGTGCTGAAGTTGTATATTTTCAGGTTTTCGATAACACACACTTTCCCCTTCAAGATGACATGGTCTCCGCGTCGTAGCTAGTGTCTCTAGGAGAAAACCCATCAGCAGTGGGGGTTACCTGGTCAGGAGAGCCTCGTCCAGCAGTCCCCCCTTTTCTCCTGGATTATAGCTGTCTCTTAACTCACCAACAAACACTCCCTGTGCAACCCTTAGCTCTTCTTTCTGTCTGTTCAGGCACAAGGCTTGGGAAATGTCTATCTATTTCGCTGCCATTTTTTTTTCTCCTTTTCTCTACTCTTACCAAGTTTAGGCTCTTATATGAACAATAATTCCTCTTGCAATGGATCCCTAACAGACACTACCTCAACAAAATGTGGGCAATGCTGCTGGCTTCTCCAATGTTTAAAGTCAGGATACAATTCTGAGCCCACCACAATGATTGCAGCTGCAGCCTTGCAATGGCACAACCAGCCCAAACCTTGTCCCCGCCTGACAGTGTGCCTGCATCCCTGCTCTCCAATGGTGGCAGCTGCATATTATTCTTTTATTAGATAAGATAAATGATGAGGAGTGACATGCCAACATCTGGAGTTTTCTAAGGTTCCTTTGTCTGATTACTTTCCTAAGGGGAGGGTTTATTTGTATATCATTAAGCTTTTGCAAAGTGCGTAGGTCATGCTCTGACATCAGACAGACCTCACTGTAATCAAAGCTCTGCCCTACTGACTATGATAATGAGCAGGTGACAACCTCATTGAATCTCAAGGGTCTCATCTGCATACAGGGCTCACCCTGGGGCTACCTCACAGGGCTGATGTGGGAATTGTATAAGTTCCTGCGTGGAACCTTTAGCATAGCATTATTATAGGTGATGCACCCTGCAAATGATGCTATTTCATTACTAATTTTTACTTTTAGTGATATATTGATCATTCTAGTTTTTGGAAAATGTCATTCATGCCTTCACTCATTCTTTTGGCATACACAATAGCTATCATGAACATTTAATTCTTCTTAAAGAGCTTTTGGTTTAGTGATAAACTGAATACTTTCAATGAAAATTAGGTTAGAAACTTGGACTGTGGGTTCAGTGAATGACATTTTGGTTTTGCGCACTCATCCTGACATAATGAGCATCCTGAGCCAAAATATGTCATAAATAAAGTTTTTCTGTTTATATGTTTTAACAGTCCTCTTCATTAAGAAAGCATTTCACAGCAGAGGGTCTGCAAACTGAAGTGTAGTTGTGCTGCTTGAGACTCAGAAGATGGACAACTTTGGTCCCTGTGTAGAGAGTAGTGACAGGCTGGGATGGTAGTTGCCAAGCTCAGAGCTATGTTTACACATCTTTCTGTTCCCTTTCCTTCCTTTTACCTCCTTTGGTCCATTTTCTCTACCAATGCCTCACTGACTATAAGTTTATTGTAAAAGATAAAAATTTATTTTGTTACTTAATTTTATTTTTGTGCTGTGAATTCCCTTTCCTGACTGCTTGAAAGGCTCTCTTGAGCTCCTCTGTTTGTCTGTACCAGTAATTCTGAGGTGCTATTTTAGTCACTGTGGGCATTATTTCCAGGCCACCTCGCATGTGTCTCAAACATGGCAAGGAACAGAACTTGAGTCCCTGCTGGGTGCTGGTGCTCTGAGTGGGCTGAAGGAGTGGGGACTTAGTTTTAACGTGAAGATTTATTATTTAAACTGAAGTGTTTTTGTTTGTTTGTTTGTTTGTTTGTTTTTTTGCAGGGAGGAACACACGATTGATAGGTTTAGACTGTCTAAATAATGGCAGATGTGGAGAGGGGAAGGAAAGCTGCATTTAAACATGTGGTAAGGTCTCAAAGTACTAGGATGAAGGGACCCCAAAGGAAATGGAATCTATACAGAGTGAAAATGTCAACTGTAAGATATATTAAAATGTAAAACGGATCTTACTGGAAAGAGACTGGGGCTTACTAGTATAAGCAATCTGCCTATTTATTTTTTCTTATCAAATCTATTCAAAATACTGTTCAGTGAATAAATCTCAAGTTGAATGTACATGGCACAGTCATATATCAAAAGAAAACCTTTTAAGAATAGTTTTATGTGATTTCCTTCTAGTTCCACCAGTGATGTTTCTTTATGGACTGCACTCTGTCTGGGAAGGGCAGCAGAGCTTAATTGGTTGCAGTCAGTAAAAATGTGGCATCAAGATCCAGAATGGTTTCCTCATATTCTAGGAAACTGCAAATATTTAAAATGGTATTGATCATCCAGTTCCATTTTAAATATATTTTTTTTAAATTTGAGGTCCACTGTGACAGTGGAAATAAAGAAGAGACAGATCAGTTCAGAGTATGTAAAATACTGTTTACCTACACCAGTCCAGTTACAACAGCTATGCTAAAGCCCAATTCTCAATTTCATTTTTATGTTGCAATTATGGCATGAGGTAAAATGGAAAGCCACCTGTATGTCTCTTTACCCAGGTATTGTATGTACAGAAATAGGGTCCCACGTAGATTGTGCATCAGGGAAGAGAGTTGCTTCACCAAGGTTTGAGGCCTTCTCAGCTGTAGATTTTTGGTGAAAACTGTATTACAGCTACGAGCATCATGTGTTATTTCTTTCACTTGCTGCTATCTACCATGCTCAGAATCACTGTCTCACCTATTTGTGTGCTTGTTCTGTTTTAGTCCTGCAATCAGTTATTAATATTCATCACAGGGATGGTGATTATTATTTAACTATCTTCCTCTAACAAGTACTGAGAAGCTGGATCTGAGATTGACATAAGAAAACAGAATGTTTTCATGTCCTCGTATTCTAGAAGTTTAATTAAAAACCAGACATTTTTAAGCTCAGTTTGGTCTGTTCTCTTAATCTTTTGTCTTTGACATAAAATCCTGAAAATGAAAGCATTCTAGTTCTTTAAATTAATAGGCTTTTTCTGATCTGAATTGTAGATATAAGGTCTTATCAAATGCTTGTTACAGTTCTTTAAACTTTGAGATTTCAAAAGCTTTCCTGAATTATGAAGCGGAACCCTTCCCTGCAACCTCCATACTCCTACACACATTATGAAACTTGCTTTTTTCCCCCTCTCTCAGATGGATACCTTTGAAAAGTTTTAACGAAAAAGTAAAAGGTAAATTATGGTGATTTATTTCACAGGCAAGCTATATGTGACTGTATCTATTTGAGAATGTGGGAAAATTAGTTTTACAATCAGGGCCACCACTCCCATTCTCACGGCTGACAGCCAGCCTGTGATCCAGTCCACCCCCCATTTGGGGCAAGGAGTTCCTTTTTCTACTTGGTCCATCCAGAGAGGTGATTTTTTTTTCTAAATCCTACCAATGTGCTAGCAGAAGTCCTAAATAAGATATTTTAGAAAGCAATTAAAATGTTTTTAAAAGATAAAAATTACCCCCTATTTACCTTTGTAAACAAAACCAGAAATGAATAATTGCCAAGTAAGACAACCACGATGCAAAGTCTCATATTTCTAGTACCATCAAAATATGTTTCCATTCTCACAAATATATGTGTGTGCATGCACACATACATACACAACGCACACACAGAACTGATTCTCAATATGGCTCCATATTTAAAGTATTTATTGCCATTTTTTTCTTTTTTATTGAATTTATTCCGGCGACGTTGGTTAATAAAATTATATAGGTTTCAGGTGTACAATTCTATAATACATCATCTGTATTGTGTACTCAATACAATATTTAATTATTTATTATACTGATATCCCAGAGGTTGAAAATAGTAAAAGTTTTGCTATACATACATACTAGAAAAAAAATTAATTACAGAAATTGTTATGTAGCCATCTATATTTATTGAATTTTTAAAACTATTTTTCTAGAAAAAAATGGTAATATCAGAAAATGATAACTTTGTTTACCTATAATGCAGAATTGTAATATTTGCAATGTTAATTTGCTTAGTCTATTTTCTGTTTAGGTCAGAAAGAAACTATAGCCATAAAACAGGGAAGTTGACAGGGAATTGTAGAAAGAAGCTTTTAGACTCTTTTAAGTAGTAATTACCAGAAAACTGATCTTCTAAACTAGGGCCCTTGGCAGAGTGAGAAGGAGAAGTGTACTGGGGCAGCAGGTATTACCTGGAACCATCTCAGGCAAGTTGGAATATATGAAGACCTTGGATACCAGTCACAGAATAATCTAAATTAATAATTCAGTGTGGGCTCTAGAATGCTTTAGTGCTTCTTCTTTTCTTAAGCAGGCACTAAGCACTTTATATTGTGCAAATTCTTGACATAATAGTGTGTACACACATGACTCAAGGATAGATGCTGGCCTCAAAGAGCTTACAACCAAACAGGAAGTAAAAGATGGGTATGTGGCCTGGTTCAGCTCCTTTAATTTGCTGTTTCTGGCCTGGTAAGATAAGATGTATCAGGGCACACTCAGAGAAATGCACAATTCTCAGACCAAAGTGCTAAATATTCTGGTTCTCTGAGCTACGTTTGTTTTTTCCATCTAATCTCAGGTTCTTCCTAGTTGCTTACCTTGGGACCACTTCCTGGCTTTGCTTCCAGCTTCCTCTTCCCAGCCTGCTGCTCTTACCCTCCTGTCCCGTTCCTCTGTCCCCGAGCTCAACAAGACTTAACCTCCAACTCCTCCAACCCTTCTAGGAGAAGGGCAGCTTACTACATATTTTATGGATTTCTTTTTAGCCTTTATAGCATGGATTAATTTTATTTGCATATGTACACTGTGTGTGGGAGATGGTTTATTAGTCAATTTTCTCTCCAACAATATATTTAAAATTTTCAAACCACAGCTGCAACTCATTTTGAGTTTTATTATGTATTATAATTTGTCTTTGAAACTGCACCATGCATGTAGATTTGTCTCCTATTTTAACCTATTCTTAAATTGTTTTCCCCTGGGAAAGTTGTGGTTCTTTTTATTGTATTCTGTCCAGTACTACAGGAAAAGAATAATGAAACAAGCCAATTAAAAAAGAGATAAGTTATAAACTTCTTACTGAGATAATACTCTGTCTAGTGAATAATATTCCTCAAATTTATTTTCATGAGACTCTTACAATATTAGATAATTATATTTTATTTCTTAGCAGAGCATTTGGAAGACAATGATTATAATTAAGGGAAAGAGCTAATTGCAGAAAGTCCAATATGAAATCAAGTGATGACTGATTCAGTATTGCTCCAAGAACTGCTGATATTTAGTTACTATCCCTTTGGTCTGATCAATACAGACAATCAAACTTGGTAATTTAGGCCCAAATAAAGGGTCCTCAGAGCATCTCCACAGGGGTGATCTTAATTTAAATCTAAGAGTTCAGAATTTCCAAAGTGAGAGCAGAATTCATTTTTTTTAAAAAAACATGAATCTTTTCACATTTAACAACCATCAGTTAATCCCTGTATTGTATGCCCAGCAATGTAGAATATGAGGATTTTAGCAGCAAGTAAAACAGATCCCAACCTTCTCCTTAAGGTTTTCAGTGGAGAAGACATTGAACATGAAAATATGAATGTGACAAATGTTTCTGAGGACAGGCACAAGGATAGTTGGGAGCTGCGTAGATGAATCATTGGCTGATAGAGACTCAGATTTGGTAGAGGCATTTTGACTATTCATTGCAAGAGCCAAGTTGAAATCACTTCTAAGGGGTGAGGGTATTTCATTAGGAGAAGCAAATTTAGATAAGAAGACAGAGGGCCTAGGCAAAGGAAAGAGCAAAGAACACACTAGAGCATGCCTTGGTGCAAAGCCACATAGATTGAAGCCATTTGACAGCCCTTGAAATCTGGTTTAAGTGTTAGTGCTTCAATTTACAAGCAATAGGGGCACTGAAAGTTTTTTGTTTATTGTTGTTTTTGGCAGAGAAATGACATCAGAATTAGACTTAAAGAGAAGTTATTCTGGTAAAAGTGCTCAGTGGATAAGAACAGGAGAAGAGTATGGAGAGCTTTGGAATTGTGCAAAGGAGAGGTATTGAGGTGTATTAGGATGGTGATTGTGGAGCTCCAGGGAACTTGGATGAGGCTAGAGACATGGCAGAATATGGAAAGCTGTATGGTTTTTCTTAAAAAACTAAAAATAGAATTACCATATGATTTAGCAACTCAACTTCTAGGTATATTCCCCAAAGAATTGAAAATAGTGCCTTGAAGAGATATTTGTGCACACTGTTCATTGCAGCACTATTCACAATACCCAAACATGGAAACAGCTCAAATGCCCATTGATGGATGGGTAGATAAACAAAATGTGGGATATATACACAATGAAGTATTTTTCAGTTTTAGAAAGGAAGAAAATTCTGATACACGTTTCAACATGGATAAACCCTGAGAACACTTTTGCTATATGAAGTAAATCAGTTACACACACACACACACACACACACACACACACACACAATACTGTATGATTCCACTTAAATAAAGAACTTAGAGGGTGGTGAAAGCCATAGAGCCAGAAAGTAGAATAGTGGTTGCAGGAAAGAGATGTAAGGGAGGTAATGGAGAATTATTGAAAGGGTTTAGAGTTTCAGTTTTGCAAAGTGAAAAAGGTTATGGAGATTGGTTGCAAAAAAAAAGTGTATATGTGCCTAACACTACTGAAGTATGTACTTAAAAATAGTTAAGGTAGTAAATTTATGTTATGTGTACCATAATTTTACTAAGAGAGAGATGGCAGAGAAGACATTCACAGGGTTTAAACAGTGAGGACTGAAAGACAGGGATCAAAGTTGGCCTTAAGATTTTGAGCTTATGTGACAGAGAAAATTGGCAACATTAAAAGTGAGAGAGAAATCAGGTAGAGAAGATTGGCTTGGGGTAGTTGGAATAGGAGAAAGAATCTGGTGGAAATAACGTTGATTTTAAAATGTTGACCTGATGGTTCTGGTGGGACATCCTAATGGAGACAGTTGGAAGGAAGAGAGCTAAAAAAGAAGTTTATTCTTTTATTGGGTTGATAAAATGTACCTATCTTGCATATTTGATAAGGCTTCTAAAGACTCTGCATTATCCCTTTCAGGTGAAATTTTATAGGTCTTATAGTTATGTTGCCTAAGAGTGACCCTAGTGGTAGGAATTTCAGAAAATATCACAGGACTTATGTTTTTAGGCAACACCTTAATATCTTCCTTAAATGACAGCAGATGAAAAGGGAGTGACATCAAAGTCCAACTTTACAGCCTGAATCAAAATTACCTGGACTAGCTCTGATGATTTTTGTCTCTCCTATAGTCTTAGATTTTTTATATCACCCACCAGCTGTGAATGGGAAAGCAGCAGTGTTGGTTTGAGCTCTTTGAAAATTTCTCAAAATTACACAAAACAATAGTATTGTGTAAATAAGAATAACATTATTATCATGATGAATTCCCCCCTTTCCCTCTATAATTATATGAACCACTTAGGGGAGGGATCATATCTTCCCCACTTTTGTAATCCTAAGAACTACTAAAGTGCCTGGCACACTGTATCATGGCCCTTGATAATAGAATCATAAATTAGTACAATGGAAGAAACTGAAGGGGTCATGTAGTCCCTCCCCTTGCCATCATGAAGAGATGGAGTTCCTTGCCCAAGGAAGTTCTGGTGGGACTAGATTTCCTGACTCCTGGATTTCCTGCTTCCACCTTACGCCATCATTTCAGGAAAGTTTCACAAGCATAGTTAAATCTCACTGCTTGCCTGACAGTTCCCAACATAGTACCTTGCACTTGGTAATTGTCTAATATTGCATCTCTTCTTTCCAAAGTGAATATGAGATAAGAGGGAGGAGCAGCAACAAATGTAGCATACTCCTGGATGATACCTAAAACAAGCTCTTGAATTCATATTCTGATCTAAAGTATTTTTAGACACTAGGTTATTAAGTAAAAGTCAGGCCCTCCTGATTAAAATAAAGGCTTTCATTTATAACAATCTTAATTATAATGCTTACTAACTGTATATTGTAAGCCAATCAGTTTGTTTGTTTGTTTATTTGTTTGTTGTTGTTTTTTTGGTAAAGGCAGCCACTGGAGAAATTTGAGATTAGTGAGGGTAAATAATCCCCCACAACCTTAGGACAGCTTATAAAGAAAGCAGGTCTCAGATAAAATGCTGCCATTCATACAGATATTTATTGAATAAGTACTCATTAGAAAGCCAGCATAAGGTAATAATACAGTCAGCTATGTAAGCCTAATGAAATCCCAGCTCTCTGTCCTTCAGTGTATTCTGACCACCATCTTATATGCTGAGTTTACTTGAGACAAACACAACCATATTCCAGCAGGAGGATCCTTTCCTTTTACAGGCAATATTAGGCCACTAAAAATCCCCCTAAACTAATGACTGACCATAGAATTACTTAGTTGTATGCTATACTTAAAGATGAAGCCTTAAGTCTCAGTGGATTTGTTGCTCCATTCATGCAAAAGAGTAGGGGATAGGGGTCTTCCAAAATGTCTTCAATCAACCCATACTGTAATACCTTTAATTTAATCAACAAGAGCCCATTCTAAAATTTATCATTATTTTCACCAGGCTACTATTTTAATCAATGAAAACCCATTGCTGATCTTCACTAAGCCAATTATTAGCCATGTGTTGGTTGTTGATTGAGATATGTATGACTGAGTTATTATGGTAGCTGATTTGGGGGGCAGACTTCCTTTATCTTGAATTCTTGATTGGTACTTGAGTTTACCTTGGGTAATGTGCACATTATATTCATGCTATCTATGTTCAGTACTAAATTATGTTATAGAACAACACAATATCATATAGATTTTCCTATTAGTTAAATCCTTTTAGATAAACTGGCTGGTTAAGAACCCAAACTAGAACTGGTTACCTAATTTCAGTATTTTATTTCTGTGTTAAATGTGAATGTGAGTGAATTGATGTACGCATATGACAAATATAGAAATTGAGCCACAACCTAGTTAAATGACTTGTTAAAGTATAA
Organism: Lasiurus cinereus; assembly: GCA_011751065.1. Classification (NCBI taxonomy): domain Eukaryota; kingdom Metazoa; phylum Chordata; class Mammalia; order Chiroptera; family Vespertilionidae; genus Lasiurus; species Lasiurus cinereus. Next base: position 49,107,317 of record JAAGEH010000018.1, read on the forward strand.
AGTTTAGTGTAGAGGTAGAATCAAGAAGAGAATTCAGAGCTCCTGCTTGATTTCTTTGCCAGTGTGTATTTCAGGTGGGGTCCCACAGTATGAGCAAAAAAAACCATTTCTACCTCTGCAGAGTAGTTCAGTTGGTTGAACACCATCCCATACACCAAAAAGGTTGTGGGTTTGATCCTTAGTCAGAATGTATACGGGAGGTAATCCATTGATGCTTCTCACATCGATGTTCTCTCTATCTCTATCTCAAATCAATAAAAACATATTCTCAGGTGAGGATTGAAAAAAAATAGTTTTGGAGAGAATGAAGGGAGACACTGTTCTCACTGTTAGGACTGAGGAGACTTTTAGTTTCTGTACTTTAGTCAGGTATTTGTCTTTGTTTTTACCTCAGGGACCATTATCAAATATAACTTTCTTCCCTGCCTATGAGGCCAAGATCCTTATCACCTGAAGATGAGAGATCTGAAGGGTATGGCCTCTGTGCATATACATCAAACACCTGGGGTTATGCTTTCTGGTTACATCATGGTGGCAACCATGAGGACAGTGGCTGTGATGACAGTGACCTGCCTGAATGTAAGACAAATTGTTTGGGGGTTATTCCTTCTCTTCCCTAGAGAGTCCTATGCCAATAGCGAATCCATGGTGCTTTAATTTTTTTATTATTTTTAAAAATTCCTTTATTGATTAAGGTATTACATATGTGTCCTTATCTTCCCATTACCCCCCCCAACCCTTCTCCCCCTACTCATGCTTTCACCCCACTGTTGTCTGTGTCCATTGGTTAGGCTTATATACATGCATACAAGTCCTTTGATTGATTTTTCCCCCCTTACCTCTACCTTTCCCTATCTTCCCTCTGAGGTTTGACAGTCTGATTGATGCTTCTTCATGGTACTTTAGATTCTGTTCAAAAAATGCTGTTGGAGTGAAACTCTTGAAATTTTCTTTTGAAAGTTTTATTTCAAAATCTGCACTTCTAAGATGTCTATGACCTCAGAGTGACTAGCTCTCCCATGTTCTTCCTTTTCTCTTTTCCTCTCATCACCCTTGTTCCTAAGGCTTAAGCTGCTAGAAACCTGAAGGCCCCTAAGAAGATATAAACAGAATGGGGAATTTTTTGAAAATTATGTTTTTCCCTAGCCAGTTTGGCTCAGTGGATAGAGTGTTGGCCTGCAGACTGAAGGTGTTGGGTTTGATTTCAGTCAAGGTTAGGTTCCTCGGATCCAGGACACTGAAAAGGGATCCAGGCTGGATCCAGGACACTGAAAAGGGATGAGTGCAGGAGGCAACCAGTTCATGTGTCTCCTTCACATTGATGTTTCTCTCTCTGTTTCTCCCCCTGCCTTCCACTCTCTCTAAAAATCAATGGAAAATACATCTTGGGTGAGGACTAACAAAAAAAAAATAAAATGTTTTCATGCAAACATAAAGGTTGTCCTAGTATACCCAATACTCCCCAGTCTCCATTTTTATATTTTGAGACCAGATAAGGAATTGAGAGAAGCTTTTTTTTGAGTATCCACTGTTGGGCAATTATCTTCAGTGTAGTTTTTTTAGTTTTGATAGCTACTTCCCATCCCTTAAGCTATACACGTATTTTGAAATCTCAGAAATGCCATAGCCATAGAAAATACTATTTTAACTCAGGAATGCTTCTGAAATCTTGACTGATTCAAGACACTATTTCAAAAACTCATGTCAATGGTAGGGTTTTATTCTCTTATTTCTGCATTTTGTTCTGGGAAATGATTTACTGACTAGATGCTACCTAGCCAAAATGAAATTAAACCTCATCCTGTATTTGAAGACTGAGCTGTTTTATATAAGCTCAACTTTGTTATGGAAAGTACTGACATGTTTACCCCTTTTGTAAAAAATGTAAGGCCATTCAGAAAACACAATAAAATCAAGTCATGAATAACCTTTAAAATAGCAGGATATGAAATATAACTTCAACCAGTAAGTATTATAAACACCTAGTTTAATGGAATTTATGAAGGTTTAGAATATGTAATTAAATTTTTGAAAAATGAAGTTAGTCTTAATATTACATAATATATAAATCTCTTCGGCTCTAGTAAATTTAATGAAAAATATGTTTTAGTTTAGTTTCTACTTGACTTCCTATTTGGGTAAGTTTTAGAGGCTAGCTCTTGTTTTCCCAGTGTGGGCTCTTTTTTCTACTTCTGCTCAGTCTCTATCTTAGTGATGGTGATGATGATAACCAACCTATTACTAAGCACCTAATATAATATCAATCACTGTGGTTAGGACCTACATACACTGTTATTTAATTACTTACCTGAGAAACGAGGAAAATGAGGCTTAGCAAGGTTAAATAACAGATATCAGGTCTCCCAGTTGGGACATGGTAGAACAAGGATGCATAGATTGGCCATGCCACGTTTTGGTCTTCTCAATTTTTCAGCATTTCCCGAATTTCAATTTCTTGTTTACCACTGGCATCAGGTTCCCACAGGTTCCTCAGATATTGGACCTAACTCCTTTTTGGCAACCTTAGACACTCTCAGACTGGGTAATTCTGTCCAAGGTAGATTCTGCTTAATGGGCTGGTTCTTTGGTTGGATCATGCAGACTTGTGAAAAACACACAACCGTGTAAGAGAAACAGCCTAGTTGTTCTTGAAGATGCTTAATGTATGTTTCCTTGCTCTTCGCTTTTTCCTTCTTTCCAACGTTCTGTTTTACAAAAGATAGGTTACTTTTGTCTCTCCTCCCCCCTGCAAAAAATCGTTGTAATTTAGTTCAGAGTGGTTCTTGTATCGATCCTCTAAAAGGCACAGGGACAAGGCAAATGATAGTGCAGAACATGGAAAGGGTTATCTGAGAATCAGGTAATAGACAGTGGCTTCCATGTGATTAATCATCAGCTTAATTAGACTTTGACTCCATCAATTTGCCAAAGAAAGTTAGACTCCCCTCAGCAGAGGACATACACTTGGGCTTAGAATGAGAAGGTAGATAAGTCATTTCTATTATAAATTGATCCTGACAGGCAATGTCAGAAGCTCAGAGCAAATAAGTCAGTGTCACTTACTAAGACCTAACCTGGCCACCATGTAATTACTCCTAGGCTTTTCCCTGAGAGTGCACCACTGTCTTCCTATTTGACAAGGTATTAATTACTGGACCTGGGAAGTTCAATGTGTCTGATTTCACTCAATCACTCAACCTCATGTCATCTTTCTGCATGTTATGTTAGGCATGAGCAGTAAGGCTGGTGAAAAATAACGACTAACTTGATCTCCTCAGTTCCTCCAGGCAAACCTTAAAAATATATATACATACTTGGATGTCAGAAAAATTTTAGTAGATTATGCCATTCTGTGTTTTTATTGCAATTGTCACTGTTATTCCCATTACTAGAAAATCTACTACATAGTGAAAAATGTGAGTTTTATAATTCTAAGACCACCTTAAGTGCAATTTGTGATTCAGAAAAATAAGTGAAGGTTATCTCTAATTTGCAAAATATGCATTCTTAAAGATCAAATATAGAGTAAATTTTATATACCTGAAGACTCTCTTAAAGTCATTTCTCTGTTAAAGCATCTCTTCGGCAGAATTAGACACCTGCCCTTTTTGTCCGCAGAATGCCCACAGTCTACCTCTGAGGGCAACATAATTTTTCCTCCTATATTTCCCTTTCCCTGTTTCAAGCAAGTTTGCCCTCTTGTTTCAGGAATGGTTTATGTTTCTGGGCTAAAGGCTAACTTTTCCTACATACTTCTGTTTATTTGTTTTTTTTTTAAAGCATAATCCCATTGGAGAGATATGCAAGGTGTGTTGAGGTCTATGACACATAGAGGATCGGGTCTTTGAAAAGCTTTGTTGCAGCACCAAGAAGGTGGCATGGCTCAGAGTGGGTGCTGAGAGCTGAACCCTAATCCGGTCTCTCAGTCTTATGCAAAATGATCATTACTCACACAAGCAGAAGCAGTGAAGTGCTGGATCTGAAGGGACCATGCAAGCTCTATAATAGATATATTAAATACTAGCCAGGGCAGACTGTGGACCAGTGACTGCAGGGGCCAGATTTCCTCTGTTTGCCTTACCCTACTGAGTCCCTTGCAGCAATGGCTTCAGATTCCAGCACTGTCACAGAAGAACTGACTACCAATAACAGCAAAAGTAACTGCTTTTCTACAAAGCAGTAACGAGAAAATTTCCCTCTACTTTTAAAATCTTTTTTTTAGACTCCAGGTCAAATGCATTCTATTTCTTAACCTACTTTGCAAAGTTAATCAAATCCATTCTGTCCAAATATAATTGTCAGTGCTCTGGGGATCTTGGGACCCTTGGTATTAAGTGCTGACTGTGGTGACTCCAACCCTTTCATTGATTTTAGTTACTATGCTTAGCTACTACTACCTGTCTGAAGTAGGTGCATTATTGGGAACAAAGTAGAGAAACCCATCCTCTGTGGGTAGGCAGATGATTCTAGGAAGAATGTCTAGGGAAGGCAAAGTGGATCTCAACTTGGGATCATCAAAACAGACTAGAGCCAGGAAAGCAAAGATGTACAGAATTTAGGATTGAGTGAGCTAAGAAAGGGATAGGACCTGCCTTTAAAAGTGTACCCTCCTAGGGAACTCTGGTTGCAGAATGGAAGGACAGGAATATATTGTCAGTGATCCCTTTTGTTGGGGCTAGCTGGCTCCTATCAATGAGTGTACAGTGTTGAAAAGATAAGTAACAGTTACAATGAACTTTCATAAACGTAGTTTAGAAACTTTTGGAATCCCCAGGTAGATGGACGGTCCTATTGCTGCTAGTGGAGACCCAATAACACTTTTACTTTTGTAGTTCGTGTACCCAGTTGTGTAGTACTCATTCAATTTCCTTTATGTCCTGAATTAGTTCCTCTGTCTCCCTTGGCATTGTCTTTCTTGAATCATAAATGCCTAGAGGTCAGGCACAGAGTCTATTTAATTAGCTTTGTAAAATGCCTAGTCCAGCTCCACACACAGGAAATGATTAAATGTGCTTGGATAATGAGCTGATGTCTGAAAAGTAGAAAAAGGACTCTGAGTCACTTAAAGATTGTATTTCACATAATGCTTCTTAGCCTCTTTTGGGCCTTTTTTTTTAGTTTATAGGAAGTATAAGGGTGTCGCTTGGGGCACATAGGGAACTGGTGTTTATTTCTGTGAGTGAGAACATTTCCTAAGTTCACATTTGTGAACCTTCATTGAACCAAGGCCCCCGGTGGATGCCTTGTTGGGTGATGGGAACACTTGATTCCAGTTCCTCGGAGCACCCTGGCCTATCCCTGTCCTTCCTCAGGAGGCACAGGGCAGCAGGCAGCAAGATGTCTTGCAGTGAGTGGGAGCCTGGCCCCAGGAGAATGAACCTTGTGGATGAAATGCATTGCTTTGTTCATTTGCTCAAGGCAGGGGCCAAAGAAACCAAACCAAACCAAACTCCAGAAGCCTTGTTAGCTCAAAGTCTGAATATAAATTAGCAAGACTATAAGGAACAGAATCAGTCATAAAAGAAAATCCAAACGTCTCTCTGAGTGGTCAAATTTTAGACATTCATTGTTCCTGCAATGTAAAGGATTGTGGATATATCCATGACAGGAAGCCTAAGACATAATTGGACCAGACAGGACAGGACTATTGTTGACTCTGACAATAGTCACATGGGGAGAAATGGAACTCATACAGTGGTAAGAACCCCAGAGCTAATGAGGTTAAAACAAAAAATGTCTTGGAAAAAGCCTTGAAATGGGTGCCTGTAATCATCCTGGAGCAGTTATCACAAGCTGCCATGTCTATGGATCCTGTTCCAATAACTGCTTTAAGAGTCTGTCTTGTTAGATCTCACACACTTGAAGATTTCTGCAGGTGGATATTTACTGAAGGTGACATCCAGGAAAAGCTCCTAGCAAACTTATCAAACCATTCCATGAAGACTTTCAAGAAGGGCCTGGAAAGGAGAGATGATTGGTACAGAAAGAGAACAAGTCTCCGAAAGTTTTGTCGTGTTTGATTAATTACCTTGGAGGAGGAATACTTAAAGGGCCATGCTTACCGGTGACTGCTTTACAGCCCACCTGCCACCAAGGAGACAGCAGTCCAGGCAGTGTCAGCCCCAGAGGGGTGTGCTCCCAAACCTCTGCCTTTCTCTCTGCTCTCTGCCTCCAGAGGGCCTCGGTGCTCAGCCCTCATCTATCAGCTTGAAGCAGATGGCTTCCACCTCCGTATCTCCAGCCTCAATCTCTCTTCTGAGTCTCTGTCACACATTTTAAATTATTCAGTGGATGTTTCCACTTGGAGACTAAAATCGGGCCTGTATAAACCTAACTCATCACCTCCAGGAAAAACTGCATGCCCCTTTTAACTTGTCCTGTTTCTGAGCGACACACCCCCCTTTTTTTTTCTGGACCACAAATAGACAATCCAAAAGTCAGCTTCTCCCTAAGAAATCACTCATCCAAACTAGTTAACTCTCCAAAACCCTCCCCAGCTACCTGGGCATTTCAGGCCCTTTTCTTGAGAGACTGAGACAGTTTCACTTACCTCTGCACTGTACCCATGTATAGTTTCAGTCTTCCATAAGAAAGGTGATTCATGTTACTGGAAACTTTCCCACTGTCACTTACTTGAGCCTCATAATGATCTTTATTAGGACAAGGAGACTGAAGCTCAGTAACTCACTAAGGCCACAGATTTGAAGTGGTAGACTAGGTCTCAAATCTCTGGATGTTTTTTATATAAGAAGTCTCTGTCATATAATTTAGGTCAGTGCACTGACATCTTCTTAGCCCTATCCCTCTCCTGGCAGTGGAGACAAATTAACAAATGCGCTCTTTACTGAAGAGAGATTGCCTTTCATCTCAGGGAATCCTCCAGGGCCTAACATATTCTCTCTCTCTCTCTCTCTCTCTCCCTCTCTCTCTCCTTTATTTTTTTAGAGCAGTCTTAGATCCACAGAAAAATTGAGTAGAGGATACATAGACTTTCCATATACCTCTTCTCCCCTCACATATATAGTCTACCTAACTGTCAGCATCTAGCACCAGACTGGTACCCTTGTTACAACCCACATTGAACATTATAATCACCCCCAAATCCTAGTTTACATTATGGTTTTCTCCTGGTGTTGTATATTCTATGAGTCTTGACAAATGTATAATCACACGTACCTCTGTGCTCTACCACCCCTCTAACACTTGGCAAGGGTTGATCTTTTTCTGCCCCCATAGTTTGCCTTTTCCATAATGTAATAAAGATAGAATCATATAGCATGTAGCTTTCTTATGTTGGCTTCTTTCACTTAATAATATGCCTTTAAGATTCCTCCATGTCTTAGCATGGCTTGATATTTTTTTTTAGTGTTCAATGTAACTCCACTGTATGGATATGCCAGTTTATCTACTCACCTACTAAAGGGTTTGTTGGTTGCTTACAAGTTTTGACAATTATGAACCATTACAAATATCCATGTGCATGTTTGTGCAAACATAAGTTATTATGTAAATACTAAAGCATGCAATTATTGGATTATATGAAAAAGATTGTTTAGTTTTATAATAAGATGCTACGTTGTTCTCCAAAGTGGTTCTACCATTTTGCATTGCCACCAGCAATGAAGGAGAGAGTTCCTGTTGCTTTTGTCAGCATTTGGTGGTAGTGTTTTAAATTTTAGACATTCTGATAGGTGTATGAGGTATCCCCTTTTTGCTTTAACCTGTAATTCCCTAATGGTAGTATGATGTTGAGTATCTTTTTGTGAGTTTATTTGCCATCTTTTTATTTTCTTTGGTAATGTGTCTGTTTATATCTTTTGCCCATTTAAAAAATTAGGTGTTTTTTTTATTGTTTAGTTTTAAGAGTTTTTGGTATACTTTACATAACAGTCCTTTATCAAATACTAAAGGCCCAGTGCACAAATTTGTGCACAGGTGGGGTCAGACTGCTCACCCTGATGGGAGCTTATCAGGGTCAGGCAGGCCAGGAAGAGGAGGGTCAGGCAGGCCAGGAAGAGGAGTTGGGGGAGGTTGGCCACTGACACTGGCCCCGATTGGGGCCCCATCAAGGCCAGGTTGGCGGTGGTGGGGAGGAGGGTGCCACCAGAGGTGAGCCAGTCCCACCCTGATGGGAGGGCCTATTGGGGCAGGACCGGTGGGGTGGGGGGGTGGCCGCAGGAGGTTGGCCAGCCAGCCCTGCCACGGTTGGGGTGTCTAATCAGGGGAGGAGCTGGCTGGAGGGAGGGGCCGCAGGAAATTGGGAGGCCAATGGGACTCTGGTCAGACCGGTTGGCAATCATGTGTGCATCATAGTGATCAGTCATCCAGTCGTTTCATTGTTCCAGTCACTTGGCTTTGCTATACATAGATGTCTTTTGCAGTGGTTTTCTTCTGGTCAGTGGCTTGTCTTCTCATAGCTCGACATTGTCTTTCACAGAGCAGATTTTTTTTTTTTTTGCAGAGAAGGCATTTTACAGAAACTCAGCTTATTAATTTTTTTTTTATCGATCATGTCTTTGCTATTATATCTAAAAAGTTACTACCAAACTGAAGGTCATCAAGATTTTCTCCTATATTATCTTCTAAGAATTTTATTGTTTTGCATTTTGCATTTATATTTGTGATCCATTTTGAGTTAAGTTTTTTAAAGGTCTGTGTTTAGATTATTATTTTTTATATGTGGAAGTCTAGTTGTTTCAGCACCACTTTAAAGACTATCCTTTCTCCATCAAATTGCTTTTGCTTATTTGTCAAAGATCAGTGGACTATATTTTTAAAATTTATTTCTGGGCTCTCTATTCTGTTTCATTGATCTATTTGTCTATTCGTTCACTGCCTTAATTTCTGTAGTCTTATAGTAAGTTTTGAAGTTGGGTAATGCCAGTCCTCTGACTTTGTTCTTTCTTCAATATTGTATTGACTATTCTCAGACTTTTGCCTCTCTATATAAACTTTAGAATAAATTTATTGATATCCACAAAATAGCTTGCTGGGATTTTGGTTGGGATTGTATTGAATCTATCAAGTTGCAAAGAACTGACATCTTAACAATATTGAGGCTTCCTGTACATGAACATGGAATATCTTTCCAATTATTTAGTTCTTCTTTGATTCCTTTTTTCAGAGTTTTATAGTTTATTTCATGTGGATCACATACACATTTTGTTAGATTTATACCTATTTTGGGGTGGGGGATATTAATGTAAGTGGTATTTTGTTTTTAATTTTAAATTCCAATTGTTCATTGCTACTATATAGGAAAGCAATTGACTTTTGTACATTAATTTTATATTTTGCAACTTTGTTATAATTGCTTATTCCAAGAGTCCCCCCTCCCCAATTCTTTACCTTTTCTACATAGAAAATGGTATCTGTAAATAAGACAGTTGTATTTTTTCCTTTCCAAATCATATACCTTATATTTCATTTCATTTCCTATTGTACTAACTAGGACTCCCAGAATTATGTTAAAATGCAGTGAGAGGGGATATTTCTGCCCTTTTCCTGATTTTAGCAGGAAAACTTCTAATGTGAAGTCTGATGTTTAATGTGGATTTTTTAATGGATGTTCTTTACCAAGTTGAGGAACTTCCCTTCTATCTTAGTTTGCTAAGAGTTTTGATTATGAATGAGTGTTGGATGTTGCCAAATATCTTTTTTGCATCTATTTGTTACAAGCACCTCTCACTGACACCAGAGAGATATTCCTGGACAAGACAGCCTCCTGAGCTAGTGGGAGAGGGCTATTCTCAACCTTGATCTGTGTCTTCTCATATAAATGAACTAGAGACCTGGTGCATGACATATCTGCACTGGGGCAGCAGGACGGTTCCTTAGCCCTCTCACAGTCCAGGACCCCTTGGAGGTTGTCTGTCTGCCGGGGAGGCAGGAGAAGCTCCCACCACCGCCATTGTACCTGCCTTCTGGCTGGGCAGTGCTCCCCCTATACGAGTGCACTGACCACCAGGAGACGGCTCCTACATTGAGTGCCTGCTCCCTGGCAATCAGTGCACATCATAGTGACTGGGCTTTCTGCTGTTTGTTCAATTTGCATATTAGCCTTTTATTATATAGGGTTTATAGGAGAGACCTTCACTGCATTGTGAAAAGCCAATTTATGAAAGCAATTAAAGCATGCACCTTTATTAAAAAAGCAAAGGAAGCAAACCTATACATCTAACTTATGTGGTGCAAGGCTGATACAACATTTGAAAAAGTGCAGATGGGCTCTCAGCTGATCGGAAGAGCAGGATGGGTGGGGATTCAGGGTCTTATATACCCTCCTGTTTATAATTCTCAGAATTTCTCTGCTGAATATTTTGGTACAGATTAATTATCAAGGTCCCTTTTTTACTTTGTTTTGGCCTTCCCAGAATTCATGAGCAGCACCTGGAACTTTATCTTGCCAAGCCTTGATACTGGCTTCTTTGCTTAGGGAGTAAAATGGCTCCTTTTCCCTTTCCTTTCCCCCTCCCTCCAACCCTCCCCCACTTCTGCATTCTCTCCTTAGGGAGGTTTTAAAACATTTGCTCTGGTGTCCTTGATTGGGGACCATAATGGTTTGCTAGTTACAAATGGGATGCAAATTGCCCACACTGTTTGGCCTTGTTTTAACTTTCTTGTCTCAGTTTCCCTATTCCTCCCTGGAATCCTGTAACATATTGATATAGTCATGTGATTTTTTTCTCTAGTTGATTGATGTAATTGATTACATTAATTGGTTTTTCAAATGTTGAATCAGCCTTGCACCACTGAAATATACCTCCCTTGGTTACAGTGTAAACATATTAATATACTAGAGGCCTGGTGCACAAAATTCGTGCATGGAGGAGGTGTGTCCCTCAGCCCAGCCTGCACCCTCTCCAATCTGGGACCCCTCAAGGGATGTCCGACTGCCTGGTCAGGCCCGATCCCAGAAGGCCTGGTCCCTCCCAACTGCCTTTCCCTGCTGGCCTGATCACTCACAACTGCCCTCCCCTGCTGGCCTGATTGCCCACAACTGCCCTCCCCTGCTGGTCATCTTGTGGTGGTCATCTTATGTCCACATGGGGGCAGCCATCTTTGACCACATGGGGGTAGCCATCTTTTGTGTTGGAGGGATGGTCATTTTGCATATTACTCTTTTATTAGATAGGATTGTTGCATTTCATTCATTGATATTGTGTTGAGGATTTTATATCTATGTTCACGAGGGTATATTGGCCTATAGTTTTCTTTTCTTATAACGTCCTTGTCTGGTTTTGATATTAGAGTTAACCTGGCCTCAGAGAAAGAGTGAAGAAGACTTCCCTTTACTTCTACATTCTGGAAGAGATTTTAGAGAATATTTTCTTAAGTGTTTGGTAGCATTCACTAGTGAACCTATCTGATTCTGATACTTTCTTCTTTGGATGGTTATTAATTATTGATTTGATTTCTTTAATAGATACAATTTAGAATAGATGGTCTATTTATTCTTGTGCGACTTTTGGAAGATTATGCTTTCAAAGACTTGGTCCATTTCTTCTCAGGTACCAAGTTTTTAGGTATAATGTTCTTAACAATATTTCCCTATTATCTTTTAATGTTCATGGTACCTGTAGTGATGTTTCCTCTTTCAGTTTTGATATTAGTGATTTATGTCTTCTCTCCACACCCTCCCCCTTTAGTTATCCTGGCTAGAAGCCTATCAGTTTTATGGATCTTTTTAAAACTTTTGTTACAAATTCCCCACTAAATACTGTTTTCCACTATATTTTATAATTTTTGATAAGTTGTATTTTCATTGTTATTTAATTTTAAAATACATGTTTAAATATCTTTTGAGATTTCCTCTTGACCTATGTGTTATTTAGGAATGTGCTGTATAATCTCCAGCTATGTGGGAATTTCCCAGCTATCTTTTTGTTATTTATTAAACTAGAAGTTTAATTTCATAGTGGTCTGAGAGCATACACTGTATGATTTTTACTCTTTAAAATTTGTTAAGGTGTATTTTATGCCTCAGAATGGGTCTGTCTTGGTGAGTGTCTCATGTGAGCTTGAGAAAAAATTGTATTATGCTGCTGTTGGATGGTGTAGTCTAGGGACATCAATTAGATAACTTGATTGATGATGGTGTAGAGTTCAATTACATCCTTATTAATTTTCTGACTGCTAGATCTGTCCATTACTGATAGAGGGATATTGAAGTCTCCAACTGTAATAGTAGATTCATCTATATTTCTTTGCAGTTCTATCAGTGTTTGCCTTATATCTTCTGGTTTTTTTTCTTGTTGTTTTTGTTTGTTTGCTTGCTTGTTTTATTTTGTTAATACTTGCTGGAGGATATTTTTTCATTGATATTTATAAAGAGTGGAAAGGAGAAAGGGAAGAGAAAGGAGAGAGAGAAAGAGGGAGAAGAGAGAGAGAGAGAGAGAGAGAGAGAGAGAGAGAGAAAGAGAGAGAGAGAGAGAGAGACAGAGACAGAGACAGAGAGACAGAGATGAGGATGTGAGAAGTACATCGATTGGTTGCTTCCTACATGTGCCTGAACTGGGGCACAGATGAAACCTGCAAACCAGATACATGCCCTTGACTGGAAATGCAGCCCTTCAATGATCAGCCCTTCCATGGTGTGCTCTAACCACTGGACATACCAACAAAGGCTCTCTTCATTTTTACTCACATGTTTAGTTTGCCTCTCCACACCCCTTTAGCTTGACAGCATGGCCTGATCAAATGTTCTGCTCATCTTTGTTTCACAGTTCCACCTAAGATTCTGCTATTCCTAGTTTCACATGTTGTGGCCAAGTTCAAACCTGATACTCTGACTCAATCCAGTTTCCCATATTCTACCTGTTGGGAAGGGACAACTAGCTGTACTACTGAAATGAATTCCTCCTCACTGCTTATTGCATGCCAGCTTTTCGTAGGCATATCATGGGCAGTGTACATGGGTCTCAACAGTTTCTCCTAACATTATCAAAATGAGTGTAAGGGCAGATGTCCTTGTTACTGGCCCTGCACAGTGCCGGGAGGATGGCTGGCACTTGCTACATGTTTGACAGTTGAATGAGCACATTAGTGTAGAGCTGGAGGAAGAGAGTTTGTCATCTGTTCTTTGAGTTTGAAAAAATAAAAAGTAAAGATGAAGATTTTTTTAAATGAAGAGAAAAATTAACCCATTTGTTGGAATATAAACCCCTATTCACTTAAGAAAAAAAGGATATATCAATGTGTAGTGTGAAAATAATATTGTATTTAGAGTTTTGAGATCTAGACATAAGTTCTAGCTCCATCATCTTGGACAACTTCATTTTCTCTAAGCTTTAAATAATACTTACCTCACAAAGTCTTTGTTCTCACAATAAGATAATGATGCTTTACAAGTGCTTTAAATATTTCCGTTAAATCTTCATCAAGGGTGAGAGTATGAGGACATCAAATGTCGGTTCACAGATTACAACTTGAAAAATACTGTTTGAGCATATGTATACAAAAAAAAAAAAGAACTGTCTCTGGCACACAGTTCACTTTTTCATTTTTATTTAGAAAAGAGGTGAATCCTGCTCTCACTGTTTTACTTGGCTCACATTAAAAAGTTCCACATTGTGTTAGTAGTTTGCAGAATTTGAGATCAATGCTTAATGGATGTTTACAAAGACACATTTTTATTTTTGTAGCATGAGTTCATGCTGTTGGGCTTACACCATCTGTCTAGTATAAGTTTACTTCAATTCTCAGCTACTAATTCTAATTAATGAAGGTGTAATGGAAGCATTGAAAAATCACTTTCATCATGAAGAAGTGAGGCCTGAAATTATTCCTTGGTTTTGTGTGTGCCTTTTTTGTTTGTTTATGTAAGATTTATTGCTAAATGGAGATTTTATTCCCTATTGCCTCTGCAGAACTAATACTTTCCCATAATAGATTTTCTGAAATAAAAACTTATGTAATATACCTGAGCTTTCTTAAAGTATAACTAACTTCAAAGAGGTCCTCTTCCAGAACCTGATACTCTATTCAATTTTTATTTATTTATTTATTTATTTATTTATTTATTTATTTATTTTAATTTTTTATTGTTTAAAGTATAATATATATATATTAGTACACATATCTCCTTTTTTATCCTCATTGATCTTGCCCCAGCCTCCCCTACCTCTTGTCGCATGCCCTCATCCCAACCCCCAGTGTCTTGTGTCCATTGGTGTGCTTATATGCATGCACACCATGCTGATCTAGTTCCCTCCCTTCCCAGCACTCCACCGCCTTCCCGCTCTAATTTGACAGTCTGTACGGTGCTTTACTGCCTCTGTATCTATTCTTTTATTCATTAGATTATAATATTCTTTATTCTCCACAGTGGCTGCACCAGTCTGCATTCCCACCAGCAGTGCATGAGGGTTCCTTTTTCTCCACATCCTCATCAGCATTTGTCATTTGTTGATGATTGCCATTCTGACAGGTGTGATATGGTACCACATTATCATTTTGATTTATATCTCTCAGATAATTAGTGACTTTGAGCATGTTTTCATGTGTCTCTTGACCTTCCTTCTGTCTTTTTTTGAAAAGATTCTATTTAGGTCTGTTTTTTTATTGGATCATTTATCTTCCTTTTATTAACTTTTATAGTTGCCTGTAGACATTGGAGATTAAAACCTTTATCAGTGATAACATTTGCAAATATTTTCTCCCATACAGTGGGCTTTCTTGTTGTTTTGTTGATGGTTTCTTTTGCTGTGCAAAAGCTTTTTATTTTGATGTAGTCCCATTTGTTAATTTTCCTTTTAGCTTCCATTGCCCTAGAAGCAGTATAAGTGAAGAAGTTCCTTTGGCATATGTCTGTGATTTCTCTGCCTGTGGATTTCTCTAGTATTTTTATCCTTTCCTGTCTTATGTTTAAGTCCTTTATCCATTTTGAGTTTATTTCTGTGTATGGTGTAAGTTGGTGGTCTAGTTTCATTTTTTTTTGCATGTATCTGTCCAATTTTCCTAACACCATTTATTGAAGAGACTGTCTTGACTCTATTATATGTTCATCCCTCCTTTGTCAAATATTAATTGAACATAGTGGTTTGGGTCGATTTCTAGGTTCTCTATTCTATTTCATTGGTTTATATGTCTGTTTTTGTGCCAGTATCAGGCTGTTTTGAGAACAGTGGTTTTATAGTAAAGCTTGAAATCTGGTATTGAGATCTCACCTACTTTGTTCTTCTTTCTCAGGATTGCTGTGGCTATTTGGGGACTTTTTTTGTTCCAGATGAATTTTTGGAGAGTTCTTTCTAGGTCTGTGAAATATGTTGTTGGTATTAATGGGGAATGCGTTGAATTGATAGATTGCATTGGGTAGTATGGACATTTTAGTGGTGTTGATTCTACCAGTCCATGAACATGGTATGTTATTCCATCTGTTTATGTCTTCCTCTCTCACTTTTTTCAGTGTTCTATAGTTTTCCGCGTGTAGGTCTCTTACTGCCCTAGTTAAATTTATTCCTAGGTATCTTAATTTTCTTGGTGTGATGCTAAATGGGATTTCTTTTTTAGTTTTTATTTCTATACACCAAGTTCATAGATTTCCTGGCATTAATTTTGTATCCTATTACATTGCCAAATTCATTTATTAAGTCTAACAGTTTTTTGATGGAGTCTTTTGCGTTTTTTATGTACATTATCAAGTCATTCTCATATAAGGACAGCTTTACTTCTTCTTTTCCAATTTGGATGATTTTTATTTCTTATTCTTGTCTAATTGCAATAGCAAATACTTCCAGTATTATGTCGAACAGTAGTGATGAGAGTGGGCATCCCTGTCTTGTTCCTGTTCTTAGAGGAAATGGTTTTAGCTTTGTCCATTGAGTATGATGTTTGCTGTGGGTTTATCATATATGGCTTTTATTATGTTGAGGTATGATCCTTCTATTCCCACCTTGTTGAGAGTTTTTAATCAAGAAAGGGTGTTGGATTTTGTCAAGTGCTTTTTCTGCCCCAATTGATAACGACTATGCGAGTTTTACCTCTCAATTTGTTTATGTGATGTATCATGTTTATTGATTTGTGGATATTGTACCATCCTTGTTTTCCTGAGATAAATCCTACTTGGTCATGATGTATGGTCTTTCTGATGTACTGCTGGATCCAGTTTGCTAGAATTTTGTTGAGGATTTTGGTGTCTATGTTCATGAGGGATATTGGCCTGTAATTCTCTTTCATTGTGTTGTCTTTATCTGGTTTTGGTATTAGCGTGATGCTGGCTTCATAGAAGAAGCTTGGAAGTATTCCTTCCTCTTGAATATTTTGGATTAGTCTGAGGAGGATAGGTTTTAGTTCTTCCTTGAATGTTTGGTAAAACTCCCCTGTGAAGCTGTCTGGCCCTGGGCTTTTGTTTGCTGGAAGCTTTTTGATGACTGCTTCAATTTCTTCCATAGTTATTGGACTATTGAGATATTTAGATTCTTCCTGTTTGAATTTTGGAAAGTTATATTTTTCTAGGAATATGTCCAATTCCTCTAGGTTGTCCAGTTTGTTAGAATAGGGTTGTTCATAGTATTTTTGAGCAATCCTTTGTATTTTGGTGGAGAATATCAAGGAAACAGATGACAGCAATACAACTATAGTAGGAGACTTTTTTTATTTCACCTCTTTCATTTTTGATTTTGTTTACTTGGGTCTTTCTCTTTGCTTCTTGGTGAGCCTGACTAGAAGTTGATCAATCTTGTGTATCCTTTCAAAGAACCAGCTCTTGGTTTTGTTAATCTTTTGTATTGTTTCTTTGGTCTCAATGTCGTTTATCTCTGCTCTTCCTTATGCTTACACTGGGCTTTTTATGTTGCTCTCTTTCTAACTCTGAATTGTAGGGTTAGGTAATTTATTACCATTGTTCCGTGTGTTTTTTGCAGTAGGCTTGTAGAGCTATGAACTTCCCTCTCAAGACTGCTTTCACTGTGTCCCATAAATTTTGGATTGTTGTGTTTTCATTCTCATTTATTGCCATGATGTTTTTTTATTTTTTCTGATCTCTCTGGTTACATAGTTATTGTTTAATAGCATGCTGTTTAGTCTCCATGTGTTTGATTTTTTGGATTCTTTTTACTGTAGTTGATTTCCAGTTTTATGCCACTGTGATTTGAGAAGAAGTTTGATATGATTTCTATCTTCTTGAATTTGAAGAGACTTTGCCTATTACCCAACATATGGTCTATTGTTGAAAATGACCCATATGCACTTGAGAAGAATGTATATTCTGTGGCTTTGGGATAAAATGTTCTAAAGATATCAATTAATTCCATTTGCTCTAGTGAATCAATTAGGATTATTGTTTCTTTGCTGTTTTGTTGTTTTTTTTTTTGTTGTTGTTGTTTTTATAGGATTTGTCCAATAGTGATAGTGGAGTATTAAAGTCTCCTACTATAGTTGTATTGCTGTCATTTGTTTCCTTGATATTCTCCAGTTTTTTTTTTATGTATTTGGGTGCTCCTGTATTGTGTGTGTATATGTTTACCAGAGTTATTTCTTCTTGTTGGATTGTTCCCTTTAGTATTATGAAGTGGCCTTCCTTATATCTTGTTATTTTCTTCACTTTGAGATCTAATTTGTAAGATATAAGTATTGCTACCCCAACTTTTTTTTTCCATTCACCCGAAAAACTTTTTTCCATCTCTTCACCCTCAGTGTGTGTGCGTCTTTTTTTCTGAAGTGGGTTTCTTGTAGACAGCAGATATATCAGTCATGTTTTCTTATTCAATCTGTTACCTTATGTCTTTTTTAAAACATATTTTATTGATTTTTTTTTTTTTTACAGAGAGGAAGGGAGAGGGATAGAGTTAGAAACATCGATGAGAGAGAAACATAGATCAGCTGCCTCCTGCACGCCCCCTACTGGGGATGTGCCTGCAACCATGGTACATGCCCTTCACCGAAATTGAACCTGGGACCTTTCAGTCCACAGGCCGACACTCTATCCACTAAGTGAAACTGATTTAGGCTATTACCTTATGTCTTTTGATGGGAGCATTTAATCCATTTATATTGGGTTAAATGTCCCCATGAAAAGGTGCTTATTTGTCACCATTTTTATTCTTTACCCTTTTGTTCCTTCTTTGTTTCCTATTTCTTTCTTTCTTTTTTTTTTTTTACAGCAGACCCTTCAGCATTTCTTGCATTGCTGATTTGATGGTAATAAATTCTCTTAATCCTTTTTTGTCTCTGAAGCTCTTGATTTCACTTTAAATTTTGATTGATAGCCTTGCTAGGTACAGTATTCTTGGATTCAGACCCTTCCTTTGCATGACTTTGTATATTTCATCCATTTCCTTCTAGCAGGATGAATTTCTGTTGAGAAATCAGTCACTAGTCTGATGGGGGTTCCTTTGTAGGTAACTTTCTGTCTCACTCTGGCCACTTTTAAGATTCTTACTTTGTTGTTGGTGTTTGCCAATTTAATTATAATATGCCTTGGCATTGGTCTTTTGTGGTTCATTTTGCTTGGGACTCTGTGAGCTTCTTGGATTTCTGTGGGTTTTTTCTTCCCTAAATCAGGGAAGTTTTCTATCATTATTTCTTCAAACAGGTTTTCTATTCTTTGCTCAGTTTCTTTTCCTTCTGGAACCCTTATTATGCGGATGTTGTTTTGCTTTGTGTTGTCCCAAAGTTCTCTTAGACTCTCCTCCTGCTTGTTAATTTTTTTTTCTAGAAGCTGCTCTATTTAGGTATTTTTTCTGCCTTGTCTTCTAACTCACTGATGTGGTCTTCTGCTTCTTCTAGTCTACTTTTGATGCTTTCTATTGAGTTCTTTACAGCAGCGATGTCAGTTTTCATTTCTTCTTGGTTCTTTTTCATTTCCTCTTTGTTCTTACTCATATTGTCGAATTTTTCTTTCATTCTTTTCAGCCACCTTATGACTATTTGTCTGAATTCTTTCTCTGACAGGTTATCTGCCTCCATTTCATTTACTTCCTTTCCTGGTGATGCTTGCTTTTCTTTCATGTGTGGGCTGTTTCTTTGTCTCCCCATGGTTCCTCTTCTCTGGATGTCTGGTTATGTAGTTCTCTCTCTCTCTCCTGTGTTGATTTAAAGGCATAAGATACAACACAATCAGGTACAATGTACAAGGCACTGAACAGAAATGTATTTGTGATATTAATAACCCCAAATAAGGTGACCACCAGAGAAAGGCAAATTAGAGGATAGGAGAGAAAGAAGAAAACAAAGAAAAATAAGAATGGAGTGCAAAAATGAAATTGATAAAAAGAAAATAAAGTAATGGGGAAAGAGAAGAGAATAAGAAAAGACAGAGAATAATAAAGAAAAGGGGAACAAACTATATAAATGAGGATATAGAACAGCCACTAACCCCAACAAATGCCAGCAACAAGTACCTGGAGATGAATACAACTTCAATCAACAACTAATATTAAGTGAGGTAAGGGGAAACAGAAGCAAAATCAAACAAAAACAAAACAAGCATAAAAAATCGATACAAGCAACATTCAAGCAAACAAAAACAAAAGGACAGAGAGAAAAACAACTTTTTGGATAGTGAAGACAGAGAAGAGAGAGGTGTGCATGATCTTGAAGCAGGGGATTAGAAATATAAGTAGGATGAAATTTTAACAGAGTGTAAAAAGAAAGAATAGGGAAAATCTAAAGCAGGAAAAGGGTAAGAGAAACAGGACAACTGAAGGGGAAAAGTTAGCAAGGTAGTGATGGCATAAAGAGAGTTGAGATAGATTAAAATGATGCTGAAGGAAAGATGAAAATAGAATGTACAACACTAATCCCAAAGTAAAATAAAGAGAAAATAAAATGACACTTTAAGAAAAGGTAAAATAGTAGTAGTAATAATACTGATTGAAAATAAAAAATATACTAGTTAAAAAGGTAAAATCAAGTAAGGAAAAAAGAAAAAAATAGTTTATTAAGTAAAAGATAAAAAATAAATATTAAAAAATAAATATTAAAAAAAATGTGTAGTATTGAAGGTCATTCACTTCCTCTGTTGTTCTGTTTGGCATGCCTGATTCCCAGTCAGGACACTATTGCAGTTCCATGCATTCCACTGCTCCTCAGTGTTGTAAGCCAGTCCTGATTTTTAAGCAGGCAGTGTGTCTTAATTTCTTGTATTCATTTATTTGTGATTACACAAGAGTCACTTTGTGATTCAATCCCTGGGTGGTAGTCTTTCTGGAGTGACCTCCAGGTCTATAGGTCCTCTCTAGCCAGTGCTTAGATCCTGCTTTCCCTGTGGCACTCAATACTGGTTTGTGGGAGTGGGTTGCCCCCGAGCTGGTTCTCTGATGGTTATTCCAGAAAAACAGCTTTTCTCTTCAGTCTCGTAGGATGTCCCCAATTGGGTGATCCTATGTATTGGATTTAGTAACCAGAAGCAAGGATTTAAAGAGGAAAAAGAAAAAAGAAAAGAGCCAGCATAAGTATGCGAACTCTGGGGCTGTGTGCAAGTCTCTGTAGTCTTCTCTCCCCCCTCCCCACCCCTGCCTTGTATCTAAGCATCCAGCACACTTTTAAAAATTTTAGGCTGTCCTTTGTGTTAGATCAAAATCAGTTGCTTTTTAGAGATCTCTTTTCTTAGAAGCTCTGAGGATCCCCTTTCACATTCATGGGTCACAACAGCCCCAACAGCCACGGATTTTTCTAGGTGCAGACTTCCTCCTGATATCCAGCTCCCACAGTGCACACATTTCTCTGTCCTGCTGGGACCAGAGACCTCACCTTATCCCAGACGAAATCTGACCTTTCTGTGGTGGAGTGTAAAGCTCCTCTGAATCTGCATGTTTGCACCAATTGGGGACCAGTGTTCTTGGGTTCACAGCTATTTGGTGGGTTCTGTTGTTGTAGATTTTCAGGCTTCCAATAACATCCACTTTTCCCTTCAAGATGGTGCAGTTTCTGCATCAAAGCCAGTGGCTCTGGGAGGAAACCCAGCAGCAGTGGGGGCTGCCCAGTCAGGAGAGCCCTGTCTAGCAGACCTCTGGCTTCTCCTGGAGTATAATTGTCCCTTAAAACACCAACAGAATGCATACTCCCTTAGTACCCAACACTGCTGTGACAGCAGTGTTATCTATGCAAATATGAGGAAGGTTCACTAAGAACTATTTTTATTTATTTAAGCTATTCTTTCTATCAGCTCCAGGAGAAGGCTTGGGATACGTCTGTCTATTCTGCCAACATTTTTTTCACTCTATTTAATTTTTATTAAAAGTGCTTTTTAAACAAGTTCAACTGAGGCCTCAGTGGGAGGACACATCTAGGTTAGCAACTCACTTGTTCATTCCCGTCTCTTCCCCACAGGAGAAAACACTAACTTATATCTTCCATCCAGGTGAATCTAGCTGTGAACCAACCCTAACTATATAGTCATGTTCACATCTGATGGGGTTGAGGGTTAGACATGTTGCTGAAGTCCTGTATCCTCAGTGAGCCCTACATTGCTATTCTGACCAATGTGTGCAATGTTCTGTACTCTTCCCCCAAAAAGAATGCACAGCCTGTGTATACACAGAATGTACACTCCCTTAGCTCCCAACACTGCTCTGACAGCAGTGTTATCTATGCAAATATGAGGAAGGCTCACAAAGAACTATTTGTATTTATTTAAGGGGAATAAGGCTTGAAAATAAGTAAATAGTTATAGGATAACATTTTCTTTTCCATTAAATTTTTCTTACAGAGAGTTGAAACATTTGAATCTCATGCCTGTATACCTTTCTTTTAGAAAGGATATTGGTTATTGTTTTTAATTTTCAAAGCTTCTTTAGCAGATAAATGCCATAAATGTAAATTGATAACTTGGTACAGTGTGTTTACCACATATTGCTATTTTTTGGGCCTTCTTGTTTAAGTTATACCAAGTACATAAATGGAAAGAAAAGAAAATGTACAACAAAAAGAATTTAGGGGAAATATTGATGGCAATATCAATTCTAATCTGCTATTTTCAATAAAATTTAAAAAGTAAAATTCAGCTGGTTCTTAGAGCTTAATACCTCTCATATAGTAGGTATAAGTAATGTAAAAGTACTATTTTGGGCAACGCAAATACTTACATATGGGAATTTTATTGTAAAGTCTAGATAGAATCTTGACGAAATCACCTGCCTACATATTAGAATTTCTTTTGCTTCTAACCTGGAATTTGACAAAATTTCAGGGAATGTAGATTGGTTGTAACTTGTGTTTCAGCAGTTGCTATTATATTAACATGTATATAGGATATTATTGTTCTGACCTCCTTAAAGTTCAAAAAGCACCACAATATACCATTGCAATCTATGTGGTCTTAAAATATAAAACTAATAAGATGGTGGGAAACAGGGAAAAGAGTGCTGAGCATTGCAGTTATCTTTTCTGTTTAATGCTTATTCTTCTTTGAAATTCAAGTAATATTGACTTTCTGATTTAAGATGTTAGGAATAAAATCTTTTTGTCCCTTTCTCCATGTAAACACCGACTTTTGAAAAAAAATAGGGAATGAGAAATAGCAAACTTGTCTTTGATGAAATTAGGAAATACTCCAAATTCTGAGTTGCAAATAAATGAAAAACTGGTAAGTGTAGTAAGCACTGGACCAGAGTAAGGCTGTATATGTGGTGGGGGAAGGGGCATGCCAAGAGATGAACTTCATGTCTCCAGATTTTAAGCAGAGTGCAAGATTCCCTAGAGCTGGCAGCCTACATAGCCCGAGGCACAGGGGTTGGAGTGTTTTGAGACTCACAGAGGTCCTCTGGACTCTAACTCCAAAGATTAGAGATGTAGGCGGAGATAAATGCCTAACTTAAGGCAGGATCCCCTCCAAGGTACCACATTACATTTTATCATCATGTTCCCTTAGACTCCTGTTGGCTGTACCAGTTTCTTGATTTTTAAAAATGTTTTTGATGACTTTGATGAGTTTGAAGAGTTCTGGTCAGATATTTAGTAGGATGTTCCTCAGTTTATATCTGTCTGATATTTTTCTCATGATTAAACTGGAGTCATGGGTTTAAGGGAGGAAGGGCCATTCTGATCATAATGTATCAAGGGTATAGTCTATTAATATACTTATTACTGTTAATAGTAACCTCAATCACCTGTGGTAGTGTTTGTCAGATTCCCCTCTGTCAAATTACTCTTTCCCAGCCTTTCCATACTGTCCTCTTCAGGAGGGCCTTACTGTGCAGCCCACACTTAGGGGATGGGGAGTTTTGCTGCCCCTCCCGGACAGAAGAGAACCTAGATAGATTCTTTGGAGTTCTTCTGCATGGGAGATCTGTCTGTTCTCCTCTTTTCACTCATTCATCTGTTCAACCCATTATTTATTTATATCAGGATGGACTCATGACTATTTCTTTTAGATTTTGGGATATAAGTCAGTGCTACTTAACTTACTAATTTTTTTTTCTCAATTTGTTTCATTCATCATTGGGAGCATTTTGAATTGGCTCCCATGTCTTTTAAAAACCTCCCTATCGTTGCAAGTTATTTATTTATATTTAGCAGATTTTTACTTTCTGGAAATACAGGTGTTGCAAGTTCATTTTGTGTATTTCTTGCTCGAGTCCTAGAAATCAGCTATTTCTTGAGAACGGTAATAGAGAACAAGATCTGGGCACTAAATGTGTTACTGAGGTTATACTGTGTGTGTTTGTGTGTGTGTGTGTTTATCCATATGTATCTATATTAAGCAAGATAGTAGTGCATACTGATGACTTCAATACTCACCTATTACCTCCTCATGAGTCATCCTAGACTTCTCCCCTTGCTTGTCTATAATCTCTCACTCAAACAGTGAGATACCTGGCTTCCATCATCTGCTTTTACTTAATTTACTTAATCCACCTACTTATTTGTTAATCCATTTTACTTATTATAGTGGTTTCAGAATTGTTCATCAGAACTCTCACAGGAAGCATTTTTATCAACTAGAGTATTTGCAATTACTTTGCCTTTAATCTTACAGAATCCATTCATTCATTTTTAAAGTTACTTAGCCAGCATATTTCTCCCTTCAGTGAGGTTGTTTATATATTTTTAATATAGTCACTGTAATATAATAACTAGTAGGTTATTGTGTCACAATCTGCATTTCATCCTGGGACCCCATACCTTCTAAATGTTTTTTTAATTTGCATACATGAGTCAGTAAAAGTAGCTTTCCAGTTGTATGTGAAGCCCAGAGTTTATTCTTGTATTATTATTTATTTATTATTGTTATATTAGATTATAGTTATTGTACAGTTTTACCTATAATCCTACCTTTGCCCATTCTTGTGTATTAAGGTTCATTCTTTGTACTGTAAAGCTGTGCATGTTTTGACAAGTGCATGATGTCATATACGCACCATTACAGTATCATACAGTTCTACCATGCCCTCCCCTAAAAAACACCCTTTGCTTTACCTGTTCAACCCTTTCCCAAGTCCCTAAAATTTGTCAATCATTGATCTGTGTACTGTTTCTATAGTTTACTGTCATATAAATGGGAGAATACCATAATGTAGTTTTTTCAGAATGGCTTCTTCTACACAGCACTATGCACTTTTACACAGTAATCTGCTTCTGTGCCTTTTTGAATTTTATAGCTCATTTCTCTAATTATTGAATAATAGTCCATATTTTATCATTGAATAAGTATACCACAATTTGTTTATTCATTCAACTATTAAAGGACATTTTGGTTGATTCCAGTTTTTGGCATTTTGAATAAAGCTTCTATAGTCATTCATATAAAGATTTTTGTGTGCACATAAGTTTTCAAATCAGTTAGGACACTTAGGAGTTTGATTGCTGCATTACATGGTAAGAAACTGTCTTCCAAAGTGGCTATAACATTTTGAATTCCCACCAGCAGTGAAAGAGTATTCCTGTTTCTCTAATCCTCACCAGCAATTCATATCATCAAGTTTTTGGATTGTAGCCATTCTCAGAGGTATGTAGTGGCATTTTACTGTTGAGTTAGCACTCATTTCCCTAATGACATGAGCTGTTGAGCATCCTTTTATGTGCTTATTTGCCATTTGTGTACCTTCTTTGGTGAGATGTCTGTTGAGATCTTTTGCTCTGTTTTTAATTGGGCAGTGTTGTTTTTTTTCTTACTTTGAAAATGTTTTTATGGGCCTTAGCTGGTTCTTTTCCTGTTCTTATCTCTGAATGAGGAGATGCCAGCCAGGCCTGGCATTTGTATTTCAACACCAGTATAGGATCCCCCCCACCCCCTCATACATCTGGGCTCAGAGGAATCTCCTTGACTCTTAGAGGGCATGTGGTCTTCACTCCTGCTAGTCATTTACCTGCTGTGGATTTGCTGAGCTGGAAAAGAACCTGGTCCTGCTTCTGCCAGATTCTGTGATCTGTGGACAGAAAGTCCTTCTGATAATTTGAATCCATCTGTAGTTTGCTCTTGTCTAAGGTTATGTATGAAAAACCTCCATAATTTACCATTCCCATGGCTCTTTCTGTCTTTTCTGCTCCTTTCTCGTATGTCCAGCACATCCCATGTGCAGTCAATGCACCTGACCTAATTTTTACTTTCAGCTGCCCGACATTACTTGGAATTGTCTAAGAGATGAAAAAGAAAGTTACTGATGCATGAATGGAGGATGTTGTAGTCAATGCTTCAGAAAACAGGTATCCCAGTAGGAGTGTGGCTTCCTGCTTCCACAAATATCCTGCATCTCCAAGGACGCAACATAATGGAAGAGAGAACAGCTTACTAAACAAAACAGCTCCCATTATTAACTTCTTAAAATGAACCCAGCACTTTGCTAGCCACTTTCCACAAATTGTGATGTTTAATTCTGAAAGCAACCCGCTGTGATAGGAATAATAGTCCTCAATTTACAGATAATGGAGTATAAAATGTAGGGAAATAGCTGAGGACACACTGTTCATAAGTAGCAGAGTTAAGATCCAAGCTCAAACCCAAGCTGCCAACCAGCATTTCTTCCTTCTTATCAGGTCCTTGAAGTGCTTGAAGTGCTTCACTCCTTGAAGATTCCTCCTTGGAGTCTGGAAGATGGTGGTTTATATTCATAATTCCAATTCTGTGATAATTTTGTATTTTAGTGATTAAGAAATTAGAGTCATGTGAGCTATGAGTTGCTTACTAGCACCATCTTATCTATTTCTACAATCAACAGTAGAAAAATGAAGTTATAGAAACAGGCTGCAGCATCTACATCACAACCCACATTTCTGAGTTACAAAGCACCTCACTGCTATGCTTTATTTCAACAAATAAAAATACTGTAGATATTTTCAATTGATGTAGCACCTTTTATTTGAAAACCTTACCATGTCTGTGCCATTCATAAATCATCAAACTATTTTTGAGAAGCAAGAGAATTACTCAATAAGTGAACCCTTTGTAATTGGAAGTTAAAAATGTTGAATTTTTTGATATTTAAAAAAATCTTTCTATGTGTCTTAATAGAAAATAACAAGCAGTGATTTCTTTTCCCCCAAAACAGGAATGAAGCCTAAATTTCTTAAGCCCCATGTGTGTGATAACTACTGAAGGCAGTTTTACTAATATATCACCATACTTCACAAATACAAATATTCACCAGGGCTGGTTAACATCTAAGAACTCATAAATAGTAAAAAGATTAGTGTCCCTTTTTTCACTCCTGTGCCTGAACATGTAATTTAATATAAAACCAATTCCAAATTGAAAACCCAAATAAGCATGCTTCAATTAAAATATTTCTCTCAGCTTTTATGCTTATACTAGTGACCTGGTGCACAAATTTTGTGCACATTAAAAGGGGATTAATTAGAGGAAATAATTTAATATTGCTATTTTCCCTTTCTCTATAATAGAAGTGTCAGAGATGAAAGAAAGTTAGTGAAATGTATATGAAAACCTTCCTCCTGTCAGAGTCTGGGGCTCACCATGGGACCCAGAGTCAAGTCCCTGCCCACCCACATGCAACTTAAAATCGCATGAGACTCATACCCAACTGCACCCCCGCCCCCATTGTGCTATATTCAGACCCAGCCAATCCCACCCTTGTCAAGCCCTGCTGGGCAGGGCATGTAGCCTCGGGTCTCCTGGCCTGGCGCCAGGATGGGGAGCATGGCCTGAGGTCCCCCAACCCAGACCGGGGCAGGGGGGAGTGCCTTCAGGTTCCCCATCAAGCTCCCCAGGTGGAGGACATGGCCTGAAATCCCCTGTCAAGCCCAGCTGCATGAAGGTATGGCTTGAGGTCCCCCATCAAGCCCCAATGGGTGGAGGTGCAGCCTGAGTTCCCCTGACCCAACACTGAGAGTGCACCTTGAGGTCCCCTGTCAAGCCTTGCTGGGTGGAGGGCATGGCCTGACGTCCCCTATCAAGCCCTTCCAGGAAGGGGTGTGGTCTGAGGTCCCCCAGCCTGGTGCCAGGGTGGGGGGGGGCCATAGCCTGAAGTCCCCTGTCAAGCCCCATCTGGTTGGGGCCTCTATTTGAGGTCCCCTGGCTTGGTGCTGGGGCAGGGGAGCAGCCTGAGGTCCCCTAGCCCAGCACCAGGATGAAAAGTGCACCTTGAGGTCCCCTATCAAGTCCCATGGGCTAGGGGGAGAGCATAGCCTCAGGTCCCTGCTGATTGCTCATTAAGGCTCCTTATGGGAACTTGGCCTCAGCTGTGGGTATAGCCATCTTTGTGACAGAGTGATGGTCTATTAGCATATTCCCTCTTTATTAGATAGGAAAATTCTGAAGAGTTCATGAAGTATGATTTTTAAAAATCTGTATAACAGAAATAATAAATCACCCTGTAGGGTTATAGTGGAGATAAAATGATACAATATGTAAAAATACCTCACATAGTATCTATCACTTGGTAAATGTACTTCCCTTTATGTTAAGGCTGGTGATGGGTGGTGGCAAGGGTATAATGAAGACTTGAGGTGTACTTTGATTTGATTCTTGGCCCTCTAGTTACTCAGCAGCTCCAGGTATATGAAGTAGAGACTCAGACAGTTTTTCAGATAATTTGAATGAACATAGCTCTAAAGATTATTCTTCAAGTATTATTTTACCATACAACTGGCACTTAATGAATCTCGTAACATTTCATTTTTGTACTTTGTGTTTTGTTTTGTTTTCTCACTCTCCAGATTAAGTCTTTTTGTGTCTTTCTTATTGGGATGTTTTAGAGTCATTAGACAAGATGTAGATGGACTTGACTCCCAATAAACAAATCCTATCTAATAAAAGAGTAATATGCATATTGACCATACCTCTGTTACACACACAGGCCACGCCCACCGGCCACACCCACAAGCCAATGAAAGCAAGTAGGCAAATTAAACCAACCAAGATGGCTACGGCCACAGAGAGAGCAGGAGGGAGGCTTGGGTTGTCCCTGGTGATGGAGGAAGCCAAGATTTCCGCAAACTCTGGCCCAGCCAGGCCTCTGTTTAAGGCAACAAAGTTTCAATGGCTGTGCAAGCAGAAGGCTTGGCTCCACTCCAGGCTACAAAGTTTCAATTGTAGAAGATAAATAAATCCCAAATACCAGGGCCTCTGCTTGGGTCAACAGGGCTGTGGCCAGCCTGCAAACCACCATAGGCCCCTCGTCCAGGCCACCTCGTGCCCCAAGGGAACACCCACCCTCATCCAGGACACCCTTCAGGGAAAACCAGCTTGCCCCCACCTATGCACCAGGCCTCTATCCTATCTAATAAAAGAGTAATATGCAGATTGACCATCACTCCAACACACAAGATGGCTGACCCCAGGTGGTCAAAAGATCCTGTCCCCATGTGGACACAAGATGGCCACCACAAGAAGGCCAGCAGGGGAGGGCAGTTGGCAGAGACCAATCCTGCAAGGGAAGGCAGTTGGGGGTGATCAAGGCTGCATGGGAGGGCAGTTAGGGGTGACCAGACTGATAGAGGAGGGAAGTTGGGGGTGATCGGGGCTGTAGGGAAGGGCAGTTAAGGGTGACCAGGCCCACAGGGGAGAGCAGCTAGGCATCAATCAGGCTGGCAGGGGAGTGGTTAGGGGGTGATCAGACTGGCAAGCAGAAGTGGTTAGGGACAATTGGGAAGGCAGGCAGGTGAGTAGTTGGGAATCAGCAGTCCTGGATTGTGAAAAGGAAATCCGACTGCCCGTTTAGGCCCAGTCCTACCTGGATTGGGCTTAAATTGGCAATTGAACATCTCTCAAGGGGTTCTAGATTAGAGAGGGAACAGGCTGGGATGAAGGCCCCCCCCGCACCCCCCCACACACACACCATGCACAAGTTTTGTGCACCAGGCCCCTAGTAACAAAATCATTTTCATGAGAGGGTGAGAGGAAAATAAGCAAGATCTTTCTCCTTGAGATGTTTTTGAGTTAATAAGTGGCTGATTGAACATACATGGGCCTTAGAATTTCTTCTAAATGGGAAGGAAAATAACATAGTTTCTTTGTAAAATTTTTCATACTGTCAATTATATCTATCTTCCTGGAGAAACTAACCAGATAGACTCCATTGACAATATATAAAAGAAGTACCTCAAGACCCCCTGTCCCCAGGGCTCTAGTCACTCATGATACTTCCTTGAGACTATAAAATTATTCTTATTTTTAATTAAAATATTTTTTTTTACCTTTCTCAAATAGCTGCTCTCTGGAAAATTCCTTTTAGCTAAAGCCTTACTTTACCCTGACTTATTTGTGTACAGTTTTCTTATATTCATTTAAAAATGGGAAAAATAACAACAGAGGAGTTGGGGGTCATAAAATTACTTTCTGGCTTGACTTGTCATTGAATTAGATCAAGCAGACTAGGAATGTGATCACTCACATGTATTCACATGTCTGCCTATCCCTAGGCAAATGTCATGCATTTTTTATACACTCCAACAAATTCTTAATGTTCAACTTCCTATATTTTAAGTTAAGCTTGAGCTCAATCTTAATAGAATTTAGCAGCTGGCATGTTCATATACATTGATTGTTTATAGCCACCTTCTGTTCTGATTGATTGGTGCCCATTGTTGGATGGTCACCTTGTTTAACAGCCTTTCTTTAACACCGATCTGTGAAATATAGAAGTACATAAAGTATTTAGAAAGTGCCACAGTGTTTGGAAAACACCTTACTTTCTGTAATGTGATGAGTCCAATCTCAGTCTTTGGAAGTAGTGGGGAAACTGACGGGCAACATTATGTCATATAACCATGTAGGTTTGTTTCTCCATTTAATTTAAATGATAGTTATTAGGAGAGGCAATCTGCCATGGGCCATGA
Source organism: Lasiurus cinereus (assembly GCA_011751065.1). Classification (NCBI taxonomy): domain Eukaryota; kingdom Metazoa; phylum Chordata; class Mammalia; order Chiroptera; family Vespertilionidae; genus Lasiurus; species Lasiurus cinereus. The sequence continues at coordinate 49,137,491 of JAAGEH010000018.1, forward strand.
ATGCCTCTGAACATTCTTGCTGGGTATGCCAAGAAAGCAAGGCTCTTACTATTCTTAACTACACCACTTATCAGGGTTGTGTTTACAGCAAGCAAGCTCAAGAGATCTGGTATGGTACTGTCTTCTCCAAAAGAAAGACCAGGCTTTCTTCCACTGACTGCAAAAGTGGTAAATCCCCAAACTCAGTGTTTCAGTTCTCTAAATGCAACCCGTTTTGTTTGCAGACACCCATCATGAGCCCTTCCATTAACCGTGGGGAACATGGAGACCCAAAGCAAGTGACTGTGAAGTTCTGGTCACCACTTCTACTGTGAGTAACGAAGTCCTTTGTCTGTGACCTAGGGATCTCGTGTCACTATCCATGAAATAGTAACAGGCTTTTTTGTCAGTTTGTAAGTAGGATAAAAATCTCAAGATGCTACCCAGTTCCTGACACTTTGAAAATATTTCTATTTATACCCATAAAAATAAGTCCTGTAATGGTTATATTATTTCAAACAGTTAGTGACCATGACCAGCATAGAGTCTTTGGTTTTCAGTTCTGACTCTATTACTAAATGAATGATCTTGAGTAAATGTTTTGTTCTTCTGTTCTACATCTATAAAATGAAGCGTTCATCTACATCAGTGGTTTTTCAACTGTGCTCTAGGAAACCCTTGGCCAGTCATTTCCAGGGCCCTCTCATTAGCCCCTGGTGGGGGCTGTTGGATGTAGTTGGAGGCAGAGATACTGTTGTGTTGACTGGCCTATCTCCTACCCTCAGCAGGGCCTCCTGCTGTAAGGTACTTACTGTCCCTAGTCGGTGCCCTTGCACATTTCCTTAATGGCCATTTCCTTAGAGGCTAAGATGGTTTCATCATGATCCCTTTCTAATGAATGTTTAGTATTAGAGATGAAAATGTGCTTAGAATAAAGGCCTGATACAGAAAAGAACAAAAAGATAAAGAGAGAGCCTGGTGGAGTGTAAAACCACGTAGTAGAAAGCAAGTATCAGGAAATAAAATTAAATATAAATCATAGTGGTTATTTCTGGTTATTTGTTTTTATTTAGTGTTGTACTTCTTTGTATTTCAACTTGTCTATAATAATCACATTTTACTTTTATAATTGGAAAAAATTCATTAAATGAAGCTTAAAAATGAGAAAGAATAAAAGATCTAGCAAGGTCAAAGTGTGAAAGGTCACTGGTGTTTTTCAAGCAAGAAAATAACTAATTATACTTGATCAGAAAGAGTTGTAGGTCAGACTTTTGAAATATCCTGCTGGTATGTAGGAAGGTGTTGCCCTGGCTGGGATAGTGGATTTAAACAGAAGTCTTTTCTTTCAGATCTATAAGTAGCAGAAGTCAGGCCCTCTGACAGGTGCTTGCCCAGTGCTTGCCAAGTATTTTTACTTAGGTTAGCACTTCTTTCTCCTATTCAAGAGAGCTGCCCTTTTCTTCATCAAAATCATTTAAAGGTCGTGAGAGAGCTTGTCCCATTTGTCAAACTTCCTTGCCTCTGAATTTCTAGTGATCTGAGGATGCCTGATTAGGATAGCTTTTTTTCTAAAGATGGAGTGTGATTTCATGTGATCGGTTGTACTAATTTGCAGTGGCACACTATAGTTGTGCAATGAGAAATTATGCAAATTAGCATGTGGTATTTAAAAAAATTTTGCTAGATACATATATTGGGGTTGGAACTTTATGTGATTCTGTAATCATTTACCACAGAGAATTTGAGTACAAAGAATATAGATAGGCTTGTTCAAGAAGTGCTTGTAAGCACATTAAATAATATGACTGTTAATAGCAGAAAATGAAGGAAATTGTGAATCAGACTAAGTGCTTCTTAGTTCTCTTCAGTTTCATTGAGTTGCAAATTTAGGGGATTCAAGGTAGGTGCTAAGCACTATAGCAGCACTATGGAATTGCATCACCAAGTTTCTCTGAGGGTGTCATTAGGTTTAATGTTTGGGTTTTAAAGCACACAACTCCACTGTGTGATTCGTAACTGTTCTGCATTTTCAACAAGCGTGGTCCAAAAGGAATTTCCTGTCTGCTGCTTGCATATCCTGTTGTTGTCATCTTGTTAAAACATGAAATGATTTAAGCTTCGAAGTTGTTATTGTTTTCAATGGAACAGCTGCTTGTTACTCCCAGGGACAATGCCAGGTGTACAAGGAGGCTATCTGTGCAAATTACAGTGAAAAATTTGATGGATTTGATCATCACATGTAATAATTCAGATGCAGATAGTGTAAAGTTACTTTCATTGTCAGAGCAATGCAGCAAATTGCTTCAGCTCCTCCACTTGATTTATGAAGTTTCAGACTTAGCCCAAGTGATTGACTTGAACAAATCTATACTCCTTTTTTTTTTTTTGCATAGAATTTTGTTCCTCAATATTGATGGCCTCAAATATGAGCTCAAGTGCTTTCACTTTCCAGAATTCTTCTGCTCCCCTCTTCCCCTCCCTTTGATCCATGAATCGAGGAAGAATTCTCTTTATCTTATATATGTATTTTATATCGCTTCTGCTTTTCTTTCCCCAACAAAAACGTTTTATTTTGAAATAATTTTAGAATTGCAACAAAATTGCAAAAATTGTAGAAAGAATTCTGTTCATTGTTCACCCAGCTTCTCCAATAACTTAAATTGCTTAAATAGCCACAGCATAATAATGAGGACCAGGAAATTAACATTATAACAGTGCCATGAACTAATCTACAGACTGTATTGAAATTCCCATAATTATCCCACTGTCTTTATCTGGTCCTTTATCTGACATCTTCCTCCAATCAGAGACAGCTCCTCAGTTTTTATTTTTTGTGATCTTGACACTTTTCAAAGTAAGTTTTGTAGAACACTTTTTGAAAAGTTGCTTTGTCTGATGTCTTCTTATGATTTGGTTCAGGTTATATATTTAGGGCAAGAATATCACAAAGGTGATGTGCCCTTTAATAGATAAATGATGTTTGTCTGTCTCATTACTGATGATGATTAATCACTAGTTTGAAATGGTCTCCTCTTGCCCTGGCTGGTTTGGCTCACTGGATATAGCTCCAACCTGTGGGCTGAGGGACCTGGGTTTGATTCCAGGCAGGGGCACATGCCTGGGTTGCAAGCTTGATTTCCAGTGGGGGGCATGCAGGAGGCAGCTGATCAATGATTCTCGCTCATCATTGATGTTTCTATCTCTGTCTCCCTCTCTCTTCCTCTCTGAAATCAATAAAAATATCCTATATAATAAAAGCCCAGTGACCAAACAGCAGAATGACCACAATGACGAGTAACATACACTGACCAATCACTATGACATACACTAACCACCAGGGGGCAGACACTCAACGCAGCAGCTGCCCCCTGGTGGTCAGTGCACCCTCACAGTAGGAGCGCCACTTGTCTGACCAGGATGAGCAGCTGCTTGCTACTGCAGTGGGAGCGGATCCACAGCTGCTTGGCTGACCCAGATGAGCGGCACTCCCCACAGTCCATGCCCCCCACTAGTGCACGAACCCATGCACTGGGCCTCTAGTATTAAAATAAAATAAGATAAGATAAGATAATTAAAATATAAAATAAAATGGTCTCTTCCTGCTCTTAACATATTTAGCATCATATTCTATATAATTTCGTCATAGCATTTTAGGACTCAAAGAAATAATTTGTCAATAGTATTAAAAGTAACACAATACTATTTATTATGTGCTAAGAACTACATACGTTACTTCACTTGCTCCTCAAAATGCTTCTACAGATACTTTATCAACTCCATTTTACCTTTTGGGAGAGGACCTTCCTAGTTGCCAAGTGACTGCTTTGGAGCGGGAATATAGCTCGGCTCATTTTCTGTGGCACAAAGCAAGGGGCTGTAAATGTTTGTTAAATAGTTATAAATTGAATTAAATGGAAGGCAGAGTGTTAAGACTGTGTAACTAATTATATATGTCAGCACAGGAGGAGTCATGGGTAATTCTGAGGTATTAAATTTGGGAAAAGGGGATACATAAAAGTAATGATTTATTTTCAAAGGACCAGAGCTAAGAAAGATGAAGTTTTTGTTTTTTAGAGTAGGTTAAGAGCAAAACCTTGGGAAGCACTCACATTTAGGGTATTTGGTGGAAGAAAAATTAAAAAAGAACCGGGAGTAAAGTGTAAAAAGGTTAAAATAAAGATACAGGGTTGTTAATAGCCAATTTTCAAATCTGGGATAAAGTGAAGATGTGCATGGGGCCCTGATTAAATTCCATGGGTGATTTTGGGGAAATTAAAAAACACATTTTAAACCATTGTCATATATATATTTAATTTGGTCAACACACTGTTACCCAGAGTAATGGAAGAGAAAATTGTCAAGATAAGTCAGAAGAATGGATAACTCAGAACAGGTAGAACTGATTTCAAAGCACATTGTATATGATTTCTGAGGCAGCACATTTCCTTTTCAATGTTTGCTAAATTTATATGAAGAATAGCTTTTATTTCTTAATGCAAAACCTGAATGGTGGAGGATAGCAAGATCCGGAATTTGAAAAGTGGTCACATGTTTATTCTTCTGAGCTTATTATAAATACAAGGTGACTTCACATTGTTCTGAATGTAAACCCCTGCTGGCTTTATCTAGCTTTGCATTTTACAATGAGGGAGATCAGGTCAGTGGACCAGAACTCAGATATGGTTTCAGTGCAGCAAGGAACCTCATTCAGCCCCCCCCCCCCCCCCCTACCCCGTGCCTGAGCTTTCTCACTTAGCAATGAAGAGACTGCAGAGGTGATCTCAGTTTTGTCCTCTGGAGCTAGAAATGTCGATGGTGTTGTGGTTGGAGGACGCGAGCAAAATAACTGGTTTGCATTGCATACAGGCTATGTGCATTAAGTATTTGACATGTGTAACTGCTTCCTGAAAAGCCAATTTTCTAGAGTAAAATATAAATGGAGCGACTCATTGTCAGTACTCCATAGCATGATAATTGTGGAATTAACAGTTACAAGAGGAGCCTTTTATTTAAAACCAGCTGGGCAGTTTTCATTTGTTTGGTGTTTTGGAGGATGGCCCTTGCCAATTAGTGCTCACTCCCTAATTCCCTGGATGAGTTACTTCTGTGTGAGAGATAGGTCTTGAAAGCCCCGGGCAGTGGGAGGAAGGACATTGAGGCTGGAATGCCCAGCGATCCCTCAAAGAGGACAGATGGAGCTGGTAACTAAAGAAGGGAGGACCCTGACAAAGGAATGAAATTAATTTGGAGGGGACCCTTGGAGATTAGACAGAGTTAAATAGTCTAACAGTAGGGAGCTTCTTTTGCAGCCAGAAGTAGTTTTTTGTTTTTCCCCTGAAAGAAGAGAACTTTACCCAGGGAAACATTCCTGCTTTTTCCATGGCAATCTCTGTTTGGAATCTTTGTTCTAGCTTTTCCCATCCTCAACATCAGCTTTCTCCTCGCCCACCTTCTCTCTCCCCGCTTTCTCTCTCCTTAGCATGTCCTTTCATGATTAGATTAGTTTGTTTGCCCAGGCAAGGGGAAGAATGAGAGCATGCATACTGGTAAGAACAGGCTTCCTGTCCAGGTGCACTGCAACTCTGAACACGTGGGACTCTCCTCTCTGCTTCGGGGAGGCTGTCAGCAACAAAAATACCATTTCATCTTAAAACAAAAGCAAAGGCTCTAAGATCTGTGGAAATCTGAATTAAGCAAAATCCTGCTGTAGTGAGGAGGGGAGTGTGTGTGTGTGTGTGTGTGTGTGTGTGTGTGTATGTGTGTGTGTGTGTGTGTTTATGTTGACCCCACGGACTGTCATGGAGACAATGAGGCTCCGATGCCAAGGTGAAGGAGGGTGGGAAGAAGCACACAGGAGCCCTGCGTCAGCCACAAGTAACTAAATGTATTTCCTAAAGGGAGATAGACTGCACAGAATGTATTTCTCAAACAGTGCAATTTTGAAATTGCCAAGTTCATGTTCCCAGAAAGTAGGAGCCTGGAATGGCAGTCTTATGCCTCAGTTCTTACCTAAGATCTGTTTCTTACTGGTGCGTCATCCTAAGCAACCTACTTAACCTATCTGCATCTGTTTCCTAAAGTAAAATGGGTACGCTCCTATTTGTCACATTTTTTTTTTTGGAAACATATGAAAAGATCATCTTGGTGATAGTCCTTAGAGAGCTGTGTGATATGAAGTACAACTCTGAGCATTAAATTGCTCATCTGTAAAGTGAAATAATGACACTGAAAGGGTTTTGGGGAGGATTTAATTGATAACAAAACAGTGCTCAAAATAGGATGGTAGTTATCATGAATATATGGGAAAGAATAACAACTTATTTGTATTGTTGATGTTTGATACTAGCCTAAAATATAGAATAGGATTTGAGCTAGCTGAAAGTCACAGTGTATTCCAAAGTAAAATGGAAGAGCATTTTATGTGATTTGCTGTTTTAAATTATCAATTGGCTATTGGTATAGCAACTCAGAGTTGACTCTGTATGCACATGTGATTAGCAGGAAAAAGGGATACAATTATCAGATCACATCAGATAACATTATAACCAACTGGTGCCATGAGAATGGACACCGATCACAATGCTGGAGCTCAGAGACTCCCTACTGTGCCATTCCAGCTCTTAGCCTTTCAATTACTAAACTCTGGGGCATTTTGAGGGTTTGGGACAGAGTATGGAAAAACCAGAACTCCTCAGAGGGGCTGGGGCAGTGACTATTTACTAACTGGTATGAAGGTATTTTGATACTTTAAAAGATGGAGGGTTGAACCGGTACAGACAGAATATCTGCTCATCTAAAACTCCACAATAATCTCATGGAAACAAAAATATTCTAACTCTCAACCCATTGTGATATTGATTGGCAAGTTTCTGAATAGGTTCAAGTAACTGAACCTTATTTTTTTGGTAAGCCAACAGAATGGGGGCAAAACAGGGAACCGCCTTAGATGGGACCCCAGAATAGGTATGGCACAGGTGGCTTGTGCTAAAAATGTAATCTACTCTCAACACTTTTTCATTAATGAGGCATCACATTCTATAAGGTGTGCTGTGGAGTCTGAGTCTATCAGTCATTATCTTTTAGAGAAAATTTATTTAGTTAATTATGATGAGGACCTGGGGGTTGGGATCAGGATAGGAAGGGACAACAGAGATTAATTTGAGGGCTAGCTTACTTTGGAAATGTCAGACTTGGTGGAGCACTCTATTAGAGCATTTGGGTCTTCACTGGGTACTCCTGAAGTTACTTGCTATCTGTAAGTTAGGGGAAAAGGATTCCTAAGAAGCAGGAGGTACCATGTCTTTTTTGCTGATGACTGACCCTTTCCACACACACCATACTTTTAGAAAGTGTAGCATCAAATACTAACATGGATTCCAGCATGAAAAAAGAGACTGGTCAAATGGGGCAGCATTGTCTGCAAACACAGAGGGAAGAATGGAATTCAAAGGTAGCCAAGTATCATTTTCTGCTAATTTCAAAGACAAATCTGAACTCACTTATGACATTTAAAGGCCAGGAACTTGAATTTGTGGGAAGGTCATGCTGGGAGAGACAGAAGACAGCCACATAGAGTTCTAGGCATGGTTTCAATAGGGAATCTCTTGGAAGATAACTAACACGTCAACATTAATTCCTGAATCACTGAGATGTGCTACATGGAGGGCAGGCTTACATGAGGAAACCTTTCTCATCAAGAGAAAACTGCTGGGATTATATAGCTCAAGGCACAAAGCTTCCAGCTGGAATCCTTAGTAAACATAGATACTAGTTTAATTTTGCAACTGAAGTATCTGTCATTAATACTGTTTATACTTTTAAAGTTCTATTATGATCTCTTTTCTTCATCCAGAATTACTAAAATATATAGAATATTATGGTTAATGGAATTTTATGAAATTGTCTTTAGTAGAATATAGAAAGCAAAAATAAGTAAAAATTATAATATAATAAAGTACAATAGTCCCCCCTTATCCCTGGGGGAGTATGTTTTAAAATCCCCTATGAAGAAGTGGTCCCTCAGCCCAGACTGCCCCCTCTCATAGTCTAGGGAGCAGGCCTAAGCCTTAGTCTGGCCTTCCTCTGCGGGAGGCAACTCAGGAGAAGGCACCACCCCCATCATCCTGCTGCCACTGCTGGCTGCTGCAGCCACCAAGATGTCTCTTTCATAGGATATGACATTTCTTTCTTTTTTTTTAATCCTACCCTGTGGATATGTTTCCATTGATTTTTAGCACAGAAGAGAGAGGGAAAGACAGAGAGAAACATCAAAGTGAAAAGAACACTCTGATTGGTTGCCTCCTGCATGAGCCCTGACCTGGCGCTGGCCAAGGAGAAGCCTGCAACCTAGGGACATGACCTTGATCAGAATTGAACCCAGACCTTGTGGTCTGCAGGCTGAGGCTCTATTCACTGAGCCAAACTGGCTAGGGCAGGATATGACATTTCTTAGCCCTCCAGCAGCAGACCTTTGTTTTTTCCTCTAGGAATGAGGTGGAAAAACCCTAGATTACCTTCTTGGATTCTTATTCCCAAGTTACCAAGAACACTGCAAGTAGCATACAGGGAGCTTAGCCAATGAGCTGTAAGAAAGGTATTTCCTCTGCAGCTCACACTCAGAGGCAGGACTGCTGGTGTGCTATCTCCCAGCGAGGGCAGGACACCCTGTGTGTTGTGTCTCTGCTCCAGGCCCTGTTCTGACCTCCCTGAGTGTTGTGTGTCCATTCTGGGCCAAGCCCTGGCCTCCCTTTATGTTGCATCTCTGCTTTGGGCCCATCTGCACAGCCTCCTGAGCCAGTCGTGACTGTTACGACATGCCAGCTAATTTGAATATTAACTCATTTTATATATATATATGCTTGTTCTTCTACACACATAACTATAACAAAGTTTAATTTATAAAATAAATACAATAAGAGATTAACAATACACACTAATAATAAAATAGACCAATTATAACAACACTGTAATATAATAAAAGTTATATGAAAGAGCTCTCTCTCATAACCAGTCTGATAACCAAGAAGGCTACTAATGACTAATGGGTGAGTAGCATACACAGTATGGATACGCTGAACAAAAAGATGCTCCCATCTCAGGTAGGATTGAGGGGGATGGTGAGAGACTTTACCACTCTACTCAAAATAGTATACAATTTGAAACTTCTTGTTTATTTCTGGAATTTTCCATTTAATATTTTTGGACTATGTTTGACTGCAGATAACTGAAACCATAGAAAGCGAAACTATGAATGAGGGCAGGCGGGCAGGGAGAATACCATATATTTAACAGTCCAATATTTGTTTTGAGATTTAGGAAGCCCTTGAGGAACTCATATTGCCTAAGTTCATCAAGGGTACCAAGTAAAGGATAAAAAATATTGGTCTTAATCTGATATCACCATAAGGCTATACTTGAGGAATTGATTTTTAAATAGTTTTAGCTAGAATTTTTTTTAATTTTCTCAAACCTAAAATGCAAAATCTATGTAAAATAATCAAATTGTATATTTATGTATATATTATATATTTATATGAACATATATTATTTTAGCATTTATACTGAATCAGTTAATTTTATTTTTTCCAGAATTTTTAGTTGTGAGATTGGTAGTGAGTTTCTCTCACTTTGATGTTTCTCTCTGTCTTTCCCTCTCTCTTCTGTGCTAAAAACCAATGGAAACATATCCTCAGGGGATTACAAAAAAAAGAAAGAAAAAATGACTTTGAACATGATTTAAGAGACAATATTTTCTGATATTTTACTAGAGTAATTTAAAAACAACAACAACAACAACAGGAAGTAAGTGTTTCTCAATGGAACTCAGAGTGTAATAATCTGACCCTTAAACTTCCAGTTAGTGTGAATATGTTTGCTTAGAAGAAATCTGCATCTAAATACTTTAAATGAATTTATTTTTCAAATGAAGTATAATTTACTTACAGTGAAATGTGTAAACTTTGACATATTTACACATCTTTGTTGTATCTACCACTCTAATCAACATATAGAACATTTTATCACCTGATATTTCCCTTATGTTTTTTGCCAGTCAATCCCTGACACTTTCTCTACCCCAAGGCAAACATTTATTTTATTCATATTTATTTAGATGAGCTTCCTGTATTCTAGTACTTGCATATCTGGTGGAAGTTATGCTGTACCATGCTTTAAGGGACTGAGAGCTTCAATTCCCTGAATCTTGGGATACTCACTCTGAGAACCCAGCTGGCATATTGGTGGAAAGTCCAAGTAGCCCATAGAGAGATCCATGTGGAAAGAAATTGAGGCCAACAGCCAACAACCCTAGCTGAGTTTCCAGTCGACATCCAATTCCAATTTGCCAGTCTTGTGAATGAGCTATCTTGGAAGTGGGTCTGACAGTCCCAGAGGAACTGCCCAGCTGGCACTGTATGGGGCTAAGATTTGCTATTCCCACTGATCTTTGCCCAAATTGCAGATTTGAGTGGAAAATACCTAATATTTGTCTTTAATCCATTAACTTTGGGGATGATTTAGATAACTAGAACAGTTATATTAATTGAATCTTACCACATGTACTGTTAAAAATCTGACTTCTTTAACTCAATTATTTTTTTTGGATAAATTCATGTCAAACATTTATTTGTTGTTCATTCCTTTTTATATGTGAGTAGAATTCTATTAAATAAATATGCCACAATTTTTTTTATTCTTTCTGATATTGAGGGATGGCTATTTCAGTTGTTTCTGGGTTTGCCTGTTATAAATAATGTTGCTGTGAACACTCATGTGCAAGTTTTGTGTGGACATATGTTTTCATATCTCTGGGTAAATGCTCAGGAGTGGGATTACAGGGTCATGTGGTAATTTTGTGTTTAATTTTATAAGAAAAATTTTTCCCCAAAGCCATTGCACAATTATATAGTTCTACCAGCAGTGAGAGAGTTCTTGTTTCTCTTTCTCTTTTGCTACTTTTGGTATTGTCAGTCTTTTAAATTTTAATCATTCTGGTGGGTGTGTAGTGATACATTATTGTTCTTTTGATTTTAATTTCTTGATGAATAATGATGCTGAGCATTTTTTCATCTGCTTTGAGAAGCATCTGTGCAAATATTTTCCCCCATTTTTAACTGGGTTACTGGTCTTTTTATTATTGACTTGAAGAAGTTTATATATTTTGATATCATTTGTTTTTCATCTGTAGGTTTTGTGAATTTATTCTCCTAGTATGTATCTTACCTATTCATTTTATTAATATGTCTTCGGTGAACAGAAAAGTTTTATTTCAATTAGGCCCACATTATCAAATTTTTTGTGATTAGTGCTTTTGGTGTCTAGCCTAAAAAATTTAACTAACCCGAAGCCCATAAAGATAATCTTTTATGCTTTCTTTTAGAAGCTTTACAGTTTGTATTTTAGGTCTGTTTTCCAATTTAGGTTAAATTTTATTTTAATACAATCTGAGATAGGGGTTGTGTGTTTTCCAACTGGCTGTTCCAGCACCATCATGGAAAAGAATTTCCTCTATTTGTTGATTTATTTTAATACATCTGTTGGAAATTAATTGATTATATGTGTGCTGTCTCTGTTTAGACTGTCTAATATGTTTTGTTGATCTTATTTTCTAGCCCTAATTCTATAACACCCTGCCTTGATTAATGTAGCTTCATAGCAAGCCTTGGAATCAGGTTTCATAAGCTCTCCAAGTTTATTCTTTTTTTTTCAAGGTTGTTTTACTATTATAAGTCTTTTACATTTTTATGCAAACTTCAAACTTAGATTGTCAATTTCTAGGTTAAAATAAAGATAGCATGGATTTTGATTGGGCTTGTGTTGAATCTATAGATCAGTCTGGGAGAAGCAGCATCTTAACAATATAGTGTCCCTCGATTCATGGACATGGTATATCTTTCAATTTATTCAGATATTTATTTTGTCTTATTAGAGTTTTCAGTCTAGACATTTTGAGAATCTTTCATTACATTTTAATGATGTTATTTTCATTAATTATTCAAAAATAGGTATTGAGCAATTATATGTCTGTGCCACGCCAGCACAGCCAAGGGTTTGGCGAGCCTGAGGGGGGCCAGTGAAAGATGAAGAAAAGACAAAGAGAATAAGCTGGGTCTAGGTGGATCTTTTGTGCCTGGCTGAGGCCACAGAACAGATTCAGGCAGCAAGCTGAGCCTTTATTTTATAGTCAGAGGTAAACAAGGTAGTGGTCACCATAGTACAATATTCTTGTGAGTGTCACTTGTTTTGGCAGCACTTGCTGCACCTCCCATAGCTGATTAGCTACCCAAGAAAGATCTAGGGCATAGTCATAAGATCAAGTTTATTTATGCTAAGAGGGCTGTGCCCTCTAAGCTGGGACTTATTTACGGCTTTGCCAGCAGGTCAGTCCAAAGCTTAACTATAACCACTCCCTATATCTCTCCCTTCTTTTAATTTTAAGCTACTAATAATGAAAGTAAAACTTAAATATCAAGAACAAAGTTCTGACTATTAAAATATTAACAAAACAATGCCAGTGCAAAACCCAATAACAAAACAATGCCAATGCAAAACCCAGACATAGCTATTAATAAAACAATACCAATGCAACACAACAAAATAGAGAAATCAAACTACAGTAATATTTTTCTACTAAATGAAAGTTTCTTTTGCTGATTTACTCAGAGTCCTCGGACTTGGCTGCACAAGAATTTGCAAAAGATTAGCATCTAACCAATGCTAGGATGGCCAGAAACATGATTGAGGGAGTAGCTTCCACATCTTGCTTTTCTACCATCTGCTGGGCCTCAGTTGTTAACTTCTTCAGCTGACCCCATGTTGGCACCTCGGTCTCTTGTGTAGCCTTTGTCATCTTCTTTTTCTGCTTTGCTGTCATTGATACAACTCTGTCTTTTGAATGAAGGGACAAGGAGCTTCTCTGGGTCCATTGTGGTGACACACATAATGCTCTGGCACCCAAACTGGCTGCACTGCTCCTTCTGGAAAGATACAAACACAGTCTCTTCCCCACATCAATACTGGATCTGGTCCAAACCATTGTCCAGTTTGTGTATCCTTCCATTGGGATAACTCTGTGGAGGCTATTGTACAGGAGGCTTGATGCCTTTCTGCTGCTGTATGATCCTCTGCATCGCAATTCAAAAAATTTAAAGTATAAAGAACATGACTGAGTTTGTTTTGAGGTGACACATAACACCGTTTCCCCCTTTCTGTTTTAGTAATTGCATTTTAAGAGTACGATTTGCTCTTTCCACTATTGCTTGACCTTGAGGGTCGTAAGGGATACCAGCTTTATGACAAATTTGATATTGCTGACAAAAATGTTGAAAAGCAGAACTAGTGTATGTGGGTCCATTGTCTATCTTTAGCTCTAAGGGAGGACCTAGTACTGCAAAGGCAGCTTGGCACTCTCTCCCATTTGAGGAGTTGCAAAGAGAAAGCAGGAGCAGGTATCTACATTAACATGTACCCATCTATGCTTACCAAACTCCAGGGCATGGGTGACATTCATTTGCCAGATTTTATTAGGTTTAAAACCCCTAGGATTAACCCCCAACCATTGTACAGGGCATTGTACAGGGCAATGAATTACACTCTGAGAGCACTGCTTAACAATTTGACAAGCTTGCTCCCGAGAAATATATAATTGTTTGCATAAGGCAGCAGCATTTTCATGATCAAAACATGGCAGGACTGGGCAAGAGAAAATAAAGTAGCCTCTTGCATTACAGCAAGGAGGTGATCAATAGAATGAACTCAGTGGGGGTGTGTATCGAAAATTAAAACCTGTAAGGGAAGGGAGTAATCCATTCTAGTAAGTTGTGCTGAACTTAAGGCATCCTCAACTTTATGTAAGGTTGTCTTGGCTTCCTCTGTCAAGCAGTGTGAGGATGATGGAGATGAATCTCCCCTTAGTATATGAAATAAAGGGCTTAAGTCAGCAATGGTTAACTTTAAATCAGGTTGAACCCACTTAATATCTCCTAATAATTTTTGGAAGTCATTTAAAGTAAGTAAAGTGTCAGTCCGAATTTGAATTTTCCGAGGTTTTATTGTTTTTCCCTCAATAATGCTGCCAAGGTAAGAAAAAGGAATGTCCTTTGAACGTTTTTGGATGCTATTCATAATCTAGCACAATGCAGGGAGTCCTGTAAATCTATATAGATATTATTTAGATATATTTCATTTTCATGAGCTAAGAGAATGTCATCCATATAATGAATAATATAAGCCTCAGGATATTTTTTCCTTATAGGATGTATGGCTGCAGCCACAAAATCCTGACATAAGGTAGGACTATTGGCCATGCCCTTAGGTACTTTAGCATATCTCAACTCCCATCTTGCTTCCTCCAATACTCGCTGATTTTGGAGGGAAAGCACATCATCAGGAGGGCTCTCTTCCACAGGAGCTGTAGCCGAGGGACTGGATGAGGCAGCGGAGGCGCTGCTGGTGGAGTCGTAAGCCTCTGGCAGCCTTCTCCATCTGTTTTGGTTCCCCTGCCACATTTATCTACTCCCTCTCTGGAGTGGGCTCTAGGCAGTCCCGAATCAGGGACTACAGACTGAAAGTAGAGGCAGGCATTTCCTCTGGACCTTCAGCTATATAATGATCATGAAGTTGTTTTCCTACCTTCTCCCACGCCTCTATATTTAGCTTTTCTTTCTCAGAAAACCATGGACAGGTTTTACTCACAAAATCCAAAAAATTGAAAAGCTGTTCATACCTCACAGAACAGCACTTTGCTTGAAGCAAAGCCTTAAGCATGGCTACACATACATTCTTTTCCTACGATCCTGAATTTCCAATATTTTACACCCAGCTATTACTAAGCTGCTCTCCTTACCTTCCTTTTTGCTTTCTGCACGTGCTTCACTGGAGTGTCCTTTCACCTGACAATTGCACTTCACTCACACTCAGGCCCATATTGAGTGCCACTTGGGCCAAACTCAGCCCCATGTTGGTCGCCACTTGTGCGGTGCCAGAACAGTCAAGGGTTTGGCGATCCTGAGGGTGGCCGGCGAAGGATGAAGAAAAGACAGACAAAGAGAATAAGCTGGGTCTAGGTGGACCTTCTGTGCCTGGCTGATGCCATAGAACAGATTCAGGCGGCAAGCTGAGCCTTTATTTTATAGTCATAGGTAAACAAGGTAGTGGTCACCATAGTTACAATGTTCTTGTGAGTTTCACTTGTTTTGGCAGCACTTGCTGTACCTCCCAGAGCCGTTGGCTACCCAGAAAAGATCTAGGGAGTAGTCATAAGATCAAGCTTAATTATGCTGAGAGAGCTGTGCCCTCTAAGCTGGGACTTGTTTGCGGCTTTGCCAGCAGGTCAGTCAAAGGCTTAACCCTATAACCGCTCTCTACATATGTCATCATATGTCTCTACATATCTGTGCATCAAAGATAAGCAAGTCTCTTATTGCTATCACTTTAGAAGGGAAGACAGAAAACAAACAAGTAAACAAATAGACTTTGTTACCGTAACTTTGTATGATAGTAAAGTCTATGAAGGAAATAATGCTCCATAGGAATGGAGAATAATGCATGGACACATTTTTGGTGGAATAGTCAGCGAGCATCACTCTGAGAAAGTAACAATTGAATAGAGGCTTAACTTATGTTAAGGAGAAAGTCATAATGGAAATTTGATAAAAGAGCTTTCAAGGCAGAAGGTCAGAGACAGAAATAAGCTTGGTATATTTCAACAGTATCAAGAAGAGTTGCTGGTAATTTTGCAATGTGAGGTACTACCATCATATGATAGCTTCTATTTTCTCAAAGAATAAGAATTAAAATAATAATTTGAGACTGTTGGGACAGGTGTTAGAGAAAGGAGAATTTGTAAAGTGAGAGAGCTATTATATAAGAAAAATATAGCAGTATTGCTTGGGCCCTTGGGAGTAGACTTTGAGGTATGGATCATGAATTGAAAAGTATTTTAGTAATGATTCTGTATTTTGCTATGGCCAAATTTATTTGTTAGAAAATGTAGAACTAGCGCAGAGTTGGGTTTAACTATCCTTGAATTCCTTTTTCTTTTCCTGGCAAGAGTGTCAGTAAAAGAGATAAGGGAGACATAGTTGAGAATACATCCAATGGAGAGATTACAATGATGTTTTATGAAATACAAGCTGAGAGAAGCAAGAATATAAAGGGAATAAAGGAATTTTTAAAATGTGTCAATGAACTCAACATCTTTGGAGTTGGGATACTGAAATATATAATCTGGAAAGATAGAAATTGGTATAGAGTAGGTCATTTGAATGAAGATTTTGGAAGTGATGCAGTAACTGTTAATGAAATTTTCTAAGATATAACCTTGGGATTAGATTGCTTACGTAGAGAGGTAAAAAAATAAATTGTTAGAAATAAGGAAGTCAGTGAATGAGGGGTCAGGCTATTGAATGGGTATCAACATGAATATTGATTCTACTAAGAATAATGACAAAAATAATGGTGTAGTGGATAACATTAGAAAGGTCCAGAAGTTGATGGTGACTGTAGCTCCACCATCTATACCACAATAAAATGGTACTTCGGGTTATTGTGTGATGGACTGTGCTTCACTGATCTGGGGTTTTATGGAAAGAGGGGAAAAAACAAATATTTCTAGAAATAGCAATGAGGATCAGAGACACCAATTTTATCTCCAGGCCTGAGGTGCTACATGGGAGATAACGAAAATTATCAGCCACTTAGGGCTACAGAGCAGGCAGCATATACAGGATTAGCTATATTTCTGTTAGGTGAAGAGTTGAAATTAGTATCTGGAGAAGAGTTAGAAGAATGAGTTTCAGAGAATCCAGGATTAAAGTTTAGGAGGTCAAAGAAGATTTTGGTTTAGGGAGCAGACAGAGCTGTAACAAAGGGATAAGCATGAGTGATGAAGGGCGATGTGAGAATTTTGGACTACCAGTGGTGCCTGAAGTAAACCAAGCTAGGAGGAGATGATGAGTTTTCTTCAAATGCTATTTTATGAGAAAGTGTGTGCAACTATAGCTTCCTTTTCAGGATTAGTTTTAGGCCATTTGAGCTGGCAAGACAGGTAATATTGAAGTTGGGAGAGTGACAGTTTGACCAGGAATACTTGGAGCTCTGCAGGCCTTTCTTATATTTATGAGATGCATGATGAATGTGGCAAAATCTCATGTACCTCACACACTTGTTGTGAACATAAAGAAGAAATAGAAGTCATAAGTATGCATGAACTTGAAACAGCTTGAGAAAAATTTTGGTCAATTTTTTTGATGTGTTTGCCTTCCTTTTTAATTATTTCATGGACTGAATACACCAATGAAAATGACATAAAAGATCAGAGTAGCAATCCTATAAATATAAAGACTGACACTAATCAATACACACACACACACATATATGTGTGTGTATGTATATATATACATATATATGTGTGTATATATATATACACACACACATACACACACACACATATATATATATACACACACACACACACACATATATATATGTGTATATATATACATTATATATGTGTATATATATATATATACACACATACATATATATATATATTTAGTGGCCAGATTATTATGACCACCCCTTCAGTACTTTGTTGGGCCACTTTTTGCCTTCAAATACTGTGGTGATTCTTCTTGGTATTGACTACACAAAATGTTGAAAAGTGATGCGAGGAATCTGACACCATGCCTGATGAATAGCACTGTCCAGTTCAATGAGATTTCATGGTTGTAGAACCAACTGCCTGTGGCTCTTTTAATTTCACCCCACAATGCTCAATTGGATTGAGATCTGGTGATTGTGGGGGCCCCCTAACCAAGGTAAAGTCTCCCTCATGTTTTTGAAACCACTCCTGCACAATATGTGCACCATGGCATGGTGCGTTGTGTTGTTGGAAGAAGCCATCTCCATTGGGATACGTCATCAACATGATAGGATGAATTTGATCAGCAATGATACTTAGTTATGTTGTGCTATTTAGACGTTGTTCCACACAAATTAAAGGATCCAAATCATGTCAGGAAAATATGCCCCAAACCATAACACTACCCCCATAAGCTTGAAGAGTTGTACTCATGCATGTGGGGTGCATGCTTTCATGCTATTTCTGTGAAAATTCTCACTCTGCCATCTGCATGATGCAACTGGAAATGTGATTCATCAGACCACTTTACTTTTTTCTAATGCTCGATTGTCCAATCCTTGTGTTCCTGGGCGAATTGGAGATGTTGTATCTTGGTAACTGCAGACAGCAAAGGTGTTTGAATAGGCCTTCGGTTTCCATATCCCATATGATGCAGTGTACAGCTAATTTGCCTACAAACGTCAGATGGTCATAATAATCTAGCCACTTACATACATATATGTAATCTCATATATGTATTTATAATTAATATATTAATATAAATCATCAAATTACATTATATTTTCACATAGGCCAATACTATTTTTGAACTATAATTTTGCACACAAATGAAAAATGATAGTTTCCCACAAAGATTAAAAAATATTCTGTGCTTTTGTTTATTGAAAAATGTATAATCTATTCCTTGAAATGTTTAAGAGTAGTATTAATCCATGAAACAACATTCTTATCAACATTTACTCTCTTGTTTTTCTTTGTTTGCGTAATAGCAAGGAGTATGTCTATGTTAAAGACAGAAGAAAATCTAACTTTATTATTACTGTTCTGTTCTGGGCTAGACAATTAATGGGTAAGGCACATGATAGAAAGTTTAGTATCCTGGAAAGCAGTCATCTCCCTGTTTTATTCTCTCCCATTTCTCACTAATGGGAGAATTCTTCTGTTCTTGTAGATTATACCATTACCTTTCTATAGATGCCCTACAATTGTAATTTCCTGCTTAAAACTCCTTTCTCTCTGTTCAGCAGCTCCTCTTTACCTGACACCCAGATGTATCAACTTAGATGTTTTTTTCTCTTTGCAAGTTAAACATGGAAAAGACAAAAATAGAAGAACTCATTAATCGATGTAAGAAAAACATGTCAGGGTAAGAGAATGAAGTTATGTTATAAGGGCAAACACTGTGTTGATATTTAAGCAAGTTGACCCAAGATCATCCTTCATTAAATAGCTTTAGGTCATTGTTTGGATCCTGCAAATATTATAAAATACTTACTTGACTTATAAATTTATTACTAATGAATGATAATATTAGTAATAAACTTGAACTAGACTCAGCTGCTTCATTTGGCAATATAACGGTAAAAAACTCCATGTTCAGATAAATAGAGAAAAAAAGCAATAAAAACAATTTGCCAAAGGGTCCATTTTCCACTTGAAATGACAATGTTTTTTAATTTGTTTTCTGTGCCTTTAATCATTTTCTTATTTATTGAAACAGTTTCTGGTTCTGGAAATAAACAAGGCTACATGTAAAATTATAATTAAATTTTTCCTCCAGTTCACTTACCCAAGTGTTGAGGTTTGAGGCAAAAGCAAGAGTTTAGTGGTATAGCAAGTAGGAATTTTCTTAATTTATTCAGGAAAATGCAATTAACCTGACTATAAGTAGAGAAGTATCTCATGTTCCTCGAGGTGTCATAAAGACCGTAGACTCTTCCTGCATGGGTCTATAGATTTAATGTAATTCCAGTTAAAATCCCAAAAGGATTCTTTTTGTAATTTAATGAGGGTTCAAAAATAGCCAAAATACTTCTTTGAAAATAAAAACATGAAGAAGGAGTTGCTCTTCCAGAGGTACAGGCTTATGGAGCTATATTAATTAAGATGTATTATTCACACGAAAGAGATAAATTGATGCATGAAATAGAATATGAGTTCTACAAAAGACCCATGCATATATGAGACTTTGGTATTTGATAGAGGTGGCATGGAAAAATCACTTGGGCAGGGAGTGAAAAAGTTGGTTATCCAGGTGGAAAAAGCATGAAAATTAATCTATACCACACATCACAAATAAAACAACTCTCCATGGGTTAAAAATTTGAAGGCCATAAGCAACTTTAAAACTTTCAGTATTCTTATATGCATGCATACAAGTCCTTTGCATATAAGCTTAATCAATGGACACAGACAACAGGGCGGGAGGGCATGAATGAGGAGGATGGGGAAGGGATAATGTGGGAATAAGGACACATATGTAACATCTTAATCAATAAAGAAATAAAAAAATAAAGCTTCTTATAAAACCTTAAAAAAACTTTCAGTAGTGTTAATTTGCTTTAAAGATATTTCTGCATATACAAATTTTCAGTAACAAATTCATATTTAGTTTAATATTGTATCCACAGTGCACAGATTTTAGAGAACCCCTTGAATAAAAACGTTGTAAGTTTTATTTTCTTTTATAAAATTATTAGAGACCTGGTGCATGAATTTGTGCATAGTTGGGGTCCAGCTGACCTGACCCAATGGGGGTGGCAATGGAGGGTGGGGCTGGCAGGGGGAGGTGCCACGGTGGTTGGCCAGATGACCTGCCCCTGATCAGAGTGGGGAGTGATCAGGGGTGGAGCTAGCTGGGGGGAGGGGCTACAGGAGGTTGGAGGGCTGATTGGGACCCCCATCAGGCACGTTGGCCACTGCAGTGTACATCATAGTGACCGATCATTCAGATCATTGTGGTCATTCCACCATTCTGGTTGCTTGGCTTTTATATATAAAGAGATACCTACCTTTTCTCCATTGCTCTCCCCTTCACAATCTTTTAGATAATTCTAAATTAGATGTTAATACCTCTAACCCCTTCAAATTCTTTTTTAAATAAATGGGAATATTTGTATGAGGGGCTGAAGGGATGTTGGAGCAGCACAGAGGAAAGCAAGAGGCAGCAAATATTAAAAACTGTGAATTCTGAATATATATATATACACACACACATGCAAATTAACTGTACTTCTGCTATGCCCAAAAGCCACAACCACCATCCAATCAGGAGTGAGTATGCAAATTAACCAAACCAAGATGGTGGCCAGCTACAGAGCTGGAGCAAGCAGGAGGCTAGGGTTGCCCTGGCAATGGAGGAAGCCAACCTCCTGTAGCCCCTCCTCCCAGCTAGCTCCACCCCTGATATATATATATCACAAAAGTAGACATATAAATCAATGTAACAGAATAGAGAGCCCAGAAATACACCCATGCTTATATGGTCAATTAGTCTATAACAAAGAAGGCCAGAATATGCAATGGAGAAGAGATACCTTCTTCAATAAATGGTATTGGACAGATACATGCCAGAGGGGGGGGGGCCCCCCAAGAGAGAGAGAAAGAGAAAGAGAAAGAAATGAGACCACATTTTTACACTATATACAAAATAAACTCAAAATGAATTAAAATGGACTAAAGACTTAAATGTAAGACCTGAAACCATAAAACTCCTAGAAGAAAACATTAGGAAGTAACTTCTTTGATATCACTTATAGCAATATTTTTTTTTGGATATGTCTCCTTGGGCAATGGAAAGAAAAGAAAAAATAAACAAATGGGACTACATCAAACTAAAATTTTTATACAGTAAAGAAAATCATCAACAGAGTGAAAAGATAATCTTCTGAATGGAGAGGATATTTACCAATGATACATTTAATAAGGAATTATTATCCACTTCAATTTCTTTTCATTTTCCTTTCTCCATTTTGGACACTATAAAACTAAAGGCTTAATTTTCAGATCCCTTTTATCTAAAAGTGGCTGTGTAGTTCACTTCTGGATGATGAAGTATGTAGGTGCTGTCTCTTCAGTTTCTGCCTTTGTGTGGCCTGGAAAATAGAAACCATCCCTGAACTGTAGCAGCCAACATTAAGGAGAACGGAGTAGAAAAGCAAGGGTCCTGCTTTCTTGATGCTTCCTAGACCTGCCTACCTATCTACACCTTTTTGTTACATAAGTAAAGTAAATCTTTTTTTATTGTCTCCATTTATTGGGCTTTCTTATACTACTGAATGTAATCTTAACACTCTACAAATGATGCTTACTAATTCACATGTGTGTATCTGAATACAGTGATTATCATTCATTCACATGAGTGTATGCAATTTCAGTATACAGTAAGCCCTCACTTAATAACATTGATAGGTTTTTTGGAAACCTTGACTTAAAGTGAAATGAAACCATTTTACCATAAGCTAATTTAAGTTAATCATAGGCTAGTTCAGTGGTCGGCAAACTCATTAGTCAACAGAGCCAAATATCAACAGTACAACGACTGAGAGCCAAATTTTTTAAACTTAAACTTCTTCTAATGCCACTTCTTCAAAACAGACTTGCCCAGGCCATGGTTTTTTTGTGGAAGAGCCACACTAAAAGGGCCAAAGAGCCACTTGTGGTTCACAAGCTGCAGTTTGCCAACCATGGGGCTAGTTGATATAAACAAGAGTTAAATTCCTATGTCATATTTCTGGGTATATTAAACATCACCAAAATCTAACCTAATAAAAGAGAAACATGCAAATTAACTGTACTTCTGCTATGCCCAAAAGCCACAACCATCATCCAATCAGGAGTGAGTATGCAAATTAACCCAACCAAGATGGTGGCCAGCTACAGAGCTGGAGCAAGCAGGAGGCTAGGGTTGCCCTGGCAATGGAGGAAGCCAAGTTTCCCATCCTGGCTGATCCTGGCCTCTGCTCAAGGCTACAAAGTTTCAATTATAGATGATAAATAAATCCTAGATATTTGTTTCTAGCCAGTCCTGGCCTCCGCTCAAGGAGGCACTGAAAAAAGAAAAAAAAGGAGGGGCTGGAACCTTGGGTCTCAGGGAAAGTGATCAGGCCAGGATGGGACAGTAGGGGCTGTTAAGGGTAAATAGATCAGCAGGGGGGCAAGTTGGGGCTGAACAGGCCATCAGTGGGGGTCAGTTGGAGGTGATCAGGACTGTGGGGTTGGGGGGGCAGTGTGGAGTGAGCAGGCCAGCAGGCAGAGTGGTAAGGGGCAATTAGGCAGGCAGGTGAGCAGCTGGAGCCAGCAGCAGTCCCAGATTGTGAGAGGGATGTCTAACTGCTGGGTTAGGCCCAATCCCTGTAAACCGGCAGTAGGACATCCTTCGAGGGGTCCCAGATTGGAAAGGGTGCAGGTCAGTCTGAGGAATACTCCCTACCCCCTGTGCACAAATTTTGTGCACCGGGCCACTAGTTCAAACACTTCTAATAGTAACCATTGAAATAAATGTGAGCTATGCATATATTTAAGAATATTTAAGAAAGATTAATAAAGACAAGTAAGATAATTATTTTCCAACTCACTTATTCCAGTTCAGAGTCGTGGGTGGCCGGAGCTTATTTTAGCAGCTCAGGGTGCCAGGAGGGAACTAACCCTGGACAGGTTGGCCTTCCATCTCAGGGCCACTTACACACACCCACACTCACTCAGACTGGGACAACTTAGACATGCCACTTCTTTTCATTTGCCTTTCTCCATTTTGGATGCTATAAAACTAAAGGCTTAATTTTTCAGATCTATGTTTGAAATGTAGGCAGAAACCAGAATAGAGAAAGCTCAGGCAGGCATGGGGAGAATGTAAACTCCACACAAAAGTGGCCCCTGCCAGGACTGATTTTTTTTCTCATCAATGTTATAATGAGACATTATTCAAGGACCTGCTATACCTTTCTCAGAATTTAATAATTCTGGTAGACAAAGATTAAATAGTAAAAACATATAAGAATTGAATCTTATAATTAATACACTTAATAGATAAGAACAAGCCTTTATATTCTTCAAGAAAAGAATAAATAATTGTATTCTGGAAATTTCACAAAAACTAAGCATGAATTGAACCACAGGAAATGTTAATTTTTAATGATGTCAGCTCTTTATGGATCACATATTCTGGTTATATATATTATATTTGAAATAAATAGTAAATAGGTAAATAGAAATTCTGACCACGGAGAAATATACTTCTAGAAATATTACATTGGGTCAATGAGGAAATGAAAAAGAAAATTACATGCTATCCAGGAAGCAAGTGAATAAGAATATTTCATTCTCAAATCTACAAAACACAGCGAAAGCTATACTCAGGAGAAAATCAATAGTTTTAAATGCTTTCCATATTGACAAAATATAGGCAATAAAGGAACCAAGCATCATTTTAAGAAATTAGAAAAGGGATACCAAAAGAAAATAGAAGAAGCTTAAAAAGATGAACTGGATTTAATTAAGTAAAAAACAAAATGGTATAGTCAAAGGAAAATCTAAAAGGTGGTTTTTTAGATAAGACCAATAAAACAGATATGCCTGATTTTTAAAAAGAGAGAGTAAAAAAATATGTATATATAAGATTAGGAATGAGGAAGTAGACATAACTACAGAAATAGAAGAGATTAAAAAATTATAGAAACTGCACACATATTTTGATAACAAATTTGGAAACCTGGAGATGATAATTTTCTAGCAAAAGATAAAATACCAAATTTGACCTAAGAAGATGTAAGACTCTTCAATAGACCAATTACAAAGACAAGATTGAAAAGGTGAATAAAGATGTACAATTCAGGCAGACACCAGGGCCAGGTAGGCTCTCAGCCAAGTTTTATGTAACCTTTTAAGAAAGTGTTTTTTCAGTTATTTCAAATATCTCTTACCATGGAAGGAGCTAGAAACCTTTTTACTCCATGTTGTAAGTCTCACAAATTTCATAACAAAAACATTAATTCCCAGTACAGTACCCCAAAATAAAACTAATTTATTAATATATGCAAACACTTAAAGTAAAATATTGGCAAATAGAATATGTCAAAAGAATAATACATTACTGCTAAGCAGTAACTCAAAAATTCAAAGGTGATTCAATGTTAGTATAATCAATCCATTATGACATCAGTAATTTTAAGATGAAAAAGGCCATGTGATCATATTTTAAAAAAATGCTCAAAGGGCATTTAATAAAGAAAAGTTTCTCCCAAGAAAAACTCAGTAAAACTGGAAAAGAAATTACCTAAAAGTTCTATTGGCTGGCCGACATTGCTCAGTGGATGAATGTTGACCTATGAACCAGTAGGTCACAGTTCAATTCTAGGTCAGGGCACATGCCCGGCTTGTGGGCTTGATCCTAGTGTGAGACAGGCAGGCGGCAGCCACTCAGTGATATATTCTCTCTCTCTCTCTCTCTCTCTCTCTCTCTCTCTCTCTCTCTCTCTCTCTCCTCTCTCTTCTCTCCTCTCTCCTCTCTCCTCTCTCCTCTCTCCCTCCCCCTCCCTTCTTCTCTGAAATCAATAAAAAATGTTAATAAAAATTCTTTCATGTTTTACCATACCTACAGCAAATATCATTCTAAACAGCATAACGCTAAAACTTTTAATTAAATTAAAAAAATAATAGCAAACACTTTTATGGTGCTTACTATGGTCAATGACTGTTCTAGGCACTTAACATATAACAAATATCCGAAAAATCATATATGATAGATACTATTATAATACCCATGTTGAAGATGGGAAAGCTGATGCATAGGGAGTTTAAACTTCCCACAGCAGCAAGAGATGAACTGCCTGACCCTTAGCGCTGTGCTGTATAGTCTCTGTAACTGACCAGAGGTTCCTGTTATTGTTGTTACTATCATACTAGTTTTTGGAGTAACTAGCAACTGCAATGCAATAAGAAAGCGAAAGAAACATTGATGCTGGAAAACAAGAGATAAATGAACATTTTGTTGGTTGTATTCCTTGAAAACTAAAGAGCATCTAGTAAAAGGCCACAGAATAAGGAAATTTGACAAGGTAGCTAGGCAAAAGATAAGCAAATTGTGTTGTTGTTTTTTTTCCTACTCTTGCAATAAAGACCTAGAAATGGAACTAGAGGGAAATGTTTCACTCACAACAGTCTCACACATATTCACGTGAAGAAAACAAATTTTTTAATAACAGGCAAAACTTAATAAAAGCTTAAATATAAAGAAAACTATGCCTTATTTAAAGGCACACAAAAAAGACTTGAACAAATGGGAAAACATCTCAAATGGAAAAACTATCATCTAAATTCTCTAAAATTAATATGATCTATACTAATAAAAAGGGTAACATGCTAATTAGACTGGGAGACCTTCCAGGAGACCTTCCAGACGTTCTTCTGGATAAAGCCATGGTGGTGAGGCCAAGGTAGAGGCAGAGGCCAAGATAGGAGAGAAGTGTGGGTGATCAGGCTGATGGGGGTTGGGGCTGATGGGGGTAAGCAGACCAGCAGGGGGGCCTGTTGGGGGTGAGCAGGCCATCAGTGGGGGTCAGTTGGAGGTGATCAGGACAGCGGGGAAGGGGAGTGCAATTTGGAGTGAGCAGGCCAGCAGTGGGGCAGTTGGGGGTGAGCAGGCAAGCAGCCTAGCTGGGAGGGGGCAGTTGGGGTGAACAGGCTCTCAGGGGAGGCAGTTGGGGATGAGCACACTGGCAAGAAGAGCAGTTGGGAGTGATCAGGCTGGCAGGGGGTGGTGGCATTTGGGGGCAAGCAGGCCAGTGGCAGAGGGCAGTGGGGAGGTGAGCAGGCTGGCAGGCAGAATGGTTAGGAGCCAGAAATTCCAGATTGCGAGAGGGATATCAAACTGCTAGTTTAGGCCCAATCCCTGTAACCCAGCAGTAGGACATCCTTCAAGGGGTCCCAGGTTGGAAAAGGTGCAGGCCAGGCTGAGGAACACCTCTCCCCACTCACCCACCCCACACCGTGCATGAATTTTGTGCACTGGGCCACTAGTTTTTAATAAAATTCCAGTAACATTTTTAGGACATTAGATAAAATTAACTTAAATTTCAGATAAAAGAATAGATACCTCAAAATAGCCAGGAAAACAAAATGAAATGGATGAAAAGTGATGGGGAAATTTTTTTTTACCAGCTATTCAACATACCATAATAAATGAGGACAAAAGGAGAGACAAATAGTTTTAAATATTAGGGTATGTAAGAATTTTATGTTCTGTGAGTGAAGGCTCAATGTAGTGGGAGAAGGGTGGATTATTTCATAAATGGTAATGACACAATTGCCTATTTAAGTGGAATGGAAAATAGGATTTTCTTTACTTGGTCAGTTTGTAGCTTTTCAAGTGGCAGACCAAACAGCCAGGCCTTTGGCAATAGCCTTATAGTTAGTAAAAATACTAGTGTTGCAGTGCGCATATTTGTGCACATTGAAAGGAAATTAATTAGAAGGACTATTTTAATATCACTATTTGCATTTTGCTAATGAAAAGAAAATAGGATTCTACCGATTCTTCTATCTACCTATTCCAGGACTTCTGTGAGGATTAAATGAGATGAGGCATGGGAAAATGTATCACGAACACTTGGTTAAACTGTATAATGTTTCCACCTGGCTATAAAGCAAGTCATGTTCCTGGGCTGAAGATACTCCAAGGAGGCTAGTTGCTAGAGAGAGGAAGCCAGGCATTGCTACCTGACATCATAACCTGGCACCACACTCACCTTTTCTGGGCTGGGCTGTGGGCTCCATTTTGTACCATGGGGTTTTGGCAGCATTGGTTACGATTCGATGGGGTGTTGCCCCAGGGTGAGATTGGGGTCTGTATCCCATTTTGGGGAAGCCAAGTGTTGCTTTGTGGGCTCCAGGTTTATAGTGCCATTTTTTGTTTGTTTATTTTTTTATCTTTTTAAAATTATTGATTAAGGTATTCCATATATATCCTTATTCTCCTATTGCCCCTCTGACCTTCCCCACTAATGCCCTCACCCCCCTGGTGTATATGTCCATTGGTTAGGCTTATATGCATGCATACAAGTCCTTTGGTTGATCTCTCCCCCTTCCGCCAACCTCCCTTGACTTCCCTCTGAGATTTGACAGTCTGATTGATGCTTCTCTGTCTCTGGATCTGTTTTTCTTCATCAGTTTGTTGTTCTTTATATTCCACAAACGAGTGAGATCATATGATAGATTTCTTTCTCCAACTGACTTATTTTGCTTAGCATAATGCTCTCTAGGTCCATCCATGCTGTTGCAAATGGTAGAAGTTCCTTCCTTTTACAGCAGTGTAGTATTGTGTAGATGTACCACAGTTTTTAAATCCACTCATCTGCTGATAAGCACTAAGGCTATTTCCAAATCTTAGCTGTTGTAAAAGGTGAAAGATTTATGTGGTCTGAAGAGAAACCAGAGCTGTGGTAAATTGTGCTGCTATGAAATTAGGGGTGTATATATCCTTTCTGATTGCTGCGTCAAATGGGAGTTTCTTTTTAGTTTTTTTGAGGAAACTCCATACTGTTCTCCACAGTGACTGCACCACTCTGCATACCCACCAGCAGTGCACGAGGGTTCCTTTTTCTCTGCATCCTCTCCAGCACTTGTCATTTGTTGATTTGTTGATGATAGTCATTCTGACAGGTGTGAGATGATACCACATTGTCGTTTTGATTTGCCTCTCTTGGATAATTAGTATCTTTGAGAATGTTTACATATGTCTCTCAGCCTTCTGTATCCTATTTCGAAAAGTTTTGATTTAGGTTTGTTGTCCATTTTTTGATTGGGTTGTTTATCTTCTTTTTGTTGAGTTGTGTGAGTTCCCTGTAAATGTTGGAGATTAAATTTTTGTTGGAGATAACATTAGCAAATGGGTTCTCCCATGCAGTAGGTTTTCTTGTTGTTTTGTTGATGGTTTCTTTTGCTGTGCAGAAGCTTTTTATTTTGATGTAATCCCATTTGTTTATTTTCTCCTTAGTTTCCATTGCTGTAGAAGCTGTATCAGTGAAGATACTGCTTTGGCATATGTGTGAGATTTTGCTGCCTGTGGATTCCGCTAAGATTTTTATGGTTTCCCCTCTTACTTTTAAGTCCTTTATCCATTTTGAGTTTATTTTTGTGTATGGTATAAGTTGGTAGTCTAGTTTCATTTTTTTTGCATGTGTCTGTCCAATTTTCCCAACACCGTTTATTAAAGAGACTATCTTGACTCCATTGTATGTTCATGCCTCCTTTGTCAAATATTAATTGAGCAAAGTGGCTTGGGTGGATTTCTGGGTTCTCTATTCTATTCCATTGGTCTATATGTCTGTTCTTGTGCCAGTACCAGGCTGTTTTGAGAACAGTGGCTTTGTAATATAGCTTGAAATCTGGTACTGAGATCCCACCTACTTCGTTCTTCTTTCTCAGGATTGCTGCAGCTATTCAGGGTCTTTTTGTATTCCAGATGAATTTTTGGTGAGTTCATTCTAGGTCTCTGAAATATGCCATTGGTATTTTAGTGGGGAGTGCATTGAATCTATAGATTGCTTTGGGTAGTATGGACATCTTAATGATGTTGATATGCCCTATTGCTATGGAGAGGAATTCTGGCGTCACTATGTGTCGTCATTACCTGGCACCCATAGCCACTGTTTCTGGTCTGGGCTGGGCCACATTTTGCACCATGGGATCTTGGCAGCATTGGCGGCAAATTGGTGAGCTGTCACTCCAGGGTGGTGGTGGTGCCTGTGTCCCACTTGGGGAAACTCTAGTGTTGCTTTGTTGGCGCCAGTTCTGTGGTGCTGTTTCTTTGTAAATGGCCAGTGTGCGTCACGGCAACTCCTGCATTAAGTGTCTGCCCCCTGGTGGTCAGTGCGTGTCATAGCAACCAGACAGTTGGAGGAAGACAGCATTTTAGCCTTTTTATACTAGTATATAGATTTCATTCATTTATGGAACCTAAAAAATAAGCAAATAAAATATGAACGAGAAGGTAAAAATAAACTTGTAGATACAAAGAACTTATTAGTGGGTTACCAGGTGAGTGGACAAAAGGGGCAAAGTGAGTCAATTGTATGATCAAGGATAGTAACTAGATCACTTTGTAGTGTATACAGATATTGAATTATAATATCATACAACTGAAACCTATATGATTATTAATAAATAAATATATGTGACTACTCTCACACAAAAAAGAAATAGCATATTGCATTTTTAAAAACTAGTAATATAGTATTTGGAACAGGTATATTTTACACTCTGGTTGATTAGTCTGCTTGTATTATTTTAAATATTTAGAAAATTTAAGGAAGCTTTGATATTACTTTAAATATATACAGATATAAGTTTTTTAATTTTATAAAGAATTTTATTTTTAAAATAGATATAAAGTAGAACTATTTATAAATCCATCAATATAATAAAAAAAAACACAGCTTAGAGTCAAGAAAAACATGATTTCCTGAGCAATATATAATTTAAAAATGTAGGGTCCTTTTTCAGTATCAAAAATGTCCTGATGTAGATGAAAAATGATCTGTTCACCTAAGTATAAAAGAACCCTAACTGGTGAGAAAATGATTTCTGAGTGACTGTGGTAGACAAATGGGGAGTGAAAAAGTTTTAAAAAACTCCTATGCAAAATGTGAAAGTGATCTCATACAGTATACGCATAGAATAGTGCTGTTCATTCATATTTCACCATTCAGGGAATTACCGAACTTCTGAAATAGAAGGAATCTTAGAATTCATTTACTTTAATGTTCAACTTAATGCAATATCTTTTTAAACACCCTATACATATTTAAATTTTATTTTTAAAAGCATTAATTATATTTTAAATGACTTAGTGGGCTTAAAAAAAGTAATATGTCAGATATATTCAATGTAAAAGTGTATTATGTTCATACTGCAACTATTTGATTGGAAAAATCAGCTATATTCTTTTCTAAGGTTAACTTTCTTCCTCTCAGCTTTTTTGACCTTTTCATAAAAGAACTGCTTTAATTTTTGGTATTTTTCACACCTGCAACAATATCATCTTCTTGATGCCTTCTTACTTTCCATAATTGCATTAAATTTTAACACCAGTTTTAGTTGCTGAATAATTTAGTCATGAAGATTAGTGGTTTTCTCAGTGGTTTGAGTGTCAGCCCAAAGATCTAAAGGTCTTGGGTTCAATGCCCGGCCTAGGTTGTATGTTTGATCCCCAATTGGGTCGGGTTGAGTGCAAGAGGCAACCAATCGATTTGTTATCAATGTTTTTTGTTGTTTTTTTCTCTCTCTCCCCTCCCACTCCACTCTCTCCTCCACTCTTTCTCTCTCAAAAATCAATGGAAAAAATATCCTTGGGTAATGATTAAAAACAAAAGATTAGTGGGAATATTGCAAAGCCACTAAAAGCTGAGCTTCTGGAATCTGAATGCATTTTGAGCTCTAGTTTTAGTCCCACAAGTCATGTCACTTCCATATTTGACCCCTGTAAGTCTCAAATACCTTAACAGTAAAATGGAGATAATAATGACGATACTTTACTCATTAAATTCTTGTGAGGATCAAATAAGGTAATACATGTTTAAAAATCTTAGTGTAGTGCCAGTCACCTAGTTGACTGACACTCAGTAAGCATTAATGATACAGTGGTACCTCGAGATACAAGTTTAATTCATTCCATAACCTTGCTCATATATCAAGTTGCTCGTATCTCAAAGCAAATTTCCCCACTGAAATCAATTGAAATGCCGTGAATCCGTTCCAGCCCCCAAAATGCCACCCCAGTTGTTCTTGTTACGTGTTTTTGAATAAGAAAAATGTATTTATAAATGACAAATATTGTATAAAAACATAATAAAAGGGAATGTAAAGAAATAAACTGGTTTTATAAAGTGTATTTACCTACTCATTACACTCTTAATGCTACACTTTATCCCTAAACTGAATGTAACTTAACTAATCTTCACTGAACTTAATTGCTGCTGGTCTTTGCATTTTTGGCCGATTTTAAAAAAAACGTGTCCAATGAGGTTTGCCTCTTCCTCCCTTTCAGAATGTTTCTGAAATGGGTGAGGCAAGTTTCATTGAACAGCTCCGATGCACGACCAGTAGCAACTTTTTCGGGGTGTTTCTTTTTCAGGAAGTGTGACACCCTCTCCCACATTCCTGAGATCTCCTTTATCTCACTTGTAGAGATCTCCTCCACCTCTGGCTCCTCCTTGAAACCGATTTCTTAGAGAACCTCTGCATGTTGCTGAGACTGCAACTCGAGTAACTCCTCTGTGGTGAGTTCCAGAGAGTGCTCCTCGACGAGCTCATTCACATCTCTCTCATCCACCTCCAGGCCCATGGATTTTCCCAGAGACACTACATAATCCTCAGCTGCCTTCACATCCAAACTTGCTGCCTCACCATGCCTGATGATGGAGTGAATGCCGGACCTTTTCCTGAAGTTATCAAACCAGCCTCTACTGGCTTTAAATGAGTCTTTCGATGCTTCGCCCGTGGAAGTGCGTGGGGTCTGCTCCAGCAACTCACCATAAATCACTCTTGCCTTTTCTCATATGATGCCCTGTGTTAATGTATCTCCTTTAAGCTGCTTCTCCGTCACCCACACCATCAGTAGATTCTCCATCTTTTCATGGAGAGAGCTATGAAGCTTAGAAATGCCTTAGATGGCGTTATACCCTTTATCGACTCCTTCTGTTTAAGCACAGTGCATATTGTTGAAGTACTACGCCCATATTGCCTCGCTAAGTCAGCCACTCGCACACCTTGCTCATATTTTTCTATGATTTCACGCTTAATTCAATAGACATCCTCTTCTGGGCACTGACCTTTCCACTCGCCTTCTTCAGACCCACGGTTATAAAAAGAAATGTGATAAAGTATGTAAATGCACAAAAGATGCTTTGACAACGAGGTAAGCAAGCACACTGACTGAGGCGTGGGAAACTATGAGACGCTTGAGTCGCAGTAAACTGGTGGGTCCTGTACAGCCGGCCGATCCGTGAGATTATTCGTATCTCAAATGTTGCTCATATTTCAAAGCAAAAAATCGCTCGTTCGACGGCTCGTTTCTCAAAAATCTCGTATGTTAGGGCACTCGTATCTCGAGGTACCACTGTATATGATGAAAATATCAGCATAACAGAAACCAGAAGTTTAAAAACCTCACTGTAGTCTTAATAAAAAATAGGCTGTTAGTGTAAAAATCTAATTCAAATTTTGTTTATTTTATTTATTAATGTATGTATTACCTTGCATTTCATGGCCTTATTTCAGAATAGGTGCCTGATGACTTCTACCATTCGGCCATTTTCTCTTCTCAAAGAATCTAGTATGTGGGAGCAGTGAATGCATGATTTGAGTGGGAAAGGATGGTATTGCGAAGGGTGAGCAGAATAAGCACATCTTTGCTTGCCTGTGATTTTTGCAGCCGGATGATTTTGAGAGCAGTTTGCAAAGCTGGGATAACTAATCTGAACCATAGCCCTATTAGTAAAGTCAATATTTTTATCCCTGTGTTACAGATAGAGGAATTGAGCCAACACCTGGAAATGTCTTTGTCAAGGTTATGTAGAAAGTCAGGGGCAGAACTACACATTGACTTCAGAGTCCTGATTCCCAAAGCCATAGGTTGTATAATTCGGGCAATGTGCAAAGAAAACTCAAAACACTCTGTGCGATGGTTGTTTCTAAAATAGAAAATGCAGATATTTTCAAAATCTCCAAATCAGGGTCACACCTGCATAATCACTTATTGCTAACATTATACTTTATGCTGGTGGATGTTAAAGCATCAACGAACACATAATTGTAAAAAGAAACTACTAATTATATTGATAAAGCAATCTTTGGAAAGTAGAACCAGAGATGGAGGGAGAAGTATTGTAGGAGTTGACTTAAATACACTTAGCAAATATATACCTAATGCATTTTAATATGGAGCTGACATTTATGAAAAAAGAAATGAGTGGTGGGATTTCCCACTCACATAGTGACAGTTTTGACTTCTCTTCCCCTCCAGCTCATCTGGGTCTCTATCATTAAATGAAGGAGTCAGCCAGCCAGAGTGAATTCATCACAAAATATAGTCATTCTTGTGCAGCAGAAAAGAGCTATTTATTTCTTCTCTAAAGGAAGATATGGATAGACACCTTAATTAGAAGCACATTTCAATGCAGGGAACAAATATATTTCCTTTTGCTATTTTAGTCATTAGTCTTTTGCCTAAAGGTGTGATCAGACAGCTCCTAGAAACCATCCAATATAATAAAAGCCTAATATGCAAATTGACCAAACGGAATGACCAGTGGAATGACCAGTTGCTGTGATGCACATTGACCACTAGGGGGCAGATGCTCACTGGAGGAGCTGCCCCCAGCTCACAGACCCCAGGCCAGCCAAGGTGTGTA
>JAAGEH010000018.1:49171526-49228660 GCA_011751065.1 Lasiurus cinereus
CCGAAGAAGGAGACAACAGGTGGCAGTGGCAGAGGGTGGAGCCAGCAAGTGGGCAGTGCCAGGTCGGCCAAGGCACATGCCAGCAGGGCCCTCCCGATCACCCTGTTGGTTGCCCCACAGATCAGCCCTGATCATCAGTTAGACCTACGGACCCTACCATGCACAAATTTTGTGCATCGAACCTCTAGTTTTAAATTGATATAGATGGATTTCCTTTGACGAAATTTAGAAGGATAGTCTGATTTTTAGTAGTCTGTTTTACTCACTCAAATTTAATTTTCCACTTAGCATTTGTGCCTGCTAACTGGCTGATGTTTTTGTGGAAGTGTATAGTTTTGCACTCCAAGAGAAAAGAGTTGGGGATGGGGTGTAGCCCACCCTGGAACAGTTACTATTCCAGGATTAGAAATAATTTTCTTTCTCTAGGGGAGATGAGCCAGGCATGTCCTGACAAGCCTTTTATAAAAGCCTGGCTCAGAAAAGCCCTCTATAGAACATATCCATTTTTGTTATTGCTACTTCAGATAAATTGCAGCCCTGAATATATAAAATTTTTCCAGTTGTTAAATTTGGTTGAAAAAAAAATTCTAGTTGGGTGCTGGATAAAAGGATATGATCCTTATGACATCTGATACAATTGAAAAATATCCTCCTGTGGATAGCTAAAGAAAGACAAACCTATCTTGCTTTAGGGATAATTTCAAAAACTGTTTTTGTGCTAAACAATAGCCAGCCATATTAACGAGCCAGATTCGACCACCACCTGCAACTAAGAATTTAAAATTTACTAGGTCTACTATGTCTAGTTATTCTACTGGAGCCTCAACGGTGCACTGATCTTTTCCCCGGGAACCAGGTGATTTCATGAAAAGGCTCCTGTGTTGTCTGGTCTCCACCTCTCTCTCAGGAAGAAGCTGTGCCTGCAGTATCTCTGCAGCAGCCACCAGTTGAAGCTCCTTGAACTAGCCACATCCACCTTTGCAGGAACTGGAAGGGACTTTTTTTCCTTCCCTGGGAAACTTGATTTGGTTTGGTTTTTTAGGGTAGGAGTATTTGATGACTTCCCTACTCCCAACCCCAGACTCAGACTATAATCCCTTTAAGAGAATTATTGCTGTAGGAACTTTCAGGGCAGTGGAAGTGATTTCCCACCCCCATCAATGCTTGATGAACTAACTACAACCAGAGTTAGAGAACTAAGCAGCTCACAAGCTTTGACTCCCAGGCTCCAAGTGTGAGAGTACTGAGGATGCCCAATCGAATAGGCAGGGGCCCCGTAGGCTTCTCACTGCTCCATCTGTGTGATGACAAGGGTCAGATCTGAGGAGACACCTTTGGTCCCAAACCTCTTCAAATCAAGGCAGCAGCAGCAGCAACAGTTGGGGTCACAAGTGGTGACAGATGAAGATGTGCTGCACGAAGATCTCTGCCAAAACACACGTAGTTCTCTAATGGACTTGCATTTTTCAAAGTGTGGTTAGTCCTAGGCATGCTGACATCAGATTCCCCTGTGTGCTTTATAAAGATTCAGATGTGTACCTGCACAGCCACAACAGAATCAGAATTCTCTGTTGGTTGGGAGAATTGGGGTGATTTGGGGAATTGTACTAGATTGCTTGCGCTGCAAAACACCATAGACTGGGTGGCTTCCATTCCTAAGATCCTCATCTTAACTTAATCATCTCTTTAAAGGCCCTGTCTCAAAATATAGTCATATTCTGAGAAATTGAGGGTTAGGACTTCACATAACAGAAACACCAATTAAAAAATGCTCCAGATGATTTCAAAAGTACAAATTTGAAAATGTTCTTTGCCCATTCCCTGGTGGAAAATTGTAGGGCTTTAGCTAGTCCCTGGCAGAACCAGGCACCTTCTGCCTCTTGCTGCTGTAAACTCATTAGGCACATCTGTGACTGTCCTAACCATCCAGGCAAAGGAATGCCATGTACTTTTTAACTTAATGTGATGACTGTTCTTCTAAACTTAACTGTCCTCATTTGGCACTCGGAACATTAAAACAACTTAGCTCTTAGGCTAGGAATATTTACAACCATAATTTTTATTTTGTCAGGCTCAACAGACATTGTTTTTATGAATTAACAATTCCTAATGGAGGCACCAACTCCATCATTCATTAACTAATGTCTATTGAGCTTCCATGTATGAAGAGCTCAACCTGTCATCAGCACAACCTGGCCACCAGTTTGTCTAGCAGCCATGGGACACAGGAATCAGTGTTCCTGTCAAACTTTGAAATCATGGGAGGTTTGTCTATGCTTTTCTGATGCACGTACCACATTGTATTATTGATGATTATTTATATATTTGTCTATTTTGCCAGCTGGTAAATTTCTTGAGTATAGGACAAGCACTAGATCTTATTCAGCATCATTTCTCTAAAAGAGAGCCTGGCATAAATATTTTTTGAATAAATAAATGAATGTATTTGATAAATGCCTTTGGTTTTGAGATTTGTCTGAAGAGGTTCTTCTTTATTCCACATTTTTACTAACTCACTAAATTACACATATTTATTATATTAAATCTCTGCCTATGGAGGTGAAAGAAGAAAAATACATTATTTTTCTGTACAGTCTCAAGAACAACTAAATGCAAATAAGCATATGAATAAAATTCAAATATATTTCTTTAATAGAAAACTTTAATAGTAAAACAGTGAGATATGAACAAAGGGATAATCCCATTATGGAAAACACATTATGCTTGCATTAGCCATTTACTTTGGTACTATGGGTCGAACAGAAATATAGTGGCTCGGAATGAAAGGAATCGGGTCTTTGAGAGAGAAGATGCAGAACTTGTCTTCACTACCAGTCCCCCAACCCCCAACCTGGCACACACACAGCAGAGTGATTTGACTCTAAACAGAAAACTGCTTCCGGAAAAGGATCTCTTTTCTTTGAAGAAAGACTGTAAAAAGTGTTATGGATAAAACCTGAATTTCCAAGGCATAAGCACATTCTTTTGCTGTGCTTCCACCAATAATCAGATCTTCATTTGGGACTAGGAATCTTATTTCTTTGTGAGAGTTTGTAATTTTATTCATTATAACAGCATTGAAGCTATACTTGGGCATTTCATTTGCATGATGTAGAATCTTTTAAGAGTTATATTTTGAAAACCATTTCATATCCTCTTAAACAACTACTGTTACTAAAATATTTCTAGTTTAAGACTGAAATGTGAGATATTTACTGGCGAGATAAAAATATTACAGAGAGCATGCAGACAAGATAGTGGCAAATACTCAAAAGAACAATTATAAAAATAGAGTGTCTACTTAGTATAATATCTCACTAATTGGAACTCCCTTAATGAATTTTGATAATTCTGATGGAGTTGAAACTGAAAATAACTTATGTGCTTCTGTAGAAAAACAAGGCTTTTCTTTTTAAAGTAACGAGATAGCATAAATATGATAGTTCAGAAAGAATTATAAAAACCTACTTGATGAACACACCTTTTCAAGTACCTTAGCATGATAAACCTACATATACTTGGGCATAATGTTCCCTTTACTTCTTATATTCTTTCCCTTCCTCATTATCAGTGCTGAAAGGGGTTGTTAGAAAATTGATTAGGACATGGATCTTGCCGTGAGAAGTGATGGCAATTGGCAAGAACAAGGTCGGTTTTGTCTAAAAATACTCCCCTCTGAAGAATGAAGAATCCACCCTCCCTGTCCCAGAATAACTTCAGGATGGTTTCCCAAGGCTTTGATGACAACAATAGCTGGAGATTCTTTGGGAAGACTAAGAGGTGCCCATTCCTGCCTGGATATCTCTGAACAAGCTGACAGAGACCAAAGAGGACAGTGAAGTAATGTTGTGACTGTCTTTTGGATTTAGAAGGTTTGGAATTGGCTGCTTATAAGATTGTGGGTGTTCAGTGTCAGTTATTTATTTTTTTACCATTGATTATTAGCATGCCCTTTCAGATGAGTGGGTTATTTTGGCAGGGTTTTATTTCCCTCATTTTAAACATATCCCTTAATACATAATTTGCTGTAAGAACTCATAAACATTGCATATTTTTAGAAATCATATTTTAGAAATCAGACTTTCCATTTCTTTTTTACTGGACTACCTACCAGTTAGCCAGCCATCTATTGTCCTGATATTTCCAAACAGTTGGAGTCTCTGATTTGCCAGTTCTGCTAATATTCTCTGGCTCTGCTATTAGATTGAGGTCAAGTTACTCCACAGTAGGGGGGCCTTGTTTTACTTTCCTCTTGTAATCTCCAAAGAGCAGACATAATAGAATAGAGGAACATAAAAGTGTTCAATACAAATGTATTCTTGTTTGGAATTTTAAAACTCTCACTGAATAAATCAAACAAGGTTCTTCTGATTTCAACTTGGCCTTTTCTTAGCATTTTGTTTAATCTCCTTTTGAAATTTTTAACAAAAAAATGTTTATATTAAAGTTACCAACTTATTTGAAAAACAAAAATAAAAACATCCCCCTTTTGCCAGAAGCAGAAGCATTACAAACACAAACTCACTAAGTCCTGTTCCCCACCCCCTTCACTCAGTAGGTCCTTGTTTATAAGTTAGTCATAGATGAGCTATAATACTGTTCAGTTGATTAAATATGTGATCTATTTTATGTCTTTAATCCATTGTATCTTCTTGCTTCGAATCAGCCATCCTCCTACAACCTTTGTTAAAACTGAGAACCTTTGTTACAATTACCACCCTCTGCTCTCCTCCATTCATTACATACAGCACAGCATTAGGAAA
The DNA here is from genome assembly GCA_011751065.1 of Lasiurus cinereus. Lineage (NCBI taxonomy): Eukaryota > Metazoa > Chordata > Mammalia > Chiroptera > Vespertilionidae > Lasiurus > Lasiurus cinereus. The sequence continues at coordinate 49,176,290 of JAAGEH010000018.1, forward strand.
TGGGAGCTCTCAAGTTAGAGCAGAAACCGGTAGTTCTTTTTTCCCCTTTCATTTTTCATGCATGGTGTTCCCAAAAGATTAGCTCACCCCTGATCATCAAGCTTACTAATGTGAAACCACAGCAGTACCTTTCAGATACATTCTTTCATGATCAGCCCCATGTCCTAATGAATTTACTTGAATATGTATACCATTGCTCTCCAGGGGAATATAATGGGCCTGTTTAAAAATAACAACCCTTTTCCCATGCTGTGCTAGTTCATTCTCAGTAAACACTACAGTAGAAAAGATTTCTCTCTCTCTCTCTCTCTCTCTCTCTCTTTCTTTTTTTTTTTTTTTTTTTTGCCTTGTTTGAGGAAAGATCTGGCAAACACTGCATATTGATTATTGTTGAGAAAAAATATGAAAATCAACATTTTTTCTTATCTAGTTTTTAGGTAGGCATTGAATTTTTAAAAAATTAATAGCAAGATTACTGGGTTGTATATTGAGAAACTGGACATTTGTTAATGCTTAAGGTAAATGTCTTGATAGATTTCTGTCATGGAATCACAGAATCTTAGAAACTGAAGTAATCTTATCAACCATGGTTCAGCTGGGGCTATCAGGTTTGAGAAAGACACTCACATAGGTAAATTGCCACATCGTATTAAGAATGCATGCTGCAACCAATGAACACAAGACACTAGGGGGTTGGGGTATGCCTGGGAGGGAGGGGGCAATGGGGAGATATGTATATATGTAACACAATAAAAAAAAAAAGAATGCATGCTAGCAACATGACTTAACACTATTGATGTTGACCTTGGTCAGTTGGCTCAGGTAGTGCTTGTCAGGTTTCTCCACTATAGCTACTCTTTTCCTCTTTCCATACTGTTTTGTTTGTAGGGGAGTCCCTATGCGTAGCCCATACTTAGGGAGTTATGCTGCCCTTCTTTGAGGGTGGGGCATCTACATAGATTATTTGGAATTCTCCTGCGTGGGAAATTAGTCTCTTCCCTGCTATTTGTTTACTAATTCAATCACTTCTTAGAATCATTATGGACTCATGGATATTTATTTTATACCTTGAGATGTAAGTTAATGTTTTATTTATTTTGATGATTAAATTATTCCAACTTTGACCATTGGGAGGTCTTTCATCTGACTTCTATATTCTTTTAAGATGATTCCATCATTGTGAGGTGATTGTTGTTTTTAACATTTCCTAACTTTCTGGCACTACAAGATGCTCCAGGCTCATCTTGCATACATATTTCCTGTCCTAGTCCTAGAATCAGCCATTTTTCCAAGCGGTCTTGATTCCTTTTATTGGAGAATGGTATTAGAAACCAAGATCTGGGTGCAAGTTTTCTTGTTCTTATTGAAATGTTGTTATTTCTAGACAGAGCAAGAAAATATATGTGTGTACATTAATCCATGTATATACACATATTTACAAATATTTCTGTATGTTGCCAACTATGTCTATAGCAAGCTAAGCATGCGTTCATACTCACATCTCTAACTCTAGTCTATTACCTCATGGATCATTCTAGACTTCTCCCCTGGCTTATCTGTAACTTTTCCCTCCATTAGTTAAATACCTGGATTCCACTGTCTACCACCCATTTGCTTCATTATTCAATTCCAGGTATATCGGTTTTAGAATTATTAATTTGTATCCCTGTGGGAAGCAACTTCATCAACTCTAAAATAGTATTTGGGTATAGTGCCTTCTGTTTTTAATCTTATATACTCTCCTTATTTACAAAATTACATAACCAAGCAACATTCTCCCTTCAGTGAAGTTATTTCATACACTTGTAATAAGTTATTGTTTTTGTGTAGTCTGTCATCATCCTGTAATCCACTGACCTCTTAAATGACTTCTTTTTAATTTGCACATATAATAAGGTTCTATAAGGGTTGCATGTGATAAAATTCTAAGGGTTTTCACAATTGGTATCCATCATTACAGTATCATACAGAATAGATTCTTTATCTTAAAAAAATCTCCGGTGCTTCACCTCTTCAATCCTCCCTCAACTTCCCCCTTCCTGAACCTCTAAAAAACAGTTATTTGCTTAACATCTTTATAGTTTTGCCTTTTTCAGAATGTCCTACATATAAATGACACAAACTGGCCTCTCCTCTGACTTCTTTAATGTGGCAATGGACATTTAAGATTCATTCATATCTTTGCATTGTTGGATAGCTCATTCGTTTTTATTGCTGAATAGTATGCTATTGTATCAGCTTGTTTATCCATTCACTTAGGGAAGGGCATTTTGGCTGCTTTAAGAGTACATATAAGGGTTGACAATTCCAAGATGGCGGCATAGGTAAACACCTACACTGCTGCCTCGCACAACAATTTCAAAACTACAACCAAAAGACAGAACGTACATCATCCAGAACCACAGGAAAGCTGGCTGAGTGGACATTCTACAACTAGAGGAAAAGAGAGGGGCTCATGGAGACCCAGAGGAGCTGCAAAAAGCTGAGGTACGGAGGCGTGCGTGGAGAGAGCGAGTGCCGGAGTACCTGGCTGGTTTTCTCTGGCAGGAGGGAAATGGAGACTCTCAAAGGCATTGAACCCCTTATCCTACGACACTAAACCCCAGATCCAGCCGAAACTCATACAGGGGGAGTTTGGACTGTGAAAAGGGAGAGGTGCATGGAAATTTAGGGGAGTCGCAAAAGATCAGAGGTCTGGTGGCGCGCACAGCACTGCACGCAGAGACAGACTACTGATTGTGCCGCTGGCTTTCGCGAGTGGGCGGGAGACAGACCCTCCCAACTGTGCCACTTCTGACTCCACTAAGCCCCTGTTTTAGGTGAAACCCTGGGGACCTAGACTCCTGTGGTCCTGGAGCACAGGGGAGCTGGAAAGGCAGCGGTCTAGAGGCACCGTGCATGCGCACAAGGACTGCTCCAGTGATTATCCAGTCACGTGAGACTCAGGGGCCGTGGAGGGCGGGGCTGACTGGAAGGCAAGGCGGTCCCTTAAGCCCTGAGACTCCACCCCTCCCAAGCTCAACAGAGAGGCTTCTGCGGTTTTGCAAGTCTGCTATCATAAGGCTGAATCCAACACAGAAGTTCTCCAGGCATAGTGAAAATGCCGAGACAAGGGAAGAGATCACAAACAAAAGAAATGGAAGAAAATAAATGACTGGATATGGAGTTCAAAACCACACTTATAAGGTTTTTCAAGAATATCCTAGAAAAGATGGATAAATTTAGCAAGACCCAAGAGGAGATGAAAAAGGACCAACTAGAAATTAAACATACACTGACTGAAATAAAAAATATTATACAGAGATCTAGCAGCAGACTAGAGGAAGGCAAGAATCAAGTCAAAAATTTGAAATATAAAGAAGCAGAAAACACTCAACTGGAAAAGCAAGAAGAGAAAAGAATCCAGAAATGTGAAGATAATGTAAGGAGCCTCTGGGACAGCTTCAAGCGTACCAACATCAGAATTGTGAGGGTACCAGAAGAAGAAAGAGAGCAAGATACTCAAAACCTATTTAAAAAATAATGACTGAAAACTTCCCACATCTGGTAAAAGAAATAAACTTACAAGTCCAGGAAGCACACAGAACCCCATATAAAAGGAACCGAAAGAGGACTACACCAACAAGACACATCATAATTAAAATTCCAAGAGCAAAAGACAAAGAGAGAATATTAAAAGCAGCAAGAGAAAAACAGTTCATTACCTACAAGGGAGCACCCATACGACTGTCAGCTGATTTCTCAACAGAAACAATGCAGGCCAGATGGGAGTGGCAAGAAACATGATGAACAGCAAGAACCTACAACCAAGAAGACTCTATCCAGCAAAGCTATCATTCAGAATTGAAGGTCAGATAAAGAGCTTCACAGAGAAGAAAAACCTAAAGGAGTTCATCAAACCAGTATTATATGAAATGCTGAAAGATACTCTTTTAGAAGAGGAAGAAGAAAAAAGTAAAAGCCAAAAAGTTATGAACAACAAATACATATCTATCAACAAGTGAATCTAAAAATTAAGTGAATTAAAAATTTGATAAACAGAATAAACTGGTGAATATAATAGAATCAGGAGCACAGAAAGGGAGTGGACTGATAATTTTCAGGGGGAAAGGGGTGAGTGGTGTACAGGGAGAGACTGGACAAAAATCATACAGCTATGGATGAGGTCAATGGGAGGGAGATAAGGGCAAAGGAAAGGGTGGGAGTTGGGTGGAGGGGTGCTATGGAGGGGAAAAGAGAGAAACAAATGTAATAATCTGAATAATAAAGATTTTTAAAGAAAGAGTATAAGGGTTATAAGTAAAACTGCTTTAAACATTCTTGTGCAGTCCAGTGTGTGTTGGAGGGGAAGGATTTCTCCATATAACCACTCAAGGATCCAGGTTGATAAAGAATCTGTCCTCCTCAATGTGTAGCTCTCACCTTTTCTCGGCTTATTAACATTCAAATGACAATGGAGAAGGACAGAAAAAGTAGAAGACTTTGGCACAGATTTTAAGGACAAGGCATGGATGTGCACATCAATTCTGCTTATATTTCTTTGGTCAGAACTCAGTTGAATTGCCCTATTAACTCTGAATTATGCTGCCTGTGTGGTCAGGAAGAAAAGTGAATAGGTATGGAAACCATATAATATTGTCTTTGCTTTAGTACCCCCATCTGATTTCCATGCATCTGCTTTATTTTTCCTCATTTTCCTAGAATACACTTATTAAACCCTTCCGAAGCTATGAAAATCAAAGTCCCATCCAGCCACTGCATATACTCAAAACCTAGGACTTTAGGCTGGTTGGCCATCTGTTTGTGGCACTTCATGGTATAGTGACTTCTGATTCAAAGACACCATACAGTAATGGATGAGGGGGATGATAGCCACAGTATATAATCCCATTCTAAACAGGGAAGAATGGGAGACACAGTAGTCACTGGTGGAGAGCAATGCAGGAATGTCTTGGCCTTGCATTGCAAAGTTTCTCAGGTTCCTCCTTAGCCCCTGATTGAACTTAATTCTGCTAGCTGATAAGATCTGAGAAACTCCATGGCCCCTGGATCCATTCTCTAGGAAATTCTTTCTTTTTTCTTTTTCCCTCCTTTAGCCATATCTGAAAGGAACATTTGGTATGCTCTCATTAGAAGCTCTAGGGTTACCTGTGTGTGGAAGATTGAAGGCTTAAGGATTTTTTAAGTCACAAAAGTCAAAAACTTTCTAAGGTCTATGCTCATGGTTTTTTTGGTAATAAAAAAATTCCTTAAAATCTTAGTAGACTTCTGAGCTAGTCATTCCATATGCCAGTAACCTCACAGCAAATTCTTTACTAGATGTGATTCTCAAATTTAGTTTTTAACCTCCCCTCTAATCTTCCCCAATCCTATCTCTACCAACCAAGTGGTGAATATTTTGAGGCTATTAATCTTGAGAGGGAAGATCACAGGCTTAATGTGGTTTTTCTGTGGGACTGTGGTTTAATGGTTTATATGTCTCAAAGGCTGTTTCAATATTAAATCCTCAAATCTTAAATTAAGATATAGAAGCAGTCAGCCAATTCCCATAGAGCATTCTCTCCTATGTACATCTTTTTCACTTACTGACATATAAACTCCAGCCAAGATCAACGATGCACACTATTCATTTTTGCCAACTAGTTTCCTCCAGAATGGCCACTTCAATAGGCACATGATCTGTCTTCCATGTCACTGCAGTTCTCCCAAATATTTAACATTTTCCCACAGTGTAACACTGATTGCTGTCCTCCTTGCACCTTATATTAGTTTCCTTGATAGTGCTACACAGGTTTGTGTTACAGAACATGTTGCATCAAAGGTATTGATTTCTATATTAGGATAATTAACACTGCTATTGGTTATCACTAAGAATCTATAATAATAAAAGCATAATATGCTAATTAGATTGGAGAGCTGGACAACCTTCTGCATGAAGCCAGAGCAGCGAGGGCCCAGACCCTTGCATGAATTTCATGCACCAGGCCTCTAGTCTTAACATAAAAATCTAGTGATTTAACACACTAAGAGATTTTAATTGCTTCTGTAGCATTCCAATAAGGTTCTACAGGACAATCTGTTCCACAGAGCCATTCAGAGAACTTGGTTTAATATGCATCTCTATCTTCAACATAAGGTGATATTGAGCATCAACATTCAGCAAACATATGGGAGAAGATGCCCTACTGAATCTACCTGTATTTCACTGGCCAGGCCTTGATCACATGTTTTTAATTAATTGCAAGGTAGGGTAAGAAATTGATCTAGCTCTTGAGTATGTATGTCCAAGAAGAAATAGAAATAGGCTTGATTAATACAAAGCATAGACTCTATCACTTCATCAATAACTTGGGGCCATTGATAACCTATATCATAGGATGTTGCATGTAAATGCTATAATTTATGTCATCATTTCTCATAGTTGAAAAATGAGGATAATCCTATCTGCCCAGTTCGCTTCTTCCCTTTCTTTTTCTACTCTTTCTCCCTCCCCCAACTTTTTCTTATAAAAAGTAACTTCAGCTAGTCCTTCAAATTACTGAAGTTGGAACTTGATGATCTTTCACTGTGCATCATATGATCAGTGGCATTAGATCATAGCTGATTGTAACTAAATGTTTACATTTGTGGGGTTTTTATTATTTCTCTCTTGGTGTCTATCTTTTGTTAACTCTACTTAATCCAAAATCTTGTTAATTTTTTTGACAAACTACGTTTCATTGCTCTTTATAGCTTTCTGATGTTCAGACACTAGATATGAAGAAGGCCTTCCTACTCTTGTCTTAGATCCTTGGATTTTGTCCTCATAAAAAATAATTAGAGTCCTGGAATGCAAAATGCCTATAATTGAATTCATGAAAACTTCCATTCATTTATAAGCCAAACACTAAAGATAATGATCATACTTAGATCATCACTCCAGATATGTCACTAGCTCTGGATGATAGGTTGCGAGAAATTGCTCTCTTCTCCCAGGATAGGTACCAACATGTCAATCTCCTTAAACTAATGCATCATGATAATCGGTGCTTTAAAAAATACCAAAGGCTGCATAGTGAAGACCCAGAAATGCTGGAAAGTCTCAGCAATGATTCACCCTAATTGTCACACGACTGAAAGCCTGGGATCCCCCAACAGCTGGAAGCTGCTGCCATGGAAACCTTAATGTTCTATCATCTAAGAGATTAAAAATCGAGACTATTAATGGACTTGACAGTAGTTTGCATGTTTCATTAGTAAAAAATGCCATTATCCTAGGGCTCAGTGGAATTAGATTTTTGAGTGATATTTTTTAAATGGTTCAGGCATAATTTGGGTAGTATAACAAAAGAAAGAAAACAAGTGAGGAGGAATTAGGACATTTGGAGCAATCAATGTTTTCTCTTCTCCTTGATGTCCCTGCAAGCTGAGTGTTTATCTGGGCACAGGTGGGGTTGGAGGATGGGCAGGGAATGAGAGAGAAGCCATTTTCATCTTCCATTTAATTCCAGTGCAGGTCCTACATGAAGTCCTAACTCTTCTGTTTAGGAGGCAGTATAATCAGTGAAGTGTTTGGAAAACTGAGTACCACAACCCGTTATTGAGTCATAATTGTGAATCATGATAAAAAATGTTTGAAAAACATGGTTGTAATTTATGATTAAAATTCCAGGCTATGAAGCTCGACTGTCTGGTTTGAATCCTGATTTTACTATGTACTAACATATTATAATACAAGTTCCTTAACTTCTGTGTGAATCTATTTACTTATCCATAGTACAGGAATGATAATAGTAGAACCATAAAGTTGTTGTAAAAAGGAAATAATTAATTAAATCAATATAACATACTCAAATGAGAGTTAGGTATTGAAAATATGTCATTGATTAATTGGAATAATTACATCTTTTGATTGCCGAACATGTCTTTCACATTTATATTTGTAAAAGAGGGGCAATTCTTGCCCTAGCCAGTTTGGCTCAGTGGATAGAGCATGGCCTGTGGACCAGAGGGTCCTGGGTTTGATTCCAGTCAAGGGCACATATCTGGTTGTAGGGGTTTTTATTATTTCAATTTATGTGCCCTGGTCAGGGCACATGTAGGAGGCAACCAATTGATGTGTTTCCCTCACATCTCTGTCTTTCCTTCTCTCTTCCACTCTCTCTAAAAATCAATAGGAAAAATATCCTCAGAAGAAGATAAAAAAAAAAAGGGAGGGTGGTGAAAATCTTGCAAGCTTAGGAAAGCACTGTTATAAGTGACTAGAGGCTCAGTGCATGAAATTCATGCATATAGGGGTGCGGGGGTGTCCTTCAGCTCAGGCTGCACCCTCTCCAATCTGGGACCACTTGAGGGATGTCTGACTGTCCGTTTAGGCCCGATCCAAGTAGGATCAGGCCTAAACGGGCAGTCAGACATCTCTCTCACAATCCAGGAATGCTGGCTCCCAACTGCTCACCTGCCTGCCTTCCTGATTGCCCCTAACCGCTTCTGCCTGTCAGCCTGATCACCACCTAACCACTCCTCTGCCAGCCTGATTGATTCCTAACTGTTCCCCGGCCAGCCTGTTTGTCCCTCATTGCCCTCCCCTGCAGGCCTGGCCACCCTAACTGCCCTTCCCTACAGGACTGATCCCTCCCAACTGTTCTCTGCAAGCCTGGATTCCCACCCCCACCCCCAACTACCCTTCCCTGCAGGCCCGGTCACACCCAACTTCCCTTCTCTGCTAGCCTGATCACCCCTAACTGACATCCCCTGCATGCTTGATCACCCCCAACTGCCCTCCCTTGTAGGCCTGGTCCCTCCCAACTGCCCTCTCCTGCTGGCTATCTTATGGTGGCCATCTGTATCCATATGGGGCAGTCATTTTGTGTTTGGAGTAATGGTAAATCTGCATATTAATCTTTTATTAGATAGGATAGAGGCCTGGTGCATGGGTGGAGGCCAGCTGGTCTGCCCTAAGAGTATCCCAGATCAGGGAGGGTGTTCCCTTGGGACATGGGACAGCCTGGGTGAGAGTCCTGTGGAGGTCTTCAGGCCGGCCAGGCCCCCCTGGCAACTCAAGTGTAGGTCCTGGTAACTGGGATTTAGACTTTGAAGCCTTGGAGTAGAGCTAAGCCTTCTGCTTGTTCTGTGGCAGCAGCCATTTCTGTTGGAATTTATTTATCTTCTATAATTGAAACTTTGTAGCCTTAAGCAGAGGCCTAGGCCAGCCAGGATGTGTTGAAAGCTTGGCTTCCTCCATTGCCGAGGCAACCCAAGCCTCCCTCCTTCTCTCTCTGTGGCCATAGTCATCTTGGTTGGGTTAATTTGCATACTTGCTCCTGATTGGCTTGTGGGTCTAGAGGAGGTATGGTCAATTTGCATATTACCCTTTTATTAGATAGGGTTGTTAGACCACATGGTATATCACATCACTCACATAGCTCTTAATATGACCATGCAGGTTTTATTCCTATCTCTCAATACCAGAATCAAATGGGGCTCTCCTGCACCAGGATGTCCTTAGAGAAATGTTGTAAAGACAAATGCAAATATTAAGGCTGTTTTTTTCCTAATAAGCAACAAAATTTTTAGCCCAATTTCTCTTTAAAGTCTGCATCCTCTTTGAATGGGCCACAAGGGTACCATTTAGTGTATCAAAACATTAATTCACTAAATGGTGCTGAAAGGTTAATGCAGCCTCTGAAAATGACCAACCTGCTCCCAGAGGCCTGTCCTGGGAGAACAAAGTTATCCAAGTCAGACATGGGGCCTTGCTCTTGAGAATGAGTCAGAGGAGAGCAACATAAAGTCTGGGAAACCAGCACGTAGACTCTGCTGGTATATGGCACCTTTGGGGTCTGAGTTCAGGGGTTGCCTCATTTCCTAAAAGTATAAGATGTCTACATGATTCCCAAACACCTCTTTTAGCTAACTAAAACTGCTAAATGTACCTTATTGGGGATAAGGGTGTTCTGAACACTAAAATGTCATGATAGTTTTGTATATTTGAAATTCTTTATCTTTGCCCAATCCCCAGACACGGTAGAATTGACTCAAAAGCACAATCACATTCTAATTTTCATAGGTCTTGCAATTACGTACAAATCAAAAAAGTGGAGTTCCGAGAGAATAAAGGGGGATATGAGTTTATAGTGATTCTAGTAGCTATTTACTGAGCACTTACTAGGTGCCGGGTATTACACTGAATGCTTTATATACATGAACTAATTGAATCTAGACCATTTGGAAATTACTCCTATTTTTCATATGGGGAAATTGAGGCTTTGAAAAATGATTGAATAATTTACCAAAAGTTATAAAACTGGTAATTACTCTAGCACCTTTATTTCAATGATTAATGCTAGAGATCTTTGATCCATTGAGTCCCACTACCTATATCCTCATTTTCATGATTCTAAGCTACCTATTAAAAATCACTGTCTTACACTGGCCTTTATTTTTGCCCATCTTTACTATAGTGTATTCAACTGGAAAAGTTCCAACCCTGGATAAACACAAGTTTTTGGCAACTCCAAGGTTGTTTGAGCAGTGATTCAGCATCCTGTGCATCTAGTTCTTATATATTTTGCTCTAATATATAACCAGAATTTGTTCCTGTCAGTAACTCTTCATTGTTGCCACCAGAGACTAACTTGCTATTATCTCTTGCCTAAACTGCCACAGCAGCCTTTAATCTCTTTGCTTCCCACCCTTGCTCCCTACACTATTTCCTGAACAGTAGTCAGAACAATATTTTAAAATATTATTCACATCATGTCTTCCATGTGTGCCTCAAGCCTTCCAGCAGGTTGCCAACATGACTAAGCCCTCGAGTGCTTTTTGACCTCATACTTTCTGTTGTTCATGACACCCTAGCTCCGTGGTCAGAAAACTGAGGCTCGAGAGCCACATGTGGCTCTTTGGCCTCTTGAGTGTGGCTCTTCCACAAAATGCCACAGACTGGGAGAGTCTATTTTGAAGAAGTGGTGTTAGAAGAAGTTTAAGTTTAAAAAATTTGGCTCTCAAAAGAAATTTCAATTGTTGTACTGTTGATATTTGGCTCTTTTGACTAATGAGTTTGCTGACCACTGGTCTAGCTCCATTGGTCTTTGTTTCTCTACTCCTTTGAGTGTGCTCTTGCCACAGGGCCTTTGCAATAGCTATTTCCTCTGCCTAGCAGGCTCTTTTGCTAGACCATTCTATGCCTGGCTCCTTTTGTCACTCAAGTCTCAGCTCAGATCTCCCCTCCTCTGAGAAGCCTTCCCTAGATATTCAGTTCAAGGAATTTTTCATTGAGGTAAAGAGGGCAAAGCACTCTCCAAGGTGGCACAGAGAGCTAGTGGCTGAGTTGAGGCCAGACAAGGTTTTCTAATTCCTGTTCCCATGTTCTTTCTGTTACATGGTGCTAACTCCAAGATTTAAAAAAAAAATTATAACACAATCTGATCCAAACATTTCAAATTCACTTTGATCAAGGATATAAAATTCCAGTAGCATAATGGCAGAATTTCCTCTGTGACTTCTTGGTGTTGTATGCTGTTGAGGTCAGGCCTGTTCTCAGCTGGTTCCCCACTCCAAAGACAGGCAAGCAGCTCCAGGAACCAGCTATGCAAACATGTGTAAGTCCTGTTCCAGTGCTGGGTGGAGGAGAGGCTTCATGGCCCACAGATGTATCTGCATTTTTTTATATTCACAAAGTCAACTATTATGTCATAATGATCAGTTATGTGCTTTATGTTTATACATACATAATAAAAAAATGAATGTTGCCTTCTATTGAATGTCTGCTCTGTGCTTTGTGATTTTACAAATATTATCCCTAAGGTTCAGAGAATGAAAAAATAAGTTTTTGTGTGAGTGATGACAGAGCCTGTATTCTTTCTAGAACATTGTATTGCTTTTAAAATAGTATTGTGTTTGATGAGCTTCCCATTAGGCATAATTTGCAATTAATGCTTTCCATCCCAGTGTTCTACCTCTCTCTCTGTCTCAGCATCCCTGACATAACTACCCCTAGGGGTTTCTTAGTCAATATGTAAACCTCAAAAATGTATTATTTGCTGTGGTCCACTTGAAAGTATGAAGTGGTTGAACTAAAAGGTAGGAGGTTTTTATTTCAATAGAGAAATGAAAGTTAGTCATATTGAGGAGGAACTTGGACAGAAGGGCAGAAGAGATTTAATGAGGGTTTCATCATAAAGTCCTTCATATAAATTTGTGTACTCACTACATCAGTGTTCATCTACTAATACTTATGTGCTGGCTAGACCCCTGTCCTTGTCCGGATCCTGTTACATCTGATCCTGGAACAGTCTTTCTCATGGGAAAGTAACCAGCCCAATTACAGATGAATTCTGTAACTTATCTTCATTATCATAGATTTTAATTAGTAGAACTAGCTGTTTCAGACCCCCATATCAGAACACAATTTTGGTAATGTGTGTCTAGCAGCTGGTAAGCATCTGAATGACTGTTCTCATGTTAGTTCTCAGTGCCTTTTGAGTATAAGATTAAGAACTAGTTAGGAAAAGATTGTAACTTTATTTTATTTTTTCTTCTGATAGCATGATGAGGCCTTGCCATCTGGGCATGCCTTCCGAGGCTGCTTTCTATGTCTTCTGGGCAATAACATTACCATTATCATTTTCTCAGCATGGCTTTTATTTGCTGGGGAAGCTATTCAAAGGCTTCCGCACCCTCCTCGGTGACCCAGATAGGTAGCATATTGACATCTCTTGCAGAGCTCATTACCAAGACAGCAATTGGGAGCCATTGATTAGTAGGACAGATAGAACTGCATTTTAAAATTCTATTTCAAATGTTAGAATCCTTCCTTTTAAAATACTTTTTAACTTTTTAAAAAATCATCTATAGAAACTTTTAATAGACTCTATGGTGGAGCTTGTGGGAGGATAAATCTGAAACAAAATCAACTCTGAGGAACAAAAAGTGGGCAAGAATGAGAACACTCACATTTTGACCTTATAGTTTGAAGTTGAATTAAATGATCTTGATGACCCATTAATTCTAAGTATACCTCTATATTGGAGAACATTAAGTCTTTGCTTGAACTACAGTGTTTTATGAAAAGTTTTGCAATGTGTTCCTTGAGGTAATGCCTCAATTCTAGATAGTCACTTATATATTGCGAGTTCTTTGAGACCAGAAATGATTTTCTGCCATGTTCATCATTATATGCCCAGAATCTAGCATAGTTTCTGTCACATTTGAGCTCTAATAATAAATTTATATAATAAATATAATATGCTTGCATAAATGTTTATACAGAAATCATAATATAAATAAATTGTACATACAACATAAAATAAATCAATGAATTAAAGCTTGCATGGGTTTAAATGAGGTTAACATCACACAGGCAGATAATTCTTTTTATTTCTGATACTTCTACTTGGAAGGACATCTAACTAACGGCCCAAGAGAGTTTTGAGTTCTTTTTCTCACTCAGACAAATTTGAACTCAGAAGAGTGCAGCTTTATAAAGGCAAAAATATAGCCCAAGAATACCACAGATGAAAAGTAGGAGATCGAGATATGGTTAATGACTATCCCTAATGATTTCTTATAAGTCTCTAGAAGTGTATAAACAGATTAAGAAGATGAAATAACACCAATATATGAGAGAAATATAGCAAATCCTTAGGTTAGAAGAGACAAAAAAAGAGCAAAATTGATCTCCATCTATTTCCATTGAAAGTACAGTGCATAGAATTGAGAACAAGAGGGTAAGTGAATGCTTTACTTGTTAGTTTCAGTGATATCAAGAAAGAAGAAGTAAAATACTTTTTGGTAGCCAGGCACTGACACTACTTTGGGGGAGAGAGAGATAAGAATAGGGGAGAGAAAGGACTCAATAGGTGATGTCTATGGAGTTGATCATCATAGGTCAAGAATTCAGGCTCTTTCCTGAGAAATTTGCTTAAAAAAAAAAGGAGGGGCAGGGCATATGTAATAGGTCCTGAATAAGGAAAGTTTGTGCAAATAGACTTATGTGAAAAAAAGTGAATAATAATATCTGTGGCTGAAATTAGAGAGAACATTAAGATTGCTTAAGGAGAACATGAATCCATTAAGATTTCAGTCCAACTTCATAAAATTGGAAGAAGTAGCATATCAAAGTTGCTATTGATCCTGGGTCAGCACATAAAAAGGGGTGCATTATATATAGGAAAGGTAGAAACAATAATAAAACCATAAAAGTTGGTCTGCTATTTATTGTCACTATGAATCTACAAGTCTAAACACTTTCAGTGGAAAAATACTCCACCCTGAAAAAAAAAAATATTGTTGGTTTAAGATCTTAAAAAGCACAGTTACTGTTGTGTTTTAACTGTATATATAATTAGCTGCTTTAAAAGAAACATTGAACATTGCATTCCAAACTACCTTTGAGAACGGCCAGAAGTCAAGTTGAACATTGCATTCCAAACTACCTTTGAGAACGGCCAGAGGTCAAGTTGCCCCCTGATACATGTGACTCAGCCACAATGATTTGTTTCAAGAGTAAGTGTGTAATGATACAGGATCATTGGTGCTCCCTTCTGCCATGGTTTACATATTCACGTATTCCTGTGTTTAAACTGTTGGTTTTAAATAATAGTTTTATTTACAATGAAATAGAATTTGAATTACTTAAGTTCTATAATTTTATGTAACCATTACAATTTTCATTTGGGTTTAAAAGCTTCAAATTTGCAGAAGCTAAAGCTCAAAAACAGAAACTATTAGTAATAGTAATGTTGACTATTTATGACTGAAATAAACCAACATAGGTATGTCCTCCCCCAGTGTTAGGAAGAGAGTGTTAAAGTGCAATAAAGAAAAAAGTTTTCTGCCCTAGCTGGTTTGGCTCAATGGATAGAGCATAGGCCTGTGAACTAAAGGGTCCTGGGCTTGATTCTGGTCATGGGCATGCCAATAAATATGTTTCTCTCACATTGATGTTTCTCTCTGTCTTTCTCTATTTCCTTTATTCAAATAACCATTGGCATGGTAACAAATAGATTTCATATTTACTTTTCCTTCAGGACTTAAAACTTTTTGTATTTTATTGTGGAATAAATCGAGGTTAATGAGTTTGAAACATACAACTTGTTCAGTAAACAGGAAAATTGTAGGTACTTAATTGTCTAGGTGTGGCAGATGTGATGGGAACAAAGAGATTGAGTATAGAATTAGGGCTTCATGGAGTATAGGGAGAGCTGAGCAGGTTCTTCTGGTCATTGTACCATGCTGGTCTCCTTCTTGTGGACAAATGACATAGGCAGCCATACCAACAGTGGGTTCTGTGGTAAGTGGTTCAAATGTGTAATAACAAAGGACTCAGAGCTCTCTCCTTAGCAGGAAGAGAGTGGCATGATGAGGTTATCAGAATAATTCGGCCAATATCTCTTCCCTGGATACTAATTGGATGGGCATTACAAAGATCTGACTGTAATTCTGCCTTTTCAAACTTTCACAGCTGACAATCTTTAATCAGATGACCATCCTGTTGATTTTGGATTTTTACCCCAATTGAATATCTCTGAGTCTGGGCCATTTTGTATTGATTTCATAATTTCACCCTTAGAGGTCAATCTTATATTTATTACTAGAGGTGTAGTGCATGAAATTTGTGCACGGGGGTCGGGGGGGGCGGAGGGAGGTGGGAGTTTTTCAGCCCAGCCTGCTCTCTCTCCAATCTGGGAACCCTTGAGGAATGTCCAACTGCCCGTTTAGGCCCAATTCTACCTAGATTGGGCCTAAATGGGCAGTTGGACATCCCTCTCACAATTCAGGACTGCTGGCTCCCAACTGCTCACCTGCCTGCCTTCCTGATTGCCCCTAACCGCTTCTGCCTGTCAGCCTGATCATCCCCTAACCACTCCTCTGCCAGCCTGTTTGCCCCTAACTGCCCTTCTCTGCAGGCCTGTTCACCCCTAACTGCCCTCCCCTACAGGCTTGATCACCCCCAGTTGCCCTCCCTTGCAGGCCTGATTCCTCCCAACTGCCCTCCCCTGCTGGCCTGATTGCCCACAACAGCCCTCCCTTGCAGCCTTGGTTCCTCCCATCTTCCTTCCCCTGCTAAGTATCTTGTGTCCACATGGAGGCAGAATCTGTTGACCCCATAGAGGCAGTCATCTTGTGTTTTGGAGTGATGGTTAATCTGCATATTACTCTTTTATTAGGTAGGATAGAGGCCTGATGCATGGGTGGAGGCCAGCTAGTTTGCCCTGAAGGGTGTCCCAGATCAGGGTGGGGTGGCCTGGGTGAGGGGCCTGTGGTGGTTTGCAGGCCAGCCACGCCCCTCTGGTGACATAAGCGAGGCCCTGGTATCTGGGATTTATTTATCTTCTACAATTGAAACTTTGTAGCCTGGAGTAGAGCCAAGCCTTCTGCTCCCTTGGTGGTGGCAGCCATTGAATCTTTGTGGCTTTAAGCAGAGGCCTGGGCCTGGCAGTGTGTGTGGAAAGCTTGGCTTCCTCCATCACCAGGCCAACCCAAGCCTCCCTCCTGTTCTCTCTGTGGCCGTAGCCATCTTGGTTGGGTTAATTTGCATATGCACTCCTGATTGGCTGGTGGGCATGGCTGGTGGGCGTGGCTTGTGGATGTAGCAGAGGTATGGTCAATTTGCATATTATACTTTTATCAGATAGGATTTTCTGGTAATTTATTATTACATGCCAGCTATAGATACCATAGAGAAGATCACCAAATAATTAAGGGTTTTATCCATCCTTTTATAGTACATTCACATCTGAATTTATAGACAAGGATGAAGAATTGGAAAAGTTCAGAGGAAAGCCATGAAGTTGATTAATGAATTTGAGAATGACTCAGGTGGAAAGACCAAAAGTATTGGGGGGAAGAAACTGAAGGTGAGTTTAATAATAGTATTCAAAAATTACTGGATTGTTAAACATGAGAGCAAATTATTTTGTAACATGAGGGAGTTAGGCTAGAAAGAAAGAATTGCTTTGTAGTGAGAAATGTAAACAATGAATAGGCTACAAAAAATGGATTGGAAATCTGCTCTGCAGATTTTTAAAAATGACTCCATTTTCACTTATTATGGACTATTGTCCTTTCTAAAGGCAGAGAAATAGGCCACATAACATTTCAATTATTTTTGGATCTGAGATTCATGGATTAACTTTCTCAGGAATAGAGTAATGTATCTTTCCATACTTAAGTGAACCAAGAGCTTCAGGTGGTAATTCAAGCTAAATTACAAAGAAATTCCTTTTAGCTAATGGTTTAACTTCTTTTGTGCAAAAGAACTATTTGAGAAACTAATATAATCATAGACCACCACATACATGTATGCAGGCACCACATTTTCCATACAATATCTAGGGATGCATGGATTCCCCTCAACCTATGCAAGCAGCCCTTTAAGGGTTTAGCTCTTTCTAGAAGAAATGTATTCTTTTTCTTTTCCTTTTTCTTTTCTTTTTTCTTTTTTTGGAAATGTATTCTCATCCCAGAAATGGTCAATCCCATATTTATCTTTATAGAATATTTCTTCTGGAATCTTCTCAGTATCTATCATGAATTACTGTCAGAGCACAGAAAATGTATGATTTGCTACTACTTCTTACTCATTTTCTTATCTCAGATTCTTTCTCTATTTTCTTTCTTTCTTCTGTCTCACCCCTTTTCCTGGTCTCCATTTTCCTTCCTTCAAAACTCTATTAGTGGCTCCCAGGACTTAAGTTAAAGCTTAAAAAGATTACCTATTAAAGCCCCAAATCTGATTAAATTTAATGGATCTGTTAAACATAGACCACTTAAGTAAATTTTTGCATTACTTGGTCAAAGTCCTTAATGTCCCTCACACTTTATAGTTTCTTGTGAAGGAAGAGTTAATGGTAAGCAGTCTGTGGAATCTGGAAATGATTGTTGTGTTTCTGGGATTCTTCATTTAGAAAAATCTGGGAAGTCCCCTCTTTCGTTTTGGGTCAGAGGCACTTCTGGAAAGCACATTTCTCAAACTTCTCCATATGATTGGAATCAATTTCCCTTAAAAAATAGGGTGGGGGGTGCAAATTCCATGAGAAGTCTAGGGGAGATTAGAGTGAAATCCTCACTTTATCCTAACACTTACTTTTTCTGCACCTTCCCAATAATGAAATTGATTGTGTGAAGAATAAACGTGCTTCCTTGAATTTTCACTTCCGTGCAGCCCTTTCTATTTTGCTGGTTTCTGTTTGAGGAGTTTTTCTGGAAGCCATTTCCCAGGGAATTGAGGACAACACATTCATTCAATACTTAATTAGAAATCTGTTCATGGAACTCATCTTTCTCAATTTTGTAGCATTCTAGTGTTTTCATGCCAAAGATACCCTCACTGGGACTCAGATTAAAGAATCTTACCATAAAATAAACTCTCTGAGTGTTTACATATGAGATTTATGAGGAAATAAGGCCAAAAGACATATTTGAAAGGTTTTCTCCTACTTTTAACTTTAAACATCACCAAAGGAAGTCATAGATTTAAATTTTAAGTTGAAGTCTTGACCAAGTTTCTGTTTTAAATCATGAGAAACAAAGGAAAAAAAACTATGCTTTTCTTTTAAGCAAAGTATGATTTACAGAGTAATCTTTCTCTAAACATATATTCATATAATTTTAATCTAATGCTGGCAAAGGGGATGGCATTTCTTATTGGCAAAATTCTACATATTGTGATGTCCTACTACCTTTTTAAGATGAACATCAAGTCATCCTGGGCTTGAGCTATCCCACTTGTGAAGTATTTTACATATTACCCCTGGTTTTTAACAATATAAATTCCATAGCTGACTGTATTCCCCTTCTTGCATTGGCTATCACAGAGTCCAGAATTTGCTATGTGGTTTCCCTTCTAGCTGTGCAGAAACCTGAGGCATGCATTTCTCTCTTCTACTCTCCCTAAAAATCAGTGAAAAAAATTCATCAGGTGAGGATTAACAAAGTAAATTGAACCAACCTAAAACTCCCCACAATTCAAGCCAGAGCAATTAAACATACTTAAATAAAAAATATTCTTCCAAGTTCAGATTTATTTCACATCTACAAACATACTATATTTGGCAGAATATAATCTATAAGTAATTATACAGAATTTGCAACAAAATCCCATGTGTTTTTTTTATTATTATTTCTTAGGATTTTAGGTTCGAATGGTCTGTAAAATATGGAAGCCATATACCACATGCTAAGTCTTACATATTATCCCATGGTAGCAATTAATTCACCTCATTGCTATTTCCAGTAGAGGTCTCCTATTTCTAGAGCCATTGCTGTTTTTTTTTTTAAAGTCTAGGCAATTTTCTGGAGAACAGACAGGAGTGGTTGAGTATATAGGTGACTACATAGCTATGGGTTGAAGGCTGTGGTGCAGGACACACCACAGTTGAGGAATGAATGTTTGTATTTATTTTAAAGGAATAATTTGGTTGGAGGGAGTACTTTTACTGAATGAAGTATTTCAAGCATGGCTCTTTTTCTCTGATATCTACACTAGGCTGCTTATTTATTTATTTATTTGCCTGAATGATTTTTAACTTTGAATTTCTCCTCGATAATCTGTGAATTAAAGAAATGACTCTGGATAATAGTCATTTTTTTGGGAGGGGGGGGGACGGGACAGACTTCATGGTGTCAAAGAAAGTGACAAAGGAAAGGGAGAGTGGAGAGTTGACGGGAATTACCTAGAGGTTGGAATGAGCAAAGAAACTGAGTGCCTTGCAGTCATCTCTGTCTCCTGGGTAATAGAATAGGCTTTACTTCTTGAGAATCCAGCACTTTAGGGATTCCTTGAATTATGTCGCTAAAGCAATTATAAGTTTGGAAACTGGTAAAACTTTTAAAAAAATAAGCCTTCTGGTAAAAGATGTGATCTTTTCAGTTTCTGAAATTTTTTGGTAGAATCTTAGAAATACTTTTTCCCATTTTGTTTAGTCTTTCCTTTTAAGAGTATATTAAATGAATTGAGTTCTGGAAAACGTAAGGTGCCAAATAAGATCACAAAGATGAGTAACCCAAAGCTCTATCCAGACAAGAAAAACGAATAGCTCTGTCCTGCTCCTCTGATGGCACACTGAGTGACTCTTGATCCGTGGTAGTCTAAGGGAGCAGAGTGTAGGGAAATAAAGCAATAACACAGGAATCAGGGAACCCTTTTGGTGGGGTTGAAGAGTCTGGCATGATGACTGTATTTGAGATTTCTGTTGTTAGATAGATTGAAGTTGGGTAGTTACTTCACATTCTATCTTCACTTCATGCTCTGTAAACATTCCCTAACCTTTAAACAGCATAAAAGTGCTATTTAAAAAAGGTAAAATGAAATACTTCATGAAGAGTATTTGGTACCCAATAATGCTCAATATTGGTAACTATTATTGTTACAATTATTAAACCTTCCTATTTGAGAATGCAAATGTTTTTTTTTTCTGTGCCTGAACTTCAAATCTATATGGAAAATAATTAGGCCACCAATGATTTTACCTCTTTATAAGGAAAGTGCCTTATATGTATTTTTACTCATGTAGATTAATTTGCTAGAAGGTCAATCTTAATGATTAACATTTAGAACTACACAATTTATTGGCATCAATATAGGTGGAGCACTAGCTTAGCCTATAGTACTATATTAGATGTTATGAGAGTTCTGGATTATTATCTAAAATATTTTTATTATTTGCTCAATCCTAGCATACATAAACCTACCGTATTTTCTGGCATATAAGACGACTTTTTAACCTAGGAAAATCTTCACAAAAGTCAGGGATTGTCTTATACGCTGGGTGTCATCTTATAGGGCGGGTATATCCCAAACTCTCTATTTTAACTGGAAACGTTGGGAGTCGTCTTATACACCCAGTCGTCTTATATGCCGAAAAATATGGTAGTTTCAGAATTACTAACCCATTACCTGTGGGAATCAAATTTAATAAAGAGAATACATTTGTGGCTTGTTTCTTTAGCCTTTTATACATAATACCCTACTGCTTTCAAAGTTACTTGCATTAGTTCTTCTCTTCCCCAGCTCTTCAGTGTGGTTGTTATTCATCAATAGTATGATGAGGTTAGCTCTGAATTACATGTTGGGCATCCCCAATGTCCAGTTTAATTTTAATTGTGTATTTATTATTTATGTGAAAGATTACCATAGTTCTAAATATCAGAAATATTTATAAAGTTATACTTTCCCCCATTCTTTCCAACTTATTACCATCTAATCTCTGTGGATAACTTTTTCTATTGATGTTTCTGATTTTTTGTTCTTATATTTTCTTCATGTATACTTTCTTATTTTATATTACTTCTTCATGAAGAGAACATACTGGAGATGATCTTTTGAATTTTGTTTCTTGTACTTAGCAACATATCCTGGAAATCACTTAGCAGTTCATAGTGATTGTACTTATTTTTTATACAGTTGTACAGTACTCCATTGTGTGGCTGTGCCACGGTTTATGTTTGGGGAAATGAATATACAGCTTTGTTACTTATTTCCAAATTACCCATCCAGAAGATTTGTTCCACTGTGCATTCCTAGCACTGTAAGAGATTGCCTATTTCTACACAGTGTGGCCAATAAAATATGTTGTCATACTTTTAGATTTTTCTCCAATCTGATAGGTGAGAAGTGGTGTTGCTTTAATTTGCATTTCTTTTATTATGAGTGAGTTGAAGTGTCTTTAAATGTGTTTAAAGGCCATATGTTTAAGGGCCCTTTGTATATATTTTTTGTTACTTGACTATTCATATCTTTTACCCTTTTTCCTTTGGATTTTGGTTCTTTATCTCTCAGTTTTTAGGCATTCCTGTATATTCAAGATTTTAGGCTTCTATGTGGGATAAGTATATTACAATCCACTTTGCTAGTTTCCTTTTAACTTTATGGTGTTTATCAAGCAATTAAAAACATGTCAAATTCATCAATATTTCACTTTATTGTCTCTGAGTTTCAAAGCATTTTCAAACAGTAAGTTTAAGGAATTTGCTCCTGTTTTTTTTCTAATACTTATGTGGTTTCATGCATTAAGATCCCTGACCTATTTGGAGTTTATTCTTATATATGAATCAAGGTATTGACCTAATTTTATCTTTTGACCATTTATTAAAATGGCTACCATTTATTAAAAAGTTGATCTTTGCTCCAGTAATTCGAGATGCACCTTTATCATACACTAAATTTCCATGTGTCTTTGGATCTATTTGTATTTTTTCCTTTGATCTATTTGTTTATTCATGTACCAGCACCACAATGTTTAAGTCATAGAGCCTTTGCAATACAGTGTGCTTTAGGTAGGGCTAGATCTCCCTCATCATTTGTGTTTTTTCATTGTTTTCCTGATTATTCTTACATGTTTGTTTTCCATATAAACTTTAGTATCAACTTGTATTATTCCATTAAAAAAACCTGTTGATGTTTTATTGGGATTGGATATTTATCAGTTAAGTTGAGGAGAGCTGACATCTTCATAATGTTGAGTCATTCTACTCAAACACAGGGGAGATCTCTGAATTTGTTCAAATCCACTTTTGCATCTAACAGGAGAGTTCTATTAATGTTATAACCCAAAGAAGAGCCTAATAATAAAAGGTTCAGCACCCAAGGAGTCACTGGGAAGCACCTTCAAACGTGCTGGTGAGTGCCTCCTCCTTGTAATCCATTAACTAACATTTACTGAGCATTTGCCCTCCAGATGGTGTGCTCTATGCTAGCCCCATGAGTACAAAAGCAAAACACCTGGTCCGAGCTTAGGAGGTGCTCACAGTCTAGTTGGGAAAATAGATGATTAAATTTACAGTAGTAATTACTCTTCCTTTTTAAGGACAGCCTTGTCTTTTCAGAGGATGAAAACAATTCAGTGTCTGAGACATCAAGGGAGATGTTGAAATCGGTGGTATGAAACCTACCTGGAAATTTGTTTCTTGATGTCATTTATACATTCAATAACTTATGTGCACAGCTGTGTTTAGAAGATAATTTAAAAGCCTAATTTAAAGGGTTGAAGCACTTGTTCATGCAACTATATTAGTGAAATATCACATGGAATGTTATAATGAGTTGACTCCAGCAGCAGCTAGTATGCACTTTCTCTTCTCAAAATCCTTAAAGACTTTTATTACTCTGTCCAGAGTTTTTCTACCAGTTCTTGAAATTTAACATGTGGCTAGAACTTTTTTCTTGGGTGAGGGTTGGAGGGTAACAGCAATGTTGGGTATCATGTTTATATATGTTTAACAAAATATAGTTGCTGCCTAAGTTGTGTTAACAATCACTTAAATATTTTACTGTGATTCATTCAAGCTTAATTCACATCTTATTTGGACTCCATGTAGAATCAAGGAGGGTCCTGAGTCAACCATGATCATATGAGAAATTAATTAACTCTTTCAGGGTTGTCAATGTTTATTTTTTTTAAAAAGAAATTTACCTTCTGGTCTGTTCTCTGGCCAAATATCTAATATAAGATTCCCAGTCTTGCCTTTTCTCATTAGAAGGGAACTCTAGGTTTCAAAATGGAACTAAAACAATGATGGGATGCCAAAGTAGATGCATGCTTCTAACTGCAAAAATAGAGGTTGTGATTGCTGATACTAAGAAAAAGAGGAGAGGATGAAGAGAGAACAGAGAGTATCCTAGTCTAGTTTGATTTTTTTCTCATCTCAGCTTGAAAGTAAAAGGAGACTTGTTGGCTATAGCTTTTCAAAAGCAAAAAAGTGCTTCTTGAGGGTGCCTAAGAGTCCAAA
The DNA here is from genome assembly GCA_011751065.1 of Lasiurus cinereus. NCBI lineage: Eukaryota > Metazoa > Chordata > Mammalia > Chiroptera > Vespertilionidae > Lasiurus > Lasiurus cinereus. The sequence goes on from JAAGEH010000018.1 coordinate 49,200,002, forward strand.
AGATAAAGTGACAGGATATAGTCTTAGAAGCCTTTCAGAATAAAAAACAGGCAGCTATTATTCAAACACAAGTTGAAAGTAACCTTACATTGAACTTGCTGAAGAGTAACTCCTAGAATATTATGAGTATGTCCTTTTTGTTTTCTTTCTTGTCAATTTTTCTCCTCTCTTTTCTGCACAGCACCAGAGTCATTCAATTAAATCCATTCATTCCCAGTCCTCCATACCCAACCCCCACCCAGGTCCCCAACCCCTTTCTCCATCCTCACTTGCACTTTTCCTCTTTCATTTTCATTCCAAAGTGGTGCTACGGGAGAATTGTATAGAACTCCCTAAGGTTTTGTGGTTTATCACCATATTCAATGATCTTCAAAGCTGTTCTTTTTTATTCTTATCCCCATTTACCCAAGAACGTGTACATCCAAAGATCACATAAAAACACTGGTCAAATCAATTAATCTCCCCACTTTGCCTCTAGTCATTCTTCTCAAGCAAGAGTATTTATTCCTAAATAATGGCTGAGGCTTATATAATGATACAGTTTTTAATTGGAAAAGTTCAAACACATAGGAGACTAATGCTCCTGCACCAAAGGATCTTTAAATGCTGACTGACAAGCTGGGAAATGTGAAATATGGAAGAAATATGAATTTCCCCATTTAGTCAGTTATATATACACATTCCAAACATTGTCATTGAAAGAACATTTGAGCTTTTCTGATCTGGTTGGTGTTCGACCTGGGAGGGGTTGACTGCAGTTTCAGATATATTGGGTTCACTTTTGGATGGCCTCAGAATCAAATCACTATGAAAATGCCCAGGACCATGTGGCTGCCCTCTGTGCACCAGCACCTCCCCAACTGCTGTTCTGTCAGTGCGGAGAAGGTTGGGCAAAATAGATTTGCTGAACCGAATTCTGCCAGGCTCTCAATTCAACCCACCTGACTTATCATTCAAGGAAAGCTTGGCTATTTCCCCTGATCTCCACAAAGTTTCCCATCTCTGGAAGCTCACCTGGGCCTGAATTCAGGAATAGAAGCTGCTGCCATTCTCAACTCACCTGAGATAGGCTCATTTCTCTCTGGAATATAGTTTATTAAGATTTCCTTGCTGCCATTCTTCTTCATCCCCTGCATAGAAAAGTGTGGTTTTTATTTTTTATTTTTGGAAGGAGGGGGGGTCTGTGAATTTTCTTGTGGTTACTATGAGAGAAAAAAATCTATTGTATTCTAACTGGAAGCAGAAGTCTGACCCTTTTCTTTAACTCAACATTCATATGCTCTAGCAAAGGACATAAGATGTTGAGAAATATTCATAAAGTTCCTAGAGAATTTCCATGGCATCGATGGCTTCTGTGACAAAGTAAGAAAAAAACTTGGACAATGAAATTTCTTGAAAAATATATTTTCTAAATAAAAAGGCAGAGAGAAATATAGAGAAAGGAGATGGATAAGTATTATTGGATCATTAAAGACGCCACATCACAAGACCAGAGAGTATAAGGAAACCACACTGTTGCAATCATAGTATTTCAGAGCTAGAAGAAAACCTTAAGCTTCTAACTTCCAAGTCCTTCTCTTATAGACATCAATACAGATTTGAGGTTTACTTGATCAACTGAATGTTTGCCTTTTCATTACCCTCAGAAGCCTGTGACTAGCCAACGGCATTTTTTCATTAGAGCTATAATGAAAGTCAGTGCTTCTTTTTTTTATTCCTCATAATAAAAAAATCCCAGGAAACATATTTTACCAAGTTGTAAATTTAAAGTATTTTTTGAAACATCAAACGTTGACTTCAGAACCCAGGGGAAAATTCCACCATCTCTACATAGTGGAAAACAAATTGTGGTAAATAGTATTTTCATCTTTTGACAAAAAGATGATATTACAACTTAATTTATCTGAGGCAGGACTGGTCTGAATGACCAAGAATATTTTAGAATGCATATGAATCCTTCCAGATATGTAGAATGTCATAGAAAAATATATTAATTAAATATAGATGTCAAACCCTTTAATACTGACTCACAAGTTCAGTCACTAAAAACTCATGCTTTGGGCATGCAGAAACTAAAATTCATTGAACTATTCTTCCACAGTTTACAAAATGATGGTCCCAGTGATTCTTGTTGGGATATGGTCTACTGCTTGTTTAGTTTTCAGTTTGAGCTAGGCTCTGTAGCCTTATTTCCTTACGTTGCACTTCTCAGAAGTGCTAGAAAAAGGTGCTTGAGAGTCACCTTCATGCTCTAAATGGAGATAAATAGTTATTTCCTAAGGGAATTTAATAGTTCCAAACAGCTTAAATAATTCAACCAGAAATAGCCAAGAAAGGAAAGAAAAATAGTGCTCCAATGATAAATATCCTATTGAGTAAGATTCATGTACAGAGAAAATGATATTTAGGAGGTATGTATGTCTTTCGGAAGGAAAAGAATGAAGTTTCTGGTTGATACAAGAGCATGGTCTGTGATTGGTTGCATCAATTGTGATACATAGAATCATGGTATTTGTTTGGAAGATAATCAGTTTATTGAATATGGCCAATGCCTTCTTTGAAATTTATGGAAATACGGTAAACACATGATAATGTCTTTCTTAGTCTCTCACAGGAAAGATAATTTTTATTACTGGAAGAACTTTCAAAAATAGTGATTAAAGCCTGATTGTATTAGAGTAACTCCCAATAGAGATACTTTGGTGAGAAGATTTAGAAATAATTGTGATTGTTACCTCCAACCATCTCCAAGGTTCTTAAGGATCCTTTGTGGTTTGCTAAGAAAATGTAAAAATTTTGTTTGCAGGCTAGATTTTCTTTTCCTGACTTGCATTTTGGTTTATTTTATTTTGCTTTATTCAGTTATTATTATTACTAGAGGCCCATTGCACAAAGATTTGTGTAATAGGCCTTCCTTCCTCTGGCTGCTGGCACCAGTTTTCCTCTAGCATCGGGACCAGGCTTTTGCTCTGGCTGCTGCCTTCTGTCTTCAGTCCGGCCAGAGTCTTTGCTCTGGTCATAGCCTTCAGTGTTCGCTCTAGCCAGAGCCTTCAGTCTTCTCTGCTCTAGCTGGAGTGCTGCTCCTATAGCTCTCTCTGCCCCCCGCCCTGCCCTTTATAGCAGGTGTCCTGCCCTCCCTGGCCTCTCTGTGCCTGTGTATGCAAATTAACCCTCTATCTTTGTTGGGTTAATTTGCATATTCACTCATGATTGGCTGTTGGGCATCACAGAATATGGTCAATTTGCATATTTCTCTTTTATTAGTGTAGATGATTATTATTATTACTACTATTATTATTTTAACTTTAAGGAGACATTGTCTTCTCTTCTCTTCTAGTAGTATGTATTCCAGAAAGCATTGTCCATAAGACAGACGTGGAAAATGGGAAGATTTATAATCCTGAGGTTTGTGCTTTAGTGACTTGAGTCACAAAATGAGGAAGGGAAATAGCTTCCCAATTCTTCCTACACTTTTCAGCCTGTGGCCTTGCTGACCAAACCCAGCCAGAAACCAGATGGTACAGAGGCTTTTGAATGTAACCTACAGTGATCAGCACCCCACCCTTACCTCCCTGGAACAGAACAGAGTGAGGGAAAGGCAAAAATGACTGAAACAAGACCCATAATCAGCTCAGAATCCAAATCATTCGGGGCCCATCATCAATTAACAAAATGGCACTTATAATAACATCAGCTGGCATGAATCAAGAGCTCTTGCTATATTATTACCTTATTCCAATATTGTGGGGGATTTATTTAAAATAGGAAGAATTATTTGTAAACAAGGTTTCTCTTTGTAGCTGGGCCATCAGGATTTAACAAATGTAATTAAACATTAAATAGTTATCATTGTTTTTACAAAATTTAGACTCCTTACAAATTGCATACCATCAGTAATAACTTGAGAATATTGCTAGATAAAGTAATAATTTATTACCTCAGACAAAAACTTGGTTAATGTTCTATGCAACTTATAAAAAATAAAATATCCCTGTTTATCTATTCATTCTAAGTTATAATGATATGAGAAAAGGAAAAAAGTAATATATAAAAATATTTTTTAAATTTACAATATTGTTTTCATTCAACTCAGAAACTAAGATAATTTTTCTCTACTGGTATAGATTTTTGTTTTACTTGTATCACATTGTTTCAATCCTCACCCAAAGATATATTTAGATTTTTAGAGAGAGAGAAACATTGATATGAGAAACAGCAATTGGTTGCCTCCCATGTGTGTCTGAACTGAGGATTATAGAACCAGCAATCTAAGAATGTGCCCTGACTGAGAATTGAACTCAAAACTGTTTTGGTGTATGAGATGATGCTCCAAGCACCTGAGCCACCCAGCTAGAGCTCCTACCACATTTTTGATAGTCACATCAAAAATGTGCGTGTGTGTGTGTTTCAGGTCATATTAAACTAAAGACTACCCTACATGTCCTCCTCTGTGTAAAGGCCACCCCTAATTCTACAGGTTCCGTTTCGAGGCTCTGGCAAACTCCCATTTTCCCAAGCACTGCAGCCCAAGGAGAGCTTTTTCTCACCTTTTTTGACCATCCTTTAAAACTTAAGAACATATGCTGTTAAGTATATTGCCTTGTACAGCTGTTTTGCATGATTTTTAAACTCTTAAACTCTATTTTAACATTTGGGCATCCACGCATTTTATTTCTCTAAGAAGATTTTATGCTTACCCAATTCCATATCCTCTCTATTTTCCTCAGCCCCTGCACAGAACTTGCTACAGAGTTGGCCCTCATTAATCAAAAAGAATACCAGACCAGGATAATTCTCCACATTTCTAACAAGAACCCTCTTTCTCATCAGAATACCTGGGCTTTTAGAATTGCTATGCTCCCAAACCTGGAAAAGCATTATTTTCTAATGAAATATGTATTTATCTTTTAAAAAAACAATGAAACAACTCATGGTAGGTAAACAACATGTTTTCAAGGCTATATGCTGGAGTTGGAGCAGTATTACTCCTAAGAAAGGCCCTAACCTCCTAAAATAAGTCATCACTCCTTGGCAGATGGGTCACCCACTGTTACTCTCTTAGCAGCCTCAGCAGAAAGTAGCTTTTTAGAAGTCTCTCTATTGGCCCCTAAGTGGTAACTCCAGGACAGTCTGTCTGCTGCTAGATTTGACTGAATAAGCATAGTCTTCTACATGACATGAGCAGTGTAACTTCATACCTGCTTTAGTTTAGGTTAAATTAGTTTAGTTTACTAGATTATTGTATTAGTTACGGTTCTCCAGGGGAAAAGAACCAATAAAATGTGTGTGTGTGTGTGTGTGTGTGTGTGTGAGAGAGAGAGAGAGAGAGAGAGAGAGAGAGAGAGAGAGAGATTTTTAAGGAATTGACTAATACAATTTTAGAGGCTGTCAGGTCCAAAATCTGCAGGGTGGACTGGCCAGCTAAGGACCCAGACAAGAGCCCGTGCTTGTAGTTCAAATCTGCCATCTGTCACTAAGTTCCTACTTGCTCAGGGTAAGGCCTTTAACTGATTGGATGAGACTCATCTATTATTGAAGACAATCTGCTTTATTCAAAGTCCAACAAATTAAATGTAAATCTTATAGAAATTACCCTTTCAGAAACATCCAGAATAATGTGTCACCGAATAGCTGGGCACCATGGCCCAGCCAAGCTGACAAATTAAAGTTGCCATTACATTTTTTAAAATTTATTTTTACTAAGGTGCCCCAGCTCTCCCTTGCTCAATGTGAACTTCATCTGATGCAACTTAATTTATCGCTGTATCCTGAGGACCCAGCTCCATAGATGAGTGAATCCTTTTCCCCTCCCCCTCCCAGTAGCATTTTAGGCAGCATCTAACTTGACAATAGTCTGTGGTGCTTTTTTGTTTTTTGTTTTTACCACCACACACCCAGTGCCTCACTTGTAGGCCATAGAGGCATATATTGAAAATGGGTTATCCTAAATAAACTGATTTATCATCACGACATTGGCCAAATAATATTGCCCTACCTCCACTGTCACAGGAGGCGGGGACTGTGTTTGTTACTTGATAAAGGGGTCTCTACTCCCTGAGCATACTTAAGAATTTGACACCATTTTTCTTCTTGCATCTCTTCCACATCATTTATCCTACACACACACACACACACACACACACACACACACACACACAACCTTATTCCTCTCTATTCTCCTTTTTTGCCAAACTTTTCTCTACCATAGTGTGCAATGGAAGTAATGTTACTTCTAGTATCCAAATAGCTTTTTGTAAATTTCTTGTCTTTAGTGAGGACATACTATCAGTTGTTCTCTTTGCTTCTTCCCTCTCCTTTTCCTTCTTCCCCATATGTAATTCATTGCACTGTTCACACTCACAGGCTGCAGTGTCACATTCACGCTTGTGGTAGTCCTGACACTTGCGTAGCTTTGATGCCCAGAACCTAAATGAAACTAGGCAGTAGACCTACTCTCTACTGCTCTGTTCCTTTGGGGCTAGTTTTCCTAAGATCTGTATTTACAGGTGGAGGCTGAATGTGCAGCACATATGATTTTGTTCTTGCACAAGAAATAAATGGACATGTTTAGAAGCAAAGATTTATAATCGATGGACACTTTTTGAGTCTATTGATTTTGGAAAAGAATGTTTATATTATGCTCTGTTACGAATTTTCTTTCCTATGAAAATAGTGTGACATGTAGAAAGCTCACACCGAAACAAGCCTGAAATTCATATTTTTACCTGTGGGCTGTTTACCTAAGTTTTCTTGCTCTGACCACTAGAATCTTTATTAACAAATGAAGTAGGACCTGCCAAGTTTTTATCCAAAATACTGTTTGTTTATTTGTTTTTACCTTTTTTGAATTGCAGATCTCTTTGAAGTTCTAAAGAAACTATGGACCTTTTACATAGGAAAATTCATGGATAGACATAGAGTTTTGCATAGATCTTCAACCTTGACAGAAAGATCCCATGCATGTCTATCCACAGGACTCTAATTAAGAAGCCTTGATCTATGACAAGAAATTTTGCTTACTCCAGATTTTGTAAAGGATTAATTGAGAATGGCTGCACTAAATCATATTATGAAAAGTACTACATGTTTCACTAAATTATTAACCTAAAAATGAACTTCAAATGAATGGCAGTGGTATTTGCCACAGGCATCCTATTTCCTTCTCATAAAGACCTGGTGAATCTAGGCTAGGGCAAGCATGTCAAACTCAAAGGCTATCCCGGGCCAAATAAATGAGGCATGTAGCCTGTAGGCCATGAGTTTGAGATGCTTAATCTAGGGAATAGTCTCAGCCCTGGGGTAGCCCAGATTCTATGGTTCTTCAGACTAAGAGGACCTGCTGCTCTTTAGTTTGTTCTTCCGGAGCCACTATACATTTTCACATTCAGAACCTAACGTTCACTCTTATGCACACACACGAATTTCCTTTCAACTATAACTCTATCAATTGTATTAGCAAAGAGTTTTTTTTCTCTCTTAAAAAAAAAAAGAGTCAGCTGCCAATAAGTTCCCAAAGGACTTTTCTCTCTGTTTGCAGGAAGCAGCAATTTATCTCTGAATTGAGTATATTCCATTGTTCTTTGTTCTGTACCCTCTTCTTTCATTGGGTGCTGTCATTGAGGGCTGGAAGAAGTTTTGAAACATCACATGATTGAAATAGCATGCTTGTACTTGAGGTTTTCACTGAAAGCAGATCCCTTGCCTTAAATAAGTTAGAAACATGGAAGCTATGGCATATGCTGCACCTTTCCATCACGAGCAGAAGAATCTAAGGGTGTGCCCCCTACAACTCCATCATGCTCAGGAGGCTACAGCAAACTGAGCAACGAATATGAGCAGAAAATAAACTTAGTTTATTTCATAGTTATCCAGTCTTATCTCACACCTTCTAATCCAGATACTTGTAAAAGTTTACTTCAGGATAGATGCACCCCTATATTCATAGCAGCACGATTCACCATAGCTAAGATTTGGAAACAGCCTAAGTGCCAATCAGCAGATGAATGGATTAAAAAACTATGGTACTGCCGAAACCAGTTTGGCTCAATGGATAGAGCGTCGGCCTGCGGACCGAAAGGTCCCTGGGTTCCATTCCAGTCGGGGGCATGTGCCTTGGTTGTGGGCATTTGGGGGTGTGCAGGAGGCAGCTGATCAATGTTTCTGGATCTCTGTCCCTTTCCCTTCCTCTCTGTAAAAAATTAATAAAATATATATTTTAAAAAAACACAAAAAACTATGGTACATCTACACAATGGAATACTACACTGCAGTAAAAAAAAGAAGGAATTCTTAGCATTTGCAACAGCATGGATGGAACTGGAGAGCATTATGCTAAGTGAAATAAACCAGTCAGAGAAAGATAAATATCACATGACCTCTCTCATTTATGGAATATAATGAATAACATAAACTGATGAAAAAAAGACAGATCCAGAGACTGAAAAGCATGGATCAGACCATCAAACCTCAGAGGGAGGGTAAAGGTGGTGGGGATAAAGGGGAGAGATCAATCAAAGTACTTGTATGCATGCATATGGGCTTAACCAATGGACACAGACAACGGGGGGGGGGTGAAGGCATGAGTGGGGGCAGGTTAGGGGCTAATCGGAGGATAAAGACACATATGTAATACCTTAATAAAGACATTTTTAAAAAGTTTACTTCAGGCTGAGGTTTTTAAAGCAAAAGTATTATGTTGTGAAACATTTTGAATCTTGTATCCAAGCAAATAAAATTCAAGAAGGCAAAAATTATTTCTATGTACTATAAGTTTAAAGGCAATTAATATATTCATTTATTCTTTCTTAATTGATTTTAGAGAGAAAAGGGGAAAGAGAGAGACAGATATCTCTCTGTTATCGATCTGTTGTTCCACTCATTCATGCATTTATTGATTGCTTCCCATAGAGGACATTCATCCACACGCCAAGGAGAGAGGCCTCAGAAGAAATAAACCTAGCTTATACCATTATCTTGGACTTCTAGCCTCCAGAACTATGAGAAAATAATGTTCTGTTGGCTAAGTCTCCTAGTCCGTGGTACTCCTAGCAAATTCATACATGTATAGAAGAGATACATGTGGGTATACAGACTAATTACAGCACTGTAAAAAATCTAAATAAGCAGTAGTAAGAAAATAATTAAATTTAAATTGATATAGCAGTATCTTAGACTGTTATATAGTTTTAAAAATAAAAATTATGATGACTTTATTTTTAAAACATTACTATAATAGGCTATAAGTAAGCAATGGAATACTAGTCAGCAGCCAAAAGAAGTAAAAGAAAAACCATACATGTTTACATGCAGAATTCTCCAAAACATGATGAGTGATTTAAAAAGACCAAACAAAACTGAGTATTATTTATAACTTAATTCCATTAATATACATTTAGAAGCACTTTCACAATAAATAATGTATATGGCTCATGTATAAATATGCACATAACTAAAGGTAGATAGAATGTATTGGGAAAAAATACCTTAAATGTATGAGCATGGGTATCGGGGTGGGGTAAGGGAATAGGATCTGAAGGTCAGGGAACTAACCAAGAAAATAAGTATCATAAGCAGGGGCTGGTGAAGATAATGTGCCCCGAGGCAGCCAAGAAGTGTGATTGAGTGTGGCAATCCCATCTGCATCTAACTAGAAACAGATAGATGGTAGATGGGGAAGGCCAGGGTGCATCTATTCTGCAGTCATGTTCATATGGAAGCCCTTTTATGTCTGAGCAATGCATTGAGTAACAGAAACATACATAAGCAATGACAGTGAAATTGAGGGTGCATTTTTGTTCTTTTTTTAATTTTTTTAAATTTTTTTCATTAATGTATTACATGTATACTTATCTTCCCATTGCCCTCCCTCCCCCCACTCCCAGGCATACCCTTACTCCCCAATGTCTTGTGTTCATTGGTTATGCTTATATGCACACATACAAGTCCTTTGGTTGATCTCTTATTTACTCCACCTCTCCCTAACCTTTAACTTTGTTCTTTATTTTTGTTTTGATTAGAGTGCATTTATTTGTTTTCTGGTCCCTATAAATCAAATTTCTGAGTGGAAATGAAAGACCCCCCTTCCCTGCTGATAATGCTTACAAACATGATAAATGTTACTAAAACCTGCCAAACTTTCTGTAGGAAGTGTGGCAAGCATCAACCCCACCTAGTAAGACAATACAATAAGGGCAAGGCTTCTCTGTAAGCGCAGAGAAGACATCGTTATGACAGGAACAAAGTGGCTATGGTGGGCAGACTAAGTTGATTTTCAAAAAAAAAAAAAAAGGGCTAAAACTACAAAGAAGATTGTGCTGAGGCTTGAATACATTGAGCCTAATTGCAGATCTACAAGAATGCTGGCCATTTAGAGATACAAGCATTTTGAACTGGGAGGAGATAAGAAGAGAAAGGGTCAAGTGATCCAGTTCTAAGCTTCATATTTTGTTTCATCATAGCACAATAAAATCTTGATATGTTCACCTAAAAAAAAAAAGCATGAAAGACCGAATTTAGTTCAAGATCTTCATTGTGGTCCTCTGTCCCATCCAGAGGAAAAAATATCCTTCTGCTCTTATCAACAAAAAATAGATATAATAAACAATGTGTGTGGTTCAAACAAAAACTCGACTGTTACCTGAATTAGGTGGGCAGCTAAAACCAAAAGTGAGTTTGCCACTAGCGATCTGGCTTCAGCTGAGTTTTGTCCTTTTCATTCTTATTCCCCTTGTGTTTTCTTGTTCACAGTTGCTTCTTCCTCTTTCTTGCCCTCCCTCCAGCACACACCTAAAAAAAGCCTCATGGCAGCCTCGTTTCTCCTTCTACCCTGCTGTCAAATGTAGTCTAAAGAACAAAGAAAAACCAATTTGTTTCTGAATGCTCTGAGGGCTTCAATAGTCATCTCAGTCACTAGAGGGGGAAGAAAAATCCTGCCCACAGATGCCAAGTCACCCTCCCTCTTTCACTGGGCAGCACATGGAGCTGCTGCCACCCAAGCAGAGTTGTGGGAGTGTGCTCTCCATGGAAGAGCAGAATTCTGGGGTAGATTACTTCAAGTGAGGGTGGCTATTTTCTGTGTTCTGTTTTGGAGATTAGATAAAATTTCAAGCCTTTTACTCCTAGTCAGCTATGGCTTTTTTTTCACCTTGAGGTGAAAAGCTTAAATGCTAGTACTGTACATCAAAATCACCCGGGGATGTTTTAAAACGTACCCATGTCTGCTTGCCAACTCAGACCAAAAGAATCATAATCTCTAGGTTGGGCCACAGGCCCTGGTAAATCAAATGCACAGCCAGGACCCTGAACCACTGGGCTAGAACACTCATTAACTCAGTCTAGCTCTTCTACAGTAAATAGAATCACCGTGGTGAACGTTGCTGCCAGCCGTCTACTGTAGCAGATGTCAGGAGAAGACTGTTATCTGTCAGCTCTGGTATTGCAGAAGAGGAGCATAGTGATGAGATTATTTCATTTTAGAATATGGCCTTGTTCTTCTGTAGTCGATGTGATTTAATATTGAAATGAACAAATTTTGCTGGCACATGGCGCTCTTTCATTTCCTACTTCTAATTAAAAGTAGAATACCACCCCCTTTTCCTGAATGTTACTTATTAAGAAACAAAGCAGATCAGAATAGTTTTTTAAAAATTGTTTCTCTAGTTCCTTTTGAGAAATGTAAAACTGTAAGTGATATTCCTTCAGAGTTTAACTGAGAAGGGATGCCAAATTTTTACCTCAATTGCATGTCTCCCCCCAGCCCTCAGTTGTATTAAGTAATTAATTCAGAGAGACTAGAGGGAAGGATCTAAGAGATTGAGCATCTTTTCTTAATGAGTATTAATATGCTGTATCTCCTACCTTTAAAATAAATAAATCAACCTCTAGTTGATCCTGTATCCTTTTCTAGCTGATATTGAATGTCTGTAATCTTCTGGAAAGAGTGGTTTTTAAGTGCTGTTTTTCATTTTCATTTCTCCTATTCTTTATTTAACTGTTCCACACCAGGTTTTTGTCCTTACATTCCACTGTATCATCTTTGGTAAAGGTCACTAATAACCTCCTTGCTTCCAAAAAGCAATGGTCACATCTTAGTCTATATCTTATTCATCAGTAGAATTTGACAAAATTATTTCTCTCTTGATCCTTCACTTGTAATCTGGGATCCTACTCTGTCCTGATTCCCATAAACCTTCCTGATTGCTCCCCTCTGCTTCCTTTTCTGCTTCCTCCTCTTCTCCCTGATCATTCACATTGGCTTGTCCCAAGGCTCCATCTCTCTGTCCCCACCCTCACCTCTATACCCTCAATCTACAGTCTAGGAGATTTTATATATCCTAAAATTCTACATGTATGTTCATGTCTTCCCATTTATATTTCTATCTTCTACCTCTTTGCCAAAGCATAGGATCATTTCTAGACATTTCCCCTTGAATATTACTAAACATCCCTAATGTAATACAACCAAAATGAGCTCTTGTGTTTTTCTTTTATTCTCCAAACTATTCTTCCCACACTCATCCCCATTTTAGTAAATGGCAACTCCATTCTACCAGTTGCTTAGGTCAAAAATCTTGCCATCACCATGGATTTTATTCTTCCATATTCCATACCTAATTTATTTATTTATTAGCTAATCCTGACAGTTGTAACTTTGAAATTTATCCAGAAAATTTCCACCCTGTTCCCAGCTACTACCACCTCTCACCTAGATTACAGTAGCCTACTTATTATTCTTTATGTTTCTCTCTTGCCAACCCCCACCCTATTCTTCCTTCACCACCACCCACATACAGCAGTACACAACCCCACACATAAGCAAGGCCATGCCACTCCTTGTTCAGAACTCCTGATAGGTTCCCACATAGTTCAGGATAGAAACCAAATCCCTATAGTGACTTCTAAAGCCTGCATGATAGGCTCCTAAACGCCCTTTTTGCCTCACCTCCTAGAACTCCCATACATGTTCACTGGCTACAGCAAAATAGCCTCCTTTCTAGTCATAAACACTGGCAGCATGTGTGTGTGTTTTCTAGAAGGGTCCATTTCTTCCTTTTCCAGAGGTTTTTTTTCCCAGGAGGCATATCACTTGCATTGTTGCCTTCTCTGTGTAAGGCCACCTCATCAAAGACTATCCTGATCACCTCATCCAAAATAGCAATCTTTCTCCCATTACCTCCCCTATTTTTTTCCAGACCACTTTGTTTTTTCTTCATAGCACTTTTCATCAACTGCTGACACTATATTATACATTTATTTTCAATTTATTGTCTGTTTTTCCCTACCATGATGTAAGTTCCACAAAGCTGTTTCGTTCATATCTGTATTCATAGTACCAAGAACAGTGCCTGGCAAATAACTGCTCAAGAGATATGTACCCTGACTTCTTTAATTTTTAGGGAAGTTCTTTCCCACTCTATGTTCTGAATTTCTATCATTTGATCACTACTTCTTTGTATTTTTAACTAAACTACATTAACAGATTTCCCCAAACCTTTTATAAATCTCTCTCATTAGGTACAGTTCAGCAACATCTTTCACTGAGTATATGAAACTATCAAGTTTCAAATGCATGATTATTTTATATGCACACACATAGTGAATGCTATTGAAGAAAGGAGAGAGACAACCAGAGGTTACTTGAGTGAGAATGGTATGTTGAGGTAGGATGAAAGATGATTCTATCTAAATGAGTCTCTCTTATTATGTGATTTAGTTCGTTGTTTCTAAAACCTCATATTGTGGATGTGAAAAAAGTGCCTATTTCTTAAGGAATAAACACAGATGATAAAAATAGCACAAAATACTAAGACCAAGACAAATAATTTTTAAATTAATCCAACCAATTTCTTTTTAAACAAGTAAACAATGCCTGGTGTTATCTTTTGCAGAAGAACCAATTTAGTTTGCTTTCATTTCAAAAGCACTTAAGTTTTTCCAAAAGGATATATCTGGTGAATAAAGTGGAAATTCAAGATGAAAACCTGCCAGGTCAGTTATCAGAGCATTTGATTTATTACTGACGGGCAGTTAACTTATACTCTGCATGTCTGCAAGTCACTGCTCTCATTGGTAGAGTTTCTTTTGAAATTAGTTATGTATAGATACTGAATCACTTTATATGGCAGCTGATTGTAAAAGATCCAGGACTAAGAAACCATGCAATATTAGATTAGCAATATTGTTTTATAGGGACATTATTGCTGGGGACAAACAAAGACACTGAAGGACAAAGAACAATTTTATCCTAAGCTACACGTTGGATTCTTATTCAATAAGTGTTTTCAGTGTCTACAGAGAGAATAAAATGTCTTTTCTCATAAGGTATATAATTTGCTATAGTGACTCTCACCTCACACTTAATATTATTTGGGTCCATCTTCTATTCCTGAAAGCATTGGTTATGTACATAGAAAACTTGGGAGAAAGCAAACTTCAAAGTGAAAAAGCATATGCAAACCTCCCTCCTCTCCTACCTCACGAATTCTTTGCTGAGCTCTTTCTATAAGCCTTCATTGGACTGATTAGTATACTGTACTCTGAGAAGAAAAATGTCTTTAAAGTCATAACAAGTGGAATATAAGGTTCTATGTAGGGACAAGCTGAAGCCACCTGGTCACAAACATCCAAGATCAGTGAGGCAGTAAATCTGTGTAAAGAGAGAAGAGAGAGAAACAAGGTGAAATGTGACAGGTGACAACTGAGCAGTTTGGGCAGTTTCCTTGAGAAGTGCAGAGGGGAGAACTCTAAAGGAAAAGAAGCCTTGCGGTGTTGTATATGCTGCACGCTCACCTCTTGGAATGCCAGTTAAAGTCCATAATCCTTGCAATGCTTTTTGGAATTAGGCTTATAACTTCTTCTTTCTGGATGTGATGTTTATTGAAATTGGTCATAGAGTGGATGCGAGGCAGTGAAAGCCTAGTTTTACTTGAGTCACATTTTCTTATCTTCCTAAGACTCAGTAGAAGAGTAGACCCATCTTGGCAGAAATACAAAGTATGCAGAATATATTTGGTTTGTCCAGTGTCTCTTCCTCATCCTACCTCAGCACATTCACCTACATGCCACTGGCCCCTGAGCTGCTCACTTGGGTTGGCCCATATTCTCCTTTCTGTCTACCAGAAGCACCATGCCTGAGTCTTGTTCCATTAGAGACACAATGTGAGTGGCCAATTAAAGGATGAGTAACTTGTAGGAGGTGCAGTGGTTAAGCAGATGAGGTGTGGAGTCAGACAGATGCAGGTTTGAATTGGCTCTGGCCCTTCCTAATTCTATGAAATTGGAAAAGTTGCTTAGCCTCATGGAGCCATTGTTTTCTTCAGGTAAAAGAGAGTGAATGTGTACCTCTTGGTAGTAGTGAAATAATTTAAAAAACAGTGTTTGTGTGGTGAGCATTATTGTTTTGGTCTCTCTAGCACCTCTTCTCTCCTTTTTCTGGTGACAGGTCTGTCCTTGGCTCAGTGTCACATGACCTAGCTACAGTGAGTTCATCAGTATCTATCCCAGGGAGTTTCCAGACAGAAACTAAGGAAAGGGTGGCCCTTATGTGCTATTGTCATGGTCCAGATTGCTGACAGCCCCATGTCTTGGGCTCTGGGGAGTGGCCAGGCTGAATGAATTAAGCTGAAGACTCTCCTTTGGAATCATATGACAGGTTGGGTTATTTAGGTCCATTCTCACACTGAAAAACAAATTAATAATACTGTAAAATATACTTTTTTGTTCTCTTAAAATCATGGAGGAGCCCAGCTGGTGTGGCTCAGTAGTTGAGTTTCCACCTATGAACCAAAAGATCATGGTTTGGTTCCTGGTCAGGGCATATGCTCAGGTTTTGGGCTTGATCCCCAGTGTGGGACATGCAGGAGCCAATCAATGTTTCTCTCTCATTGATGGTACCTTCACAACTACACGCTAGCCTTCCTGCTAATTTGAAGCTCCTAATTATATCACCTGAATAGCCCCACAACCCGTCTAAAGTGGTCCTGGGCTGGTAAAGATTATGTGGTAAAAGCAAAAGAAAAACCTCACTAAAGAAATATTTTATTGTAAGCCTGAAAGACTTTCCACAAATGATTTTTCAGAAAAGATGTGGTGCTTACAATAAAAGATAATGAAGCACACAAGGAAACAAAGCAATATGGATAAAACTACCAAATAATAGATAGGAGAAACAAAACAAGAAAGCTGAGGTTTATTTTTTTTTAATTTTTAAATTTTAAAACTTTACTGTTAAAGTATTATATATGTCCCCTTTCCCCATCCCCATCATCAATCTCCTCCAACCTGCCTCCACCCCCTACTCCAGGCTTTTATCACCCTATTGTCTGTGAGATCTGAGATTTTAGAATTAATAAAATATTATTCTTTTAAAACTATATACCATAATGAGACAAGCAAAGGCAGGCATGTAAACATCAGAAAACAAATTTTGAAAGACTGAATCCATATAGTGCATGTTCTCAGACCACAGTGCAATAAAGTTTACATTAAAATTTAAAAGACAATAATATGGTCGCTATATATTTTATGATTAAGAAATATATACTTATAAATTGAATAGAAAAGCTATGGGCATTAGAAAATACTTATAACTAAATAATATTGAAAACACTACATTTAAAATTTGTAGGATATAATGGAAGTCAAACATAGAGGAAAATTTATAGTCTTAATAGGCATATAATTAAAAAAAGATAGACTGAAAATTAATGAGCCAAACATTCATCTCAAGAAATAGCAAAATGAAACAAAATAAAGTATGTACCATTAAAAATTAACAAGCTAGCCCTGGCTGGTTTGGCTCAGTGAATAGAGCATTGGCCTGTGGACTGAAGGGTCCCAAGTTCAATTCCAGTCAAGCCTAGGTTGCGGGCTTGATCCCTAGTAGGGGGCATGCAGGAGACAGCCGATCAATAACTCTCATCATTGATGTTTCTTTTTTTTTCTTCTGATTTCTTAAAATAAATCTTTATTGTTCATATTATGACAATTATTCCTCTTCCCTCCCCCCCAGAGCTCCCCTTCATCCAATTCCCACCCCAACCCATGCCCTTACCCCCTCATTGTCCTCATTCATAGGTGTAAGATTTTTGTTCAATCTCTTCCTGCACCTCCCACAGCCCTTTCCCCCTGAGAATTGTCAGTCCACTTCCTTTCTGTTATATTCACCAGTTTATTCTGTTCTTCTTATTTTTTATTCATTTGATTTTTAGATTCACTTGTTGATAGATATGTATTTGCTGTTCATAATTTTTATCTTTACCTTTTTCTTCTTCTTCTTGTTCTTAAAGAATATCTTTCAGCATTTCATATAATACTGATTTGGCGGTGATGAACTCCTTTAGTATTTTCTTGTCTGTGCAGCTCTTTATCTGCCCTTCAATTCTGAATGATAGTTTTGCTGGATAGAGTAATCTTGCTTGTTGATTCTTGCTATTCATCACTTTGACTATTTCTTGCCACTCCCTTCTGGCCTGCATAGTTTCTGTTGAGAAATCAGCTGACAGTTGTATGGGTACTCCTTTACAGGTAACTATTTTTCTCTTACTGCTTTTAATATTGTCTCTTTGTCTTTTGCCCTTGGCATTTTAATTATGATGTGTCTTGGTGTGGTCCTCTTTATATTCCTCTTATTTGGGGTTCTCTGTACTTTCTGGACTTGTAAGTCTATTTCTTTCACCAGGTGGGGGAAGTTCTCTGTCATTATTTCTTCAAATATGTTTTCAATATCTTGCTCTCTCTCTTCTTCTGGCACCCCCATAATTCTGATGTTGGTATGCTTGAAGTTGTCCCAGAGGCTCCTTACACTATCTTCATATTTTTGGATTTTTTTTCCCAGTTGGGTGTTTTTTGCTTCATATTTCAAATCTTTGACTTGGTTCTTGCGATCTCTAATCTATTGTTGGATCTCTGTATATTATTCTTTATTTCAGTCAGTGTATGCTTAATTTCTGATAGGTCCTTTTTCATGTCCTTTAGGGTCTCACTAAATTTTTTGGAAGTTTCTATAAGATTCTTGACTAACCTTATAACCGTGGTTTTTAACTCTGTATCCAGTATTTTGCTTTCATCCATTTCTTTCATTTGTGACTTGTTTCTTTGTCTCCACATTTTGGCTGCTTCCCTGTGCTTGTTTCTATGTACTGGGTAGCTGCTAAGTCTCCTTGAATTGATAAAGTGGCTTTGTGTGGTTGGTTTCCTAAAGGGCCCAATATCTCAGTCTCCTGAGGTAAACGCTCTTGTTGTACTCCTTTGTGGGCTGTTTGCATTCTTGTTGTAGTTAACCCTTGATTGCTGTTGGTATCACTGGGAGGAATTGGCCTCTAGGCTGATTGGCTGTGATGACCAGCTGTATCTATACTGGAAGATCTGTTGCACAGGAGACACTCTTATATGGCAGGACTTGCTTTAGTAGGGCTTTGGTACTCACTGAGTCTGCCCCTTGAATGTGTTTCTTATGGATGTGAAGATTTGTATTCCAGTTGGTTTTACTCTGACCACTGTGTGCACTGGCTCTTGGATCTCTAAGGAGGTACAATGTCAGCCACTGTCTGGGACCTCCCAGCAGGAGTTACAGAGAGATCTGCAGATTCCTCCTCTTTGTATGGGGTTTGGAAGTGCCCAAATGAGGCCCAGCTGTGAAGCAAGGCTGTTGCTGCTGCCAGGTAGTGAATCTCAGGAGCTCTTTGACCCAGCTGCAGTTTGTTTTAGGTGAAAAAACAGGCCATTCATATGCAAAAGCTGATGCACACAGCTTGAATGGGCTTGTAAATTGGGTGGGGCAGGGTCTCTGGGAATTACCAGGGCAGAGCAAACAGCAGTGGCTGCCCTGAACTGGAGAAGTCCCTAGTTCTCAGCATCCCGAGCCTCCATGCAGGATCAATGATTGCACGCACCTCTAAGGGTAAGCTTCCCTTGGTATTCTGGTCCCAATGCCAGACAGTCCAGTTTCTTCCCATATGTGCCTGGGTCCCCCAGAGCCTTGCCCAAAACTGGAGTTCAGAGCAAGTGAGAGCTTGTATCACTCTAAGTTTAAAGAGCAGCACATCCAGGTGCCAGCACTTTCCATGCCTCCACACCTCTTACCAGTCTCAATGCTCTTTCTTCACCTCGCTAGTGTGGAATTTCCTCTCAGCCAGCTTTCCCATGGTTCTGGGTGGTAGTTGTCCTGCCATTTAGTTGTGGTTTTGATGTGGTTGTGAGAGGCAGCCAGTATAGGTGATTACCTATGCTGCCATCTTGGTTTCTCTTTGAGGGTTTTTTTTTTTCTCAATCCCTTCACTGTCTTTCATCCAGCCCTTCAATTCCCCCCTCCTCTGAAAGTTTGTCAGTCTGTTCTCTATATCTATGAGTCTATTTCTATTTTGTTTGTTTGTTTATTTTGTTCATTAGGTTTCACATATGAGTGAAATCGTATGGTACTCATCTTTCTCTGACTGATTTATTTCACTTAGCATACTTTCCAGGTCTATCCATGTTGTTACAGAGGGTAAGAGTTCCTTCTTTTTTATGGTCAACTAGTATTCCATTATGTGAATATACCACTGCTTTTTTATTCACTCATGATGGATATTTTGGATGCTTCCAAGTTATATATGCCTTGCCACCATTTCCCTCAGAAGTTGTGATTGTCTAATCAAGTTTATGAAAAGTTATGGTTCAAATATTTGTAATAAAAAGGATGAAGCATAGTTGATAATTGTCTATTCTGCTTGGGTCCCTGTTGTCTCTTAACCTCTTATTCAGGTTATTCTTATTCTAGGGACTTCACAGATTTGAACATGTATTAGGCAGTATGACTGGGCCATTCTCTGAGATTGTACCAGCTGCTTTTCAGAGAAGGCCCTCTAACTTGCTTAGATGCTCTGGAGCTTGGGCTGTAAGACTTCCCTGTGGGACTTCTAGTCTTCTGTTCTCAGAAGTGGCAAAATTTGAAATTAGACATTTTGTCTTTAGTATTATTGTTCTTCCTTAAAGTCTCAGTCTCTGCTCCCTATGGTCCCAGCCTCCTAGAGGCCGAACACCTGCTGAATACCTTCTTTTTACATCCCAGTGCATACTCCTATATCAGACTTCCTTTGATAGTTCCATTTCCAAAAGGATCCTGACTGATCTCAGCTAGCTTGCTGACAAGCTAGTTTTTTTAAAGTGTTAATAACCAAAATGATTTAGGGGTTACCTCTTTAGGGCTAGCAATTACTCAGCATCTTAGGAAAGGAAGTTGGCCTGGAACTATACAAAGCTTTTGGATCTTAAAAAGAATATATTAAATGAAACGTTTCATATTTTTAGACACTCATGGATAGTGAATCTTCTGAGGAGTAAGGATAAAAATGTTTTATTTGCCATATTCAAGAGTGACTACAAATCTAATGAAGTTTAAAGAAACTATTTCAGTGGTTTTAAGAATCAGAAATGCATAATAATTTCTTGTGTTGTTTAAAATCATTATTTTGGGGTTATATAATCTTAGCTCATACAATTTTCAGTCTGATATGTAAAATTAACACCACTTACCAAGTATATAATGTAGATACAAATATGACAAAACTATGGATCTAAGAAAAATTTGAAGGTTAGCATCAGTGAATAAAATAGCAAGTATTTTGCAAGACTGCTCAAGTTAGTGATAGTAATGGATTTACTCTCATAAAAAATCATACTATTGCCTCCAAACTTTGGGGTTGGCAAAAATGACCTTGGCCGAGACCAGTTTGGCTCAGTGGATAGAGCGTTGGCCTGCGGACTGAAAGGTCCCGGGTTCGATTCTGGTCGGAGGCATGTACCTTGCTTGCAGGCACATCCCCACTGTGGGGCGTGCAGGAGGCGGCTGATCGATGTCTCTCTCTCATATATGTTTCTGACTTTCTATCTCTCTCCCTTCCTCTCTGTCAAAAATCAATAAAATATATATTAAAAAAAAAAAAAGCCAAGACCGGTTTGGCTCAGTGGATAGAGCGTTGGCTTGTGGACTGAAAGGTCCCAGGTTCGATTCCGGTTGGGGGCATGTACTTTGCTTGCGGGCACATCTCCACTATGGGGCGTGCAGGAGGCGGCTGATTGATGTCTCTCTCTCATCAATGTTTCTGACTTTCTATCACTCTCCCTTCCTCTCTGTAAAAAATAATAAAATATATTTTTAAAAAAATTTAAAAAAAATGACCTTGGATCGTCAAAGTCAATAGGTATGCACATGACTCTTCTCTTAATTCCAAATAAGGGTTAAAAGTGCTCTGTATATTTAATTAACACTTTGGGGTGTTTTATTTATTAAATTTATCAAAAGGTGAATAGAGCAATATAATTTCATGAATAAGAAATGGAAACACAGAAAGGCAGAGTGACTTTGCTGTGGTCACAAAGGAAGATGGTGGCACATTTCCAATATATTTGATCTGTTTCTTATTGCTAGGCTGCACTTCATTTAAACAGCTAAAGCACAGCAAACTCTGGCATTTGCTCACATAATTTTTTCTTTTTCAAAAATGGTGAAAAAGCACTCACTGAAGTATTAAAGTTGGGCAGTGAAGCCAGATGTGAGCAGATGGCAGACTGTGTATGAAAAGCCTTGACTCTTTATTGCAAGGTCATTAGAAGGCTGTGGGCTATTTATTTGACATTATATTCCAGTCTATGAGCTCTCTAGGCACAGTAGGAGGGAAGAGCCTCCCCAGGGGAACTCAGGATAGGAGAATATATTTATGTTTCTGTAGATCAATGAGGGATCTGAAATAAAAGATAGTTGGTACTGACACTTGCATTCTCTATTTCTTGCTTGCAGATTCACGTGTATTCAAGGGGAGGGAATAAATACAGTGTTGTTCATTATAAAGTTTTTATAACAGGGAATAGAGGAAACAAGCTTGCTGTCCATCAGTAGGGCTGAAGATAATTGCAATTTATTCATTAAATGGGAAATCTTAAGGTAGTTAAAGGACAAGAACTAGATCTACAATAATCATTAAATCTAAAAAGCATAATGTGGGAAGAAATAAAAAGAAATGGAAGTCAATGGTGACTTTTGATACCATCAGTGGTAACCTGTTTTGGTTGTGTGGTCCTAATCAAAACAAGATAAAGATTTTTCCAAGAAAATCTGCATCTCTGAAGTCTTTGATTTGATATTTTTTAATGTATCTCTCTACAGCAAAATAATCTGCAACTGATGTTAGAGTAATTGGTTTCTCTTTTCCATTTTATTGTTAATTCTGCCAACTCTGATAAAGCTTACATATAGAATTCACACAAAGATGTGGCACTGGATTATATATCTTTTGTGTCTTTAAAACAAAAATTATATGTAAATCCTACATTAAGATACACATTTTAGTTAGACTTTTAAGCTTTTGAATTGATTTTCAATAGTACATGTAAATAATTCAAACATCAAAAAACTATAAAAGGGTATATAGAAAAATTTGCCCCAATCTGTTGTTTATCTACTTACTTCTCACCCTTCCAACATATAGATACTATTATTATTTTTGTGTTATATTTTTAAGCTGTAAGATATGTGTGGTAGCTATGGTATCATAGTAATTAATTTATTAAGAAAGACGAGTTAGGGGTGGGACATAAGCTTGCACAGATAAGGTGTAGTTGATATCTGTTTTCCTTACATAATCATTACTAACACATTATTTCAGTCCCAAAAATACCCTGATGTGAAAGATATATTAATATATTTTCCCTAATTAGGTACATGAAAGTTGGAATTGTTATGTGGGATACATTTCAAGACATGTGGGTTACTCTTTTTGATGCTTGGTAACAAGACATGGAGGCAAAAGAAAATAGTCTTTTCAACTAGGTCAGGGGAGACTGGTGGTACCTTTAAAAAAATAGGAAACTTGTAAGAAAGAATAGTTTAGAGGTAATCTCAGAGACATTTTTGGTGGCATGTTCCAAGCTTTTTCTCACCCCTCCTTCTTTCTTGCTAGGAAAGACCCAAATTTGCTTAGTTTTTACCTTTTACTACTTCATTGCATTCTCAGGAAAAGGTATCTAGATTAGTCTAAGCTTTTCATGGTAATTCTTTAATCACTGCCAGTGATTGGCTTGGGAAGGGTGATGTGACCTTGTTCTAGCCAACAAGATGTGAGAGAAAAACTAATGGGAGAGAACATGTCTGGGGGATATTTGTTAGTTTGTATAAAGAACACTAGAGGTCTGGTGCATGAAAATTCATGCATTGGGTCCCTCAGCCCAGCCTGCCCCCTCTCACAGTCTGAGAGCCTTCAGGGACAGGAGGTGACCCAGTAATCAGGGGAAGGCGACACCCCCATCACACCTTTTCGGCTGCCACTGCCTGCAGTGCAAGCCTTGGCCGGTCCTGGTTACCTGAGCCTTGGGCAGCCCTGGATGGCTGAGCTAAGCAGCCGCCATCTGAGGCTTGCTTGTGCCTCAGGCTGGCCCTGGATAGCTTTGGGGCTGATGGGACTGGGCACTGCCATCTTGTGGCTGTGGGTGCCCCCATCTTTGAGGGCATGGCAGTCAACTAGTATATTCCCTCCTTATTGGTTGTGGGCAGCACCATCTTTGTGAGGGTGTGATGGTCAATTAGCATACTCTCTCTTTATTAGATAGGATTAGTATTGGGGGTGGGGGAGAAGAATGCCTAAAGCTGCCACAGTCATCTTGGAATCAAAAATATATGCCGGAGTGGCGGTAAGGGGGAAGAAATGTATGCCTGGTGATGTGCTGATAAAGAGAATGGTAAGAGGAAGGGCACTGGACAATAACTTCTAGAGCCTCTCCACCTCAGGCCTTTATATCACATGAGGTGACAAATTATCTTCTTGTTTAAAACATTTTGAATTGTGTCTTATTGTATTCTCCAAATTCTTCCAGGTGATACAGAGGTAAGTGCAAGATGGACTAGGAAGGGAAGAAAGCATGAGTTTAATTTATGATTACTATCTCAAGCTGGAATAAGCACTTCATCTAAACTTCCATAGCATTTTATCCATACTACTGCTCTGTCACATTCCCATTTCTAACCATACTCTAGCTATTGAAGTCAATGTGCTGTCTCCCCCATGAGATTATAAATCCTTCTAGATTAAATTTAGTTTCAGATTCATGTTGTATCTTTGCAACACACAGTCCAATTCTTATATAATGGATGCCCTGAATAACTATTTCTTCAGTTAATTAATGAATATATTAAACAAAACTAAGTAAGGCACTTAGAAGGTAGATTGTCCTAGATGTTAAAAATAAATGTGTTATTTAGGCAATATTAGTAGGGTAGGCTATTAGTCAGAGATGTTTGAGAAAAGGTTATATGCATAATCTACCATTTTGTAGCCTGAACTGTCTGGATGGGTAATTTTGGCATAGAAATTAATGTGTGTTTTCTTAGGATAATTGATCAAAGTCAGTAAAAAGGTTAATACTAGATGTGCATTTCTGAGGAAATACAAAACCTAATCAAATAGGCACAATAGGTTTTAAAATCTACTTCAATAGGAATGATGAGAATAAATAACCTAATGTATGTAAAATCACTGAGCTCTTTGAACACTGCTACATGAATTAAATATATTGTAAATACTAGCAATACATATTTTCATCTGCCAGATTTTTGGCAGTGTTGCACTGATGCCAATGTTCCAAAATACAGTTTATATTACCCTCCAAGAGTTTAAAAAAATAATACATAGATTATAAATAATGGTTATTGCTTTGCAAAATTGTTATTGCTAAGTGTAATTGTTAATATATTACCATGAGACTCTACCACTTCACATTGTTTTGACCTTCAAGACAATTTCATGCTTACTAACACTTGAGGCTGCTAACACTAACTTGAAGCAGAAGTTTAGGTTTGTCAGATTATAAATATGAAGACTGGTGGAGTTCCAAATGAAACAATGTATTAGTATTTTCCTGAAGTAGAGATTGATTTTTGAAGATACAGAACTTGAAGATACAGATTTTTGGAGAAATGAGCTTGAAGATGACCATGGACCAAATGTGAAAAGAATCATAAAGTGACTAATTCATTTTCTAAATCAAGAATGTGTTTTACATGAAAAAGGATCAATACTAAAGGGTAAAGGTGCTACAATATTGGATGACGTAGGAGATTTGACATTGGGTGGAAAACATACAGTGTGATATACATGCCAAAACCGGTTTGGCTCAGTGGAAAGAGCATCGGCCTGCGGACTGAAAGGTCCTGGGTTCAATTCTGGTCAAGAGCATGTACCTTGGTTGCGGGCACATCTCCAATAGGGGGCATGCAGGAGGCAGCTGATCGATGTCTCTCTCTCATCAATGTTTCTAACTTTCTATCCCTCTCCCTTCCTCTCTGTAAAAAATCAATAAAATATATTTAAAAAAACACACAGTGTGATATACACATAATATATCACAGAATTGTACACTTGCAAAATAACTTCATTAAGCAATGTTACCCTAATAAATAAAAAAATAATAAAATTTAAAATATGTTATTTTTATAATATTTATCAGATAAAAAATTATCTACATTAATAAAAGAGAAGCATGCAAATTGACTGTAACTCATCTATGCCCACCAGCCAATCAGGAACAAGTATGCAAATTAGCCCAACAAAGATGGCAGTGGCCACAGAGCTGGAGTAAGCAGGACACTTGAGTTGCCCTTGGTGACAGAGAAAATCAAGCTTCCCACCTGCCCTGGCCTCTGCTCAAGGAGTGGCTGGAGAAAGAAAAAGAAGAGGCTGGGAGCTTGGGTTGCCAGGGGCCATGACCAGACTGAAACAGTCCTCAGTCCCTCACCCAGGATGGCCATGCACCCCAGTGGGGACCTACATCCTGAAGGGGGCATGGCAAGCCTGAAAACAATCATCAGCCCCTAATCCAGGCTGGCCAGGTGAAGGTCTCTTCTGGAAGGCATGGCCAGCCAACAAACAGCCATCAGCTCTTCACCCAGGCTGGCCACACACCCAGCAGGGACCCTTACCTCATGGGGGTGTGGCCAACCTGTAAGTCACCACAGGCCCATTGCCCTGACTGCCCAGGCCCAAGGGAATCCCCAGCTTGATCCGGGACACCCTTCAGGGCAAAACAGCTCGCTCCTACCTATGCACCAGGCCTCTATCTATACTAATAAAAGAGTAATATGCTAATTAGACTGGGAGACCTTCCAGGAGACCTTCCAGATGTTCTTCTGGATAAAGCCATGGTGGCAGGGCCGAGGTAGAGGAAGTTAGAGGCCAAGAGGGGAGGGCAGTTGTGGGTAATCAGGCAAGGATGGGACTGCAGTTGTGGGTGATCAGGCTGGTGGGGGTCTTTGGGGGTGATCAGGCCAATGAGGGGGCAGTTGGGGGTGAGCAGACCAGCGGGGGGGGCAGTTGGGGATGAGCAGGCCATCAGTGGGGGTCAATTGGGGGTGATCAGGACAGCAAGGGGTGCAGTTTGGAGTGAACAGGCCAGCAGGGGACACTTGGGGAGTGAGCACACTGGCACGGGGGGCAGTTGGGGTTGATCAAGATGGCAGGGAGGCTTTTGGAGGTAGCACACTGCACGAGAGGCAGTTGGGAGCGAGCAGGATGGCAAGCAGAGTGGTTAGGGGCAATCAGGCAGGCAGGCAGGTGAGCGGTTAGGAGCCAGGAGTCCTGGACTGTGAGAGGGATGTCCAACTGCTGGTTTAGGCTGGTTCCCTGTAAACCAGCAGTCAGATAGCCTTCGAAGGGTCCCAGATTGGAGAGGGTGCAGGCTGGGCTGAAGGACATTCCCCCTCTCCTGGTGAATGAATTTCATGCACCATGCCACTGGTTTTACTTTATAGATCTATAAAATAGTTATATTCTAAAATACATTAATATACATAAGCATAAAATATTTATAATTATAATAAAATTTTATAATTAATAATAAATTAATACTTATTGTTAATTTATTATTGAATTTGTTTATTATTGTAAATTCTATTTATAAATCAAATAAAATATTAGCACACATTACATCAGTATACAATAAATAAGAAACTTGTAAAACGTCTTTGTATCTATTAATTGAACATTAAAAATACAAAAGCACTTATTATATACTTCCCCAATTCTCTTTATTAATAGTGTTTTTTGAAAAATAGTACTTACTATGTATTGTTCCAATTCTATTTAGTGATAGTATTTTCTGAAAGAAAAACAACAACTATTAATTGTTTGTTTTCATAAAAATGCATAAAATCTTCAGATTTTCAAATTATAGTTAACTTTATCTTAAATTTATTGTTTTATAGACCATGATCTTTCAATAGAAAAAATACTTTCTTCAGATGCTAGTTGATATAACATAAATCCAGAGAAAATTCTGTCAAATAAAAGTGAATGCTGGTGGGGGGGAGGAATCCAAGATGGTGGTATAGGTAAACACTTACACTGCTGCCTCGCACAACAATTTCAAAACTACAAATAAAAGACAGAATGGACATAATCCAGGATCACAGGAAAGCTGGCTGAGTGGAAATTCTACAACTAGAAGGAAAGAAAGGGGCTCACAGAGACCCAGAGGAGCTGCAAAAAGCTGAGGTATGTAGATGCACATGTGGAGAGAGTGGGTGCCGAGTACCTGGCTGGCTTTCTTTGGCAGGACGGAGACTCCCAAATGCATTGAATCCCTTATCCTATGACAATAAACCCCAAGTCCAGCCGAAACTCATACAGGGGGAGTTTGGACTGTGAAAAGGGAGAAGTGCACGGAAATTTAGGGGAGTCGTGAAAGGGCAGGATTCTGGTGGCATGCACAGCACTGCACGCAGAGGACAGACTGCTGATTGTGCCGCTGGCTTTCATGAGTGGGCGGGAGACAGAGCCTCCCAACTGAGCCACTGAGCCACTTCTAACTCCACTAAACCCCAGTTTTGGGTGAAACCTTGGGGACCCAGACTCATATGGTCTTGGAGCACAGGGAAGCCAGAAAGGCAGCAGTCTAGAGGCACTGCAAGAGTGCACACGCACACAAGGACCGCTCCAGCGATTACCCAGTCATGTGAGACTCAGGGCTTGTGGAAGGCGGGGCCGACTGGAAGGCAAGGCGGTCCCTTTAGCCCTGAGACTCCACCCATTCCAAGCTCAAGAGAGAGGCTTCTGCAGTTTTGCAAGTCTTGTATCATAAAGCTGAATTCAACACAGAAGTTCTCCCATCCTAGTGAAAATGTGGAGACAAAGAAAGAGATCACAAACAAAAGAAATGGAGGAAAACAAATGACTGGATATAGAGTTCAAAACCACGGTTATAAGATTTCTCAAGAACATCCTAGAAAAGATGGATAAATTTAGCAAGACCCAAGAGGAGATGAAAAAGGACCAACTAGAGATGAAAAATGACCAACTAGAAATTAAACATACACTGACTGAAATAAAAAATATTATACAGAGGTATAACAGCAGACTAGAGGAAGGCAAGAATCAAGTAAAAAATTTGAAATATAAAGAAGCAGAAAACATTCAACTGGAAAAGCAAGAAGAAAAAAGAATCCAAAAATGTAAAGATAATGTAAGGAGCCTCTGGGACAGTTTCAAGCATACCAACATCAGAATTGTGGGGGTGCCAGAAGAAGAGAGAGAGCAAGATACTGAAAACCTATTTAAAGAAATAATGACTGAAAACTTCCCTCATCTGGTAAAAGAAATAGACTTACAAGTCCAGGAAGCACACAGAACCCCAAATAAA
>JAAGEH010000018.1:49228760-49300375 GCA_011751065.1 Lasiurus cinereus
CTGAAAACCTATTTAAAGAAATAATGACTGAAAACTTCCCTCATCTGATAAAATATATAGACTTACAAGTCCAGGAAGCACACAGAACCCCAAATAAAAGGAATCCAAAGAGGACTACACCAAGACACATCATAATTAAAATACCAAGAGCAAAAGACAAAGATAAAATATTAAAAGCAGCAAGAGAAAAACAGTTCATTACCTACAAGGGAGCACCCATACGATTGTCAGCTGATTTCTCAACAGAAAAGATGCAGGCCAGATGGGAGTGGCAATAAATATTTAACGTGATGAATAGCAAGAACCTTCAACCAAGAATACTCTATCCAGCAAAGCTATCATTCAGAATTGAAGGGCAGATAAAGCACTTCACAGAGAAGAAAAAGCTAAAGGAGTTCATCAACTCCAAACCAGTATTATATGAAATGCTAAAAGGTACTCTTTAAGAAGAAGAAAAAGGTAAAAGATAAAAAATTATGAACAACAAATACACATCTATCAATAAGTGAATCTAAAAATTAAGTGAATTAAAAATTTGATGAACAGAATAAACTGGTGAATATAAAAAAATCAGGAGCACAGAAAGGGAGTGGATTGATAATTCTCAAGGAGGAAGGGGTGGGAGGGTGCAGGGAGAGACTGGACAAAAATCATACACCTATGGATGAGGACAATGCGGTGGGAGGTAAGGGTTGAGGGAGGGGTGGGAGCGGGGTGGAGGGGAGCTATGGAGGGGAAAAAAGAGAAACAAATGTAATAATCTGAATAATAAAGATTTAATTGAAAAAAAAGTAAATGCCAATTATACTTTTTTGTATTGTCAAAGTATTTCCATATTTTCACATTTACATTATCTTTTTTCAACAGATATTTAGTAAGACAACTCTTAAGTTGCTTCTATTCACTATTTATTTGAATGTTTTGTCAAGTTTAGATACTATATGTTGTCTTATTAAGTTATTTCATTAGAATGCAAAATATAAATATATATAATTAAAATAGAAACTACATTGAAAGTTTCTTTTAAAAGTCAAAATATTCCAAAGCAAAATTATATATATTTCAAATTATATCTTTTATAGGTTTGATTTGTTAATTTTATTTCTTGTTTTTGTGGGATATATTTAGATGTCTCCTATATATAAATTTTCTTTTTATTAACTAAAATTTTCTACAGCTTCAAAAGCTGAAAGTTTATTGTCTGCATTTATTAATCATCTCAATAAAGATAGCCAAGTAATTATAAACAAAATACAATCTTCATTCACATGGAAGACATTTCAAAAAGGTACAATATCATGGCAGAACATTAGGTTGACTTAAAAATCAATTCCAACCAATCACTTTTAAAACCTAATTTATGATGGACACCCCAAAGAGAAATTGCATTTACCATGCTAGTTTTTTTTTCAAAATCATTTCTGAACCCACATCCCCAAATTCCAAATACATTTCTGATCTATAGATTTCATAATTTAATAAAAAACAGTTTTTCTATAATGTTTTATTCACCAAAATTTGTATTTGTATTTTCACTACAAAAATAATATATTTTATCTTTAATGAAGAACTTTTTAAGTGATTTCCCATTCACAGAAATGAGATATATTTTATTTTTGGCAGAATTGAATTCCAAAACACTATTATTCCAAGAATTTGTTTTAAAAAAAACTAAAGTTATTAGTAAAATTAATTGATTTCCTATTGAAACATATAACTATTTGCACTTCTTTTAATAATACTGGAGTCAACATAACATATTAACAATTACTGCTTCATTTCTCACATCTGCACAAAAAGTTGGACATATGAGTGAAGCAGGTATTTGATCTAAATAAAAAATCAGGCTTTATGAAGTCTTATGTAAACTTGCAATTTACAGTCTCATGTTACATCATCATCTGTGAGCACAAAGTATTCTAAAAATATGACTAATAGGTAGCTACTGATATATCTTCGTCATATGTGTATCTGCTAGTTTTTAAATGGTCAGTGATGTTATGTTCCAATGGTATTACAAGTTAACAAGTATTTTGTGCAAGTTGTATGTTCCTCATAGTCATGATCTTTTTAAAAGCTCATTGTTTTGCTCTAACCGTTTTTTGGCTCAGTGGATAGAGCATCCACCTGTGGACTCAAGGGTCCCAGGTTTAATTCCCATCAAGAGCATGTACCTTGGTTACAGGCACACACCCCCGTAGGAGGTATGCAGGAAGCAGCTGATAGAACTTTTTGACTCTCTATCCCTCTCCCTTCCTCCCTATACAAAACCAATAAAATATATTTTTTAAAAGCTCATTGTTTCTTCAATTATTTATTACAAAAGAGAAAAGCATTACCAAAAGGTTAAATACATATTGTATAGAACTGCCGAGGCTCTATATTCTACACATATTTTATGCTTGCCCTGGGGAGAAGTCCCAGAACTTTATACATATCAAAGACCTCAGTGTAGAACAAGATACAACCAGCTGGTACCAGTAGGGTTAACAGTATCAAATACTTCTCCCTCCACCACTACAGAATCGAATGAGGTGGGTGTCCCCACTGACTTGTATGTAAGCATACTTCAATTTATTAGCAAGAGCTGTGCATGCTATCCTGTAAAGCAGTGATATTCAACCAGTGTGTAGCAAAAATTTCTAAAACATGCAGTACCTGATTATTTAGTCAAGGGCACTGACCTCTTTTTCCTTAAATTGTCAAATTAAAAAAAAAAATGACAACAGCCAACACAACAATAGCCGTATAGTGTGAATGCCCCTGTTTTGAACCATACATAATAGGTCATATAATAGAATTGCACCTTATTGGTCAAATCATATAATAAGGTTATGTCTGATTGGTTAATTCTTAGAACCAGAAATCCTTATATACAAGTACAGACACCTGATTTTTTAAAAAGTCAGTTGGAGCAAAAAGGGCAGGTAATTACTACTATTATATTTTTTAAAAATCAATTAAAATTATACCTTTTTTGTCAGATCAACAAAAAAAACATATTTTTGGTGTGCTTCAAAATTTCAGTAATTAGTATATGTGTGCCATGAGATAAAAAGGTTGAAAACCACTGCTTTAAAGTAATGTGGGGTAGTTCATTGTGATAATGACCTCAAGTAAATGTCTTTGTATGTAAATAGTCTTCCGAAATGGGACATTGTTGCTCTTCCATTGAAAGATGAATCTATTTGCCAGTCTTTCTAACTTGGGTTGACCTCATGTCTTGTTTTGACCAATAGAATGTAGTAGAAATAATGCTGCATGAGTTCTGGAGCCTAAGACTTTACAGGTAGTCTTGTGGCTTCCACCTTGGGACCCTGAAGCCATCATGCTGTGAAGGAGTTCAGATCAGTATCCACATGGAAGAATACCAAAGCATGCCAGCTGACAGCTAGCACCATGGCACCAGACAG
Source organism: Lasiurus cinereus (assembly GCA_011751065.1). NCBI lineage: Eukaryota > Metazoa > Chordata > Mammalia > Chiroptera > Vespertilionidae > Lasiurus > Lasiurus cinereus. The sequence continues at coordinate 49,232,174 of JAAGEH010000018.1, forward strand.
GAATGAAGTCACCTTGGACTTCCCAAACTAGCCCAATCACCAATTAAATGCAGACAAATGAGTAAGCCCAGATGAGATTAGCAGAACCACCCAATAAATCCACAAAGTTGTGAAAAATAGTAAACCATTGAAATTATTTTAAGCCACTTAATTTGGAGTGGTTTAGTATGTAGCAATAGATAGCTAATAGAGAAGGGATTGATTATATTATATTTGGAAAGGGTCACCCAAGGAGAGATGAATTATCACTGGTCTCATGTATGGATTGCGATTACTATATGTATGCTTTATATGTGACTAGGTGGGACCTTCTCAGAAGCTGGAAGTATAAAATGGAGGTCTACCAAATACCTTGGCTTATTCTAATGCAACTATTAATAATGCAGTATTAAAAATGTTTAAATGCATTCTGGACTAATGCGAAATCAAATGAGATGACAAAATATCAGGCACAATGCATTACTGTCCCCCAAAAAACAGACTATCAGCCATAGTCCAGAAGAATTTCTCATCACTAAAGAAGTAGTGTTCTATGAATTCTATGCAAAATTCAAATGGGGAGATCTTGAAAGTGTTCAAAATCCCAGTGGTCCCAATCTGGGCACACAGGAAATTGTTTCTTACTCTTCCTTGACCCATTAATAGTTACTATGTGGTTCTGTGAGCTTTCATTTACGTGGTGAGAAAGTAAGATATTAATTCTCTTAATAGGATATATGTTTCGATTTTGTCCTTTGTGAGATTAATCGTTTTTAAAATCTAAGGTGATATCCTCTTTCAAAGAACTTCTCAGAGCACCGGCACACCTATGAGCTAAAAGTCCTCCTGCACCCGCACTGAAAACTGTTTAAGGCATTTTGATACACTCCTTATCACATTTTTGAAATATTACCTTTCTTATGCACTCTATCCTTGTCCCAGAGGGTTGTACCAAAATGGAAAGTTAAATGCCTAATTTGATTTCTGAAGGGTAGAAGGGAAAAGTAATATCCTAAGGTTGTTTATAATTCCATTTTCTCTTAAGTATGTGATTTCTGTATCTGGGCAGTAATTGACACTCAAAAAAGACTGGAGGGTTTTGAAATTGCTCTGCCTAGAAACAAGTGTTAAGAAATCGGTTTTCTACAGCCGGCTGGCTATGTACACAAACACATAGTGACACACACAAGCACACATTCTTCAAATGGGCATTTGGAGGTTAGTTTCACTTGATGATGCCACCAATCGTTGCAAGCCTGTTGCAACTGCTCCTATGATATGTGTCCTAAGTGCACTGTATCTGCCAAATATAAGTCATCAAGAAGGCTGAGTGCAGCACCTTGCCCATAATAGGATTATCTAGGCTCGTGTGCACTCTGCTACACTACAGCAAAGAAAGCAGGCACACCAGCTTAATCAATGACCCTCGCCTGCTTGAGTGCTCTCCCAGGGGCTTCTTTTTGTTTCTGCAAAGCACTGCTTTTTAGACTTTTACTTTCCTGATTCTTTTAAGGAGTTGAGTAATATGACTGTTTCTTTGTAATAATTTTCTGAGTACCTTTTGTCATATAGGACTATGTGGAAATTTCTATTTGGTATAACTCCTGGCATTTGCAATTTGAACTTTTTCTTATACTGTTGTGAATCTAAGTATTCTTTATACACACTCGCTCACATACACACAAGGGGAAAGTTGCTAATCATTAAAAGCTACTGATATAATTGTTGAGATTCAAAATCCTTGTGTCAAAATTCCTTAATGTGACCGGTTTAACTTCTTATACAGATTATAACATTCAATCTAAATGGGATGAGAGGGGAGGTTAAAAGATAACAAAAGGTAGGGAGGAAAATGATAATGAGTTTTTTAAGCCTAGAAGGGATATTGGTGTGATCAGTGATAGTAACCCAGCGTGGGACAGTCACTTCTAGCTACTGACAGATCAAGGGTAGCTTAAAACTTTGCTTGGGAGAATATAAGAAAATTATTTTTTTCTAAAGGAAGCAAGTTCTTTGATCAACAGATTAGAAATATTACAAGCCACAGTCAATTAAAGAGATTGTCCTCCGGCTCACATTCATGCTAATTTCCTTTGTATAGCTGAACAAGATGCAATCCCTGGTGTGTATCAGTTCTCAGAACATAGAATCCGTATTGTTTGGTTCACAGTAATAGTCACTCTGAGTGTACACCACGAAACTGTGTCCTCACAGCCTACGTGCTATAGACATATGTTTTGGAGTATTGGGCTATTTGAAATAGTAAGTCAGGTTTCATGATGTATGAGCTCCCTTCGTTACAGTGGCAGCAACTATTATTTGTTAGGGCTTTACATCTCATCTGTTCCCCCGGACTATCCTCTGAAATATTATTAATGATTCATCTTTATAGACACAGACATCAGGCTACAATTGGAAATACTTGTTGTTATATTTTATACTAACAATGTCAATGATTTGCCTGTCTACCCCATCCCTCCTAAGGAAAACTAAATGGCCTGGCTAGGAGATCCATTCTCTACTCCCATCATAACTCCCTCACCCTGATCACACCCAACTGCTTGGTCCTAGCATAGCTAACTGGCCAGGAGACCTCTACTGAGTAGGCTTGCCAAAAACCAGGGACTCATTCTGGAATGAAATGCTTATATCAGCCAATCAGATTGAAAACCGCAGAGAAAATCAGTCACAGGAATGCAGAAGCTGAGAAGTCTCGACCATGGCCAACTTCATGGCATATGAACTGTGTAGTCATCCAGGACCCCAATCTTAGAAAGGCCCTCCCTTGGGTTTATGTCCTACTGTAGCCATCTTGCAAGTCTTAGTAATTTTTTTAACAAAGGACCCTGATAGGCCCCACAAGTTATGTAGCCAGCATTAGTCATAATGTAGAAATTACAGCCATAATTCTGAACTGGAGGAATGGGCATCTCTCAGAGGCAGGAGTATGAGGTGAAGATGCAAGTGAAAAATTTGAGAAGACATAATCAATCTTATTATTTCCTTATAAATTATTTCTGTTTTATAGAATTATAACAAAACTGTTATTTTTATAATGCCTGCTCCAATAAACAAAACACAACCACCCCCTTTTTGCTGCTAAGTAACAACAACAACAAAAATACAGAGATTCCTAAGGGGAGTTTCTCCTCCCCTTATCCTGGGGCACATGTTAGAATTTCTGAGGAAGTATAAATGAGATGTTTATGAAAAGTTGGCATTAGTTTAAAGGGAAAGACTGGAGTAAGGAGGCTGGGGCAGCCGAGATGAGTCCAGTGAGAGCCCATGTTGCAGGGAGTGTACCCGAGGAGCAGAAAGCTGGAATGACAGTGCTAAACTGGAGTCAGCCCTTGCCTCTTGCTCTGTTAGGGCAGCCAGCCAGTCCTGGGCTAGCTGAGATCTTCCCTTGCGCATCTGCTGCCCATTTATACAGAACAACAAAACAAATGTGCTTGGTGCTTAAAAAGAATATGGGCCCCCATTTCTTTTTCATATATAGACAATTCGCAGGAGCGTATTAATTTAAAAAAACAAATAATTGTTTGTTAGCATCCAATCAATGTAATTATGTTAGTATCTCAGCTTCTCTTTTTATGTAAAGATCAGGAAATCTTTTACAATCCAAGACAATCTCTGTCTCCTATCCCTAACTCTAAGAACAGTTTTTAAGAGAATAGAGACTTTGCATGATATGCAAAAGGCCTGTGAATCCTCTTAGCTCTTCTAATGGTACCTTTAACAGTGAGTGGAATGCTTAAAAAAAAAAAAAAAGATTATTTATTTATTTTTTTATTTCAGAGAGTTACGGAGAGGGCGAGACAGAAACATTAACAATGAGAGAGAATCATAGATCAGCTGCTTCCTGCATGCCCCCTACTGGGGATCAAGCCCACAGCTTGGGACCCTTCAGTCCACAGGCTGATGCTCTATCCACTGAGCAAACCAGCTAGGATGAGTGAACTCTTAAGACATCAGAAAAACAGCACAAAAATAGTCTAAGTACAAAAAATAGTCTCAAATTAAAAAGAAACAATCATTGGGGCTTTCAGACATTGCAAGCAATCTGTCAATGGTATTGAGAATTGTCTTAAAATATGAATTATTTTTTAAGTTCAAAGGATGTGGAGTGTTTTATATTTTATCTAGATGCCCAGTTTTTGTGGGCACAAAGTGAAACAACTCTGCAATTCATATGAGAACCAGCATAGAATGGAAAGGGCAGGTCAGGGGCATCAGCAATAGTGTAAACATTAAAATAGAAATAAATAATTAAATAAAAGCACTAAAAAATACTGTATTAGCAATTTCCAGGGCAGGGAAGAGGGTGGTGGTAGTTGTTGTTGTTGATTTCAATTCTAACATCCCTCTTTGTCCCTTTCACCACTCTGGAAAATTTCGGTACATAAAATATGTTTTATTTTTTCAATATAAGTGCCTTAAAATGTTATGCTGAGAAACTTCTCAGAATTTCATAACACCTCTTGAAATAGTGAAAGACCCCTAGGGTGCTATAAATCCAAATAATGAAAGTATTAAAAATAGCAGGGAAAAGTAACTTGAAGCAACTAGAGGTGAAATTTTACTTTTCTTTGGAATATATGTATACACGTACACACACACACACACACACTCCTTCTGCAAATATTCAGCTCCCATCTCACCCTCAGCCAAAAAGTTTATCTTTCCAGAATTTTGAAACATTTTAATGATGTTCTTATTACATGTACTGATAATGATTTCCTGTCTAGCATTAGGTACTTTTTTAAATTTTATTTTATTAATTCTTAGATACTGGAAAATCCTATATAATAAAAGGCTAATATGCAAATAGATTGGATGGTGGAACAACCAGTTGCTCTGATATATGCTGACCACCAGGGGGCATGTGGAACATGGCAGGGATTGGCCACAGCGGGATGGTGGAGCAGGTGAGTGGAAGTGCTAGACCAAGGTGGGGTGCCAGTTGCTGTCATCTCGGTGAGCCTCTGGTGGTTACTGAAATTTCTTTGCTCCCATGCACCATGGTCCCACCCGGCACTTGCACCCACAGCCAGCACCAGAACCTTCTCTTGCACCCACTGCCAGTGCCCAGTGCCGGTCTTGATCACTTGGCTCCAATGTGTGGAAGCTGCCAGCTCTAATGACACCATCAGCAGGTGCGAGTGGCAGCTGCCAGCCCTGATCGCCCCTGAGGGCTTCTCCACCTCCCACTGCTCCTAAGGAGCGATTAGGGTATCAGCTGCTGCTTCACCCGCTGATGGCACCAGCCCCACTCTCACCCACTGCTGGTGCTGGCCCCAGTCATTCTGTGGCATCAGTGGGTGCAAGTGGGACCAGCACTGTCAGTGCCTGGGAGTGACAGTGCAGGGGCAGGGCTGCTGGCAGACAGGGGACTGAGGGCTACAGTGGGAGGGACTGGGCAGGGATATGGAAGATGAGCCAAGGCCCCCCTCCCACTGTGCCTGCAGCAGCTGTGTGGTCCCGTTCCTTTCAAGGTGCACTGGGGCCCTAGTAACTATAATAAGAGTGTATGAAATTTAATAATAATGAACAAAGGCAAAGAAAGGTCTTTGTCCATTGTTTTGTTGAAACAAGGATATGCTATATATTTTAGCATTTTTTTGGTAAACACATCAGTAAACTTACCCAAAATTTTGATGGAATGAATTTGGAACAACTCACTATTTTCAAAGAACCCATCTTGACTGTATTTTTTCATTATATCATTTTCTCACAAACCTGTTACTTAAGTTTCCTACAAGTTGATGTTAAGCCTGCTGGTTGTAATTTCTGGGATTTTGGCATTTTTAGCCTTTTGAAAATGAGACATTTGCCCATCTCTAGACTTGTACATACATTTCCCTATACTCCATAACTTCTCAACTATGACTGACAGTAGTTCTGGGGTGGTAACTGAATGGTTTAAGCCACTGCAATATCATTTTTCTGCATCTGAAAAATTGACTTTGTTCAAGTAATTTATGAGGCCTTTTACTATCCCCTCTCTTGTCTTGATTTTCAATTTTCTCTTAATCATATTTTGCCATTTCTAATTTAGAAAAATATCCCATTTTCTGGCAAGTAGTCACAAAATAACCTAGCAATTCTCTCTGTCATCTTTAAATCTTATTCCATCTTATGTAAAACATAAGCAAAATGGTATTGCTAAGTGGTTAGGAGCTCAGTCTTAAGGTCATACAAAACAAGCCTTATTTGAACCAACTGAGAAATAGAGTGAGAAAAAAATGAGGCCTCTGGGAAATAAAAATATCATCTGTGTGATGGATGGAGCTGATATTAAAGAATATGACATAACTGAAAACTAGTGATCTGGAGCTGCACCCCGGGATCTGGCAGACCTTCTCAAGTGGGAAGGCCTTCACATCTAAGTTACCTGAAGGCCAAAAGCATCTCAGAGCATCACATACCGAGCAGCTCTCTCCCAAGAGAGAAGGAGAAAGGGGCTGGTTAGCACAGTTTCTCCTTCCCAATTCACTAATCAGGCATTTGTTCCTCCACCACCACTGGAGAGATGAGAGAGAGAAAGGCCAGGATTAAAGGGTGTTCTTCTAGAAATGGGACAGGAGTAAGTGACATAAGGAATAATAAGAAATTTATGTTCATCAGTTCAGAGGTTATAGGTTACCAAAGTAGCTACTTTATATCTTTGAACCTTACTTTTCTCTGCCATGAAATGGAAAACATGCAACATATATTTCATGGTTTGCACTACTTGGCATATATCAAGTGTTTTAAAAAACGTTGTATTGCCCTCAGTGCTTTTGCTGTCAAGTCCCTTCTCACTGTGGTCTTTGATGTCCCTGACATTATTCCTAATAGTCCATGCTATTATTTTTACTTCTTTTGTTTTTTCTTGCTGTCCTTATTTAACTCATGTCCTTTAAAAGCCCAAGCTTTAAAAAATCAATATAAATAAAATCTATATAATAAAAGCCTAAGCCACCATTATGGTGGAACAGCCAGAATGACCAATTGCTGTGATGTGCATTGACCACCAGGGGAAAGACACTCAAGGCAGGAGCTGCCTCCTGGTGATTAGGGCACTCCCACAGGGGGAGTGCCACTCAGCCAGAAGTAGGGCTCATGGCTGGCAAGTGCAATGTTGGTGGTAGGAGCCTCTCTTCCCTCTGAGGCAACACTAAGGAGCAGCAAGCTGAGCAGTATGGAGCAAGCAGTCTTGGACTGTGAGAGAGATGTCAGGCTGCTGGCTTAGCCCTGCTCCCTAGGGGGAGTGGGCCTAAGCTGGCAGGTGGACAACCCCATGGGGTCACATACTCCGAGAGGACACAAGTAAAAAATAAAAGCACAAGTTTGCCCAACTGGTGTGGTTCAGTGGTTGAGCATCAACCCATAAACCAGATAATGGTTGGATTCCCAGTCAAGGCACATGCCCAGATTGTGGGCTTGATCCCCAGTAGAGTGTGCAGGAGGCAGCTGATCATTAACTCTCTCTCATTGTTGATGTTTCTATTCTCCTTTTCCTCTCACTCTCTTGGAAATAAATAAAAACATCTTTTTAAGAAAAATCTGACTTTCTTTATATAGAGAAAGCTCCCTATATAGCCATGCCAGTTCCTCCTTATTTCCAACCTTTGTCCACCTGGTATTTAAATTGTTCCAATGTATAGTCAGAATTTTATTGATCAGGATCTTTGATGTTCATGAGTCATTTTAGTTTATGTCTCTGACTATTGGCTTATACTTATTCTTACTGGAACTTCTTGAAGTTGGCTCCTAAAATAGTTTGGAAGATATGTCCAGAAATGTCTAGCAGTTCCCTCCTTTCCTTTGTGAACTCCAAGATGACATGATCTCTTTCCCCTGTTTATGTTACTCTTACATTGCCACAAACGCTTCCTTTGTTGATCAGAATTAAGTCCTAAAAAACACATTGGGTCTTCTCTTACTTCATAAAAGTTTTCTTGAGGACCTAGAATTTCAATTAATAATTCTGGGTAGAAGTAATGTATATGCCTTTGAGGTGTTTAAATGTCATTCATTCACTCATTCTTTACATATTTTATCATGTTTCTTCTCTTTATACTGCCAGTCCCCATAGTTCCTTTAAAATTTTTATAGATACCTCATAATTCATCTCCATAATCATTCATTACTTTAAAGGCCTATTTTTCAAATAAATAAATATCTGATATATAAAAATATCTGAACTGAAAAGAAAAACCAAGATAGCAGCATAGGTAAATACCTAAACTGCTATCTCATACAACAATTTCAAAACTCAACTAAAAGACAAAACGGACATCATCCAGAACCACAGGAAGGCTGGCTGAGTGGGAATTCTATAACTAGAAGGAAAGAGAAAAGCACACTGAGACTCAGAGGAACTGCAGAAGGGAGAGGTACAGTGGTACATGTATGGAGAGAGCTGGCAACTGAATACATGGCTGGCTTTCTCAATCGGGAGGGAGACAAAAACTCCTGACTGCACTGAACTCCAGTTCCAGGCGAGACTCTGGGGAACCAGACTCATTTGGGGAGAAACTGGATTGTCTGGCAGTGGGCAAAACTCGAGGGCAGCTTTCTCTTAGAGGTGCTTACAGCGATGACCACGGGACACTGAGACCCAGAGGCTTCTTAGGGCAGGGCTGACAGGAAGCCATTGCTGTCTGCTCTGCCCTGAGACTCTGCCCCATCCAAGCTGAACACAGAGGCTTTTGCAAGTCTTATCTCATAAGGGTGTCTCCAGATAGACACAGCTGATCCTCACAGCCAATTGGCCTGGAGGTCAATTCCTCCCAGTGATACCAACAACAATCAAGGCTTAACTACAACTCGGCTATACACACAGTCCACAAAGAGGTGCACCAAGAGTGTCCACCTTAGATAAGTAGGGAGGCTGAGCCACTAGGCCCTATAGGACACCTAGCACACAAAGCTACTCTATCAATTCAGAGAAGCAGACAAAATGCAGAGACAAAGAAACAGGTCACAAATGAAAGAAATGGAGGAAAGCAAATGATTGGATATAGAGTTCAAAACCACGGTTATAAGGTTTTTCAATAATTTTCTAGAAAAGGCTGATAAATTTAGCAAGACCCTTGAGGATATGATAAATGACCAACTAAAAATCAAGCATACACTGACTGAAATAAAAAATATATATATACAGAGATCCAGCAGCAGACCAGAGGATCACAAGAATCAAGTCAAAGATTTGAGATACAAAGAAGTAAAAAACACCCAACTGGAAAATCAAAAAAGAAAAAAAATGCAAAAATATGAAGACAGTGTAAGAAGCCTCTGAGACAACTTCAAGCATACCAACATCCAAATTATAGGGGTGCCAGAAGAAGAGAGAGAGCAAGATACTGAAAACCTATTTGAAGAAATAAAGACTGAAAACTTCCCCTACCTGGTGAAAAAAGTAGACAGTAGACTTACAAGCCCAGGAAGTGCAGAGAACCCCAAACAAAAGGGACCCAAAAGGACCATATCAAGACACATCATAATTAAAATGCCAAGAGCAAAAGAAAAGAGAGAATATTAAAAGCAGCAAGAGAAAAACAGTTAATTACTTACAAGGCAGCACCCATATGATTGTCAGCTGATTTCTCAACAGAAACTTATACAGACCAAACGGGAGTGGCAAGAAATATACAAAGTGATGAATAATAAGAACCTACAACCAAGATTACTCTATCCAGAAAAGCTATCATTCAGAATTGAAGGTCAGAAAAAGAGCTTCAGAGATAAGAAAAAGCTAAAGGAATTCATCACTGCTAAATCAGTATTATATGAAATGCTGAAATGTATTTTTTAAGAAGAGGAAGAAGAAGAAAAATGTAAAGATAAAAATTATGAACAACAAATACATATCTATCAAAAAGTGAATCTAAAAATCAAGTGAATAAAATATCTGATGAAGAGAATAAACAGGTGAATATAATAGAATCAGGGGCATAGAAAGGGAGTGGACTGCCAATTCTCAGGGGGAAAGGCATAAACGGGGTGCAGAGAGAGACTGGACAAAAATCATACACCTATGGATGAGGATAGTGGGGGTAGGGGATAAGGGCAGAGGGTGGGGTAGGAACCATGTGGAAGAGAACTGGGGGGGCAGGGTGAGGAAAGGAAAATTGTAATAATCTGAACAATAGATTTATTTTAAAAATGATTGATAAAAAATAAAATCTGAACTGAATTTTCTGGCACATTAGGCTTAGTATTCCCCAAGCAGTATGATAATTGATTGATAGAAACTTTCATAGAGTTAAAAGTCTCTTTCAGTTTTTCCCCCCTTTTTATTGACTTTATTGGGGTGATAATGGTTAACAAAATCATACAGATTTTAGGTGTACAATTCTACAACATACAATCTATATACTGTATTGTGTGTTTCAGTTCATTTTTGTGAAAATTTATATTCTTCCTAAAGTGTATAACATCAGTCCTTGCTTATTTCCTGGTTTATGAGCTTGTGAATAGGAGCTAAGCAAATCCTTGGGAGAAATGGGATGGAGATTCTGACCACTTAACATTTGAGGCCCATTTATGATAAGATCTTCTCTGGCATACTGGAGTGCTGAGGTTTGCTCACAGGAAAAGACAGAAGAGCCTTTTGGGGATGTTTCAGGCAGTGAGGGGAGCCTAGCATAATGCACTTATACTGTGTTCTGGGTGGAAGCTGGTCATCCAATTCCCCTTCTATAAGAGGGCAAAATACTGCAATAAGTGTTAGCATTTTCACCTGTCATGCTGTCTTAGTCCACTTGAGCTGAGTATCAAACAGTGCCATAGACTGGGTGGTTTATAAACAACATAACATTTTCTCAAGTTCTAGAGGCTGGGAAGTCCAAGATCATGGTGCCTGCAGATTTAATGTCTGGTAAAATCCAGCTTCCTCACTGATGGCTGTTTTTCACTGTAAAATCACATGACAAGAGAGAGTATTCTCAGTATTCTTTTATGTAAGAGCTCTAATCCCATTCATGAAATTTCTATCCTCATGATCTAATGACCCCCATAGACTACTATGCAACTACACATCTATGAACTAATATGGAGTGATTTATCGACTATATTGTTAAGTAAAATAATCAAAGTACAAAACGCTATAAAATGCTACTTTTTTGTAATAAAAATCTACTACATTTTGTGTAAGAAAGGTACAGAGGTATAAAGATTGAGAATAGGGTAGGAGGAATGGGGGAAAGGATAATTCTTTGAAAAGAACTTTTTATATAGATCTAACATACATTTAGAACCATATTAATATTTTACATACTCAAAAGATAAAGAGATGGTAGTGACTCAAAATAAAATAGAAAGCAACATAAATGTCCTTATTGTATTTCAGATGAGTAACATAACTAATTTAAGTATAGGGAAGAAGGAGATAGGAACTAATCCAGGTAAATTTTGAAAATTTACCATAAAACAACTTATCAAAAAAGACATTGGAATAAATAGAAAACCTGAAGAGTACTATGTCAAATAATGAAATTGAGTCTGCAATTTAAAGACCTTGTACAAAGTAATATCCAGACTTTCACCAGGGAGTTTCTCCAAATATTTAAGGTAGAAATAGCAGAAATCTTATCAAACTCTTCCAGCAAGTTGAAAAAGTATGAACCCTTTCTAAGTTTTTCTAGGTCAGTATCGCCTTGATGATAAAACTTGATAAAGATGTTATGAGAAAGGAAAAACACAGGTCAATGTTAGGTTTGTTCTAAGAATGCAAAAACCGTTTATCATACAAAACTCAATTGATGTAATTCACTATATTTACAAAAAGTAAAATGAAATAATTTTTAATAAATACAGCAAAAGCATTTGAAAAAATCTAATACCCAGTCTGTTTTTTAAATAAAGAAGAAATAGAGTCTCTTCTACCAGCTAAAGAACAGATGAAATTTCCCTAATCTATGAAGAGTATTTACAAGAAAGTTGAAGCAAATATATACTTAATGGTAAAATATTTAAAGCTTTTCCCCTAAGTTTGGGATCATCACTTCTATTTAATATTATTCTGAAGATCTTAGCCATGAAATAATGCAAAGAAAATAAATAAACGTTGTAAAGATTAAAAAGGAAGAAATAAAAATAATTACTTGCAGACAACACAATTGTGTACATAAAAATATCCAGAGAATCTGTATAGAAACTTAATAGAATTAGTTTGTGAACTTAGCAAGGTCACTAACTACAAGGTCAATGTACTATATATATCTAAGTTTTAAAATTATACTACATATAATACTATCAACAAATATCAAATATACAGAAAGAGATATAAATGAATGTATGTAAGACCTCTACATAGAATACTGCTAAAGCTTTCTTAAGAGAAAATAAGACCTAAATAAATGAAGGGCTATAAGTTCATGAATAGGAAGCATCATTATTGTGAAAATGCCAGTTATCTATAATCTGACCTATAGATTTAATACACCAGTTAGAATCCCAGCAGAATTTTTTTGTTTGTTTAGACTTGATAAGCTGGTTCTGAAATTTATGAGAAAATGCAAAGGGCTAAGAAAAACCAAGATAATCTTAATGAAAAACAAAGCTAAAAGGTTGATAGTATCAGATACCAAAACTTACTATAAAACTATATTAATTATGTGATGTGATATTGGCACACAAATGACCATTTGCAAGAGAACTACACATACATAATTATGAGATTTATGAAAAATGACATTGAGATGAATCACAGATAAAAATGTAAAAGTAAAATAATAAAACTTCTAAATAAAAATAAAGGTGAATAATTTCTTATCTTGGAGTACTTGAAGATTTCCGACACAGGACACAAAAACAGCTATATATAAAAACAGATTAATGAATTGGGCCACATATATAAAGAATTAGAACTCTATTCATCAAAAGATACTATTAAGAGAGTAAAAATGGCTCTGGCCAGTGTGGCTTAGTTAATTGGGCATCATCCTGTGCACAGAAAGGTTGCAGGTTTGATTTCTGGTCAGGGCAACACAGGGGGCATGCAGGAAGCAGCCAATCAATGATTCTCTCTCATTAATGATGTTTCTGTCTCTCCATTCTCCATACTTTCTTTCTAAAACTCAAATTAAAAAAAAATGTTTAAAGAATGAAACAAATAACAGAATGGAGAAGATATCTGTGATACATAAATCTAATAGGACATTTGCAACACATATATCTGACAAATGTTTCATCTTTAGAATATATAAAGAACTTTCATAAATCAACAAGAAAAAGACTCAGTGAAAAGTGGGTGGACAACTAGACACAGAGCACTTAAGTAACTAGCCCAAAGGCATATAGCTAGAAATTAACAAATTCCATTCCAGGTTAGTCTACAATTCTGAAGTTCATATTCTTTTTATCCTATGCTATATCCACAATACCTATTATTATAGATAGTTCTTTGTAGTATTTAAAAAGTAAATTTGTTTTAGTTTATTGGATTTTAAATTTCTTTTTAATTTTACATTTACATGCAAAATTTTTAAATTATTATATAGCTAAATTTGAGTGGATTTAAAAATAATTTCTGGTGTTTTAAATTTAGAAAATACCTTCTCACAATTTTGTTAAATATTCATTCTCATGTATATATATATATATATATATATGACATAAACTGGCTATCACATTGGCATTGGGTATTTTTTCCTTGTTAGCATATTTTTATATACCAATTATTCTGCCTATACTTACACAACTTGTGAAGTAACCCTCCCATAAACTAGCTCACATACATAAAAATTTTAGAAAAAGTGAGTCAACTATTGTTACCTAACAATTTAGTTATAATATACATGGGATAGCATGCAACTTCGTTGCATTTTTTTTTAAATCTCTCAATCATAATGTAATTTTAATATTGAAATATATAAATGCAGCATTGCATGTTGTTTTAAATTTACTTTATAACATGACACATTTGATCTGAAAATTATCTTAAACTTTCCCCACTTTTGGAATGTAGCTGGTAAGGACATTTCTTTAACACAAATTTGTAAAGGGGATTTAGAAGTGAAAATATATGAGTGAACTAACCTGTAAGAGTCCATTAAAATGCTCAGATGTATTATTATGAGTTCAAATTGTGTAATCACAGAGCAGCAGATGTTAGAAAATTATAGTAAGTCGTCTTTTTTTACAGAAACAGTTTAGGCACAGACCAGCATCAATTAAGAATAGAATTGATTTTACTCAGAATACCCAATGTTAGCAGAAGGCATCCTCTTAAATAAAGGACTTGGGTCTCTTGTGAAGAGGCAAACAATAGTCTGTGAGATAAAGTCATTGAAGAAATTGATTCACAAAAAGCATTAAATGAGAATCCAAAGCCATGTTGTACCATAATAGCTGGTCAATGCAAGTAAATGTGAAAAATATAATTGGAAAGTTGATATAGTGCAACTAATGCATGTACCAATGAAAAATAAAACACTGAGTATAGGTGTCAAAAAGTTATTTTCACTTTTTAAGGGATTAAGTATAATGGTACGTTCAAGTCGTTTTATTACTGGATTTCCACCATATTCAAGCTACTTACTAAATGGGGTTCAAAAACCCTGATATACTTACCTGCAGTCTTCCCAAATGATCCTTGACCCGTGAAGATGGGTCTGTACATGCCTTTCACTCACCCATTTACTCTTTGGGCATTTATAGAATTCTACCATGCTAAGTAATATGAGGATGCAAAGTTGGATCAAATATATACTCTTGAGGGAGAAGAGGCTGCTACTTAGAAAACTTTATTAAAAGGTAAAAGGAGATTGCCATTAGAAAAGCACAAATGTAGTGAAGAAAAAAGTCAAAGAGGTGGTTTTCATGTCAAAGTATTAGAGAAGGCTGTGTGAAGAAAGTAATGTTTGAACTGTATCATTAAGGATGCATAGGATTTGGTCATGTAGAAAAAGAAGGAAAGTCCAGGAAAAGAAAACAGCATGAGAAAAGAAAGTGAGAGATTGGAAGTGTCCCATCAAGTAGCTCCATTTGTGCTAAAATATATATATATATATATATGTATCTTTGTATATGTGTATATATATATATAGGGCAATGAGGGGAGAAGCAGTAACAGAAATTTGAATCCATCCTGTCTTTTACTAAAAAGACATATGATTATTTTAAAAACTAGAAGCCCGATGCATGAAAATTTATGTAAGAGTAGGCACTCCTTTCCCCAGCTGCTGGCACCAGCTTCCCCCTGGCACCCAAGACCTGGCTGCTTCCCTCTGGCCACTGGCAGGTGCCCAGGACCTGACTGCTTCGCTCTGACCCCAGCGTAGTCTGAAAGGATGTCTGGAATGACATTTGGAAGGACTTTTGGTGTAAGTAGCATATTACCCTTTTATTATTAAAAACATTTCAAGAAGAAGTATGGCTCTCTGAAATGCCATGTGGATGCCACTATGCCCATGCTGTAGGGGGAATGAGAGAAAGTGCACTTCTTCAGAGGCTGACAGACCTGGATTTATAACTCAGCTCTGTTTGTTGATATGTGTGAAATGGGCATATCATGCAAACCCCCTGAGATTCAGCTTTTTCATCTCTAAAGTGATGCATATTATATTCTAGAGTCACTGTGAGCCTAGTAATAATGATAGGATATGCTTGGAACATAACAGGTATTCAGAAAATAGTAGCTATCATTATGATTTTATATTAATGAGGATTCTTTTGATTGGAATTTAAGAAGCCTGTAGAGACTGATTTAAGCCAATAGGACCTTCTGGGCTTATGTCACTGAAAAATCAAAATACAGTACTGATCTTCTAGAAGTATTAAGTTCAATGTTGCCATGGACTGAATAGTTATGGCCCCTGAAGTTCACATGTTGGAATTTTTTAATCACCTGTGTGATGGTATTTGAAAGTATGAGGGTGGAGCCTCCCTAAATGGGATTAGTGTCCTTTTAAAAGAGGTCCCTTGACTTTTTCCGAAGATGACGGCATAGGTAAACACCTACACTGCTGCCTCGCACAACAATTTCAAAACTACAACTAAAAGACAGAACGGACATTATCCAGAACCATAGGAAAGCTGGCTGAGTGGAAATTCTACAACTAGAAGCAAAGAGAGGGGCTCACAGAGACCCAGAGGAGCTGTAAAAAGCTGAGGTACGGAGAGGTTGCACATGGAGAGAGCGGGTGACAGAGAACCTGGCTGGCTTTCTCTGGCAGGAGGGAGACAGAGTCTCTCAAAGGCATTGAACCCCTTATCCTATGACACTAAACCCCAGGTCCAGCTGAAACTCATATGGGGGGATTTTGGAATGTGAAAAGGGAGAAGTGCATGGAATTTAGGGGCATCGCAAAAGATCAGAAGTCTAGTGGCACACACAGCACTGCGCGAGGAGGACCGACTGCTAATTGTGCTGCTGGCTTTCGGGACTGAGCAGGAGACAGACCCTCCCAACTGCGTCACTTTTAACTCCACTAAACCCCAGTTTCTGGCGAAAACCTGGGGATCCAGATTCATATGGTCCCAGAGCACAGGGGAGCTGGAGGAGCAGTAGTCTAGAGGCACTGAGAGAGATAGAGAAAGAGAGAGAGAGAGAGAGAGAGAGAGTGCACAGGGACTGCTCCAGCTATTGCCCAGTCACATGAGACTCAGGGGCCATGGAGGCGGGCCCAACTGAAAGGCAAGGCAGTCCCTTAAGCCCTGAGACTCCACCCATCCCAAGCTCAACTGAGAGGCTTTTGCGGTTTTGCAAATCTGGTATCATAAGGGTGAATCCAACACAGAAGTTCTCCCATCCTAGTGAAAATGTGGAGACAAAGAAAGAGATCACAAACAAAAGAAATGGAGGAAAACAAATGACTGGATATAGAGTTCAAAACCACGGTTATAACGTTTTTTCAAGAATATCCTAGAAAAGTTGAATAAAGTTAGCGAGACCCAAGAGGAGATGAAAAAGAACCTACTAGAAATGGAAAAGGACCAACTAGAAATTAGTTGGGGTGCCAGAAGAAGAGAGAGAGCAAGATACTAAAAACCTATTTCAGGAAATAATGACTGAAAACTTCCCACATCTGGTAAAAGAAATAGACCTACAAGTCCAGGAAGCACACAGAACCTCATATAAAAGGAATCCAAAGAGGACTACACCAAGACACATCATAATGAAAATACCAAGAGCAAAAGACAAAGAGAGAATATTGAAAGCAGCAAGAGAAAAACAGTTCATTGCCTACAAGGGAGCACCCATACGACTGTCAGCTGATTTCTCAACAGAAACGATGTAGGCCAGATGGGTGTGGCAAAAAATATTCAACATGATGAATAGCAAGAACCTACAACCAAGAATAATCTATCCAGCAAAGCTATCATTCAGAATTGAAGGGCAGATAAAGAGCTTCACAGATAACAAAAAGCTAAAGGAGTTCATCAATTCCAAACCAGTAGTATATGAAATGCTGAAAGGTACTCTTTTAGAAGAGGAAGAAGAAAAAGGTAAAAAATAAACAATTATGAACAACAAATACGTATCTATCAACAAGTGAATCTAAAAATTAAGTGAATTAAAAATTTGATCAACAGAATAAACTGGTGAATATAATAGAATCAGGAGCACAGAAAGGGAGTGGACTGATAATTCTCAGGGGGAAAAGGGTGAGGGGTGTACAGGTAGAGACTGGACAAAAATCATACACCTATGGATGAGGTCAATGGGGGGGAGGTAAGGGTAGAGGCAGGGGAAGGAGCCAGGTGGAGGGGAGCTATGGAGGGGGAAAAAAGAGAAAAAAATGTAATAATCTGGATAATAAAGATTTAATTAAAAAATAAATAAATAAAATAAAATCTAAAAAATAAAATAAAAGAGGCCCCTTGCCCCTTCTGCCATATAAGGCACAGTAAGAAGACAGACACCTATGAACCAGGAAGCTGGTGCTTGCCAGACACCAAATTTTCCAGTGTTTTCATCGTGACACAGCCTCCATATTATGAGAAATAAATTTCTATTGTTAAGCCATCTAGACTATGATGGCATTTTGTTATAGAAGCCCACATAGATTATTTTTTTAGTTAAATCTTTATTATTCAGATTATTACATTTGTTTCTCTTTTTTCCCCTCCATAGCACCCCTCTACCCAGCTCCTACCCTTCCCTCCCTCCCATTGATCTCATCCATAGGTGTATAATTTTTGTCCATTCTCTCCCTGTACACCCCTCTCCCCTTCCCCCCTGAGAATTATCAGTCCACTCCCTGTCTGTGCTCCTGATTCTAATATATTCACCAGTTTATTCTGTTGATCAAATTTTTAATTCACTTAATTTTTAGATTCACTTGTTGATAGATATGTATTTGTTGTTCATAATTTTTTGGCTTTTACCTTTTTCTTCTTCCTTTTCTACAAGAGTACCTTTCAGCATTTCATATAATACTGGTTTGGAGTTGATGAACTCCTTTAGCTTTTTCTTCTCTGTGCAGCTCTTTATCTGACCTTCAATTCTGAATGATAGCTTTGCTGGATAGAGTAATCTTGGTTGTAGGTTCTTGCTATTCATCATGTTGAATATTTTTTGCCACTCCCATCTGGCCTGCATCGTTTCTGTTGAGAAATCAGCTGACAGTCGTATGGGTGCTCCCTTGTAGGTAATGAACTGTTTTTCTCTTGCTGCTTTTAATATTCTCTCTTTCTCTGTTGCTCTTGGTATTTTAATTATGATGTGTCTTGGTGTAGTCCTCTTTGGATTCCTTTTATATGGGGTTCTGTGTGCTTCCTGGACTTGTAAATCTATTTCTTTCAGCAGATGTGGGAAGTTTTCAGTCATTATTTCTTTAGATAGGTTTTCAGTATCTTGTTCTCTCTCTTCTGGCACTCCCACAATTCTGATGTTGGTACGCTTGACACTGTCCCAGAGTCTCCATACATTATGTTCACATTTTTGGATTCTTTTTTCTTCTTGCTTTTCCAGTTGAGTGTTTTCTGATTCTTTATATTTCAAATTTTTGACTTGATTCTTGCCTTTCTTTAGTCTGCTGTTAGGACTCTGTATAATATTTTTATTTCAGTCATTGTATGTTTAATTTCTAGTTGGTCCTTTTTCATCTTCAGTTGGACCTTTTCCATCTCTAGTTGGCTCTTTTGCATCTCTAGTTGGTCCTTTTTCATCTCCTCTTGGCTCTTGCTAAGTTTATCCAACTTTTCTAGCATATTCTTGAAAAACCTTATAAGCATGGTTTTGAACTCTATATCCAGTCGTTTTTTTCCCTCCATTTCTTTTGTTTGTGATCCCTTCCCTTGTCTAGGCATTTTCACTATGCCAGGGAAACTTCTGTGTTGGATTCAGCCTTATGATACCAGACTTGCAAAACCACAAAAGCCTCTCAGTTGAGCTTGGGAGGGGTGGAGTCTCAGGGCTTAAGGGACCACCTTGCCTTCCAGTCGGCCCCACCCTCCACGGCCCCTGAGTCTCACATGACTGGGTAATCGCTGGAGCTGTCCTTGTGTGCGCGCCCGCAGCCCGCAGTGCCTCTAGACCTCTGCCTTTCCAGCTCCCCTGCGCACCAGGACCCCAGGAGTCTAGGTCCCCAGTGTTTCACCTGAAATAGGGGCTTAGTGGAGTCAGAAGTGGCACAGTAGGGATGGTCTGTCTCCCGCCCACTCGCGAAAGCTAGGGGCACAATCAGCAGTCTGTCCTCCGCGAAGTGCCATGCGGGAACAGTTCTCTGATCTTTGCGACTCCCCTAAATTTCCGTGCACCTCTCCCTTTTCACAGTCCAAACTCCCCCCGTATGAGTTTCGGCTGGATCTGGGGTTTAGTGTCGTAAGATAAGGGGTTCAATGCCGTTGGGAGTCTCTGTTTCGCTCCCAGCAGAGAAAGCCAGCCAGGTACTTCGGCACCCGCTCTCTCAGCGTGCACGTCTCCGTACCTCAGCTTTTTGCAGCTCCTCTGTATCTCCGTGAGCCCCTCTCCTTCCCTCTAACTGTAGTAGAACTTCCACTCAGCCAGCTTTCCTGTGGTTCTGGATGATGTCCGTTCTGTCTTTTAGGTGTAGCTTTGAAATTGTTGTGCGAGGCAGCAGTGTAGGTGTTTACCTATGCTGCCATCTTGGATTCTCTAGCCCACATAGATTATTATTATGGCACATGCCATCCCTCTCTTTCTGAATCTTTCTCCATTGCTTGCCTGTGTGGGCTCCATTCTCATTCAGGCTTTTTTCATGGGGTAGCAAAAATGGCTTTTGGAAGTGGAGGAGGAGGTTGGTGTCAGTCCCTTAAATTACATAAGCATTAGGAAAAGAAGTATATATTAAAAAAAAGGTTCACTCAGAAAATAAACAAACAAACAAACAAAAAACATGTCCACTACTGCTAGTGTCTCAGCTATTGATTTTCAGTTTAGTCATTGGCCTGCCATTTCTATAGTGGAATTTAAGCAGAGTGTAGCAGTTTGAATTTCCTTCAGATGCAACTAACATAAACTCTGGCTCCAAAACTGAGGACATTTATTTAAATTTTAATGGTAAGTCTCAAGTAAAGGATACATCAAAGTCATTGGCTTAATGATGTCACTAAGGGCCTGAGATCTTTCATTTCTCTATTCTGCCCTCTTGCTGGGGTTTTCTTCCTCAAGTAGTATGATGGCTGCATCACTCTCAGGCCTAGAGACAGAAGAGAGACTATCTCTTCCTATGGCTGTCTGTTAGGACCAAGGACATATTTCCTGGAATTTATACCTCTTACCCACAACAGCAAACTTCTCTCATACTTCATGGGCCAGAATTGTGTTACATACTCATTTCCAAGACAGTTACTGACCTGGCTCATGATACTCATCAAAAATGTAATGATATTTGAGAAAGGACCCCCACTGTTTGCCACACATGGAACTGGATGTGAAAGCAAGTTTCAGAAGCTTGGTTAAATGTGTATAACAAATACAATAGAAGAATAATTCTCAGAGACTATGCTTGGAATCCTGATCTAAAAATGGAAGCTCTTTTGAGTATAAAAATAGGTAAAAATAGACTCTGCCCACCCAAGTAATAGATGACATGCATTATAGAATGTGCAATTATGCCACTTAATGTGTAGATGAGACTGTCTGCCTGGCACCCCATGAGCTGCATGCCATCTAAGACAATTTGTGCCACTTAACTGAAGAGCAATTTAATAGTAAGTAGTGATTATTCACACTAGCACGAACTAATATCCTGACATAACATGGAGAATCTCTCAGTTATATCTTTATTTAGGAAAATAAAAACATGTCTAGAGTTTGTAGCAGATATCTCAAAATGGCACTGTAGCTGCTAATATGTACTTGGGGGTAAATGGAACACCCACCCACATCCTCTCTAGAGAAGCAGACTTAATGTGAGAGCAAATTGGATAGGAAGCCTACTACTCCATTTATCCTGTCTGAGAATTTGGATTAGTGGTCTTTCCATTAACTCTCTTGACAACAGCTTTGAATTTCCCCCATGAATCTGCCTGCCTGGAATGGCTCATGTGCTATTTATCTTCATCTGCATTTGTACTGCATGTCTGAATTCATGAATTACAATGACTTTATTTGAATGGAAAGGTTTCTATGGAGAGTTAAATTCATAAAACCAATCCGAGGCCTCTTTTTCCTCTCAAAGAAATAAACTTTTTAAATTAAAAAAAAAATTTCTTATTTTACCTGGACTGGGGGCAACCAAATAAAAATTGGCACACTCAGTTATTTAATTATTTGGCTCTGTAATTTCTTCCTGTAGCATATTTGAATGTATGCTAGAGTTGCTGAACTGTTACATTATTCAATATGAGTTGAATTTGTTCCATACTTGCCTGTCTTAAATGCTTGAGATATAAATATTTTCATACAAAAGCATTGTAGGGTATACTACATATGGAAATAGTCTTCATCTCATTTTAATAAATACTTATTGAATTCCCTATAAAGACAATTTCCAGTACTTCAAAATCTTTACAATCCAGAGACCGAAAAGTACACAATTATAGAACAGTACCATCCCTACTATAGTGGTAGGTGGTAGCTAGACAGTTTGCTAGTATGGGAAAAGGTTATCACCACAGCCTTTGAATGTTATCTTAGTTTGTTTAGGCTGCTATAGTAAAATGCCAAAGACCAGTGGTCGGCAAACTGTGGCTCACAAGTCACATGCAGAGATTTGGCTCCTTGAGTGTGGCTCTTCCACAAAATACCACAGCCTGGGTGAGTCTATTTTGAAGAAGTGGTGTTGGGAAAAGTTTAAGTTGAAAAAATTTGTCTCTCAAAAGAAATTTCAATTGTTGTATTGTTGATGTTGACTGATGAGTTTGCAGACCACTGCCATAGATTGTGCTTAGAAACAACAGAAAGTATAAAAACAAAGTGCTAGCAAATTCAATGACAGCAGTTCTCACTGTGTCCTCACATGGTGGAAGGGGCAAGGGAGCTTTATGGAATCTCTCTCTTTTTTATGTATGCATGTATGTATGTATTTATTTATATTGAATTTATCAGGATGACACTGGCTAACAAAATTATTATAGACTTTAGGTGCAAATTTCTACAACACATCATTTGTACACTCTATTGTATATTCACTACACCAATCAAATCTCCATCCATTACCAATCATCCTCCTACTAGTGGCCCGGTGCATAAAATTCATGCATGGGAGGAGGGGGTTCCCCTCAGCCCAGCCTGCACCCTCTCACAGTCTGGGAGCCCTCAGGGGCAGGAGGTGACCTGATGATCAGGGGAAGATGACACCTCCATCACACCTCTGCTGCTGCCACTGCCAGCAGTGCAAGTCTCAGCCAGCCCTGGCTACCTGAGCCTCAGGCTGGCCCTGGGTGGTTGGGGGGCTGAGGGAACTAGGCGCCACCATCTTGTGGCTGTGGGTACCTCCATCTTTGAGGGAAGGGCGGTCAACCAGCATATTCCCTCTTTATTAGATAGGATACCTTCCTCTACCTCCCACCCCCCCTGCCCTGAAATCAACATGCTATTGATCTTGTCCATGATCTTTTTTGCTCAACCTCTTCACCATCATCTGACACAGCTCTCTAGCCTTCGCCCAACTGCTGTCAGCCTGCTCTATCTATGAGTCTGTTGCTCTTTTTGTTTGTTAGTTCATTTTGCTCATTAGATTTCACATAGGATTGAAACCATAAGGTACTTGTTTTTCTCTGACTAGCTTTTATACCATCACCAAGCCCACTCATGAGGGCTCCACCTTCATGACATCACCTCCCAAAGGCCCTATTTTCTAATACTGTCACATTGGCGGTTAGGATTTCAACATATAAATTTCAGGGGAATGCATTCAATCTATAGCTATAGCTCTGAAATACATACCTGAGAATGGCACTTATATTCATTTAGTACCAAAGTACTACAAACTGGGTAGCTCACATAACAAATTTATTCTCTCAGCCTTCTGGAAATTAGAAGTCCAAAATCAAAGTATTGTCAGGGCCATTCTATGACTGAAGACCTATGAAGAAATCCTTTCTTGCCTGCTCTCACCTCTGATGGGTACTGGCACTCCTTGGTATTACTTAGTTTGTAGCTGCATCACTCCAGGCTCTCCCTTTATTGTCACCTTACCTTCCTCCTTGTGTCTGAAAATCTCCCTCTCCTCATACAGACACCATTAATTGGGTGTAGGACCACCCTAATATAATATGACTTCATTTTAACGGGATTACATCTGTAATACTCCATTTTCAAATAATACATTCGCAGATTCCTAGGATTAGGACTTCAACAACATATCTTTTGGGGAGATATAATTCAACCCACAACAATATTGTAGAAAGAGTAAGAGTTATTAAGGTCAAGAAGAGCATGAATGTGTCTCTGTACAAAGGAATAGAGGTGAGAGGGATTTGGGATCCATAATGAGTTGAAACAGGCCAGGTTTGTGGGCTAACACCATCTGTGACCTTCTCTAAGTAACCACTCAACTCTAATCATTTTGTCTTTCTCCTTAATTGCAATCAAATTTTATTTGTCCTTGATACTTTCCCTTCAGACACTTTGTAGGCTACTGGTTATTGTCTGGCTAGGTCATTAACTGGTTAACCTGATTCTTTTGTGATAGAATCTTAAAATAGGTATCAGTAGGTAAATGTATTTACCCCTGTGAGGTGATACACTTACCTTTTAACAGTACTGTCTGGTCTGTTACAAAGAACTAAAGGAGTGATTATAATAAAATAACAAATACAAGTAAAGAAATTTTGCTAAGGAATTGCCATTGGGTTTCTGAAATCATTTTCTCTGCTAATTATTTCTCCTATCCCATACTCCTTGACAAAGAGCCTGTCCCCATAGCCCCTGCTAAGTAGGCAGGTAGCCCAGTAGGCAGACACCTGACCCAAGTTATGCCATTGAGAACCTCCCTTTGAGGAATTTGGGTTTGGGACACTGAGGCTCTAGTGACTCTGTGGCAGCCTTAGGACAGAAAATGATGCAAAGCTGAGGCCTGTAGACATTCTGACCTGTGCATCTCAAAACATGGAAAGCCAGTCTGTGGAGAATGGAATGAAGAAAAAAACCTTCTGAGGAACAAAGATGAAAGACATGTTGTCCTAAAGAGACAAATATCTTTTCCAGAGGGGGTTTCATGCTTTTGTGAGACCATATTGTGCTTCTAGTCCTTGAATCTTTAAACACACACACACACACACACACACACACACACACACACACACACACAGACACCTTTTTCTTAAGCTTACGGGAGTGTGTTTCATTCTCTTGTAACCAAACCATTCTTGACTAAAAATCCCTTAACCTCCTGTGTCTAGAACTGGCTCTGAATAGACCCATAAATCCTGAAATATACAGGCATCCTCCCATTATCTTCATCCTCTTTTGGAAGGTAAACCTCCTCAGCTACCATCCTTCAAGCTTCCTTTTCCAGGCCATATCCCCTGTCTACTCTTGTGTGGAAATGTTAGCTCACTTGGGAGAGCATTCTGCCTCATCTAAAACGAAGACCTTTGAAGATGGATAAAGTTCTCCGTAAGAAAGTTGAACATATTACATTAGTATTACAAATACCATGTGTATACTTTTTTTCCAATAAAACAACCCTCTTTGCCGTGAAAGGTTTGACTCAGTGTTTGGAGTGTCTGCCTCGATTCCGGTAGAGGGCATGTACCTTGGTTGTGGGCACATCCGCAGTGGGGGGTGTGCGGGAGGCGGCTGGTCGATATTTTTCTCTCATCGATGTTTCTGACTCTCTATCTCTCTCCCTCTCTGTGAAAAAAATCAATAGAATATATTTTTTAAAAAATCCTCTTTGTTGCCAAGACCGGTTTGGCTCAGTGGATAGAGCGTCGGCTTGCGGACTGAAAGGTTCCAGGTTCGATTCCGGTTGGGGGCATGTACCTTGCTTGCGGGCACATCTCCACTGTGGGGCGTGCAGGAGGCGGCTGATCGATGTCTCTTTCATCGATGTTTCTGACTTTCTATCTCTCTCCCTTCCCCTCTGTAAAAAATCAATAAAATATATTTTAAAAAATCCTCTTTGTTGCTAAAATGAGAAATGACTTTGAGGGTATAAACCAATGACTTTAGGATGAATTATTGTCCTACTCTATACCTTCCTTAAATGAAGCTTGCAAGATTAATTGCAACCTTGAGTGTTCCTATATTGAAGCATGTTCATTTAGCTTTTGCCTTCTAGAAATATGGCA
The DNA here is from genome assembly GCA_011751065.1 of Lasiurus cinereus. NCBI lineage: Eukaryota > Metazoa > Chordata > Mammalia > Chiroptera > Vespertilionidae > Lasiurus > Lasiurus cinereus. Next base: position 49,257,794 of record JAAGEH010000018.1, read on the forward strand.
TGATTCATGTCCTACAAACTTAAACATAAAGGAAACAGGAAGTAATATATACACATCTGAAAGATAAGTTATTTATAAAGATTTGTACATGATTACTGGGACTTCTCACTCAAGACAAGAACATTTTGACAACATAAAGGACAAATGGAGTTTGTTCCAACAGAGTTGGCTGTCTTTTATCTCATAACTGCAGCAGGATAGTTAAAGTAAATTATGGTTGAAATCATCTGACAAAAATGCATTTTATGCTGAGGAATCAGTGTGATTAAACTGTCATTTCGTGAAGAAGGGTTCAAGTTCAAAATATCTCTTAATTTGTAGTATATTGTCCACTTTCAAGATTCCTGTTTCTCTTTTTGAACATTCTTCTGTCAATTTGCAAGTGTGCAAGTCTAATTTGAGTCATTATAGACTGGTTCCTGAGGGAGTCTAGCATAGGTTAGACTGTATTCAACAGGTCAACTCTTTTATGCTCTGCCTCTACCACCTCAGTTCCTCAGTGTGCTTCTCAAATAGTTAGATCTATTCCAGTGCTTCTCAACCTGTGGGTCACGACCCCTGTGGGGGTCGAACGACCCTTTCACAGGGGTTGCCTAAGACCATCGGAAAATGCAGATATTTACATCACGATGCATAACAGTAGCAAAATTTCATGGTTGGGGGTCACCACCACATGAGGAACTGTATGCAAGGGTCGCGGCCTTAGGAAGGTTGAGAACCACTGATCTATTCCCAATTGCTGTGGGGTTGGAATGAAAGGCAGCAAGGAAAGACATGGGGTTGACCTCATAGTGGTTCTCCTTCCCTCTGATCTATAAGCCACCAGAGGAATCACACTAGATAGCCTGGGAAATCTGTAACTGCTTTAGGAAGCATCTGTGTTGGCTCCAAGATCTGTAATTGGACTAGAACCTCAGCTCTATGTCTATTCTAGTGATACTCTTTACTCAATCTATCCCCATCTCATGCCCAAGATACAAAAAAACGTAGATAAGCTTCATTAGAATGAGTAATGGTATTTCTCATGTTCATTCTTTCATTATTCACATGGATTAGCACATAGTGACATCCAGCAGTGATTATTAGATTATGAATGATTTTTCTATAGACTCTCATAACTGTACTCACCTCTTATTTCTCTGACCATTCCTAAATACTGTTTCCTTTCAGACTCCTTGATCAGCCCTGCATGTCTTCTATCTCTATCCAGCCCCATGTCCTTGACTACTCCTGTTTGCTTAGCTAAGGAGTCACTACTGTAGCTTATGGCCCGCTGAATCCTATCCAAGCTAAAAGAGATTCCCACAGCTGATTTCTCAAGGGCCTTTGAATTACAAGTAGGTCAGGGATTTATTCACAGATTAGTGACTCTGGTTTAAGATAAAATCAGATCATCCCTCTGGCTCAGGGATGGAGAATATGAGTACATGGTTATTCTACTGTATTTTTCTGTATGCTATTCATCCATATCCATTCTGAGTAGATTGATGTAGTAACTGAGAATAGAAACTAACCATATGATGCAAAAACATGCAAAGTAACTTAATCTTTAGTCCTTCATTTCTTTTGAAAAATTATAGTAGGAGTTTACATGTATTGAGGTCTTACTAATTTAAGCACTATGCTACATACTTTACTGCAGTGTTTCCCCCTATAATTTGTATAACAAATCAACAAATTATGTACTATTATAACTTCCCAGTTTTACAAATTTGGAAGCTGAGATTCAGAAATTAAATAACTTATCCAAAGCTTGGAGACCTTTTACAACTCCATGAGTACATTCCAATTGAGGACTAGGTAAGTGACTCTACCCTGCCCTATTCGAGGGGATGCCTTTCATGTAGATTCTAATGTTGACCAAAGCGGTAGCATGGAGTTGAGTCATAACTTAACCATAGGCCAGCTTGACTTCAAAGCCCAGGATCATCACCACTGAGCTACACTGGTTTCTGAGATAAACATTTTGGTTTTAGAAATATGATCTGTCCTTTTTATCAAGCAAATAGAGGGATACATTGGGATGTATTATATTACCGTGCAAGTGTTAGCCATTTTTTTTTTGTATGTGCAATACTTAACACAAAAAGTCTCAGGTTGTTTGGAGCAGAGCCATTTCAGACTTAATGACACTCACTGGTGGAGCATGTATTTAACCACATCAGGGGCCAGAAGAGATCAGTGTATGCATGCAAAAAATGGTTCATAAGTGAATTTTGGGCTACTTTTTGTTTATGATATAAAACAATGACACCACCCCTCCTTCAAAAATACATAATTAAATTCTGTATCCATCAAGCATTTTAAAAAGCCAATGTCTAATTAAAAATCAGAAGGAATCTAAGTGCAAAACAAAAGAATGATTTAATAAGCTATGAAATAGAATTGTACAGGATGGGGCAGAAGTAGGTGTACTATTCTTTGTATGGAAAATAATTCAATCCCTAATAAATACTAATATAAAAATAAACTGTGTTTTGTATACTCACACCTATAAACCTACTTTTGGCCCACCCTGGGTATTATTGCCACATAATATAGTGTATATGCATATGAAAAAACACTGGAAGAGAATATGCTCCCCAAACAGGTAATTATCATATTTAAATAATGGCATTATTATGTGTATGTGATTCATTTTGTTGTTGTTTCTCCTTTTTCACATTGGTTCTATAAAGTTTACAAAAAAATTTTAAAAGGAAAAACAAAAATAATTTCAAAGTATATTTTGCATATGAGAAAAATACAATTTAAACATTTGTTTAGCAGCTCGATTTTCCTACCAAAGCAAGAAAAAATTTCAGTCAGAATTGTTCGTTCCATAAACTCATCCCACACTGCTGCAATTATCAAATAATTCAGGCGGGCATAATGGCCAGTTCATCTAAAGATCACTGCCTTTATAAACACATTGTAAACCATAAATTATTGTAATTTATGAAATTCAGTAGAACAGTGAGATTATGTTTGTCTTCCTAAGCATCTATCAGAGAAAATATTAGTAATTAGTTTATATACAATTTGTTATTTGATTTTTGAAACTGGTACTTCAGCATTTTCTTTTTTGTTCCATTTTGGTAAACTCTCAGTTTGCAAATACTGTGTTCTAGAGTCAGAGCCCATCATGTTCTAAAATGAATTGCCAAAATATCTCATTTTCATTTTGTCATTTGTAAGAGTGACATTGAAAGACAAAAGAAAATTCTGACTGGTGCTGATGATTGACTGGTGCTGAACATTATGATTTTCAATGATAATTTTAAGAAAAATTTAGTCATAAAAATAAATGAACCCAAGGCAAAATGAATCAGTCTTGGCCCTACGAATAATATTTCAGCTCTTTTTTTCTATTACTTTTTGGTTGCTTTTCATGCAAACAAGTGTTGTTGAAAAATTGCAAGATCCTGTTGAAGAAGAATGCTTGTCTTCTCTTAGCCTTAGGGTCACAAGTAGAGGTGGGAGAAAGTCGAAAATGCAAACATTACATCAGGAGGTACAACTATGTTGAAATATCCATGTCATTTTAGAGGTGACAGTTGTTGCCACCTTCATGTGGACTAGCCTAAACTTGGATGGAATGCTGGCACAGTCACAACTTAGAATCTGAAGTCAGTTGCCTGGGTTGGAGACCAGACTTCCTCATTTTCCAGTTCTGTGATATGGGGTATGCTACTCAATTCCTCACCTCTGTAACAGAGTTACTGTCAAAAGAGATAAAAGTGTGCAAGTATTTTATAAAACACGATACTAGTACGCAATGACCTAGTAAATATTTTACAGTTTAATATGAATAATGCAGGTATGATAAATTTCCTTCAAATCTCAAGCTGTGCCTTTTTTCATTGTCTCTGCTACTCAGACTCTTGGCCTTAGGTTCCCTTGGTTCTGGCATCCAGACTATCTCTGGCCCACACAGCCATCTTCCCATTGGACTGTGCACACATTTAGGTGTCCCCCTTGACCTTGATACACTTTTCTCCCAGGCTCATTTCTAGCCCCATGGAACCCTTCTCCCCTCTTACACCCTTCCTTATCCCACCAAAAGACAATCAGTCAACAAGACTGGGAATCCAAGAAGAGCAGATTTATAAGAACAGAAGGCTAAAAAATATCCAAACATGGCTAGGCTGGGTTGAGTTGAAATGCCTATGGGACCCCACATCCCGCTACCCCAAAGAGATGTTTAGGAGGTTGTTGGGACTGGAAATATAGATTAAGAAATTATAAGCCCATTAGGGAAAGTGTGCCTGAAGAGAATATAAGTAGATTCTAAGTAGGGTAAGAAACAGATCCATTCATTGGATTGACTTTACAAGGTCATGAGTAACCTTCAACAAGAGCAATTTCCAAAGAGAAGCAAGCATAGTTTTCGCCACATTACAGTGAGATCAAAAAATTGGGGGAGGAATGTCTTGATAGTCAATGGCCTGCAACTATTTGTAGGTTTTATGTATCAGCCAGCCAAAGGCAGACAGGGTGGACAGGCTGCAGCGTGCTTTTCATAGAACAGTGGTAGGGGCAGGACTTGGATTCTTTGAGAAAGCTCACATTGAGATTTGAAGAAAATTTATTATACCTGCATTATTCGTATTAAACTGTAAAATATACCAGACCTATTGCAGACACAGTGTTGTATTTTGTTTTGTTTTTACATATTTGCAAGACAAATAAATGAAGAAGAGCATATGGAACAATTTACTCTGAATTTATCATGAAATGGGAAAATCCTAATTTTTATGATATTTATGAAAAAATTGATTATATGACATATATGTATATATAGGGGATGATAGGTCAGTGATTGGCAAACCATGGCTGGCAAGCCACATGCAGCTCTTTGGCCCCTTGAGTGTGGCTCTTCCACAAAATACCATGGCCTGGGCGAATCTATTTTGAAGAAGTGGCATTAGAAGAAGTTTAAGTTTAAAAATTTGGCTCTCAAAAGAAATTTCAATTGTTGTACTATTGATATTTGGCTCTGTTGACTAATGAATTTGCCAACCACTGATATAGGTGGGCAATGAATATATAGAAAATGTAAATATAAAGAAATATATGCTATCTCTTTTTTTTAATGTTTTGGGGAGAGGAATAGAGAGATAGAAACATCAATTGGTTGCCTCCTGCGTATCCCCTACTGTGCCCTAATGGGGACTCGAACCGTGACCTCCTGGTTCATAGGTCAATGCTCAACCATGTAGCCACACAGGTTGGGCTGTGTTAACTTTTTTGAGAATGGTATTTTTATAGCATTTCCAAAGAAGCAGGAAGTGTACTGTATTCCCTAGGAAGATGATAACGTGTGGCAGATCTGTCATATTATCAGAAAATATCTCAATCTGAGTGAGGGTTGGCTGGGTGTAACTGTGTCTCTGGGAAATCCCTTAGTGAAGAGGAGGACCCAATGCTGCCTTTTCAATTGGTAGTGGACAAAGTGGAAACTGTGAGGGCTGTGATGGAATGGGTTTGAAATGGACTCAAGCAGCCAAGAGTTCTCCCTTCTCCCTGTACCTTGATGCCGTTTCTCTTAGTCATCCCTCTTGGAAATCATCAAAATAGTGACACTAGTTTATAATCACTTCTGGAGATCCATGTTTGAAATTTCTTGCTAATTGAGAAGAGAAAACTTAGGGGGTTGGAGGCAGAAGCTGCTTTTCCAATTTAAAAAAAAAATTCTAAAGGCAAAATAAATGAGCGGTTCTTTTTAAGATTATGGGTACTAATTACTATAACATTGTATTAGAGATTCAGTGAAAATGATTACTAAAATCTTTCCTGTGAGAGAAGTATAGTAATGTCCACTTGTTGCAGAGTGCTGCCCAATAAGGTTTATTAAACAATTTATGCTTACTTACATAGGATCAAAATATATCCCTAAATAAGTTGTAGAGAGGAAGCATTATCAATCTCTCTCCTAGCTCATAGGGTCTGGAGTTGCTCCATCTAAATTCTCATTTTTTGTAGATGTCCTAAGATGTTGAGAAGGAAGCTGCCCCACAGAGTAAAGTCTCACAGAGTCAAGGGGCACAGACAAGCATGGGTCCTGGTAAATGGCATCTGGAGAGAAGATGACACACCAATGAAAGAAACAACAAAGTCCCTGGGTAGACTGTCCATGCTTGCCAGAATGAAGTGGTAATAGGATGATGACTTCCTCCCTCCCCACTTGTGAGCATTTGAACACTGCCCCTCAAGGTGATTTCATGAAGTCATGACCCTTTATGACTTCATGCCATACTTGGGGTGCAGGTGTCCCAGCGATGTTGCCCAGGAGCCTTCTACCTAGAAGTTTCTAAGTCCTTTCTTCTCTAGGGTGTTGCAACTCTCTGCTTCTCTCCTCCTACCCACATTTGAGGAGTATTTCCTTGGCTGGAGAAATCCTCCTCTTTCCTGTCTGCTTTTAAAAAAGCATCTTGTCCATAGATGCAAATCCTTTTTCTTTTAAGTCCTCTGGTGGGAAAAATCGTTCTTACCGTTAAACCCAGAGTTTTTGTTTCTGTGTGTTTTTTTTTAAATATATTTTATTGATTTTTTACAGAGAGGAAGGGAGAGGGATAGAAAGTCAGAAACATCGATGAGAGAGAGACATTGATCAGCCGCCTCCTGCACGCCCCGCACTGGAGATGTGCTCGCAAGCAAGGTGCAAGCAAGGTACATGCCCCGACCGGAATCGAACCTAGAACCTTTCAGGCCGCAGGCTGACGCTCTATCCACTGAGCCAAACCGGACTCGGCTAAACCCAGAGTTTAATCAATCAAAGCCAGTTCCTCTTTTTCATAGTAGGCAAAACTGTTTAAACTTTAAACCCTTCAAAGGCAGTTAAGAAAGGGAAGAAAAACAAAAGAGCTAATCGCCATATTAGGGCAGCTTATTTATACGCTGCCAAAATAACAAAAATCTAATTTTTATGTTTTGTCAGAGTTGAAGTTACAAACTAACAGATTAAGAAAAATAGACACATAACTGAAAAACCAACTTAATCTGATTGGTTTTGTGCAGGCAAATGTGCTGGCTATGAATTCAGGGTTTTCTTTACAACTCACAGACAGACAATATTGTGCTGGTTTTCTCAATTTTGTGGATTTGAGTTAAAGGTCTTTTTCTATTTGACCAACACTGGTGTCTTTGTACATCGAGATGTTAAAATTTTGGATTGGAAGTTAACTAAGCCTTAGTATAACTGTGTGTGTTTTTTATTGTTGTTTGTTTTTTATATATATTTTATTGATTTTTTGCAGAGAGGAAGGGAGAGGGATAAAGAGTTAGAAACACCAATCACCTGCCTCTGGCACACTCCCTACTGGGTATGTGCCCACAACCAAGATACATGCCCTTGACCAGAATGAAACCTGGGACCCTTGAGTCCACAGTCTGATGCTCTATCCACTGACCCAAACTGCACAGGGCCTTGGTACAATTGTTTTATTCACTAAGGAGCCCAAAGGTTTTTGCAGGAAGGGTCAAATACTATTTAAACCATAAAATGTGAGTGCATGATGGAAGAGACCTCATCCTGGTGTCTCTCCTACTTTCATATCAATTCAATAACAAAATTAATTTTTAATCTTTAAAAACTCAGCATTTGATTTAGATAGCAGAAGCAGCTGGAGCCCAGCATGCTCACTCTCCTAAGTGGGCTCTATTTGCAACTAACATGCTTTCCTTTCACAGGTCAACTCACATGTTCTATTTTAGAGAGACATTAAGAAAGAAAGAAAGAAAGAAAGAAAGAAAGAAAGAAAGAAAGAAAGAAAGAAAGAAAGAAAGAAAGAAAGAACACATTTCGCTTCCATGGTGTCAGATTTTTTTTACCAAGATTGTTTTCACATTGTTGAGCAGAATAAAAGGGATGCCATTTTTCAAAATTCAAAGAACTGTATTTCCATGCTGAACACTCATGCTGTTTAGATTTTCTTTCGTCATCTCTGCCCCTTTCACCTCCACAAAATACTATTTTTTTTCCAAAATATTGTTTTTTTTATCAGATATATTCATGCTTCACTCAAATAACAATTCACCAGTCAGGCTTTCCCTGCCCACCCTCAGGATGAAATTGAGAGATAATTTAGGAGGCTATTTAACTAGTCCAGACAAGATACATCAGAGTAACCTGACTAGAATGGTAGCAGTAGAGGTAGAGAAATGGGAAGAAATGGATAGTGGTTTCATTGTTGAGTATTTACTATGTGTCAGACAAGATACCAGGTCTTTATATATATATCTCATTTACCTCATCTACCCTTTATTTTATTTTATCTATCTATCTATCTATCTATTTAATTTTATTTATTTACTTATTTTAATTTAATTTAATTTTTATTTTATTTTATTTTTAATCCTCACCCAAGGATATTTTTCCCATTGGTTTTCAGAGAGTGGAAGTGGGGAGGTAGAGAGAAACATAGAAATGAGAGAGATACATCTATTGGTTGCTTCCCCTTCCCGCACATGCCCTGATGGTGCTGAGGATCAAATCTGCAATCCAGATACGTGCCATTGATCAGGAATTGAACCCACAACCCCTTGGTGCACAGGCTGATGCTCTAACCACAGATCAACCCAGCCAGGACTGATCTACCCTTTACTGAACTTAAAGAAGAGTTGCAATATCTGTAGTGTATAAATGTGGAGATTGACCCTTATGGAGGTTTAATAACATGCCACAGTCACATATAATTTGGGGGGCTGCAATTTGTATTCAGGTCTGATTGATGAAAGCAAGAGAGAAAAAGGAAGAGGAAAAAATATATCTTTATATCTGTGTATAGAGGCATCTATAATAATAAAAGCATAGTATGCTAATTAGACCAGAGATCCTTCTGGATGTCCTTCTGTCCTTCCAGATGAAGCCAGGGCTACAAGAGAAGCCTGGGTCCCAAGTGCCTGCCAGCGGCCGGAGGGGAGCCTGGGTCCTAGGTGCCAGAAGGACGTCAGTGCTGGCAGCCAGGGGAAGGAAGGCCTACTCTTGCATGAATTTCATGCATCAGGCCTCTAGTAGATGGATAAAAAAAATAGATATAGGCCTATCTAAATCTGTGATAGAATATTGTGTGTCGACTTCAGAGGATGCTTTTGGAAGAGATTAACATTCAAACTGGTGAACTTTGAGTAAGTGTTGCCCTCTATAAGTAGGTGAGCCTTATCTAATCAGTTGAAGGCCTGAATAGGACAAAAAGATCTGCCTCCCAGAGCAGAGGGAACTCTCCAGAAGACTACCTTCAGACTTTATATGCTTCATCAGCTCTCCTGGGTCTCAAGCCTGCTGGTCCACTTGGCAGATTTGGACTTTGCAGCCTCCATAATCACATGAAAGAAGTTCAGTTCCTTAAAATATATCTCTTTCCTAATCTTGGCCAGGAGTTAGTATTAAGGAATTTAGGTGATGGGGCCCTGGGGGTTCACTATACCATCATTTTTATTTTTGTATGTGCTTGAAATTTCCCAAAGTAAAAAGGCTATTTGTTGGTTTGAATTAGGCTTGATTGTTATTTCCCCTTATACTTTTCTGTTGTTTCCAAGTTTTTCATAATGATAGTGACTTATTTTTACTCTAAATAATGGGGAGAATAGATTTTGACAAAGAATAAAATGAAAAATGTGATCACTGCCTTAAAAAAATACACACATTAACACATGTTCTATTGGTCTGTTTCTCTGGAGAACACTGAATAATGCAATATCTATCTATCTATCTTTCTATCTATCTACCTACCTACCTACCTATATATCTATGGGAAGGGAGGAAAATAAACAATTGAGAGAGCTATGATAAAGAGATGTTTGTGACATTGAGATATGGGTCATAGACTATAATGATGCATGGAAGAAAGTCACCAATTTTTATTTGATGGTGTTTTCCTTGGACACATATGATTTTCAGCTTTGAACATAATATTCTGTATGATAGGCTAGATTATCTTATGTATTGTAAATGAACTTTCCAGATACGAACACACACACCCACACATAATCTTGACCAAGTATGACCATCTGAGTCTGTGGACTTGAGGGCATTGCTGCCCTCTTACTTCTAGGGTGACATGGAATGAACATGGCAGCTCAACCCAGGAAGACACCTAAATAGGTAACCGTTATTTTCCTGAAAATAGAGCCATGGCAGAAGGAACATTTTCTTATTTCACAAATGGCATCTTGTTCTCCTGGTGGAGAAAGTAAGATACCTCCCACTAAGAACTTGGGAGGCTATATTGTAACGGCCCAGCTGGCTAGGCAAAACAGATCATGACAAAATATCAAAAACGCATTTCAGCTCTTCTAGCTCAAGTGGCTTCAGCCCTAGGATGATACGAAAGGGACTCAATAAAAGGATATTAAAAGACTGAAAATGTCATGGTGACATTATCTTTTGGAAATATCAGACCATCAGTTAAAGTGCTGCTTCCCAATAGTACAATTTGCAGGATTCGTTGCTGTGATTTGTGGGTTATCTATTGCAGTCCACAGAGGGTGCTTTATTGAGAGTTTTGTGGGGAAAATTTCCCCCCACTCCCAACTCAGCAGGAATTGTATCTAGTTGTGCATTCTTTACACATCCTAGCAAAACTTTAAGTGTTGATAAATGGCAATAAATTAAAGACATGTGACAACTAATTGCATTTAGTTATAGAAAGAAGTTTTAGACTCTAAAATTTAGAGTGAAAACACATGTGCTTAAACCTTCATGTTTTCTGTGAAGTGTATCATTGATTTTTCTAAGACTATAGAGCATACTCGAAGGACCAGAGATTTTTTTTTTCTTTTTTTGGAGATTTATAAGAACTTCATCAATTGTGTAGATCCCCTAGCTAAATACAGAATGTGGAAATATAGGTATATTTTTGCTAAATTTTATAGATGCCTTCCAGCAAATTCAGCTTTAAAGTCAATCCCATTTCCCTTGGAGGTTCTTTAAAAGTTAGAGATGATTTCCCAAGGGGAAAAATCTTCTAATAATCTTAGCTGCAAACTCTTAGTGAAACAGGGGATAGCCCACTGGCATGATGGAATTGGAGGTACACTAAATATTTTTATGACATAGTATTAGTTCCACTTCAGGAACTCAAAATTTCCTTGTACTTTCCTAACTTTGACCCAATATTATCATTTATTCCTTTAACTTTACTTTTTCCTCTAATACCACAGGTATCTTTCCTGATTATCATAATTAACCCTATGATCCTTATTTTCATGGCACTAATTATCCACTGGAGAATTATTGGTAGACACAGTGGAGGAATGTTGATAAAGAAACAATGATCTACCCTTAGGAGCTTGCAGTCTATAAGGAGCTTACCAGTAAATATACTGGAATATTTAACTTTCAATTAATGCTAAATCTGTATGGCACTTCATAATATAAAAGCAAATAATTATCTCTTTAAGCTTTCAACAACTTCTTAAACACTAGGTAGGTTAGGTATTTTCATGCCTCTAAAACTCAGAGAAGCCCCAACCAGTTTGGCTCAATGGATAGAGTGTCAGCCTGTGGACTGAAGGGTCCCAGGTTTGATTCTGGTCAATGGCATGTACCTTCTTTGCAAGCACATCCCAGTAGGGGGTGTGCAGGAGGGAGCTGATTGATGTTTCTCTCTCATCGATCTTTCTAACTCTCTATCCCTCTTCCTTCTTCTCTATAAAAAATCAATAAAATATATATATATTTAAAATAAATAAAACTCAGAGAAGGGACTTGCCTAGTCATGTCCTTGATGAAGCAGTTCAAATCCTGTGCTCTTCTTACTACACCATGTTATGCCTGGCTGTGATGGTTAATTTTGTGTCAACTTGACTGGGTCAAGAAATGCCCAGATATTTGGTTAAACATTATCTGGATGTGTCTGTGAGTATGTTTCATAAGAGATTAGCATTTGAATTGGTAGGCTGAGTAAAGCAAGATGGCCCTTTTCAATATTGATGGACATCATCCAATCTATTGGGGGCCTGAATAGAGCAAAAACACAGAGGAAGATTGAACCACTGGGCCTGACTACTGATTGAGCTGAGACATGAATCTTCTCCTTCCCTCACCAGTCCTAGATCTCAGGCTGGTATCTACATCAGCTTTCCTGATTCCTCAGCTTGCAGAAAGCAGAGGGGTTTTTTTAGCATCCATATTTATATGAGCCAACATCTTATTTCTAAATATAAAAGCCAAGTGACCAGAACAATGGAATGACCTGAGTGACCAAAACACAACTGGTGACTGTGACGTACACTGTGGCAGCCAACCAGCTTGATCAGAACCCCAATCAGTGCCCCCGCAAACTACCACAGCCCATCCCCCTAGCCGGCCTCACCCCTACCCCTGATAGGCCTCCCACCCGATTGAGATTGGGGCTGGCCAGCCAATGGCCTGCAGCCCCTCTCCACTGCTGGCCCGCCCCCAATTACCTCCTAACCCCAATTTGGGGTGGGGCTTGCTAGCTAACTGCCCACATCACTGCCTCCCCTGCTGTCCTGGTCCAGATCAGCCCCCATCAGGGAAAGCTGGCTGGACCCCACCCATGCACAAATTTATGCACCGGGCCTCTAGTCCTATATAATAAAAGCACACGAGACTGAACGGCAGAATGACCTGAATGACTGGTCAGCCAGTCACCATAAATGCACACGGACTACCAGAGGGCAGATGCTCAATGCAGGAGCTGCCCTTAGGTAGTCAATGCACTATCACAGTAGGAGCGGCACTACACGGCCTATGGGCATTTGGAAGAGGCGACAGGGAGCGAGGACGAGGAATCAAGGGCATAAACCTTTTTTTGCGGGCACATACCCAATAGGGAGTGTGCAGGAAGCAACTGATCAATGTTTCTCTCTCATTGATGTTTCTAACTCTCTATCCCTTTCCCTTTCTTTCTGTAAAAAAATCAATAAAATATATTTAAAATCTAGAGATTCTTCTGGCTCACTGTTATATTCTAGTCAGTTGAATTGGACTCAATAAAATTGTTTTTCTTTCATTATTTCAACATTCTGTAGTGAAAAAAAAAGAGATGGAGTTGGAGCAAAGAGAAGAGCACAGGATTTCATATAAATCAGGCATGTGAGTGATGAATGCTAATATCTTCCCACAATGTAGTGTGGCAGACTACACATTGAGAATCATCATATTACAGTATAATTTCATCCTTATATCTCTCAGATTTTAGAATGCAAATTATATGCCATTAACTTGTTTACTAGCTCAATATAGAGAAAACTGAGGTTGTCTCAACACATCCATTTTTAACCTTATCCCCATTTTATGGTTAAGATAAGATTAGTGTATTTTCTTTCTTTACCTAAACCTGCAAACATGAACACTGGTTGAAAGCCTTCTCCAATCAGAGAATACATGTTTTTGGCCGGTGTGATTGATAAAGGATGACCCAATTAAACCAAAGGTCAGGGCTCTTATTTGACTGTTCTTAAAGAGAAGATTCTTTTTCTCCAGTTTCCCCACCCCTTCACCCACAACCCACAGTTAATATGAATGAGGAAGCATGAAAGACATTGGTGTTGGAAGCTACATTAAAAGTATGAACAAGCCAATTGAGATGACACCAACATGGAGCAGGGCAAATCTGAGCAAACTGTAAAACATGGGTCCAGAGTCCTGGCTGGACTATGCTGAAGCCTACCCTACCTCTGGGCTTTTCTGTTTCTGCATCAATAAATTGCTCTAATTATTTCAGCCTTTATTATTGGGTTTTGTTTTTTGCAGCTGATATAATCCTCACTGAAACAATCCATTCAGAATGTGTAGTTAAAAATGAAGAATGCCAGAGCTGAATATCATTTATAAATTTTAACTCAACTGAGACAAGATCAAATGTTCCTGTACATTCATTTATAAAAACAAATAAAAAGGATATAGAAATTATTTATGGACCTTCAAAAGTGAGAATTTCAAGAGGATTTTAACTAGGTTCAGCTTTTTTAAAGCCAAAAAGAAGATCATCTCTAAGATAATAAGATTCTACCCAGTAGGAGACTTTATTGCTCAGCATTAGCATATCAATCCCACTGAAAAATGAACACTTAGGTCCATCTCAGTAGCCTAATCACTGTACAAATTGCTGTTCTTTTGAAGTGATTGATTTTCTGCCACCTTTGGGATAATATCCTGCAATAGCTACTCAGAAACTAATGCCCTTGCATACTGTGCATAGCTTTCTTATGAAGAGAATCACTCATTAGGTCAAGTAAAAATTACTAATTACCTAAAAACTATCTGTATATCTAAAAAGCCTGTGGTCGTTATGCCCTCATGCTCTAACAATTGATAACCAGGAGGCTGTGTGTGCAGCAGGCACGCACAGGTGGGCGAGGCTGTGTGTGCAGCGAGGTGCATGTGTGGGTGGGCAGGGACTTGATTCTGGGTCTCTCAGTGCTGGTAGGACTTGACACTGCATCTCCACAGTTGCCGGGCCAGATTCTGACAGGAGGGAGGAGGAAGCTGGATACCTGCAATATTAAAATATTTCCTCTTAATGAATTTCCTTTTAAGGTGCATGAATTTCATGCACCAGGCCACTAGTGATTATATAAAAGCTTTGGTTATAGGTAGACCCTTGGTTAAAAATTTAAGAAAGATACAAATCACACAAGCAGATGATATTCCAGCTCACTATACTAATAACATAGAAAAAAATTCTAGTAAACTAAGGATATCTAAGTTTAATCCAAAACCATCTTTTAGCTCACAGAAGAACTGCAAACAATAGCTCTGTTGGTGAATATATTACAAATTGTGCTTTGATGATTTGACAAGTCATATGACTCATTGGTGGAAGTGTTTAAGTCACTGTCTATCCAAAATACATCTACAGACTATAAATAATGCAACTATAAGAAAAACATAATTCACAATATTACACCTTCACCCCTTGTATCAAACCAGAAGTGGACTTTCTCTAAGTACTACTGATGCCTCTGTGTCTTGAAGCATAGAAATGTAAGAGTAGAGATATCCTCTAAAGAAATTTGTTTAGCTATTAGTCTTTATTTTATCTGAAAAAAAAATGGACCTTAAATTGCAGTATTGAAATAATCCCTATAAGAATATATAAACCAGTTGCTAACAAACATTTTAACCATAGTCTAAATGAGTGCATTAAATTTTGAATACTGGAATCATACATATTCAAAAATAATATTCCCAAATACAATTGTTTTATCTGTTTGTAGGAAGTTAGCATTTCTATCCAGTGAGATTTTTTAGTTTCCATTTTTGTATGGATTTGAAATAGACTTTGGATACATCTTAAACCCTTTGGGCCTCAGTTTCTTCATCTGTAAAATGAAATATTTAGAATGATGATCACTAAGATTACTTTCAGTTTAAAACAACGAAGTCCCAATCTTAATGATTCTACAAATCACAGTGGTAGAATGTATGGTGAGTGGTCTCCAGTCTTGCCCTAACAATATTCAGCAGCTCTGTGATTTCATAGGTTGAAATAGTTTGGTCATCCAAAATTTTACATCTTTGGGATAGTTTAACTCAGGATTTAACTCGGGTATTAACTCAGGATCCGCAGAGTTGTCCATCCTTCTTCATAGATAAGAATAGCAAAGGGATATCATTTCTCCTAATTATTCCTGGAACAGAAGGGAGTGTCCAAGACAATCCAATAAGTAAATGAAATAGGCAGATTACATTCTTAATAGATCACTTTTGCTAAGGCTGTAATTCTTTAGTTGGTGATAGCAACTCTATCCAAGTGGTAGAGTTAAGAAAGAAAGCATTCCAAATGAATAATGGAAACACATTTGTTGGGTCTAATTATAGAATGGGTCATTGCCACCAAATTGAAACCATCCAGAGACTACTTTCTTTTTTGACTGAGGAATTAGATTTCAGAGCAATTAAGTAAATGCTTGGTTTTGAAGCAGTAACAAAGTAAAAAACAATATCAATTTCTTAATGGTTTGTTGCACTTATTTAGCTACAAAGTTTCAATGCTCCATTATGGTGGTGGGGAGAAGGAAGGAGAAAATGAAGGGGTTGTTTTCACTGGATTTGATTTTTATATAGAGTCCTAGTTTTTTACCCAATAGTTGTGTTACTCTGATTGTACATACTGCTATCTCCCTAAATAGTACCCTAAGAAGTCATCTTTCTTTCTTACATAAGAAATTAGGCATAGAATGCATTTTACATTTAAAAAGAATCTTTTAATATATCCACCTTTCTAAAAATGGAATGGAATTACTAATTCATTCAAGTATTTATGGAGCACCAACTCTATGCCAAGCATAGTGCTAGGCATGAACAAGACAGGGCAGGTTCTATGTTCATGGAGCTTACAGTCAGCGATTCCACTACAGTGGGAAGGTGTTAACACAAAGAGGGCACCTCTATCTCAATCTTAAATCAGGGAGGCTTCCCTAAAGAAGTGACATGTAAGCCGAGGACTCTATTTCTGATTTGAGTTCAAATAATTTGTTCAGAGCAGCAGACAACTCACACAGACACATAACAAAGACAGTGAGTTTCTACCGCATGCCAGGCATGTTTTATGTGCTTTATATGCTTTACTTCATTTAATTCTCATAAGAGGTCTTCAAGTCAAATACTGTTATTATTATAAGGCTTAAGCTTAATGTGATTAAGTGATTTTTCTAATATACGACTAATGAGCACAAAAACCAGGATTCTAATACTGCATTCTTTGACTTGCAAGCCTATAGTATTTCCAATATTTATCCATATGAAAGAAAACCTTTAGCTAAAATATCAAAAAATGTAAAAACTAGCCGAAACTGTTTTGGCTCAGTGGATAGAGCATCAACCTGCTGACTGAAAGGTCCCAGGTTCGATTCTGGTCAAGGGCATGTACCTTGGTTGCAGTCACATCCCCAGTAGGGGGCATGCAGGAGGCAGCTGATCGATCTCTCTCTCATCGATATTTCTTTTTTTTTCTTTTTATTAATTTTTATTAATTTTTTATACATATCTCCCCATTGCCCCCCCTCCCTCCCAGGCATACCCCAACCCCTCAGTGTCTGTGATCATTGGTTATGCTTATATGCATGCATACAAGTCCTTTGATTGATCACTTATCTACCTCACCTAACTTTAATCTTTCTGCTATAATTTCACAGTTTGTTTGATGCTTTTTGATTTTTGTCCCCCTGAGAATTATCAGTCTACTCCCTTCCTGTGCTCCTGATTCTATTATATTCACCAGTTTATTCTGTTGATCAAATTTTTAATTCACTTAATTTTTAGATTCACTTGTTGATAGATATGTATTTGTTGTTCATAATTTTTGTCTTTTACCTTTTTCTTCTTCCTCTTCTAAAAAAGTACCTTTCAGCATTTCATATAATACTGGTTTGGAGTTGATGAACTCCTTTAGCTTTTTCTTCTCTGTGAAGCTCTTTATCTGCCCTTCAATTCTGAATGATAGCTTTGCTGGATAGATTATTCTTGTTTGTAGGTTCTTGTTATTCACCACATTGAATATTTCTTGTTACTACCATCTACCCTGCATCGTTTCTGTTGAGAAATCGGCTGATAGTCGTATGGGTGCTCCCTTGTAGGTAATGAACTGTTTTTCTCTTGCTGCTTTTAATATTCTCTCTTTGTCTTTTGCTCTTGGTATTTTAATTATGATGTGTCTTGGTGTGGTCCTCTTTGGATTCCTTTTATTTGGGGTTCTGTGTGCTTCCTGGACTTGTAAGTCTATTTCTTTTACCAGATGTGGGAAGTTTTCAGTCATTATTTCTTTAAATAGGTTTTCAGTATCTTGCTCTCTCTCTTCTTCTGGCACCCCCACAATTCTGATGTTGGTACGCTTGAAGCTGTCCCAGAGGCTCCTTACGTTATCTTCACATTTTTGGATTCTTTACTCTTCTTGCTTTTCCAGTTGAATGTTTTCCGCTTCTTTATATTTCAAATTTTTGACTTGATTCTTACCATCCTCTAGTTTGCTGTTAGGACTCTGTATAATATTTTTTATTTCAGTCAGTGTCTCTAGTATGTCCTTTTTCATCTCCTCTTGGGTCTCACTAAATTTATCCAACTTTTCTAGCATATTCTTGAAAAACCTTATAAGCATGGTTTTGAACTCTATATCCAGTCATTTTTTTCCCTCCATTTCTTTTGTTTGTGATCCCTTCCCTTGTCTTGGCATTTTCACTATGCTGTGAGAACTTCTGTGTTGGATTCAGCCTTTTGATACCAGACTTGCAAAACCGAAGAAGCCTCTGTTTAGCTTGGGAGGGGTGGAGTCTCAGGGCTTAAGGGACCGCCTTGCCTTCCAGTCGGCCCCGCCCTCCACGGCCCCTGAGTCTCACGTGACTGGGTAATCTCTGGAGCGGTCCTTGTGCCGGAGCGCCTGCAGTGCCTCTAGATCACTGCCCCTCCGGCTCCCCTGTGCACCAGGACCACACGAGACTAGGTCCCCAGGGTTTCGCCCGAAACAGGGGCTTAGTGGAGTCAGAAGTGGCACAGTTTGGAGGGTCTGTCTCCCGCCCACTTGTGAAAGCCAGCAGCACAATCAGCAATCTGTCCTATGTGCAGTGCCGTGCGCGCCACCAGGCCTTTGATCTTTTGCGACTCCCCTAAATTTCCTTGCACTTCTCCCTTTTCACAGTCCAAACTTGCCCCATATGAGTTTTGGCTGGATCTGGGGTTTAGTGTCATAAGATAAGGGGTTCAATGCCTTTGAGAGTCTCCATTTCCCTCCTGCCAGAGAAAACCAGCCAGGTGCTCTGGCACCTGCTTCTCTCCACACGCGCATCTCTGTACCTCAGCTTTTTGCAGCTCCTCTGGGTCTCTGTGAGCCCCTCTCTTTCCCTCTAGTTGTAGAACTTCCACTCAGCCAGCTTTCCTGTGGTTCTGGATGATGTCCGTTCTGTCTTTTAGTTGTAGTTTTGAAATTGTTGTGCAAGGCAGCAGTGTAGGTGTTTACCTATGCCGCCATCTTGGATTCCCAATCTCTCATCGATATTTCTTACTCTCTATCCCTCTCTCTTCCTCTCTGTAAAAAAAATCAATAAAATATATATTAAAGCCGAAACTGGTTTGGCTCAGTGGATAGAGCGTCAGCCTGCGGACCAGGAGGTCCCGGGTTCGATTCCAGTGGGGGCATGTACCTTGGTTGCAGGCACATCTCCAGTGGGGGGTGTGCAGGAGGCAGCTGATCGATGTCTCTCTCTCATCGATGTTTCTAACTCTCTATCCCTCTCCCTTCCTCTCTGTAAAAAATTAATAAAAAATATATTTTAAAAATATGCAAAAACTAACTCTTTAGTATAATAGTTATCATTAGAAAACATTATACTAATTTGCCATTAAAGATGGTGGGCTGACCATACACGATTGTGTCCTCTCTCTTCAAAGACTATATTAAAATGTCGGTAAAAGAAAAACCTCTCTAAAAACTTACAGTGATAAAAAGAATGGTGGAGTCACCATCAATCATGAACCAGGGATTCCCATGAATGTTTGAAGAACAAAGAAGAAAAAGTAACAGTTGCTAATGAAATAGGACAGAGGAAGCTGCGACTTTACTGAATATAGAAGAAAATGACTGTGATGGAGATTTTACCTCCCAATTGGAAGAATCTCAAAGGTAGAGTGTGAGTGAGAGTGGAACAGTGAAAGTGAGACCTAGAACTGGAAATAATGGGGTCAGTTGAAAGTATAATCATTTGAAACAATTGGACAAATCTTTCTGAAATGGAGATCACCTGCAATTAGAAATTGAATTCCCAAGCTGAAGACTGAATGCCTGCTATTTGGAGGAGCTGAATGGCTTCAGAGACAAAAATTCCAGGGGATAGCTGTCTGTGTGCTCTACTTAAAGCAGTGCCTGCTGTCAACAAACCAGATCAGGTTTTAGTGGCTCACTTTTAAATATGAGGAATCAAGCAAAACTCAGATAGTTGAGGAAAACCTCCAACATAAACAATTGGAAAAATAAGCAAACAGGAGGGGGGGGGGGATAGAACAGAGAAGTTTAAAGAAAGAAAAAGAAAACAGTTCAATAAGCATCCTTTGAGATACCAAAGAATGTCATTTCATCCATAAAACAAAATTAGGGCACATAAAAAAAAGAAACAATTGGGAACAAAAAAGAATTCTTGGGAATTAAAATGAGGTTGGAAAAATATTAAATTTAATAGACAACTTGAAAAATAATGTCAAGGAGATGTCCCATAAAACAGAACAAAATGACTTAAGAGTCAAAATAAGTAAAGCTATAAGAACAAGGATCAATCTGTGAGTTCTAGAAAGAGAGAAATAAACAAAAGTAAACATACAAAAATTTCCCAAAGTCTGGCCAGAGGTGAGGCTCAGTGGTCGAGCACTGCCCTATGAATCAAAAGATCCTGGTTAGAGTCCCAGTGTGGTGCATGCAGGAGGCAGTTGATCAATAATTCTTTCTCATCATTGATGTTTCTCTCTCTCCCTCTCCCTTCCTCTCTGAAATCAATACAGATATATATATTTTAAAATTTTCCCATAGTCAAAGCCAACATAACTGTCCATATTTAAAGGGCCAACTGACTTTTCAACTCTTTAAATAGGCAAACACCTACATCAAAGAACGTAATAGTCAATTTCAGAATTTCTTGAATGAAGAGATGAATCAAGTATCTCTACTGAGAAAACACAGATTATTTTCAAAGTAGTAAAAATCCAAATGGCAGTGAACTTCCCAATAGCATTACTAGATGCTCAAGTTTTTGAGAGAAAATTAATTTTTATCTTAAAATTTTATACTCAACCACTCATGTTGAATTTTTATTTATATACGTACAGTCAAGCAAAGACTCAAAACTTAATTTCTCATATGCCCTTCTTGGGAAGTTATTAGAGAATGTGTCCAAGCAAATAAAGCCCACACTAAGAAAAAGAAAAAGAATAGAGGAAACAGCAAATCCCAAAAGTGAAGCCCTAGGAAGATAGCTGTACCGCAGGTCAAAAACATAACCAATCCAATTTAAAACAGGAGGAAAGGGGATTCTGGTAACAAAAAATTAGGGGATTGATAAAATGCCTCACTTGAAAATCTCAACATATGAAAATGGGCAAATATGCAGGAGAGGAAAACAATAGAGACTGAAGAAATAAAGCATTTAAGAAAGTAAATGTAATCACAGTATCCTTCTTAGACTTCAGTAAATAATGCATACATTATCAGTTTAATTTAAAAGCTTTGGTATGATTGTTTTGGAGAGGTATGCATGCATGTATAAGAGAACAGGCACCCTTATATGACATAAGTTAATAGATTATGTCTAAGAGTGATAGATCAAAAAGCAGCATATTACTTGGAGATTTGGGAATAGCTACCAGAAGAGACAAATAAAAGAGTTATAATTAATTGCCCCTAGGAAGCTGAGCTGGGAAGTAAAGAGGACATGGAAACTAAGAATATTATTTTGTCATTATAAGGATTTTAAGGCTATTTGATTTTTTAAGCTATGTGTATGTTACATAAATTGAAAAGTTATAAAAGGAAAAAATATTGTATGTCAAATAATATGTCAAGAAGTCAACATCTGTTTCTGTTTAAGTGTATTAAGTGTCCCTGGTCCTAACAGAATAAGAATCAAAGACAAATATACATTATTAATAAACAATTTCAATTCCTTGATAGCTATTCCATTCTTCTGGGTTTGTGTACCTATTGTTTATTTTCTGACTCAGATATTGATAAATAAGAATTATGTTGAGTAATTCAATTTATAATGTGTCATGTTATAAGACATTAAATATACCTAATTGTATGAAATGTGTTGAGAACAATTTACCAAACTGGTAATTCTATGCAATTTGTTCAAACTTAAAATTACATGAATTTTTTGAGAATAAGTCTCATGAATATTGGAAATCCTTTGCCCTTTTATTCTGTGTTGGTTTTTGGAGATTTTTAGTATGCTTTATATGACATTTTCCCTCTTTTTTATTTTTTATTTTCCCCCTTTTTGAAAAATAAAACATACAATCATTTTACCTAGATAGGAAACAAGTTAGAGGTATATTCCTGTCATCTACTTTTGAGGGAAATATTGCATTCTGGTTTTATGAAAATAAAATAAGGAACACAATTATTATTTGATGTGAATAAAATAATACTCATTGCCTTATGTTTGTTCTATCATTATTCAACTTACTTTGAAATACAAAGAATGCTTGTGGCAAACAGCCTCTACCTGTTGGTTCTGTTCTTTTCTTGAAGAGTATTTTCATCAATGATAAACATGACAGTATACTCTTTTCACTGGACCTGTGGTCATTTCTCTCCATTTTATTAAAGTGGCTAGGGCACAGTCAGTAGCTGAGAGCTCAGGTTCTGGGGTCTAATTGGGGTTTGAATGTTGGACCAGGTACTGACCAGGTATGTGACTTTAGACAAGTTACTCTCTCTAAGTTTCATTTTTCTCCCTTCAAAATAAGGTTAATTATAGCACTGACCTAAGAGTTGTGGGAAAGATTAAAGAGATATTTCAAATAAAGGCCTTAGTAAAGTGCCTTGAGCACAGTAAGTGCTCAATAAATGATAGTTATTATTGTTGTTACAAATTTTCAATAACATGGCATGGTTGAAAAATGGGACTAGAGATCTGAAATACTAGGTTACTCCCAAGATTTCTTCCAGCTGTGGCATTCCATAGGGTATGATTAGGTCCTTAATATCCATGATTTGCAAGACTATTTGGTGCCTTTTAGTAATACAGAATATAAAATAGTCACTATGGAGATATCATCAATATTTAAATGTGAAGAAACACTAGATTAAGGATAAAGATCTGACTAGGAAGATGACTTTAGGAAGCAAAATTGTTGCTTATTCTTGAAGGAGCAAACCATGTGATAGAGGATTTAAAGCAAAGAAGGTAGAATAAAGTCATTGAATCAGTACTATTGACATCATGTTTGTCTAAGAAAATTCAAGCATTTCACAGAGATACCTACTCTGTATTTAGAAACAGATTGAAATGTTGTTAATTTAATTCATTATGTTGGACCATTTATTTATTTTTTGGTTGGTTTACTAATGAGTTTGAGACAGTTAGGTAGGTGCTCCTTGCAAAGGCCAGGAGAGAGCTCCAGGTGGCTTTGTACCATAGCTCTGCACCATATTCATTTATTCTCATGTGTGTAGAAGTCACCACACTTTTCTTCTGAGTACAATAATGATAATAATAATAATAAAATCATGTTTGACACACCTGAGATTTCTTTAATTTTACTTAAAAATTGAGAGAAAAGTTCTATTTTAGCTTGGTCATAAAACATTTCATACAGCACAAGAAGGAAGCTGTTTTTATTTTTATTTCTTGGTCTTTTGCTTATTGTTGTATGCCTGGTGCCTAGAACAATATCTGGCAAATGGTAGGCATCCCATAAATATTTGTGGAGTAAATGAGCCAATTAAAGGCAGTGTCTTCTTTTACAGCAGTGCTAGTTTCTGGTATTTTGTTGCTTCTTTGATGTTTCTGTTTTGGCAGGGAATAAGCAAACAACTGGGTAATCATGAGTTTGGCTAGACAACTGACAACTGATTACTTCTCCATGTCTCCATTCTGCCAACCTATATCTTAGGCATCTGAAGTCTGGTTGTAGTTTGCTCAAAAATGCATGTGCTTGTTATGTGCAAAAGGATTTGTATCTCAACTGGCATCTTTTCTTTCTGTCTCATGGCCAGGAGCCAAGCCATGTTAAAGACTGGAAGAAATTAGCAACTGCATCTGGAAGCAAAAGAGTTCCTAACTAAGGGACATAAAAAAGTTAGTTCTGGGGTCACTTTTTCTCCCTTACCTTCCCCTGGTCATTGCTGGAGGTACTGTGGTTAGTTAATAAGCAGAATGTATCTAGGTAGACCTGACACACTGCATGATGTGCCTGTGTGTAACTTGGGAACAGCGGGGTACGGCTGATCATTTTTCATTTAGCTTAGGAGAATGTTCCATTTGTCACTTGCAGTACTTTCGGTGGCTTTCCCCTGGAAGTTTATTCTGCAAATGAGCAATAAGAAGAGTGACAGACTTGAGGAGACTATTGTCAGCAAGAATTACCCACACTATATGCTCTGGGGACTGAACATAAGCGCCTGTAAGGAATAAAACCCTGGGGTGACTGGGCCTATTGAAAGTTCCGTGAATCACATGAGAGGACTGAGTAAAGTAACTGTTGCTGGGGAAAATACTTCCGTTCTGCTGAGGTTAAGTCTGAACAGATAGATTCTTTCAGTCAGAAGGTGAATCAAGAGCCATTTCTGTTTTGAAACAGGCCTTAAAGAAGGTAAATGGAAAAGCCAGTTCTCATGTACAATAACTATGCAATTCTAAGAATTATAGCTCAATTATTGTTCCATTAACTATAAAAAGATAAAACCTTCAAGATTTGACTAATTTGGATGCCTGTAGGACATTATAGATGCCAAAATAGTGCAGAAATCATAGCTGAGATTTTGCTTGCTATAGAAATAGGTGTGGGGTGGGAGCGTTCAAAATGACGAGGAACAAAGCTAAAATTTGTCTCCCTTTCCCTGTTACTCATATCTGATGTTTAAGGTGACAAGTTCATTCCAGCCCATAATAGGCCCAATCTTATTATAGTTGGTCCAACTCTTAGGCATCTTTTCTATAGCATGACCCAAGAATCTTCATTTTTTGCTTTTATTATATTTGTCTCTAAAAATAATAACTACTGCAGAATAACACACATTTAGTAAAGCATACAATTCATAAGTGAAGTGGTCCATACATTTTACACATGTATTACATTTTACATATCCCAGAAAATTCCCTCATGTCCCTCCCAGTTATAATCTTGCAAAAAATAATAAATAAAAAATAAAAACACTATTTTTATTTCCTTCATGAAAGATTAATTTTGCTTATTCCTGAATCTTTATTTTAATTTTTTTAAGATACCAAGAGATTGTTATATGCATTGAAGTTTGAGAAACTGACTTGAGATTTTGGACATAAAATAGAATAGAAATCTCTGATCCAGGTCCTTCAAATAAAACAAAGCACAAAATCCATGTGTTTAGATTGATCTATTGTGTGGTCATTAGAAATCAATTATTTTCAAGTTTATCATGAAAGCTCTGCAAGGAAATATAATACAGCTTAGTGCCTGGACTAGTATTGATGCCAAATATTAGAGAGGTTCACCTGAAACCAGACACCCACAAATTCCTGTTACCATCAATACACAGTGTTGCTTCCTTGACTCAGAGTGTATCTTCATTTGCATGGGCATGATATTCAGATTCAGCTAATATTTTCCCCTGTCATCTGTGGTATATTTTCCTTACCCATTCTAAATCTGTCATTTTTAGTCTTATGGATAAACTTCATGGTTTACTATACTGTAATTTTAATATTGAATGCAATTTTACCAGGCTATAGGAGCTGGTACACCTTTTAATAAATCAAAATAAAGCTGTGAATATTAAGATAGGAACTTTTCATATCCACTTTTTATGGTTTGCAAAATTTTATTTTAGGTTAAATTAAAAAATAGTATTTGGCTATTCTTCAGCCATCTTTCCTTGTCTTTTTAGCAATAATACCATATGATTCTTCCAGAACATTATCAACATTGCCTTTTGACTTCCTGGACCAACTTTTGATGACCTGCTTGCTTGATAATCTGTTCTTCTCTTCTCAGCTAGTAGTGACTAGTTAAGACATTTCAATCTTCCCTGGAACTTCTGAAAACATCACTCTAAATCAGTATTTTTTAATTAATTAATGGACATTTGAACGAGGCTACATTGAGTTTCTTTCATCTCCCACTGTGGGTTGCAATGGATCCAATCACTCCCAGGAATGTCTGAGGGGTCATGATAGTTGCTGAAATAGTGCAGAAATCATAGCTGATATTGCGATGGATAATGTTTGTCAATATCTATTAGTGATTATCCAAATATTTTCATTATGTATAGTCCCTATTACCATATTCTACAAAGAAGGTTTCCATGGCTATCAGTGGCTAAAGTTAGGAAGATTCATCAAATCACAGAAAAGTTCACCCTCACACTGACTGGCTCCCACACAGTCCTTGTGATACAGGCAAATACTGTTAAGTCAGGCCATGGAACCTGTGCTGTCATAATGACAGAGATAAAAAAATGTTGGCCCAGCCAGTTGATTGTTGACTCATGAACCAGGAGGTCAGGATTCTATTCACAGTCAGGGCACATGTCCAGGTTGTGTGCTCGATCCCCAGTGTGGGGTGTGCAGGGGGCAGCTGATCAATGATTCTCTCTCATCATTTGATGTTTCTATCTCTCTTTCCTTCTCCATTCCTCTCTGAAATCAATAAAAATATGGTTTAAAAAATTTTTGCACCAACAATTTACATTTTATTCTTACCAATTAAATCCTGTAAAGCAAAATTATGAATTATGAGCAAGGAAATTAGTAATGTTAAACCCATACCTAGATATCTGTATAGATATTTCAATACATTTTGAAAACTGTTATTTACATTATAGTGCACAAAGTGAATCTGTTTTGCTGTTAATTACATCAGATTTTTGTACAATTGCATGG
Organism: Lasiurus cinereus; assembly: GCA_011751065.1. Taxonomy (NCBI): domain Eukaryota; kingdom Metazoa; phylum Chordata; class Mammalia; order Chiroptera; family Vespertilionidae; genus Lasiurus; species Lasiurus cinereus. The sequence continues at coordinate 49,284,308 of JAAGEH010000018.1, forward strand.
AGCTAAAATGAGGCAAGTTAGCATCAACTCCTTTCCTAGAAACTAAAATTGGCTTTATATTTTTAATTTTTAAAAATTTGGGTACATTATAAAAATATAGATAATACAGAAAAGTAGAAAGAAGGGAAAAAGCACTAGTATCCCTCTTTCGACTTTTCCCACGGTACAAGAGTTTTCACATGCATCATCTCATTTGAATCTTCAATTATTGTGAAATAGATATTTATTTCCTCAAATTTACAAATGAAAAAGCAAACTCAGAGAGGGTGTGCATCTTCTCCTGTGTTGACCAGTAAAAGGTAGGGCTAGGGCTCAGGTTTTGTGACTCCTAGTTTACTCTGCTACAAGTTTCCTATGGCTTCTTTATTTCTATTTATGTATCGGATTCCTCATGCCAGTGTAGCCCTGGCATTCTCGGGATTTTGCCTAGGCTTTGCTTCTTTATCCTGGGCTTCTTGCCTAGTTCCTTCAAACTGGTACTGCCCACATCTCAATCTGTCAGTTTGCTGACTTTGTATTATTGAATAGTGTGTTTATTTCAGAAAACTTCCTCCTGATGTATTCTACACAATAAGGAGACATTATTAGACTACCTAGTGGAGATATTTCCCCTTAAAGGGAATCACTGACGTCCTGTTCGTTTAAAGGTCTGACCTGTACCTCTGCCAGGAGTCTCCTGTATAGCCACATCACCATGCTGGTACAGGAAAGCAGCTGCTCTTCCTGTAAATCCCCATGTTGACCCAGTTGCTACAACATTGTAGTAAAAACTGCTAACTCTTCCTCAACTTCATGCCTCATCTTCCTGGACACAGACTATATGTTCCATCTAACTGAATATGGCCATCGGAATGTGAGTGAAAGTCCTACATGCCACTTCCAGGCCTGGAAAAGTCTCACGAGTGTCAGCAATCCTTCACACCATTTCCTTTCACTGGCTTGAAGCACACCTTTGAAACTGCATGTGGAGGTGGTAGAACCTGGGTTCCTGAATCCTTGCTTGAGAGAAAGTCAGCTATTGATAAGAAATAAACTTCTTTCTCATTTGTTCCATTATACAGTTGGGGGCTTATATGTTTCACCAGTTCACCTACTTTAACTAGTAGAGCCAGGAAGATCTCTGCCTAAGGGATGTTTAATTCCTAATTAAGGCATACCTCTTTGGTGTTTGGTGTAGCAGAATTAAAGACATTCATTTTTAAGTGGGAACTTTCAAAAAGAGTTTGTGTATGAAATTGTGCATGAATATGTATGTGTATCAAATACTTTTTAGGATCTAGGACCCTTCTAGGTTCTGAAAGCTTTGAATCTATGGAATGAAGCCTGTACTTCTGTTTTGCTTTTTTAAATGGCACAGTTGCATTGCATTTAACAGAATATCACACCAAGGTTGGAAGGCGACAGATCCTTGTGAGAGTAGAGGCTCCTAATCCAGACCACAGAAGCATTCCCACAGCAATGCCAGCAATCTCCAAGGAAACCCACATGGCCACCATTAGGCAGGACTGCTAAGGCAGAGGGGCCCTGCTCCCCCTTCCCATTTTAATTGCCAGCAGCAGAGTATCATGAACCTGACAGGTCATTCTTCATGCTGTGGGAGATGTGATGAAGGATTAATGAAGAGGCCTTGATGACTTTTGTGATGTGTGCAGGACTTAGGAGGGAGTGAGAAGCATAAAAGAAAAATGTCTCCCAATGTTTAAATCCAGCAGATTATAAGATGCAGGGGTCTATCAGAAATAGGGAAGTCAGAAGGAGAAAGTTTATTCTGAGAAGAAGACAATGTGTTCCACTTCAGTGTGTTGACCTCATGGTCCACAGCCCCTCTCATTTAGTGATTAAAGACTCCTCTTTTCTCCTCTCCGTGGACTCATCTCTCCTTAGCCAAAATTCCCTCATCTCTGCCTTTGACGTGTGTTTTAATCACCAAGTGATCCTGCATATAAACATTATTTGGAGATGCTTTGCCAGAAACTGAAACTAAGAAGAAAAAGAAGGAGGAAGAAGAGGATGAGGAGGAGGAGGAGGAGGAGGAGAGGGAGGAGGGGGAGGAAGAAAAGGGAAAAGCAACGTATCATTTATTGATATTTTGTTTAATTCTATCCTTTTTTAAAATTAAAAGGCTCTAATCAAATATCTGCCTGTTTTTTGTATCTTGTTTGGTCTGTAATACATTTTTCTACTTACTAGTTTCACAAGTTAGTCTGCCCACTAAGGACAACTGTGAACATTTTTGCATGGCAACATTGCTGATTAAAGAATTCCCAACAGTCAAAGCTAACTGTCAAGAGATTCACCAACGTAATCCTACCATCACTTTAGTTGTGAGAGGAAACAAAGCCTTGTGGCTTGTGATAAATGACCATTTTATTTTAAAAGTAATTTTTGTTTCTTAAGTTATATCTCTAACTATTTCTGAGACATCCCCACTCTGAGCTTCTTATTTCTAGCAACCCTTACCTTTGATCCTTTTCAGTTACTGCATTCCCAGGGTCACATGCTGAGCCACCAGAAACAGCTTAAATTTAAATAGCCCTTCTGATCACAGCCCATCCTTCCAAAAATCTCATTCCATTGCTCCTGATACATTTTATCTTTGAGATCATTACAATTCTCTGACCACCTCTATTTTCTTGTGGGTTTTCATCCACGCTCCAAACTCCTTTCAATCCTGCCTAGATTTTATTTCAACAAATTTCTTACCAGAATCAATTCCCCTATGCTCTAATCCTTGTGATTAAAGACCTTTCTCAAACCTATCATTTGCCCTCTATACTTCCTATGCCTAGTCTCCTGACAACTAATATAGACATCACACTAAAAATATACTGCCTCTCATCTCAGCTAAGCTCCTGGGGTCACTAAGCCATCCTTTGGTTGGGTGTCTTTTCCAATTCCTTCAGTGGCAAGTCCTCACATCTATCATTCTCGCTAGATATAATATCCCATCTCTAATCTCTTCTCCCTCAAAAGATATTTCCTTACAGTTCCCAGAGGAGTTTCAGAGATGTCTATCAGGAAAGATCTTTCTCACATTCCTTTCTCTACAAAGATATACTTATCTATAATTATGCCATCTTTTCCTTTTGTCCTGGAGGAAGAAACTTCTCCCCCAGATTGGTTCCTCCTTCTGTTTTTTAGATCCTATCTGCTCTCAATTGCTTAAGGTCTTTATACTATCAATTATTTCTTCTCTTTTCTGCATCATCAACTTCTCAATTGGATCTTTTAGCATCAAATAAATATGTTGAAGTTTCTCCCATCTTAATAAAGAGCTTACCCATGACCTGTATCTACTCCTTTCCTTCTCAGTCACCCTTCCTATAAGCTATTTTTGCTTCCTGTTTCTACATCTTCCTTTGCAGCCCTTAATCTTTTATAATTTGCTGCTGCTTCAGTTATAGTAATGAAATTACTCTTGCTATGATCATTTCAATGACCACTGGGTTTATACATTTAAAGGTCAGTTTTTCATTCTCATACTTGACATCCCTGCAGTATTTGATATTCATGGCCAATCTCATTCTCTTCAAGTGATCTCTTCTGAATTCTAAAATAACACTCTCCCTTGTTTTTGCTCTAGCCTCTTTAACCACTCCTCATTTTGCTTTCTGGACTCTTCTTCCTATACATACAAAAAAAAAAGTTTTTAACAAAACAATAACAAAGAGAATTCTGTGTTTGATCCTCTTCTATTCTCCCTCCTTATATACGTACTGAGTCACTCAGATCTGAATTCTACTGCCCACTGTTCTTGCTCAGGTGATTTCAATATGATGCTGGGTTTGGGAACCACTGGCCTACACATCAACATGATTCCATGCTTCTTCATCACCTAGGCATCTCTTTGGTTTCATCTGATGTCTCAATGCTGCATGCTCTAAGCTTCAGCAAAAATATAAATATAAATAAATAGCTATTATTATTGAGCACTTACTATGCAAAGTATAGTCCAGTGGTTAAGAACTCAAACTTGGAACCAGAAAGCCTAAGGCTAGTTCTGGGACATGTGCAAAGTCCAAGAGGAAGAAGTGTTTGCTCTTTTGGATTGGTTGTGGGCAAGAGTCCGGAAAGTTCATGTGTTAGCAAGGTACCTGGTGATTGGCTATTCTGATAATCATGGAAATAGCCCCATGAAAGTTCATTCAGTGTTTCAGATTACATTCAGGAATGTAAGAAGTCTTTTGTTGGTTTTGGCCTGCAGTGAACTGATTAACCTCTCTCATCTCTTCCTTCCACCTTCCAGCCTGCTATGATATAATGTAGGACATCTTAGAATATTCTCCTTGTCAAAGTGGTCCTTGAATTCTCATTAATTGAATTGGAGTGTTAATCCTATCACATCTATAATTTTTATATATAATTTTTATTATTTATAAAGTTTAAAAAGGCTTTGATTTCATCAGATAAGGAAGGCTGAAAAGACTTCGTGGACTTACCACTTGACTTTGGCACTCGCCTGCTGTGTGAATTTGAGCAAGTCAAGTTCTTTCTGCCAGTTTCCCCATCTATAAAATGTAAATAACTTTGTGTCCAGTTGCATGAGTCCTCTGACAACTACCCTGGCAGTGCATGTAAAGTGCTTCGGACAGTGCCTGGCCCATTGCAATCACTTAATAAATCATAGGGATTATCCTAGCTATTGTTATTATGAAGCCAAAAAAAAAAAGTCAAAGATTTAAGATAATCCAAGTAATGAATGAAGTATCTTAAATCTAAAGTAAAAGATATTTGGTAAAATCTTTAAAACAAATATTTCCATTAGCCTTGTATGTTTATTACTGCCTAACATTCACCCCTTAAAATGATCTAAATACTTTGAAATGCTAATATTCAACTATCATGGGAATAACAAGAATAAAAAAAATATATCTAAATTATACATTCAGTGCCCTCTCAAAAATCTATATTCCCACAAGAAGGAATGAGGAAAAAGAACAAAAGCATATCTCAAAATTATTATTCTCATTAGTCCTTCCTGATTTATTTCCTTTTATTTTTGGTGTGAAGACAAATGCCTGTTTCCTCAAGTCTAATAAGAGAGCATCAACTACAACAAATACACTCACCGTGCACCTGCCTTGCACCCGGCAGTATTCAGGGAACTTGGGAAAGCACTGAAAACAGGAGAGGCTGTCTATGTTCTCATGAAGCTTAGAGTTTAATGTCGTCTTTTAAAAAAGGTTCTAGTGCTATTTTATATATTGTCTCTGTTCATCTTGTAACATATTAAATTACAATTGGCATTTTAAAGTTTAAATTTTAGTAACAAATATTACATTCTGGAATCAGGGATAAAATTAGATCTCTTTATATACAGGGTGGGGCACAATTAGTTTACAATTGTATGTGAAATACCAAGTTAATTCTTGTATTGTTATTTAAGTATTTATTATTGTATTATTTATTTTTATTATTTGTAATTCAGTTCACTGTGCCATTGTGACATTCTTTTGAGTTAATAAAGCTATTATAATAATCATAGTCCACATATCTTTTTCTATATGAACAACTATAAACCTACTTTTGCCCACCCCTATATGTTTTCATTTATTTTTAAGAATATATCAAATATATTCCGGGCTAGAAAATCTGAAATTTTAGTCCAGATAGTAATTATCTTTCTCAGACAAGTTTTTTAATGTAAAACTAGAAAATAGAATGCTGTTGTCATTTTAGATATTATTGAATACTTTTCATTAGTGGCTTTTTGTTTTTGCCAGAATTTAGTATTAATTTCAAACTTTGAACCAACGGGGCGTAAAAACATCCTAAACAATTTATACTAAAAAAATTTCAAGGTAAAACATTAATACCATATAGAGTTTATTCAAGAAGAAAGTATATTTCATATGTTTTAGTAAGTTTAACTATGTTTTTTAAAAATTGGAATAAACAAAATATTGATAAATTCATCTCAAAGAACCAGTTAAAATGTAATTAATAAAAGTTCCCTATGTCTAACATGTCTACCATGGTATTACATGTAACATTTGATAAACCAATGTAATTAATGATCATAACTATGTAATGTCACAATTGTTCAGGTGGGCATCAACTTCATTAAATTAATAAGTATCTATTCTTCATCATTATTTGATAGGAAAAGCTATATATCCTTTTATTCTATACAGTTGGCTAACAGGATATATTACATAATTACAGCTAATATTTATTGATTGTTCACTTAATAAAGCACTTTTTTCAATTCATTTAATCTTAATAAGAATCAAGGGGTTGCATACTAGTCTCCCCACTTTAAAGTTAGGAAACAGAGACACAAAGAGTTAAGTCAATTGTTCAAGGTTTACAAACACAATAAAGAAGCAGAATAGGGGCTCATACCGGTATAGTCTGGGTCAAGCTTCTGTTCTTGGCTCTCATTACCATACTCTTATGAAACAGACCCCTTCTCTAAACAATTTGCTTCTGTCTTTTCTTTTACTTTTTTAAAATATATTTTTATTGATTTCAGGGAAGAAGGGGGAGAGGAAGGGCTATAGAAACATCAATGATGAGAGATCATTAATTAGCTCTCTCCTACAGGTCCCACACTGGGGACTGAGCCCACAACCTGGGCATGTGCCTTGACTGGAATCAAACCCTTTCATAGGTGGATGCTCAATCATTGAGCCACATGGGTCAAGCACTGTTATCTCTTCTTACTGGCTAAAACATAAGTTTTATCTCCCATTTTTTTAATCCTAAGAAAATGACCTGCTTTTCTGTCTCATATCAAGTAATAACGGTTCTGGTGTTCTGGACATTGATTTAGATCCCTCGTTTTCATCACTAGATTCTTTGAAAGTGCCTATCATTATAAAGCCTATGCACTCAAATATATGAGACATGCTTAAAAAGAAAGAGATAAATTGCCCCTGGTCTCCATTATATCTTGATAGTGTGAAGAATGCAGAAGACAGGAAATAGAGGAAGGCAAGGAATTGTGGGAAGACATTTTTTTGATGTTTCATCAGACAATAACTCAGACGTTGACTATTGTGGTTTAGATTTCTGAATCTTGGACTAAAAAGACAGAGAAGTAATGGTAACACTGAGATACAATAGTATAAACCCAGTAATATACATCTAATCCATGCATTGTCACAGATTCATAGTGGAGGACTATGATAAATGTTAATTAGGTTTTCTTGTACTTCTAATAATAACCGTCCATGGATAAGATATCCAGTGAGTCTGTCTTATAATGAATTCCACAGTATAGAACTATTAGAACACTGTTACAGATTCTGTGTACACATTAGATATTACTGTATAGATTATTAGTAAAATAAAAAGGCCATGTAGAAAGATAATAGAAACACATCAAGACAAAAATCTATGTAGTTTTCATTCTTTTGGGCACGGTACCTTCTTTTCCTATATTTGTAAATAATTTAACAGAGCAGTTTTAATTTTACTGGGTCCTGCTTTCTTTATATTGGGAGTGTAATGGAGGCATGCTCAGCTCTATATTCAGGCTTTGCCCTTATGGGAGGTCTCAGAGACAATAGGTGATGGCCATTTGTCACTCTCACTTTTGTTTGTCAGGCTTCTGGTCAGCTGGCAGAGAGGTGAGGCAAGTGACAAGGCCCCGTCTTTCAAACCCCTTCTGAAATTGTTCATGCCAGTGGCGACGATGTGTGAGAGAGCTGTTGCTGCCCTGGGGAAAGGCAGGAGGCTCCCACTTAGCAACAGCCATGTGCCTCACCCTGCAGCTGCCCTGACGGGCAAGGACACCAGCAAGAAATCTCTGTTTCCACTTGATGCTTGTACCCAATGTCACTTTTGGTGATATAAGGTAGAAGAAGAAAACATTATGATAGAAGTTCAATAATTTAGAGAGAAGACAGTGCCTCACAAAAGAAGTGTAGCAATTTACATTACCAAAACATCTTTTAACATTCAGAATTTAAAGCACTTTTTAGTCCTGAAATAAATTTAGTTCTATTGCCCAGAGAAATTTTTAGCTTCATGGTTCTGGACTTTTTGATTTTATTCATGTTAAATGAAATGCATAGTAACTCATATTTTTTTTTAAATATGAGAGTAATCCAACATTATTTATGACTACCATTAAATTTACACAGAAATTTCTCACAAACATTATATTGCTTCAAAAACAACACCAGTCTGGTCAGTGTGGTTCAGTGGTTGAGCATTGACCCATGAACCTGGAGGTCACTGTGGTATTCCCAGTGAGGGCACATGCTGAGTTTCAGGCTCAGTCCCCAGTAGGGGGCGTGCAGGAGACAGCTAATTGATGATTCACTCTCATCATTGATGTTTCTATCTCTTCCTCTTGCTTCCTGTCTGAAATCAATAAAAACATATTTAAAAAAAAAAAACTACAAAAAGTCAATTTAAATTAATGGTATACTTAAAATGAGACTTCCTAAAAGGTGGACCCTTTGACTTCTAAATCCATTTTTATTGTTCTTACAAGATACCTTAATCATAATTATATTTTATTGTTACTTAATATTTTTATTTTCTTAGAGCATTTACAGTAGGCCTTTTGAGTAATATTATATGATGATATCATATTACATTAATCTTCAAAGCAACTACAAATAATCTATCAGTGTGGATGGAGGTGATCTTGTTTTATGTTGATTTCTTTTAATTATTGATGTCCAATTAAAAGCAACATAAGATAAAAAAAAGTTAGCAAATTATTGATCCCACATAAATAAGTCACCTTAGACATTGTTTTATTGAACACCTGTATCTTCTGACTCATCTCTGTATTGAATCATTGGTCCTCACAGTACTAAGTTGTCAAAAATAATTAATAACAATTTCTGTAGTGTTATACTCTCTACCCATCATTATATTATACTTTTCGGTATAATAACTACTATACTCTAATATATTTCTTTCTATCCTTTAGACTTAATTTTAACCTGTTTTAGTTAGTAAAAATTTTAAACCAGTATCTTTATTTTTGAAATCAGATCAATACAGTCATAATTATCCATTATTTATATAGTGTTATTTTTGAAATTGTAGCCATATTCACCACTAAAATATAGTATTTTAAAAGGCATATGTCCATTGCTTTATCTCACAGTGTCTGATCTGATGGCCTTGGTGGTCTCCCATAGTTTATGTGGAAGCCTAGAGAGTAAGAGATATTAATAAAAACAACAGTTATAATCGGGAGAATCAGAGAACCTGAGTTCTAATTCAAATTTTTGTCACCTAATAGCATTGTGACTTTTTTGAAATATTCTGTTTTTGCACCTGTAAATTGGAAAAATGCTTTTTGCCTCATGGAGATGGGTTATATGATTTATGATTTATTAAGTGTCTAACACCAATCATGACTTCAAATAAGTTGTCAGTGCACGTTCATTTTCTCTACTGCTTTTACCTCCCATCTGCAAATCAGCAATAATAACACTTTTGTAGCCAGTGGTATACTGGAGCTGGCTCATACAAGCTGATGAAAGCCACTTAACTTATTAGGAGCTTTGCCAACCTATTATTAAACACAACCAATAATAAAAATTAAATTAGGTAAATGGACAACAAAATAAATTCTATTAAAAAACAAAGGCACCAATAAACTCTACTAAAACAACAAAGGCAATAAATATTCAAAACTCATCACTTTTAAGTATCTTACTAATATCAATGCTCTTTTTTAAATTTCTTTATTAATTGAGGTATTACATATGTGTCCTTATCCCCCCATTGTACGCAACCCCCTACCACTCAAGCCCTCACCCCCACCCCTGTTGTCTATGTCCACTGGTTAGGCTTATATACATGCATACAAATCTTTTGGTTGATCTCTCCCCCTTACCCCCACCTTCTCCTACCTTCCTTCTGAAGTTTATTGGTCTAATCGATGCTTCTTTTTCTCTGGATCTGTTTTTGTTCATTAGTTTATATTGTTCATTATATTCCATAAATGAGTGAGATCATGTGGTATTTATTTTTCTCTGACTGGCTTATTTCACTTAGCATAATGCATAATACTCTCCAGTTCCATCCATGCTATTGAAAATGGTAAGAATTCTTTCTTTTTTACAGCAATGTAGTATTCCATTGTGTAGATGTACCACAGTTTTTTAATCCACTCATCTGGTGATGGGCACTTAGGCTGTTTACAAATCTTAGCTAAAGTGAATTGTGCTGTTATGAACATAGGGGTGCATATATGATTGGTGTTTCTGATTGGTGTTTCTAGTTTCTTGGGATATATTCCTAGAAGTGGGATCACTGGGTCAAATGGGAGCTCCATTTTTAGTTTCTTGAGGAAACTCCATACTGTTCTCCACAGTGCCTCTGCATTCCCGCCAGCAGTACACAAGGGGTTCCTTTTTCTCTGCATCCTCACCAGCACTTGTCATTTGTTGATGATAGCCATTCTGAGAGGTGTGAGATGGTACCGCATTATCATTTTGATTTGCATCTCTCAGATAATTAGTGAGTTTGAGCATGTTTTCATATGTCTCTTGGCCCTCCTTTTGTCTTCTTTCAAAAAATATCTATTTAGGTCCATTGCCCATTTTTTATTGGGTTGTTTATCTTCCTTTTGTTAAATTGTATGAGTTCCCAGTAAATAAAGATTAAACCCCTATTGGTGATAACATTGGCAAATATGTTCTCCCGTGAAGTAGGCTTTCTTGTTGTTTTGTTGATGGCTTTTGCTGTGCAAAAGTTTTTTTATTTTGATGTAGTCCCACTTGATTATTTTCTCTTTAGTTTCCATTGCCCCAGGAGCGGTATCGGTGAAAAAATTGCATTGGCATATGTCTGAGATTTTGCTGCCTGTGGATTCCTCTAGTATTTTTATGGTTTCCCGTCTAATGTTTAAGTCCTTTAACCATTTTGAGTTTATTTTTGTGTATGGTGTAAATTGGTGGTCTAGTTTCATTTATTTTGCATGTATCTTCCAATTTTCCCAGCACCATTTATTGAAAAGACTGTCTTGACTCCATTGTATGTTCAGATTTCCTTTGTCAAATATTAATTGAGCATAGTTGTTTGGGTCAGTTTCTGGGTTCTCTATTCTATTCCATTGATCTATATTCTTGTGCCAGTACCATGCTGTTTTGAGAACAGTGGCTTTGTAATACAGCTTGGAATCTGGTACTGAGATCACACCTACTTTGTTCTTCTTTCTCAGGATTGCTACAGCTATTTGGGGTCTTTTTTATTTCAGATGAATTTTTGGAAAGTAAGTTCTAGGTCTGTAAAATATGCTGTTAATGGGCATTGAATTTATATATTGCTTTGGGTAGTATGGACATTTTAATGATGTTGATTCTACCAATTCATGAACACAGTGTGTTCTTCCATTTGTTTATATCTTCCTCTATCCTTTTTTTCAGTGTCCTATAGTTTTTTATGTATAGGTCTTTTACCTCCCTAGTTAAGTTTATTCCTAGGTATCTTAAAATTTTTGGTGGGATAGTAAATGGGATTGCTTTTTTAGACTCTCTTTCTGTAAGTTCATTATTGGTCTATAGAAATGCCATAGATTTCTTGGTGTTAATTTTGCATCCTGCTACATTGCCAAATTCATTTATTAAGTCTAATAATTTTTATGGGGTCTTTAGGGTTTTCTATGTACAGTATCACATCATATGTGAATAAGGACATTTTACTTCTCCTTTTCCAATTTGGATGCCTTTAATTTCTTCTTCTTGTCTAATGTCAATGGCTAGTACTTCCAAAACTATGTCGAACAGGTGTGGTAAGAGTGAGCATCCCTGTGTTGTTCCTGTTCTTAGGGGAAATGGTTTTAGTTTTTGCCCATTGAGTATGATGTTGACTGTGGGTTTGTCATATATGGCTTTTATTATGTTGAGATATGACCCTTCTATTCCCACCTTGCTAAGAGTTTTTATCAAGAAAGGGTGTTGGATTTTGTCAAATGCTTTTTCTGCATCAATTGATATGACTGTATGATTTTTATATCTCAATTTGTTTATGTGATATATAATGTTTTTTGATTTGTGGATATTGTACTATCCTGCATCCCCAGGATAAATCCTACTTGGTCACGATGTATGATCTTTCTGATGTACTGCTGTATCTGATTTGTTAGAATTTTGTTGAGGATTTTGGCATCTATGTTACTGCGGGATATTGGCCTATAAGTCTCTTTCATTGTGCTGTCTTTATCTAGTTTTGGTATTAGGGTAATGCTGGCTTCATAAAATAAGCTTGGAAGTGTTTCTTCCTCTTGGATTTTTTGGAATAGTCTGAGGAGGCTAGGTTTCACTTCTTCCTTGAATGTTTGGTAAAACTCCCCTGTGTAGCCATCTGGCCCCGGGCTTTTGTTTGCTGGGAACTTTTTGATGACTGCTTCAATTTCTTCCATAGTTATTGGCCTATTGAGATTTTTAGATTCTTCCTGATTGAGTTTTGGAAGGTTGCATTTTTCTAGGAATATGTCCGTTTCCTCCAGGTTGTCTAGTTTGTTGGAATAGAGTTGTTCATAGTATTTTTTAGCAATTCTTTGTATTTCTGTGGGGTCCATTGTTATTTCACCTCTTTCATTTCTGATTTTATTTTGGGGTCCTCTCTCTTTGCTTCTTGGTGAGCCTGGCTAGAGGTTCATCAATCTTGTTTATCAATACTCTTGAGGTCATTTAGGTGTATTGTATCGATGTGGTGGAAATATATAAATGACACCACATTCAATTATGTCATCTGTTGGAAGCTTGAAATTGGTCAAGGTGGAAGCATTTACACCATAGAAATTGTCAAATGCTTTAAATCAAGGTTGCTCTAAGAGAGCTGATTGCTAAACATTTATTAGCACTATACATACATAACCGGTTTTTTAAGTGGAAAATCACTCCACACATATAACTTTATATTTTTCTTCTAAGTTTAAAGTTCTAATATTCCTATAATTTCATGTTGAAAACATTGTAAAGAAAGAAGAAAAGCTGCTGTTAGAGATCAGAGAAATATTAATAGTTAATAGTATGCTGAGTATGTAGCATGGGGGTACGTGACCCTGAAGAATAGATATAAAAAAAGATTGGGTATTTGGATCCAGATAGATATTAAACATATGACTTATTAAACATATTACACATAATCACTTGGTAAGCATGTATTTTAGGAAGTAAGCCCTGCTAATGGCCCAAAATATAATTTTGTCTCTCATTCTAATTATAATCTATACTTCAGTGGCTCCACTTTTAGTACAGACATGCCAATACTTGCATGTCTATTTTTTACAGCAACATGATGTAGATTTATATTTATAGGGTGCCTTGTTGATAAGGAGATCAGTGAACTTTATAAATGAATCTGAGCAGCTACAGCCTTAAAACCTAATTCCAATGGCACATATGCTCAAATGAAATAAAAATTTTTAATCATGAGAATACATGTATTTTAATTATTTGGGACAATGATATCTACATACACACACAAAAATCATGTTACTCAAAAGTTCCAAGAAGAGAAAAAACTGAATATGAAGTTATATACTAGTGACCTAGTACATGAAATTCATGCACATTAAAAAAGGATTAGAGGAAATAATTTTTCACATATATTTTATTGATTTTTTTACAGAGAGAAAGGGAGAGGGATAGAGAGTTAGAAACATCAATGAGAGAGAAACATCAATCAGCTGCCTCCTGCACACCCCTTACTGGGGATGTGCCCACAACCAAGGTACATGCCCTTGACTGGAATCGAACCTGGAACCTTTCAATCTGCAGACCGATGCTCTATCCACTGAGCCAAACCAGTTTCGGCTAGAGGAAATAATTTAACATTGCTATTTGCCTTTTCTCTATAATAGAAGTGTCAGAGATGAAAAAAATTAATAAAATGTATATGAAAACCTTCCTTCTGTGAGAATCTGGGCATATCATGGGACCCAGATTCAAGTCCCACCCACATGCACCTCAAAATCACAAGAGACCCAGACCTGGCTGCCCCACCACCACCCAACTGGGCTAGATCCAGACCTAGCCAGTCCCACTCTTGTCATGCCCTGCCGGGCAGGGGGCATAGCCTCAGGTCCTCTGGCCCAGCACCAGGATGGGGGTTGTGGCCTGAGGTCCGCCATCCCAGACTGGGACAGAGGGGTGTGCCTTGAGGTCCTCCATCAAGCCCTGCCAGGTGGGAGGCATGATCTGAGATCCCCCATCAAGCCCCGCCAGGTGAGGGGGGGCACAGCCTCAGGTCCTCTGGCCCAGCCCCAGTAGCGGGGTGCAGCTTCAGGTCCCCTATCAAGCCCCACAGGTTGGGGGCACGGCCTGAGTTACCCTGACCCAGCACTGGGGCTGCACCTTGAGGTCCCCCATCAATCCCTGCTGGGTGGGGGACATGGTCTGAGATCCCCTGTCAAGCCCTGCCAGGCAGGGGATGCTGCCTCAGGTCCCCCCGCCTGGTGCTAGGGCAGGAGGAGCAGCCTGAAGTTGCCTAGCCCAGCACCAGGTTGAGAAGCACACCTTGAGGTCCCCTGTCAAGTCTTGCTGGGTGGGGGGCATGGCCTCAGGTCCCCTGGCCTGGCACTGGGGCAGGGGGAGCATCCTGAGGTCCCCTGTCAAGCCCTGATGGGTAGGGGCATGGCCTGAGGTCCCCTGTCAAGCCCCACAGGGGCAGAGGAGGGCATAGCCTCAGTTCCCTGCTGATTGCTTGTTAAGGCTTCTTATGGGATCTTGGCCTCAGCCATCTTTGTGATGGAGTGATGGTCAATTACCATATTTCCTTTTTATTAGATAGGATACTAGTGATAAGGTAGTTCTATATGTTTTTCAATTGTAACTTAGAGTATTTTTAATATTAGTGCTGTTATAAAAATCTCTTAAATCCCATAAACCTCTTACTTTGAAGCAGCTGTTTACATCTAAGCCCTTTTTCATTTTGCAGTAAAATAAGTTGAATCTGCTGCATAGGCAATCTCAGAATGCTAACTTTGGGGGGGAAAAGATAAATTATAATTTTTGGGGAAATACTAGAAGTTAGTCATTTTGCAAATAAAACCTGGAAAATATAAACAATAAAGAACAAGTTAATATTTGAATAATATTTGCAGTAATAATTTTTATTACCCATCATATTTATCCAAGAGACTAGTTTCTATTACAAATTACCTTACTGTATAGAAAGTTATTCTAATGTGATTATCCCTAAATTTTATATTTTGTTTTAATTTTTTATTTATTTCTTTTTGTACTGGTTTTTTGTTTCTTTTTTTAAATAATGTATTACATGTATACATATCTTCTCATTGCCCCCCCCCCCTCCCAGGCATACCCTAACCACCCAGGGTCTTGTGCTTATATGCATGCATACAAGTCCTTTGGTGGATCTCTTAACCACCCCACCTCTCCTTAACCTTCCTGCTGTAATTTGAGTCTGTTTGATGGTTTACTGTCTCTGTATCTATCTTTTTTTTTTATATTTTGTTTTTAAATTACTAAATCATTTTCCTATTCACATGTTTTGTATTAGTGCATAGTATTCTCTTAAACATTGTAATTATGAGATTCAGTTTGGTCTATGATCATGAATAAATTAATATAATTCTTCTGGTTATTTCTTGCACTCATAAAAACTAGGAATAACAGAACCTAAGAAACAGTCCTAAAGATATTTTTATCAAGCAAAAGTTGATTTCCATAAATGTTTCTATTGAAGATAACAGCACGTTGCACACTGTTAAACTATCATATGGTCAACTACTGTTCCAATATCATACAAGAGTTCAAAATGCCAACAAGAGAGTACTCCTCATTGAGGTCCCTAGCTTTTCACTAAAACATTTGACTTAAATGAACATTCACAACACTAAAAAGTGGGATTAAACGTATTACCTACACAAGACTGGGGGGGGGAATCTATCCAAATTATAAGTCATGTTGAGGGAGATTAAGGAAAATTTGGGCAGGCCTCAACTCTCACATGAAATGAAGAACACTTAGAGAATGGGTATAAGATATTTAAAGCCCCTCAACTCCACTACATTTGTCACTGGCTACAAAGAATAAGGGTGTTAACCCATTAGAAAATAAGACAGTCAATTGTTTCTCTCTCTCTCTCTCTCTCTCTCTCTCTCTCTCTCTCTCTCTCTCT
>JAAGEH010000018.1:49300385-49369622 GCA_011751065.1 Lasiurus cinereus
TCTCTCTCTCTCTCTCTCTCTCTCTCTCTCTCTCTCTCTCTCTCTCTCACACACACACACACACACACACACACACACACACACACACACATTCCAATGAGGATAGGAGTTGGAGGGATGCCCCACCACTTGTCCTTGGGAGAGACAATTCTGCAGTACATTTTATGTGTTCTGCCAAAGGTCTTCAATGGAATAAAGACCCAGTTGTCCACAGTTGAAATGAGATAAAAACCACAACCTTTATTGACTTTCTCTTCTTTCACTGCTCACATTATTTCACTCCAGCTTCCTAAGTTCATGCTACAAATGACTACACCAGAACCCTTTTCACAGGCTGTTTTCAGAGAAACCCTAACTAAGGCAAATTTCCTATTTTCCCCCTTTGGGCATCTTTACATTTTTATTTGCCCTTTGTGACTTTCTTCAAATATCACTTCCTCAGCACAGCATTACCTGATTGCTGCACTCTGATTTAGATGTCTCTTTAATTATAACATTTTAATTTCTGATTAACAGAAGTCTTTTTCCCACAATTAGATTCCAGCCCTCCTAATTATCAAACATAACAGTTTCCTATTACCTTTGCACCCCAGTGCCTGGCACATGCGAGGCTCTCCATGAATAGGTGTTGAATAGGTAACTGAATGAAGAAAAAAATAAAAGGTGATTAAAGAAACTAGCCAGTATGGCTCAATGGTTGAATGCCATTCCCTGCACTGAGAGGCCACTGGTTTGATTCCCAGTCAGGGCACATGCCAGGGTAGCTGGTTTAATCCCAGATTTTTAAAAAAATAAGATAGAAAGGAATAGCCTCGAGTAGAAAGATATCTGAGGAATTATGTTAGCAGGATGGTGGAACTGAGTTTTCTTCCATCTTCCTCTCAAAGAACACTGGTTTTGACAATCACCCATAGTAAAGATTACCATTGTAGAAGTTTGGGAGTCCAGCAGAAAAGCCCAAAAGCTCAAAATTGGATACACTGAGGAACAGTTTCACTTTACCTCCAACATTCTGTGTGCCTCACCCACACCCTCCCACCCCACCCCATGGCTGCCTCCTTGTACACTTCTAAAGGTGTTACGTATGAGCCTTGGCAGATGGCATGCAGAAAGCCAGCCTGACACTGTGGCGTTGGGAGAGAGCACAACTTGAGGACTCAACACCGCCCTAGGGAGAAAGCATTTGGGAGGTTGTCAACAACTGGCCTGGCTTTGCAGGATCAAGAGAAAGCACACAATCTTAAGAATTTAAGAGGGCATACGAAGTGTAGATCAGGAGTATCCACAGTGGGTAGCAGGAGTATCCATAGAAAGGTCGTAGAAAGCCTCAGAAGCTCTAACAAGACTAATTGAAAGTGTTTCTCTCCTGAAGCCAATCAGGAAACACTGAAGGGCATGACTGCTTCTTAAATATGTAAATAGCAATTCAAGAATTAAAGGAACATGAAAAATTAAAAAAGCAGGATGCCACCACAGGAACACAATGATAATTTTCCAGTTACCAAACCCAAATAAATGGAGATCTGCAATTTTCCCAATAAATAATTCAAAATAGTTGTTTTCAGGAAGCTCGGTGAGCTAAAGAGAAATACAATTCAACAAAATCAGGAAAACAATACACGATCAAAATGAGAAGTTTTACAGAGAGATAGAAGTCATTAAAAGGGACAAAGTGGAAATTCTGGAGCTGAAGAATTGAAGCCAGGCTAGTGTCCTTCCATCAGAGTGGACACCAATGTTCTGGGTAGGAAAATGTATGTGTGTATATTTATATGTAGTTTTCTCTACACATTTCTCATATAAAGGATCTGTAGCATAAGTTTATAAGTAATAATACAATATCCAGTATTCTCTGTTATAAATTCCATGTGACCAATTGATTCTCAGTTAACCTTTTTAGTTGATTTTTGCCCATTTCTTATATGCATAACCAACCTGTAATGCACTTCAATCATGATTTGATTAATGGGTTATATCCGCTTTTTAATAATTGTAGTAAAACATGTAGCATAAAATTTACCATCTTAACCATTTTAAGTATATAGTTTAATAGTGTTAAGCATATTCACATTGTTGTGCAACAGATCTCCAAAACTTCTTCATCCCACAAAACTAAAACTATACCAATCAATAAACCACAACTCCCCAAGGCTCCCTTCCATGCAGCTGCTGGTAACCAACATTCAACTTTCTGCTTCTATTAATTTCACTGCTCTAGATTCCACTTACCACTTCGTATAAGGGGAATCATACAGTATTTGATATTTTTTACTAGCTTATGTCACTAAGCATCATGTGATGATCGTAAGTCCTTCCTTTTTAAGGCTAAATATTATTCCATTTTAAGTATATACCATATTTTATTTATCCATTCATCCGTTGATGGACATTTGGGTTGCTTCCTCCTCTGGGCTATTATAAATAGTACTGCTATGAACATGGATATAAATATCTCCTTATGACCCTGCTTTTAATTCTTTTGTATACATACCCAGAAGCGGAATTGCTGGATCATGTGGTAGTTCTATTTTAAATTTTTTTAGGAACTCCCATAGTGGGTGACCATTTGACATTTCTACCAATGGTATAAAAGAATTTCTACTTCTTCACATGCTCTCCAGCACTTATTCTCTGTGTGTGTTTTTTTCATATAGTACTCATTTCTAATGGGTATGAGGTGATTCACTAATCTTAACCCAATAAAATTGTCATTAAGTCTGATGAGTGATCTGTTAAACTACTTCTCACTCTCATGCAGATTATATGTACTAAACTAAAATCTCTTTTAGGTTCATCATGCTTATATTGAAATTTCATTCATTTATCAATAACATGAATGGTTATTTTGCTGAATCAGATAATAGTTTTCCAACTTTAGAAGAATATTTTTAGTTTTTTTGTGCTACTCACAACCTAAGAGCTACAAACAACATGCTTTTAAGCTCAGTTTGCATTATTAATATTCTCCTCATCACTTTTTTAACTCTAGATGAGGGATAGTTTAACTTTTTCTATAATGGACCAAATAGTAAATATTTTAGGCTTTGTGGCCCATATGCTCCTTCAAAACTATTCAACTCTGCCATTATCATATGAAAGTAGCTATTATAGACAAATGCTGTTTCTAAGTGACTAGGTATGGCTGTGCTCCAATAAAACTTTTTTATAAAAACAAATGATGGGCAAGGCCTAGTTTTATGAATCCTGGTCTAGACATTCAACAAAACAACATTGCTGCTTGCCAGTTTCCCTTGAGGCAATATCCTCACCACTGTCCACTTCAGGTTACTAATTTCAAGTTATTGAAAGTGAAATTACAAAGAGATGCATAGAAGCAATCCAGGTATAGCATTCCCACCACACAGATATAATAGACATAAAAACCTCAACATCACAGATAATAGTAAAATGTAGTAAAATAATTAAGAAATGATGAATATTAAGTATATATTGCCTAATTTAATTATTAATTTTTATTAATGATTATAATTAAAACCTAGCTCACAAATTTTCAGAAAATTTAACAATTGGTTCTTACTAAACTAATGTGAGCCAGCTCTAGATTTCAGTGGTTCCAGATTCTAGTCTCTGCTAGTCACCTTAGAGTACCGAAAACCAATCCAACCCCTTCTCCTTGTTCTCTTTCAACTTTAAGAAAATGTTCTCCTCTAAAAAAGGTCATAAACCTTATTCCTGGGTGTGTATCCTACTCCTCCATAAGGTAATTTATATATACCTTCCTCTTCTAGTAATTATTTAGGTAGTATGCCCTTACATAATTAAATTTCTGACCAAGCTTGCACTGTCATGGAACTTACAGAACCAAACAATTGCTCATGTGTTTGTTTTGAATTATATTTGGTCTAAAGGAATTCATATACTCTTTAGAACTTCCTAAAATTACAGCATTGCTCAATCTTGGATCTAATAACTTTGGGTAAAAAGTATGGTAGTGTATGTAAGCAGAATCAGGTTCTCCATTAACTCAGCCCTAGCATACACAATGTAATCTAGGACAACTGATTTCACTTATTTAAGTCTCAATGTTCTCCTTTCTACAAACTAAGGTTGATGATAATGCTTGGTACTCTTAATGTTTTTGAGGGCCTGTATTGCTCAAGTGACTTGAGAACATTGGCTAATGGGGTGTTAGAAGTGTGAGTCATATTTATCATCTGGACATGAATGTGAGGCATTAGAGACTGTAATGACATAAACACTTAAAGCTTTGACAAATGTGCTTAGATTGTTAAGATAAACTGTAACTATCAGTTGAAATTAGTTTTTTAATTTTTATCTTCATTTCCTACAGTGTGTTCTCTCTCCTTATGTAATCATTGTAATTGAGAGATGATGGCTTCATCTATTCAGATGTTTTTATTTGTGTATAACTTAGATCTGGAATAGACAGTCAATGGCACCAATACTACCATTTCCATGTCTTTCCTTTCTCTGTCCTTTCTTTCTTGCTCCGTACTTCCCATTCTTTCACATTTCCTTTTTTCTTGCATTCCAGAGTTCATGTTCACCCAAACATTTCAGCCTGGTGTGACCTTTAAATCAGTTTGACCATAAAGTTACATAACAGTGTATATGATTCTCCTTTAAGTAGGAAGTAATCTAAATTCTGTTAATCATTGAATCTATATTTATCAGGCATTATATTATATCATCCTTTTTCTTTTTCAGAGTTATTTTCAGGTTCTACCTCCCACTTTGCTACAGGTACATATATCAAAAGACAACCCTTCTAATATAATTATGTCTCTTTAATAAAAAGACATAAGAAAAGGACACAGGGTGTGGGTATGGAATTCACTCTGGTAAAGTATAGTCTTTGCATGATAACTGTTCTGTAGAGGCCAGTTTTGTTCATACTTTAGTATCATGAGAATGCCAGTCTACCTGTAGGTCCTTCCAGAGCCTGACATATCTCCCAGTTATGAAAAACCAGTATGAAATCCATATGCTTAATATCGCAGATCAAATTATTCTTTACTAGCATAATATGCAAAGGGAAATGTTCAAAACCACATCAAGTTGGGAAATAAACATCCTTTTTTAGTGAAAAACCATATTTATATTGAAAAGTTATTGTTGATGAGCATTTTGTTGAGGAGGAAAGTTGTGAAAGGGTTATTCAACCCCATATTTTATTTGTCCTTTGTATGTGTAAAGGGTTTGAAAGAAAAAAGAAACCTGCTTGCTTTTATATCTGCTAAGATTAGCCACAAGTAATTGTGGTTAGCTTTGCTGAAATTTCTAATGATGCAAACAAAAATCTCAAAGCACAGAGTTTAGGTTTCAGAGGTGACTCACAAAGTCTAGCAATCCATCTTGGAAGTCTTAGTGGGCCTATTTTGAGCTGTTCTCCACGCATGGCAAGGCTGAAGAATCCCAGGTGTTCCTGCTGAGAGCAAAGTGTGAGCACTGAGATTGCCCTGAGAAGCAAGAACATACTCATTAAAGTTGGTTTCTGGTGGGAGGTGACTCTGACTGGCAGTTTCTCATTTCTCCTTGTGGTGACCCCTTTCCTTGTTAGCCAAGGCGTCTGGTGTCCAAATGTGTTCAGGTTTAATGAGTTGTAGTTCACTGGGGATCTAAAGAGGGCAAAGGAATGCCTACTTGGTGAACCAAGAATGGTGTGTTGTTTATTTTGTGGATACTACATTGTTTAAATAATGTGAAAGTTTTTCTTTTGTGAGAGCTTTCTATGCCTTCAAAATCTGAAATGGCATATCTGAATAGAGGGAACCTAGAGCCATGACAAAAATTGCACATCATATGGGCTGATTAATTATCTTCTTCATATAAAATCACTGAACTCTTAAGAATGATTTTTAAGATCTTTTTACAAGATCAGCAGACATTCATCTATCTCAAGTGAAGATGGAATAAAACTAGAGAAACTCTTTTCATAAGTCAATAGATGTAGGATGGTTAATCCCGTGAATGAACTAGAGAATTAGGACACTATTCAGATTGTTTTCTTTTGTCAGGTATTTATTAATAGCAACAATGCTTTGTCTTACAGGGCATATTTCAGTGAAATGTATCTTGGTGAAATCAAAAGTGAGAAATTATACATAACAAAATTGTGAATAGAAACATGGCAATGTATATATGGTCAGAGAATATAATTTTATATGAAATATAAAGGGTGTGATGTAGTATAATAAGAAAATGCATGACAACTACAGCATTGTTAAAACCCTCAAGAAACTCCAAGTATGTATCAGAAGCTAACTAAGCACTAACTTGGCAATAAGTGTCATGAAATAAGATTCTTTCTTTTGCTATGATACTTAGAAAGACTTCTCCATCACTCAAACATGTTTTTCATAAAGGTATATGATTTAAATCATCACTGAGCATATCAGGTTGTCAGAGGAAGAAACTGATACAGTAGATATTTTATTGACTAGTTCCTTTATATACATTATTTCATTGATTCTCAGGATGCTTGTAATAAATATTACTATAAAATCTACCTTATAAATGGGAATATTGGTACTCACAGAAGCAATGTACCTTGCCTAAATTCATCCAAGTGGGAAGTGAAAGAGACCAAGATTTGAACCTAGTCCTGTTTGATCCCACAGCCCAAATCATTTATTGCACTACCCTGTGACTGTTCTCCAAATTCAGGTTCTATCTTCAGAAAACCAAAGACTTTGCAATACTCCATAAAGTCCTATCTCAAAATATAAATGGAATGCTATAGTAGTTGAAGTCAACACACAATTTTTGAGATTTTATTCCATTCCAAACTTCACACTGATATATATGCCTTTTTGTCATCCAAATGAAAATAAACATAAGAGAACCTACCAGTATGAACTAGTAGGAGAGAGAGATGAAAACATGGTCACCTGCTTTGTTAATGGTATGGGGTTTGGGAAGAAGATTCATTTTCTTTGAAGATGATCAAATGTTTCCCATGCAATCCATGAAAGCTTAAAACAGAACATTTAGGCAGATATTCATTTACCATCTCAAGGAAATATATGTAACCATGCATTATGTGGAAGTTTCTTTCATCTTTGGAGTTATAATAGATATTTTTCATCTCTTCCACATAGAAAAATGGTATAATGCTCTAGGAAAATGACATGTTAGATGCAGCAATATTATCAGTAATCAGTGCAGAATAAGTAAAATAAATAAGCTATTCACTGAACTCATAGGTACTCAGCACATTTTTTATCTGACTAAATATTTTCATTTTGACAATTTTCCATAACAGTTATTTTAAAAAGAAATATGTAAGATTAATTTTTAGAAAAAGTTAAACAAATATACTCTAAATATAGAAGAAAATGATATATTCTAGTATAGTGGTTGTTTTTTAATACTGATTTCTAAAGGAAATATATATATTTGTGTTTATTAAACATAAGAAAAAGAATTATTAAAACTTTTAGGTACTATAAACTGCTTTGGCTTTCAGCTAGGAAAATAATATTTTTTTTTCAAAATATATTTAAATGTTTGAGCCTCTTTTTAAAAAATATGTATATACAGTATATATATATATATGTATATATACATATATATACACATATATATGTATATATACATATATATATATATTTCAGAAAGGAAGAGAAAGGGAGAGAGAGAGAAACATCAATGATGAGAGAATTATTAATCTGATCGAGCCTTCAAACCAGGGGTATGCTGTGACCAGGAATTGAACCGTGGCCTCCTGGTTCATAGGTTGATGCTCAAACACTGAGCCACATGGGTCAGGCTAAATGAGCCTCTTAAAACAGGCTAGCTCAGTTTTGTTTTTCTGAGATATATACTTTTTTCTTAATGATACATATGATAAACAGTAAGTGAGTTCAATTCACTTTTTAAAGTCTTTAGAGAGAACAAAAATGGAGAGCTACTTAAACACCAGGGAAGGAACCCAATTATTCAGAAACAACTACCATATTATGTAAAAGCTTTATCCAAATGAGGATTTCTGTGTAATGTAAATGAACTCCTTTTACTAAAAGTAGACACCATTGTTATTAACACTTTATCCCAGTAGGTACAAATTATCCAATGCTAAATCATAACACTGACATGCACAGTTGTTCTTAGGGGAAAAAAAAAAACCTGATGTATTCAATTTGTATTTATGTTATTATTTTGCAAAGACACTGGAACATAGACAAAAAGTACACCATAGAAAGTTTCACTCCATGAAAAACTTCACAAAGAACTATTTTCCAGCCTGCCAGATGTTTTCCTTTTTTATTATAAATTTAACAGTAGTGATATATCAAGGATATCAAGGAATTCACAAATGTATTATCTCCTGTTGCCTTGTCTATAAGCATCTTATTCATTAATATATATCCTGTCTAATAAAGAGGGAATATGCTAATTGAATATGCTATTTACAGCCAATATGGAGGGAATATTCACAGCCAATATGGAGGGAATATGCTAACTGACTGTCACGCCCTCAAAGATGGCATTACCCACAGCCACAAGATGGACGCGCCCAGTCCCCTCATCTCCACCAGGTGGCAGGTGGGCCCAGCGGCTCCACACACCTGTCTCTGGAGTCCCCAGTCCCCTCAGCCCCCCAGCCACCCAGCCACCCAGGCCCAAGGCACAGGCAAGTTTTGGATGTTGGCTGCCCAGCTGCCCAGGGCCAGCTGAGGCTCAGGTAACCAGGGCAGCCAAGGCATGCACTGCTGGCAGTGGCAGCAGCAGAGGTATGATGGGGCATCACCTTCCCCTGATTGCTGGGTTGCCTCCCACCCCTGAGGGCTCCCAGACTGTGAGAGGGGGCAGGCCAGGCTGAGGGACCTTCCCCCTCCAATGCATGAATTTTCATGCACCGGGCCTCTAGTTTATGTATATTAAAGTTGGTACTTAGTATATTCTAACTGAAAAGCTGCTCTAAAAGATATAGACATTGTTTTCCCATTAAGCTAATTTGTAACTCTATTCCACTTCAACCTGTAACTGACAAAAATTTAAAAATTCCCTCATTTGCTTTCATGAGAAAATACCACTTAACATTAATTTGTTAATGTTAAATTAGTCCTATAATTTTCCAGTTCTTTTTTAATAACTATTGAAAAGTTATCCAGAATAAAGAGAAGTATTGAGAGAGTCAGGAAGCACAAGGGGAGCCATCCAGGCAGGAAATCTGACCATCACAGTTCTGCTTGGTGGTTCAGGGCAGGAGAGTTGGAGGTAGAAACATGCACTCACATACATGTGTACACGTACAAGCACACATGTACAAACACACATACACAGAGTATACCATTAAGCAGATTTGTAATTTCTTTAGAAGATACAACACCACACCAAAATGTTGCCAAATCATGTGTTTGAAAAAGAAGCAAAAAGAAAGGCTGATGTCTTCCTGAAGGAAATCCAGTGTCTAATGTCTGTTGCAGTTCTGGTATCAGATCAATAAAGGTTCTTTCCTCACTCCTGTCAATAGCATATGTCCCTTGCTCCTTCTCAGAATGGACTAATCGTGGTCCCAAGCCTTCACTTTGGTTTTACACATTACCCATTGTATTGCAACTCAGTGCTTTAGAGTTGCTTGGGCAGGATGTAGTAATATGTGATATAGTACTATTATTAGTGGCATTGAAAGCTCAGAAAATCAGTCGACAGAGCTCACGTCAATGCTTAATATTTTAAAAAATATGTTTTTATTGATTTCAGAGAGGAGGGGAAACGGAGAGAGAGATTGAAATATCAATGATAAGAGAGAATCATTGATCATCTGCCTCCGGCATGCCCCCTACTGGGGAACAAGCCCACAACCTGGCATGTACCCTTGACTGGAATCAAACCTGGGACCCTTTAGTTCTCAGGCTGGTGCTCTATCCACTGAGCCAAACCAGTTAGGGCTCAATGCAATCTTGGATCTCTGGATCAACAGTATAAGTATTGAAAGATATATTGATGTTAAATAAAAACCCATATCTTCTTAATAAAAAAAAAGTGAAAACTTGTGACAAAACATGCTCAATATTTTTAATTGTTCTTCTTTTATTCTGGCTTACTCTAAGAGATTTTGATACTATCGTAATTATCACTGCCTTTTTATGCAGTTTTGTTAATGTTTTAAGTTTTGTACTTTTATCCTGAGGCAATTTTATAAAGGAAACTATTTTTAACAAATAAAAAATGTTACCCCAGCAGTTCTTCAGCTTAGCCAGCTGCACAGGTGTAATCAGGCATTTGGCGTGGTTCCATTCACCCTGTGGCATGCTGGGAATGCTTGTTATGAAGTGTAGTCAAGACTAATATCTTTTTTTAAAACAATTTTTTATGTTTTTATTGATTTTAAAGGGAGATGTAGGAAGATTGATAAAGAGATAGAAACAATGAGAGTGAAACATCAATCGGTTGCCTCCTAGACATCCCCTATTGGGGATTGAGCCTGCAACCCAGGCATGTGCCCTGAACAGGAATCAAATTGGTGACCTCTTGGTTCATAGATTGATGCTCAACCACTAAGCTACATATCAGCTGGGCAAGATTAACGTCTTAATGGATGTAGGTGATGAAACTTTCTGGCTGAGACCATCCCCTTCATGTCTATTTGGCACTGGTCACCAAAAGCTTGCTTGGGACTTGCCATCATAGAAAGCGATAGAATAATAGGGGAGGGGTGTGAGATGAGGGCTCTGTTCTAGAGCAGAGGCCAGAATGGAAGTTAGCTTCAGTGAAGTACTTCTTGAATAATGCTTGACATAGAGTCAACATTAAATGTTCAACTTAGGTTAAATCAGCTTGATATGGAGAGAAGGGAAATAAGAAAGGAGGTAGAGAGCTGTGGCTTAAAATGCCATGTACTGAAATATTATTAAATGCTCTGTTACTTAATGAACAGTCAATTGTGTATCTGATACCACATATCAGCGATCATATCTCTAGGTTGTACAGCCTAACTGCATTTCTGATCTTTCTTTCTTACAAATTCATTTCTAATTATATATATTGTAATTAGGGGATTCTTCCTGCCATAGAAACTAAAGTCCACATATTAATGAGGCAACAATGAAAATTTGAGAATTTCAAGTGGCATGAAAATCTCTTTAGGATAGTTCCTGACTTCTCAGACTCTGGCATTCGTGTAGCTTAGAATAAAGGTATAAACTCCAGTTAAGATTTGTGGTACTCATCTCTGACCTCAGACTTGATCTTTAAAGAACATCAAATATGACAAATGAATTTGGACAGAAATATATTTAATGACTAGTTTGCTGACAGCCACAGGTAAGGCAGAGAAAATTGACAATTCTCAAAGAGAGAGAGAGAGAGAGAGAGAGAGAGAGAATGAATTAAAAAAATAAATTTGCATCTGGCTCTTCCCCTCAGGAGCTGCCTGGAGGGTAGTTCCCTGTATGGGAGAGAGTTTTGCAGGAGTGGCCCTGCACCCAGGCCTGGGATCCTGGGCCATCTATCTGGAGCCAACACAATGGACCAGAGGAGTCTGTTCTTAAGACATTAAAATGCTCTGTTTGTAACCAGTGAGATAAATATTTACTTCCTTTGACCTTTATTTGTGTGAGATGATTTTACTCTAGGGGTGGAAAAAAGTCTGCTTTGCAGAAAAAGAAATTTTCTGTTGAATGCCCAGAGTTCAGCATTAAAAAATAAAATAAAACCACAATCTCTATGTAATGAACCTCTCATCTTTTATTAATTATAGGATTAGTTCTGCTTAAACTTATTTTCCCGCTTCAGGAGTGTTTATGAAAAGGCGAGTCACTTGCCTGAAAGTCTGCAAAATGGTATCAAACACAAATCCAGCACGTGAGAGACATGAGCTGGTATGAAACTCCAAACAAAGAATTAATAACTTGTTAAGAGTAATTAATGAAAATCACTGCATTTAAATATGTTCAAAGACTTAGAAGAGATTCATTCCAAGAAATTCATTCCTTACAGACACAAATCCAAAATATGAAGTTGTATTTGATGATGGATATCTGAAGCCTACACTCTAGTTTAAACTTGTGTAAGAACGATGGAGCTATGGAGTTATTAAGTGCACAAAAGGAAACTATTTTTGAAACTGTAACTAGGTTAAAATCGCCTACATTTTTTTCAGTTTGAATAGTCTGATATTGAATGATGTCCTATTCTAATCACAGCCTTTCACGACCACTTTACATTGATTAAATGGATTGATCAGACAGTTTTCAGAATACATTTTCTGGTTTGGTAACAGGGACAGTTCTTTTTTCTTTTCCTCTAAAACCTTGATATTCCAAGGAGCCAGTGAACCAGCAGCACTGGCATTGAGATTATTAGAAACGCAGCATCTCAGGCTCCACCCCAGAGGTTCCAAATCATAAGCTGCATGTTAACAAGCGCCATGATTTATGTGCACACTGCACTGTGAGAAGGACTGATCTAAAACACAGCTATGCATATTTCTTACAAAGGACTAATGGATTTTCACATTTTCAGAATTAATTATTAATGTGAAGCCCAAATGGTGTTTTTTTATTCTAAATTTTAAACTTTTAATATTTAAGTCAACACAATATAATAACAGGCTTTTAGTGTGATGCTAATTAGTTTTCTAGAAATCCCCTCCATACATTTGGAGGTTCGTTATAAAAGTCCCAAACAATGTGTAATAAACAAATCACAAGTTACAGAATCAACTTGATACCAAGGATAACAGACATAGCTAGTTTTGCCTGATATTATTGTTAATGGGCAGAGTTTATTTTGCCCTCATTCGTCAAATACTTTGTGCCTTGTATGCAGTACTTTCAGAATTGATAACAAAATTATGCTGTAAATCCTCTGGAAAAATTGTGAAGAGCTTTGTTCAGAACAAGAGTAACCTCTGCTGGATTATGACTGTCCTTCTGGAAGTCCAAAGCAAAACTGAGGAAGAGCAACTGCCCTCTGTGCTCTAACCCCGTGGTCGGCAAACTGCAGTCTGTGAGTCACATGTGGCTCTTTGGCCCCTGGAGTGTGGCTCTTCTACAAAATATCACGGCCTGGGCGAGTCTGTTTTGAAGAAGTGGCATTAGAAGAAGTTTAAGTTTAAAAATTTTGGCTCTCAAAAGAAATTTCAGTCATTGTACTATTGATATTTGGCTCTGTTGACTAATGAGTCTGCCGACCACTGCTCTAGCCTCACCTGCCTCCGCCTTCTGAAATAAATTAGAACTCCTAATGAATAGTATGCTTCTATCCTGAAGAACACATTACTAAGTGATAATTCAGAGCTATGATATAACATTTACCTTCAAATCATAAAATCAGATTTATTTGTCTCACATGTGCCAATTACATATTTCAACTTAAATTTAAATATTTTAATGCATCATCTTTAAGTTTTTAAAAAAACAAGTTCGTTTTGGAGGGAAAAAATTAAAAGTCAACAGTGTTCTGAGGATAAAGGAGCAATGTTGACTTAATTCTTGTTGCCAATTTTTTGAATTTCCTAAATGTTTAGCAATGAAACCTCTAATGAAAAACTTTTCTTTTAAAAAGAACAAAGAATTTGCTTCAACTCATGGTAAAAATACAAAATAATTATGTAGTAAAATAAAATGAGCATCTCATTGGCTAACTGTTCATGATATCAAATATTTTAATTCTAGAGATACTTAAATGAGTCAGTTAATCAGAGGGAAAATACCTTGTATACTTAAAATCATAAAGTACTAATGTAAAGTTTAACCAGCTACTGGATAAAGTAAGTTTCCCAAGGGCTCATCCTAAAGGGATCACAGACTCAAGCCAACCTACATCAAAAACATTAGGGCTACCTACTAGGGATGGAGAAACAATAAGTTGGTATTGCTGAGGATTGCGTAGAGCAAGGCCAGCATACCACTTCAAGACTTTATGCAAACGTTTTTTTAAATACATTTTATTGATTTTTTTACAGAGAGGAAGGGAGAGAGATAGAAACATCGATGAGAGAGAAACATCAATCAGCTGCCTCTTGCACACCCCCTACTGGGGATATGTCCGCAACCAAGGTACATGTCCTTGACCGAAATTGAACCTGGGACCTTTCAGTCCACAGGCCGACACTCTATTCACTGAGCCAAACTGGTTTTGGCTAAATTGGCAAACTTTTAAGAGAGAGGTAAATTTACCCTCTGCTGAGTTTTCTGCTACTCATAGCTGAACCTAATCCTAATTAATGCGCTTGGTCTTCCCTGGAGATGATAGTATTTCCAAAGTCTTTGGAGCTGGTGAGTTCAAATGCCATTGCCAGTAGGAAAGTCCTCTTGAATTAAGCCTCAATCCAGCTTGGAACCCAGCTAACTTGAAGACTGGCCAAAAACTAGTTTCATCTAGACAAGTAACGTTCACTCCCTGCATTCAGTTCTGTTGGCAAAATGCTGGCTGAATATTGAGTTTCTCAAGTAAACCAAAGGTCAGGAAGAAATTGTCAAATATTCTAAACATCAACATTGCTGATTATGTTTAAATGCATTTTTCTACCTCAGACTTGACAGAATTGAGTCAGTTCTTCCCAATGCCAAAAGAGTTTGCCTCCATTCAAGGGGTAGATGAGATGGAAAACTCTGACTTAATAGTTCTTTGCTTTTTATTTATATTACTACATCTTTTACCAAAGATCCTCAGACGAAGACTATGGCAATCTGTACAAGCAAAACAGTCAAGTGTAGGAGAAGAAAGTCAAGTCAATCTAAAAATGTAATTTGGGAGAGAATCCAAGATGGCGGCATAGGTAAACACCTGTACTGCTGCCTCACACAACAATTTCAAAACTACAACTAAAAGACAGAACGGACATCATCCAGAACCACAGGAAAGCTGGATGAGTGGAAATTCTATAACTAGAAGGAAAGAAAGGGGCTCACAGAGACCCAGAGGAGCTGCAAAAAGCTGAAGTACGGAGACGTGCCCATGGAGAGAGTGAGTGCCGGAGAACCTGGCTGGCTTTCTCTGGCAGGAGGGAAATGGAGACTCTCAAAGGCATTGAACCCCTTATCCTACGACACTAAACCCCAGATCCAGTCGAAACTCATACGGGGGGAGTTTGGACTGTGAAAAGGGAGAGGTGCACGGAAATTTAGGGGAGTCCCAAAAGATCAGAGGTCTGGTGGCGTGTACAGCACTGCGTGCAGAGGACAGACTGCTGATTGTGCTGCTGGCTTTTGCAAGTGGGCGGGAGACAGACCCTCCCAACTGTGCCACTTTTGACTCCACTAAGCCTCAGTTTCAGGTGAAACCCTGGGGACCCAGACTCGTGGTCCCGGAGCGCAGGGGAGCCAGAGTGGTAGCAGTCTAGAGGCACTGCCCGTGCACGCACAGGGACCTACCTATCCAGCTATTACCCACTCACGTGAGACTCAGGGGCCATGGAGGGTGGGACCGACTGGAAGGCAAGGCGGTCCCTTAAGCCCTGAGACTCCACCCATCCCAAGCTCAACAGAGAGGCTTTTGTGGTTTTGCAAGTCTGGTATCATAAGGCTGAATCCAACACAGAAGTTCTCCTGGCATAGTGAAAAATGCAGAGACAAGGGAAGGGATCACAAACAAAAGAAATGGAGGAAAACAAACAAGTGGATATGGAGTTCAAAACCACGCTTATAAGGTTTTTCAAGAATATCCTAGAAAAGTTGGATAAAGTTAGCGAGACCCAAGAGGAGATGAAAAAGAACCAACTAGAGATGGAAAAGATCCAACTAGAGATGGAAAAGGACCAACTAGAGATGGAAAAGGTCCAACTAGAGATGAAAAAGGACCAACTAGAAATTAAACATACACTGACTGAAATAAAAAATATTATACAGAGACCTAACAGCAGACTAGAGAAAGGCAAGAATCAAGTCAAAAATTTGAAATATAAAGAATCAGAAAACACTCAACTGGAAAAGCAAGGAAAGAATCCAAAAATGTGAAGATAACATAAGGAGCCTCTGGGACAGCCTCAAGTGTACCAACATCAGAATTGTGGGGGTGCCAAAAGAAGAGAGAGAGCAAGATACTGCAAATCTATTTCAAGAAATAATGACTGAAAACTTCCCACATCTGATAAAAGAAATAGACTTACAAGTCCAGGAAGCACACAGAACCCCATATAAAAGGAATCCAAAGAGGACTACACCAAGACACATCATGATTAAAATACCAAGAGCAAAAGACAAAGAGAGAATATTAAAAGCAGCAAGAGAAAAACAGTTCATTACCTACAAGGGAGCACCCATTCGCTTGTCAGCTGATTTCTCAACAGAAACGATGCAGGCCAGACGAGAGTGGCAAGAAATATTCTAAATGATGAATAGGAAGAACCTACAACCAAGAATAATCTATCCAGCAAAGCTATCATTCAGAATTGAAAGTCAGATAAAGAGCTTCACAGAGAAGAAAAAGCTAAAGGAGTTCATCAACTCCAAACCAGTATTATATGAAATGCTGAAAGGTACTCTTTAAGAAGAGGAAGAAGAAAAAGGTAAAAGACAAAAAAATTATGAACAACAAATACATATCTATCAACAAGTGAATCTAAAAATTAAGTGAACTAAAAATTTGATCAACAGAATAAACAGGTGAATATAATAGAATCAGGAGCACAGAAAGGGAGTGGACTGATAATTCTCAGGGGGAAGGGGTGAGGGGTGTACAGGGAGAGACTGGACAAAAATCATACAGCTATGGATGAGGTCAATGGGAGGGAGATAAGGGCAAAGGAAAGGGTGGGAGTTGGGTGGAGGGGTGCTATGGAGGGCAAAAGAGAGAAACAAATGTAATAATCTGAATAATAAAGATTTAATAAAAAAATAAAAATAAAAATGTATTTTGTGTTTTAGTCAATGTTAAATTAATTGAAAAAAATGTTTCTTGGGATTGAGCAGAGATTTGTGATATGGCCAATGAAGTCAAGTTAAAATGATAAGAATCCAATTTGTACATAAAGATGCAGATTCTTTGAAAAGTATTCTTATTGCAGTACATGTTTACATAAATGGCAGAGGAACCCCTAAAGCTGGGCCTTGGTAAGGGCACTGGGATTAACATGCTGGCAACCATTCAAGAAAGGCAGGAGCCTCCTCCACCCAGAGGGCAAGTGTCCAGCCAGGATTGAGCTGAAAAGACAAGACAGATTAATCTAAACACTGACAGGAAGAATGTTACAACCACCTGATTCATATGATAAATGCAGCCTCAGAGCAGATAATTCAGGTCAAAACATTCAAGGCTTGAAATGTCTGATTTATCTATATTAGTCTCAAAACTAAGATTCACTTTGTGGAAAACATCCCCCCCCCCAAAAAAAAATGGATGTAGCCAACAGCATAAAACTGATCACTTAAAGTCACACAAAAAATCTATGAACCCATCTAGATATTGAAAGTAAAATAGTGTTAATACTTTTAAAAGAAAGTGCCTCCTTGTTAAGCTATTTTGATTTTCTTCATCTTAGATTTGGAATTTGAATTCTCATGGCTCTTTTCCACATTCAATGTCTTTTTCAGTCCTTTACATTATTTTATCACCATTTCTTCACATACACTAAGTACCACTGAAATGTAATGATTTTGTGCTTGTTATCATCCTATCTAATAAAGAGGGAATATGCTAATTGACCCTCACACCATCACAAAATGGTGGTGCCCATGGCCAATAAGGAAGGAATATGCTAATTGACTGTTCCACCCTCAAAGATGGCGGCACCCACAGCTACAAGATGGTGGCACCCAATCTCCTCATCCCTGCTGGGATGGCAGGCATGCATCAAGGCTGGGCCCACCCCAGGCAGACCTGGCCACCTCTGTACCTGCCTCCAGAGTCCCCCAGTCCCCTCATCCAGCCACCCATGGCTGGCCCGAGGCACAGGCAAGCCTCGGATGGCAGCTGCCCAACCACCCTGGGCCGCCAGAGGCTCAGATAAGTAGGGTCAGCCAAGGCTTGCACTACCAGCAGTGGCAGCAGCAGAGGTGTGATGGGGCATTGCCTTCCCCTGATCGCCAGGTCATCTCCTGCCCTGAGGGCTCCCAGACTGTGAGAGATGGCAGGCTGGACTGAGGGACATCCCCCCATCCCCAATTTCATGCACCTGGCCTCTAGTCCTATATAATAAAAGCCAAATATGCAAATTGAGCAAACAGCAGAATGACCTATGGAATGCCTGGTTGCTATGACACACACTGACCACCAGGGGAAAGACGATCAATTCAGGAGCTGCCCCCAGCCAAGGCAGGTGCCAGCGGTTTCCCCATAAAGGCAGGCAGGGACAGCTGGAAAGCAGGTGGTGCCACGCCAGCCAAGGCAGGTGCCAGTGTGGGCTCCCCAATCACCCTGCCAGTCACCCACAGATTAGCCCTGATTGCCAGTCAGACCTAGAGACCCTACCTGTGTACAAATTTCATGCACTGGGCCTCTAGTCAAGTAATAAAAAACTAAAGACTTTGAAAATGCAATAAATTATTTGGATCACTTATCCCATGATCCCTTAAATCATATTTGCTAACGAGAAACCTGTTACACATATTCTTAACTGCTCTAAGAATATATACCATTGTGGTTATCATGAAACATGTGAGAGGCAATATAGCATAATATGGAATTCTGGAGCCAGATTCAAGTTCTAAGATCCTAGGTTTAAACCCTAGCTCTATGACTTACTAGTTCTGTCAACTTGGGCGTGTTTAACCTCCAAAGTGCTTCAGTTTCCTCATCTATGAAATGGTCCCATTAAGAATAAAATCTTATTTCATATTACTAAGCACTTAGAATGGTACCTGGAGCATATGAATATGACATGAGGAATTTTGAAATATGTCACTTAAAACCTAAAAAGCACTTCTGTAAGTAATGTGAAATGTCTCTGCAGAATGTAATATAAACCTCATTACAAACTAATGTAGCTATATGGGATCAACTTACTGTAAGGACTATTAGAACATAATATTACCCAACATTTAACTTCATTAGCCATTAACTAAATTAGTAAGATTGCAGATTTATTCAAGCATTTTCTTTGGTAAATTCATTCTTCATTAGAACATCTATCAAAGGATGAAAGAGAAAAAGAAGGGACAGAATAGGGACTGCTCTGGCTTGCTAAATAGTGGCAGCATCTTTAAACTTCACTGGGAAAATAAAATTTTTAAATATTTGAATTAAAAAATTACTACAAAGGACCACCTTACCTTAACTACTGAACAGTCACTTGTCTCCTATCTCTCCCTTCATCACTCCCAGATTAGCCTTCCAAGGTCACTTTCTTTGGGCTAAAAAATGATGGGAATTTCTTGCCTGACAGACACCTAAAATATAAATCAAGGTCACACACATGTCGGCTCATACTAATGTGAAAATAAAAAGCCCCATCAAGCCTTAGTGGGTTTGGCTCAGTGCATAGAGTGTTGGCTTGCGAAGGAAGAGTCCCAGGTTCAATTCTGATCAAGGGCACATGCCTGGGTTGCAGGCTTGGCCCTTACTAGGGGACGAGCAGGAAGATGCCAATCAATGATTCTCTCTCATCATTGATGTTTCTATCCCTCTTTCCCTCTCCCTTCCTCTCTGAAATCAAATATATAGACACTTCTTGTCCCCTTTGAGTTCCAGACATTATTGATGGTAACCAAGGCATTTCACTTCTTACAATACATACCACAGACTCCTGAACAATGAATCCAATGGAACTTTCACCTCACTTTATGGTCTCATTCTGTAAGCCTCATGGAGAGCTGACTGAAGTTCAAAATCAATTTAATGAGACATAGCATATTCCAGTCACCAAATTATAGAGTCTGACTCCATTTGTGATGTCTGAGCACTGATAGCTTGCAAGCCCCAATCCCCCACCTCTCACTTTTTGTCCCAGAGCTGAGCAAGCCCGTAAAAATGCCCATGAGCTTCACACCTTGGCACCTGATGGGTAGTTAAAACCACAAAAACCCAAACCCTCATTCTGGTCCCATCCCCTAATCACAATGAAAAAACAAAGCCAAGCCCTACTCTCCCAGAAAATCCCACTATGGGAGTAATAAACCTTTTCATACTCTCCTGATGCATGTGTGATATCATGGGTCTTGGGAACCTCCAGGGGGCAGCCGTGTCTATGCATATCACTTCCCTGCTCATAGACCTCCAACAGCTCCCCACAGTTCACTGAATTAAGCAGAAACTATCATAGTTGAAGATTTATCTTTCTAGTCCACTCTCTACTATTCTCCTTTATAAACACAATGCTTCAAATGTTACTGTTCCCAGAACATACTTGGGTCTTTAATTGCCTCCATTATATTTGCTTACGCAGTTTCCTCTATTCTGAGTTTTCTCTTCCACCCACCATCTCTATTTGCCTCTTCTTCAAGATCATCTGAAAAGCTAACTCTTCCATGAACTCCTTTTCTGAATCTCTCAACCAAACAAGCTCTTTGTTTTGAATCAAATAGTATCTTTGTATCATACTATTTGAATCCCTGGTAATGTTTTATCATGTTCTACTGTATAACAAAGTCATTAAAGTCTTATTGCTCTTAAAGCTCCGAAGTTGAGAGCATGGATCCTGAAAACAGACCCCCCAAAAATTTCCATTTTGGATTCTTGCTACCTTATTGTCCTTGGGCAGAGCACTTGTCCTAAGTTCCAATTTCCTCTTGAAATGAGAGGAAATAAGACCTTACATGTGTAGGAATTTGCCTAGTGCTTGACTTATACTAAACATGCAATAAAATGTTAGCTATTATCATCACTTAGTCTCTCTATTGGATCAGGAACAATTTTTTGTCAGAAACACTTTTTTTTTGTTCACCTCTCCTCCCAACCCCCTTCCTATCTGCACAACCATCAAAATGTTCTCTGTATCTATGAGTTTAGAAACTCATTTTTTAATCCAATGCAAAAACAAGGTCATATATATAGAAAGCACTTAATAAATATATGTTTAATGAACCAAATAAATGTTTTATAGGACTTCACTGAAATTTTAAAACAAATTAACAGTAAGATTAGCAAAATTAAATCACATGCATGGAATCTAAATTAATTTTAAATATTCGCAAATCATCTAAAAGGAGTAGAATTCAGGCAAAGACATAGTCGTGCCATGAAAACTGCTTGCTAACATATAACTAGCTAGGTTAATCTTTCCTTCCCTCTCCCTTTTCCCCCCTCCCACACCCACACATACCCCAACCGGAATATGAGCTTAGCTATCATCTAATTTTGTTATTTTAACAAAAGTAGACATTTGTGAATTAAAAACAGTGGCAAGTTAATTAGCAACTTAACGTTTCTTTCTGTTTAAAATCCTTTCCACAGACCACTCAGTACTCTGTAAAAAGTTTAATGTGAAACTCCTAAACTATATAGGGAACTATGCGGATCTACATTTAATATTCCTACTTTTAATCGATATCAAAAATATTTTTTTAAAGTGACACAAAAGAGATCATGCTCTCGAATGCAGTAATTCTCTTTCAAGGATCTTCTTTAAGGGGGGAATGGAAGCTATAGAAATACAGATGGGTACAACAGTGCTCATTAGAATGTTGAGTTAAAATTGTAAGAAACCTCATGTGTAAAATATGTGATGGTCTGCAGTACTTTAAGACCAGATAATAGAATACTTTTTAATGATAGTGGGGAATTCACAATGTTCTAAGTGAAAAGACAAGATACAATGTGATATAAATACAATGTGAAATCTCAATTTTAAGGCACTTTTTCCGTATCCATAGTATTATTCATGGTGTTCCCCTGCTGTCCTATGTGTTTTTAAATAACCTACAAAAAATATGAGTTAATTTAATAATATGTCTTAAATGTTTTATAGCCATTTTTGCTGTCATCTATAATAATCACAAAATGTGTCTAATTGAAAGATAAAATCTTTTTTGAAAACAATATACTAACTGTATTATAAAACTGAGAGAAACTGCTTTGTACAAAGCAGTGCATACTTTTACCGTCACCCACCGAATATTTCAGTCTGATTCCCCTAGGTGCTAGTAGTCACATAGTGAAATGGTATTTATCACAGTTCCTTTTGGGGGAAGAAAACAAAAAGTAGTAGAAATAGGAATGTGGAGGGTAAGGGGAGTAGGGAAGTCTATAAACTTCTATTTTAAAATAAGTCTATCTTGATAGCATCCTCGGGTTCTTTAAAACATGTTATTAAATATTTACTTTTCACAAAATGTATTATAGCTGGGCCTCAGTGTTTGCTTCCTTGAAAACAATTGTATCCTTACATTAACCAAGTTAAACTGTGAACCACAAACAACTTCTATTATCATCAAATGTCAGCTAACCATAAACTGTATCTCTATTTTTATAAACATTTACATACAAGTTTGTGATAGCATCATCATGACCTGAATCTTA
This sequence comes from Lasiurus cinereus, assembly GCA_011751065.1. Taxonomy (NCBI): domain Eukaryota; kingdom Metazoa; phylum Chordata; class Mammalia; order Chiroptera; family Vespertilionidae; genus Lasiurus; species Lasiurus cinereus. Next base: position 49,322,712 of record JAAGEH010000018.1, read on the forward strand.
AACCTCATTTTCAAGCAGTAAAGCAAAACTAATTAATTTCCCATGTGATCCATTAAAAGGCACTCATGAGAGGATTGTTTTTTCCAAAATCCACATTCACGAAAAACCTTTTGTGATCTGTGGCATGCATACTACACTATGAGGGCACAGGGGCTCTCATCTTCAGTCCTGCATATGTGGGTATGCCACCAGCAGAGTTGCCAAGGTTTGGCCAGTCTGTCCACTGATTTTCCAGGGTGATAATAGATTTGCATTGATTTAGATTCCATGTTTGGTCTTCTAGGCCCTCAGAGGATGGGTGGCTAGCTGCACCTGGAGTGGGCGTGGGCCTGGAAAGCAGACCAGAGCATGCAAAGCTGACTGTCTCACCTGGTGACTGAATGTCTGACTTTGTAGAGATGAACTTGGCCTCATTTGTTTAGTGTTCTCACCAGCTGAGCTAACTCATCTTTTTAGCTAGAATTACATGAGTTAGCACAGCTTTGCAGAATTTTATTTTCCTTTTCAAAAGAATTACCACCAATAAATGCCCCAAATATTTCCTATAATATTATAGACTCAGAGAAGCTTTGTAATAATAAAGGTTGCTATGACAATATTACTTCAACCATATTTAAGCAATCAGGACTATGAAATAGTCATTTTTACAGACTAGAAGTGAAATTTAGAACACAATGAAACAGTGAATGTTTGAGTGGAAAGCAAAAACAATAAAAACAAATTCACAGCAATTGCCATTTTCTATTAGTCACCGGTATGTCAAAGGTCTAAAGGTAGGTAATTAGTAATGTCATCATGTGGCAAAAAGAGAACTAGGCCTGGCCTGTGTCTCAGTGGTTGGGCATCAACCCAGGAACCAAGAGATCACGGGTTTGATGCCCAGATTTCAGACTTGATCCCCAACGAGCGTACAGGAGGCAGCCAATTTGATGTTTCTCTCTCATTGATGTTTCCATCTCTCTATCCCTCTCCCTTCCTTCTCTCTATAAACAATCAATGAAAACATTAAAAAAAATTACTAGGAGAGTTTAGAACCCTGAGAACAAGTCCTGGCTATCATTATATAACATTATGATATGTCACAATTATCAGTTTCTTTATTTGTAGAATGGGAAACTGGACTTGACACATCTAAGAGTCCTTCCAAGTTTGAAATACTAAGAATTCTTATTCTTGTAAAAATTATATAAGTCATATATTAAGTGTATTTTTAATCTAGATATTTTTAACCCATGACAAAGATAGATCTGCTAAAGTATGTTAAGATAAAGCCAGCCTGTGTTTTTTAATCAAATATCCTATAAAGAGCTAATATGCTAATTAGACAACCTTTCAGACGAAGCCTGGGCTGCAAGGGCCGAGCCCCTTGCACGAGTTTTGTGCATTGGGCCTCTAGTTTCTAAGAAGAACAGAAAAAATAACAGTATGAAATAGTTTTAAAGAGCTGTTTTTCTCCACCCAAAAGCAGGCAGTAACTCCTGAGCAATACGGAATATAGTTTCTCAAAGTAATTATTTTAAATGATCAAGAAATATAATTTCCTTCCCTCCATCTCCTTTACTGTGAAAATATCCTTGTATTAAGTGTAAAAGTGAATCTAGAATCTCATATAATAAATGTCTATCTTCACTTTATGGTGTTGCTCTCTGAAGGCTAGAGGACTGAATAGATTTTGGAGCAGGAATAAAGCACTTACCAAACTGTTTTTAACCTTGTAAGCCCTCATGGTGTCTTTTTTAGTGTAGGCTTTAGAGAAAAATTTAAATGGAAAGTAGAAATGATATGAAGGATTCCCAAACTAGAGCTGCAAAGTCTCTAATGGCCTCAAGAATGTTAAGCCCCATGTTGAAACATCAGGCCAAAAGGGATAGAATAAGACAAAATCCCTAAGGAAACAGTCACAGTTCATTTGTTCTTTTTTACATCCACTTTAATTTAAAAAACAGAAAACAAAGATATAAGTTATTTCTAATTAAATATCAGAGAGCATAATTCACCTATACTACCAATCAAAATATTTTAAAATAATTTATCCTTGTGATTTGCTCATTTCAATGAAGCTTTTCTCCACCTCTGAAAAAAGCATCTTGTCTGTTATCGACAATATGAATCTATGTAGCTCCAAATTTTATCGAATGTGCTTCAAAGTCTACTTATTTGGTAAAAACGTCTATCAGCTACAAAGGTACAAATGTGCCTTACAGGTCACCATATTCACACATGGCAGCAAAATTTATGGTACATATGCACAGTGGGCAAAAGTAGGTTTATAGTTGCATTATATGACATTCTTTTGAGTTAATGTAGCTATTGTGCTAATCATAACCCACGTGTCTTTTTCCATATGAACAACTATAAACCTACTTTTGCCCAGCCCTGTATAAATGCTGCAAACTAAAGGGTTATATTGAAAGGGGGGTGGGGGTGGGGAGGGAGGTTACAGTTCAGGATCAAATAGCTATTATTACCCTAAAATCTTGCCACTTTAAGTAGAGATTAATTGGACTTTTTATAACTTTTAAAATGGATAGATTTATCAAGTGCTTAAATTTTTAAGTATCCCCCACTCTTCAAAAGTTTGAGTTAGGCTACTTCACTTTTAGGAATGACCTACCTTGGTACCTAATCCCACTAACCAAAAGAAATCCAAAAAGGACCTTTGGCTTTTAGATGAATGTTAATTGCTTCTTCACTTTATACCACTTCAGCCTAGGAAAAGTTTCATAGGAACACTCTGCTTTCAGATAGCTGGGGAAACCTGTATTTTTCTAACTTTCTTCAAATGAATCTTATATAAACGATAAGTAAAGGGTGTTTCCTTTGAAACCTTTGTTAAGCTGAGTAATAAAGTGTATTACCAACCAAAACATATCTTAAAAAATAGGTTACTGGTAGGTTTCTAGGATAAATAATGCATAATGGAAATGTTTAAAACAAGTATATTTAGCCCAGCTGGTGTGGCTTAGTGGTTGAGCATTAACCCAGGAACCAAGAGGTCAGAGTTCAATTCCTGGTCAGGATACATGCCTAGAATTCAAGCTTAATCCCCAGTAGGGACCTGCAGGAGGCAGACAATCAATGATGCTTCTATCTTGTCTATCCCTCTCCTTCCTCTCTCTAAAAATCAATAAAAACATAGAAAAAAACAAGTATACTTAAAGTGATACTTTCTCCTTTTTTGTTTTAAAACTCAAGTCTTTATGATTTTATTGTTACTTTTTCATTATTATTGCTTTTTAGAGAGAGAGAAAGGGAGAGGGAGAAACATCAATATGAGAGCAAAACATGGATTGGCTGCCTCCTGCTCTGACCTAGAATCTAACAGGCAGCCTTTTGGTGCCCAAGGATGACACCCAATCAACTGAGCCACACTGGCCAGGGTTAAGTGATACTTTTAATTTCATTTTTCCTATATCTCTTGTACTTATCGGATTTAAATAGCACCTATCTTCCAGAGAACTCTGAATGCTTTATAAGGTTACAGACTTAAGAACATTATGACTGCACAATAGCAATTGTTTTCAAACAGTAATATTTCTTACCTTAAGAATGTCCTATTGCCATGTATTGGAATGGAAAGGAGTGACATGATAAAAAAGAGTGCCATGGCAAATGGGGAAATTCATAGGAAGAAACAAGGCAATGAAAAAGAAGAAATCATAACTTCAAAAAAGTTATCCACCTAACAAGTGAAAACTCTGCTTTATTTTTATCACAGATTCTGCTTCAGTGAGTTGACGGAGAGAAAAGCTAGACTAATGAAACTACTGCTTTCCTGGACTTAAGATAGAGCTTGCTTTTTTTTTCTAAAATATGTCTTTACTGATTTTTAGAAATGGAGGGAGAGGGATAGAGCGATAGAAACATCAAGGAGAGGTGAACATCATCGATCAGCTGTCTCCTGTACACCCCTCAACTGGGAATTGAACCCTGACCTCTTAGTTCCTGGATTGACACTCAACCACTGAGCCAGGCTGGCTAGGCAAGGCTCACTCTTTAACTGTTAGGTTATCACATGATGAAGAAATAATTGTTTTGAATAGAAACTCTATAAATACTATAATTTGGTGTTTTCTACAAATTTTTAGACTTACCAATAAACATCCATCAGCAGTTTATTCCTAAGATGTGTGCTTTTATTAGATGTGTGCTCTTAATACATGTTTTCACTATTTTTGATAGGCTAATATCTTCATCATTCTTTGGAAGTAATGGCAGCCAGCTGGTTTATGAATTCCTGATAAAAACTTAAAATGTTTAATGGAATTTTAAGTACCATATATTTAAACTTTTCTCGGGTAATTATAGGATTTCAAGTATAACCATAAATAATGAATTCTATAATATTTCATAAGATAAATGTTATTAAAGTTAATATAGTTAAAACATCATATTCTAACTATTTAGTCTAATCTACACAAGGAACAGATTACTGGTTTTTTGCCCTATTTTAAAAACTTCTTAATTTAACTCAAAAAAGGACTAGGCAAAGATTTCTAGAACCCAAAGTACTATCTAATCCTTTTTCACTTAAGAAAATATTTTAAATATAAAATACTGCAGAACAAAAAAAAAAAAAAAAAGAAGAAGACCCTAAGGCATGTTGATGCAAGTTCATTACACTTTAAGTTAAACAATGATGGCTAAATTAAATTTAAGTCCCTTTATAGAACAGCTCTGAGATGAACGGAATTTACTTTTAAGCTTAATTGGAAAATAACTGTGAAAAAAATTTTGTCTATTATTGAGAATATCAATTGATTCACTGATTGCTTTATTTACACCTAAATGTGCTTTATTCTTCGCAAAGATGTATATACCAACATAGAGCTTAGCTAAAATCAAAATATCCCCAAATTCTTAAAAACTAAATTGAACATAAGAACCTATGATTATTAGTTGAGACACTTCGTTTGTGCATGTAGACATTTAACTCAGGTTTTTTCCTCAAATGCATATCCTATCATAACAATGTTTAAAACGTATTTAGCAGAGTCTCTGGTACAATTATTCAGCCCAGCTGGTATGTCTTCATGGTTGAGTGTCAATCCAAGAACCAGAAGGTCACAGTTTGATTCTTGGTCAGGGCATATGTCTGGGTTGTGGGCTTGACCCCCAGTATGGAGGCAGCCACTCAATGATTCTCTCTCATTATTAATGTTTTTATTTCTCTTTCCCTCTCCCTTTCTCTCTGAAATCAATAAAAATATATTTTAAAAAATACAGAACAATTATCCAAATATATTTTTAAATATTCTCAAAAAATATCAAAATTATAATTTACATTATGATCTTAGAAAATTTTAAATTTATTTTAAAGTCTTTGATTTTAGAATATTCTATCTTTAAGACATTTAATTTTCATACATTTATTTGCATTGTATTTGTTTCATACTCTAAATATCCAAATTTCATATGGAGAGGTTTACTAAGTAATTTTGTTCTATCCTAAAAACTGAATCTAGAAAAAGTCCCAAACTGTGAACTGTTTATTATATAGAACTGTTTCGTCTCACCAACTTTGTAATGCTCTCACACAATTGTTTCTGAAATAGCATTAATTTTGGGACCATAAGTCTTTTCACATGAATATTCAAATTCTCTATTTAAATCCTGAAAGGATCCACCATCTCAAAATTATCTCCAAAGTCTGCTTATGTAAGATATTGCTCCAGTTTCATTCTCAACTATAATACCTTAATTATCACTGGAACCAAAACCACTCAGTAACATTGCCCCTAATCCTTTATTTCAAATAGCAAACTTGAACACAACTGTAATTCTTTTAAGAATCTTTATTGAAATTTTTTTTTAACAATTTAGCCTGTTGGATCTTGATGCAGTTTATAAAATAACTTGCATATAATTTCATATAAACTGCAATCAAAAAAGTAATTTGCTTTCTCAAAGAAGTTATCTGAAGTTGCAAGTTACTTTTTGTTAATATGCAGAACAGTAAAATATAAGCATGCTCTTGGATGCAGGTGCTCCTGTGTACTATGGAGTTACTTTGAAGAGCTTGCTAAGGTCTGCAGGCAGTTTATGGAATGCAATCATTTTCTTCACAATTTAGGTACATGAGAATAAAACTGATACTTATGAATAGAATATTTTTTCTGAAAAAGTTGAGGCAGCTTTTGTTGAATGCTATCTGTATTGGTACACTTGTTACACTTTGTACTAAAAGAAACAGACAGCCAGGAGTCCATGTTCATGCTGAAATTTGAGAAGTCTCTCCATACATGTTGAGTTCCAAGAAAGGGAAGAGGGTTAAAGACTATGAAATTGTTCATCATCATCTTACATGAATGGGCCACACCAAGATACTTTACATGACAAGGGAGCAAATCCCCTTCACTGTTTTCAGTCCAGGCCAGTGGTATCTACAGTGGAGGGTTGGAGGTGGAGCAAGCCTAGGACAGGATAAAGCTTAATTAAGTCTACATCTCATGCATAGTTGTCCATGTTCTGGCCTCGAACGTTTCTTAGACATCCGAATTAGAACTGAGGTTGGTTAACCTGGGGTCCGCATTGATTTCATATCTGTAATGATAACCTTCCATGTGATCCCTGCAGGCATCTCTGATGTTATGCATCCACTTTTTTATCCCCTTGCGGTTCAAATACAAAACCAGCAGGAAAATGGCACCTATCAGGGCTAAAACAATACCTAGGAAGACGTAAGAAGTCTGCAGGGATGGAGGGAGGATAGGATCACAGTCCAGGTCGGAGCCGTTGAGTTCCAGGAGGACCCGATTCCTCATTTTTTCCGGGAATGCACAGGTGAGCCTGGCTTTTCCCTGCACTACCTCCGTCTCCTTGAGCCAGGTCACCATGTCTACCATGTGGCAGTCGCAGACCCAGGGATTGTTGTCCAGGAAGACCTTGACTTGGGGTAGGTCTTGCAACTCGGCCAGGGTGCCATTGTGAAGGGCCTTGAGGGCGTTGTCTTCCAAGTGCAGGCTTTCTAGGTGTGTCAGGTTGCGGAAGGACAGGTAAGCCAGGCTCACCAGCGAGTTGTTGCGCAGGTCCAGGTGCCTGAGGTTCGGCAGTTGGGCCAGCACATCCTGGGGCAGGTAGACGAAGCCGTTGCTGGTCAGCTCCAGGCGGCGGAGCCCGCGCAGCGCCCGGCCAGCTCGCAGGGCGGCCGCCACCATGCCCTCGAAGCTGCGGTTGGTGTGCCGCTCGTCGTCATCCGGGGGCAGGATGTGGTTCAGGAACAGTTCCCCCAGGGGGCTGGGGGGCGAGAGGCTGGCGTTGACGCCCGAGAAGGCGAAAGGGCTGAGGCTGGCCAGCGGGTTGTGGCTGAGGTCGAGCTGGCGCAGGCTGGGCAGATGCTCGAAGGCTCCGGCGCGCACCTCCTCCAGGCGGCTGCCGCTGAGGTTGAGCGCGGCCAGCTCGGCCAGCGGCGGGAGGCGGGCGAACGCGCCGGCCGGGAGCACGGCCAGCTGGTTGCCGGTGAGGAAGAGGTTGCGCACGTAAGGGGGCAGGTCCGCCGGCACCTCGGTCAGGTTGCGGTTCACGCACTTGACGGTGCGCGCCGCTTCCGAGCACTCGCATGGCGGGGGGCACTGGCCCGGCAGCGGGGGCTGAGCCGACACCGCCCCGAAGGACGCCGACGAGGCCGCCGAGGTCGCCGAGGAGGTGAGCGACGAGGAGGAGACCCAGCCCAGCAGGACCAGCGCCAGCCGCGCGAGCCGCAGCCAAGCGTCCCCGGCGGCGGGGCCACGGGCGCAACCTCCCGGCATCACGGCGCGGCTCTCCCCGGAGCTGGCCTGGGACGGCGCCCCGCTCCGAAGCCTCGAAAGCTGGGGCCCCCCCACCGAGGGCGCGGGTCAGCGGGGAGCTTCCGGAGAAAACTTTCCTCTCCTGGGGGCGGAGGAGGGACGCCGCCGCCGCCGCCGGAACTCGGCTGGCGCTCCCGGGCCACGGGCGTCCCCCTCCCGGGGCGATCCCCCCCGCCCCTGGCCACTAGGAAGTACGCACAGCGGGGTCCGGACGCTCAACTCTCGCTCCTCTTCCTGCCGCCGCCCCGGCGGGGCACCTCTCGCCTCTTTGGTGGGCGCCGGCCGCTGGAGCCGCTGCAGGACCTGGGCAAGCGGGAGAGAAGCGTGAGGCGCGCCGCCCGCCGCTGCACCCCCAGGGCGGGACCCGGTCGGTCCCAGTCAAGTGAGGTCCCACCCGGTCCCCAGGACCGCCCTCCCAAAGCCCGGGGGGGGGGCCTCTCTCTTCTCCTCCCAATCCCCCCCCCACCCCGAACCCCAGCCCCAAGCACATCCTTACCCTGGAGAGGGGCGCGCCTCCCCAGACCGGAGCATAGAGGCTTCCTCCCGCCCTGGCCCAAAGCTATAGATATTTATATCTTTCCAGCCTCCCGCCCCCCTCCTTTCTCCACCAGACTTGAGCCTCGTGCGTAACTTCTTGCTTAATCCCCCCAGCGCCTTCCCGACCAAACTTCTCACTCTCTCCCCCCCGCCTCCGCGGACGACCTGCCTTCCGGGTCTCCGCCCCCACGCGGACTTCTCCTCCCGGTCCAGGTTAGGAGGAGAGGGAAGTTTCAGGTTGCAAGAGTCTTTTGATCTCCCCGAGGCCCTCCCAGGGATGAGCCCCCGGTTACAGCTGTTCCCTCCTCCCCCCCCAGCCCAGCCCGCGCCTCCGCCAGCCCCTCGGATGCCGGAGAGGGCTCGAGCCTGCTCCAAAGGGGAGGGGAGAGGCCGCGAACAAAGCGGCGGAGACAGCCGGGACCTACGCTCCTCTCGCGCCTGGAGATGGGGAGGAGGAGGAGGAGGAGGAGCGGCGGCGCCGCCTTCCGGTTCTCGCCCGCGCGGCTGGCTCCCGGCTGCTCACCTCCGCGCCCGCCAGCTCCGGAGACAACTCCGAGTCCCAGCCAGAGTCGCCGCGACTTTCTGGCTCCCGAGCTGCGAGCGCCGGCTCCGCTCGCACCCCAGCCCCCTGGCCCAGCCTCCGCCGCTGGGAAAAACCAACCCGGGGGGCGGGGGAGGGCCAGGCCGGCGGAGGGACGTCTCCTGCCGCGCGGCCAGCCTCCGGAGACCTGGGCCGGGAGGTGGAGGGAAAGGGCCTGGGGGTGGGATCTGGGCTTCGCGCCTCCTCCTGGTGGAAATTAACGAGGAATCTGCGGGGAGAGATGAGGGAATCCCTCTCTCCCCCCTCCTCGGCATCCTTGAGTGGTTCCTTATTTTGCATACTGTATTTACCTTGGACTGGAACAAAACCGCTAATGAATCTCGTGGAATGCACCCAGATTCGGGGACCCCAGGGCAGCACCGAGGTAGGTTCAGGCGTGACAGAGCAGCAGGAAGCAGCAGCCTAGAGAAATGAGTGGAGAATGCACAGCGGCCGCTGCTAACCGCCCAGCAGACTGCATGGGAGCGTCAGGAAACCTTCCCGTCAAAGTGATACCTCAGGAGCCAACTTCTGATTTAGGTGCAATGAATGCGTCCCCACCCTTCCCGCTTGAACGGTTATGGAACTTGTGAAGAGAGGGAGAGAGAAACAACTTTAAGATAGAAGGGGGAGGAGGGGGAGATTAGTGGAGAGGAGATTTCATTCTTGATTCATTAGCTTTTCTCCTCGAAAATTAAAAGCAGAGGGAAGAAAAGGCAGCCAAAGCATCCTAGAAACAAAAGGCAAATAGTAACATCGTGTGATTCACCAGGAAAGCGGACCCGCCCCCTCTTACCAGATGTGGCTGCGGTGTGTCAGTGCCAGTCACTAAAGCTAGGAGAGTTCACAGAGGGGGGGGGGGGGGGCCGAGGCCGCTCAGGGAGATCTGAAGCTTGACCTAAAGTCTGTTGCCCTTGGGGGTACTGGGCAGGGGAGGGGGTGCAGAGGCTGGAGTTGGAGAAGGGAATAGATTGAATGACTACTTACTGGGAGGATGTTGTATTGGAGAGGTTTGGGGCCCCGAAAGCTCTGTCCTTGCTCTGTTAATAACTGTATCCCCTTTGTGCCAAATAATTTCCGTGAAAGGGTGAGAAGGTGCTAGTTAGTTAGTTCAGATTTCTTCATTTTGGAGAGAAAAATGGGAATTAGAGAAAACAGTTGGGAAATGAAGGTCTGGTAATAAAATGATCAGATAAAGAATGCTGCAGTTTGTACACATATTGTACTCTCAAGTCCATTCCTGACTACTTTTGTGGCAAGAGATAGTCTGCAGAGCCAATAGCAAAAATGGCCCAGACAGGAGAAGGTTTGGAGGTTGCAGATATTTGAGCAAAATGCCAGTTTTGTTCATTTGCATCTTCATCATGTTTATCTAAATCCCCCTTTCTTATTTTTAAAGGTGTTTTACAATCTGAATATGAAACACTTTGAAAAAAGAGTCTCAAAAGCTGTAGTCGTGTTCTGTATGCCAGCTGTAGTGGTGGTTATGTAAATCAGTACATGGGATAAAATTCATAGATCTATGTACACCAAAACAAGAGTCCTGTTTATGATAAGTTTTAAAACAAAATTAATTACTTTGGGGGTGTGGGGAGGAACTGTAGTAATGCTCTGGCATGATATACTGGTTCTGATCCAAAGAGCAGTTTCTCTGTTAACAATGAGAAGCACTTTACAATTTAGAAAGAATATATATATATTTTTTCATCTGATCCTCAAATCAACTCAGCGACATAGATATAATTAGTATTATTATCTACCTATGGTGTTAACCTGTTCTACAAATGAAAACTCTGGAATCTTGAGCATTAAACTGTCTTTTACTTGCCAAACCCTATGCTGATCGCTTTATAGAAATTATATTATTTACTCTGCACATCAGTTCTCAGGGAGGCACTCTCAGTCCAGTTTTACACCTGAGAAAAATGAGGCAAAAATAAATAATACAGTGTAGTTCCCCCTTATCTGGTGGGGATACATTCCAAGCAGGTAAATGCCTGAAACCGAGGAGAATACCTAACCCCTCATATACTGTTTATTTCCTATTCATAATAAGGTTTAATTTACAAATTAGGCACAATAAGAGATTAATAACCGAAAAATTATAAAACTCTACTGTAATAAGATTTATGTGAATGTGGTCTCTCTCAAAACATTTTATTATACTATACGCACCTTTTCCCTTAAAGGAAGCACTCTACAGTTCCTCTTCGGCACATCTGAATTGCCAGCCTTGCTACTGTTGCACTTTAGGGCCATTCTGAAATAAAATAAGAGTTGCCTGAACACAAGCACTTCAATATCTTGACAATGATCTGAAAACCAAGATGGCTACTAAATGACTAAGGGGCGGGGAGGGTAGGGAGCATTGACAAAGGGATGGTTCTTGGCAGGATGGTGTGAGATTTTATCATTCTGAACAGGCACACAATTTAAAACTTATGAATTATTTGTCTCTGGAATTTTCTATTTAGTTTTTTCCGACCTGGGTTGCCATGAGTAACTGAAACCTTGGAAAGGGAAACTGTAGATAAGGGGGGACTACTGTAACTTTTTCCAGTGAATGCTGGAGGTGGGGACCAGGCCCAGATTTGCCTGCCTTTCCTGTATATCACACATTCCACGTCTAGGCAAGGCTACAGAGTTTGTGCAAAGCCCTACTCTGCTACTCTCATCTCATCCCGGGCTCTTTCCCCCCTTTTCTTCCTCTCCCTCCCTGCAGCTGGCCGTTGACTATGACTGCTGAACCAGGACCCAGAAACTGGGTCACTTCTAACTCTACCACTCATTGTGTGACTTCTGCATACCTCTGTTTCTTAATCTGTGAAATAAGAACACTACTAAAACTTGGGGGCATTTCCATGAGAGTTAAGATAAAGTATGGAGCACACTTAGCAAAACTACGATCTGTTATTATTGTGCTCTCCTTGGTTATTCTCACCATTTATTGTATACCCACTATATCTCTGCAACTAGCTGTGCTAGTAATAATAGTGCAAGGATGAATCGTTTATGGTCTCCTTCAATACAGTTGTGAGATTTAGCAAATGAAATTTCAGGATCCTCAAATTTGAATTTCAGTTAAACAATATATATATTTTTTTAGTATAAATATGTCCTGTGCCATATTTGGGGTGTACTTATACTAAACTAATCCATTGTTTACATGAAATTTTAACTGAACTGGTCATCCTGTATTAAATCTGGCAATAAAGGACTTCATCACCTGGTGGGACAACCACAGAAACAAAAGCCTTCAATGCAGAACATTGAGTGCAGTTTTATGTGCATGCACCTCTCCAATCTCCTCTATGTCTATATTTTAACTTCTGTTTGTGCTATTTTTATATGAATGGGATCATAGAATTATCCATGACTTTTCTGGCATTACAACAACCATATATTCTTTTATGTCCATACATATAGCTATATTTTCTTCTTTATTAAAGACTCCAAAATATTCCTTACTGTGGATTGTTATACTACATTTTTTAACTGCCCTACTGAAAGATCACTAAGTACTTTTTCAAGAAGTTTCCTTCAACTGAGAAAAGCTTACCAAGATTGAATCTATTTTGATTGTCATAGCATTTAATTATCCTATACTTGCCTTACTCTTGACAGCTTGAAAATTTTTGCTCATGATGCTATTTACATGCTCTGAAGCAGGATAGGATTTCTGAGCACAGTTTTCCTCATTTATTCTTCCATTCCAAAATGAAAAGAAAGAAGGATCTGAATACCCAGATGGAGAATAATCAAGTTAATTTATTTCAATTGGTCACTTTGTAGCCTCTAGGAAAATGTCTCTGCACTATTATTTATTTAGCAGATTTCTTTTCCTATGGGAACCATTTTTGTTCTAATGACCCAAAGGAAATTCATTAATAAATTATTGAAATTTTGCTGCTAAGTCCTGGGAAGGCAAGAAATAATGTAGTCTGTTTTTAAAAGATGAGTGATTATGGCCACCCTCATGGTAACTATCAGAAGCAATGTGATCCAGCATTATTTAAGACTAGTTAATATCGGTGTCTGACTTAAATTAGCAGAGGAATTAATGAAGGTTGACACTCTGAAATCTGAAAGATATTTAAAACAAAATCAAGTATTGATAAACATTACTTTAAAACCATGGACCAATACCTACAACCAGAACAATCAAGTTGAGGGTTGATTCAGGGAGGGGAAGAAAAAAACAGTTACATGTACAGTATATTTTTTATAAACATATTCATGGAAAAATAAATTTTAAAATTTGTTAATGATTAAAAAATTCTCACAAGTTAATTTCAAATCATTTTTGAAAGAAATAGGCTTCTTGTCTGAGATATATAAATTAAGTAAAATATATATTAAGGAATGGGTCAAAAACATTTGTTTCATGAGTCAGTAACAAAGATATTTCAAAATTCACTGGAGATTAAGTAATAAAGAAAGAACAGAGCTAAAAGGCTATATAGTCCTAGCCAATTTGGCTCAGTGGATAGAGCCTCAGCCTGGGTTCGATTCTGATTAAGGGCACATATCTCATTGAAGGCTCCTAAGCTGCCCAGGCCCTGGTCAGGGCGCATGCAAGAGGCAACCAATCGATGTGTTTCTCTCACATTGATGTTTCTCTCTGTCTTTCCCTCTCTATCCTACTCTCTCTAAAAAATTCAATGGAAAAGATCTTCAGGTGAGGTTGAAAATAAATAAATAAATAAATAAATAAATAAATAAATAGCAATAACAGACTGGAGAGATTAAAGTGGGTGGATATATGTGATTCTTTAAGGATGAGAGAATATTAAAAGGTAAAGAAAAACAATTGGCAGAACTTTCCAAATAGCTAACATTAAAAGATCATTCAATTTTAAGTGTTCAACATTTTAAGACCTTACCATTTGCCCTTCACCTATTTGATGTTCTCAGGATACAAAAGTACATAGATTTAAAAAAAAAATAGTCCTGCCATCAGAGAATTCAGAGACAGATCCTCTAACAGTCATAAAACATATGGTATGTGCAGGGCCAAAGGAGGAGTGGGAAACTGTCTGGAGAAGACATCATTGTGGAAGTAATGCTTGACTGCATTTGAATTCTTATCAAGAACTTGCCAGATAAAAGTTGGTGAAAAGACAGAGACCTTGCTCAGTTCTGGACGCTAAGTGGGGAAGAACACAGCACACACTGGAAGGAGTGGTACAGGACAGATCTGAAATACGGTGGAATCAGCTACTGCTTTCCATGCTAAAAAGTTTGATTTCGTCCAAGTGTGCCTGGGAGTCTCTGAAGATGTTCATAGAGAATGACATAATCAGGTGCGCATATAAGAAAGAACACCTTTGCTATCTATTTTGTGGTGAATTATAGGCAGGAAAAACTAAAGACAGGCAGAAAAGTTGACTAAGTGACAGATGTTGAAGAACCAAACTAAAGCAGCTGCAAAGGATTGTTAAAGTAGGACCAGATTATATAAATCAGGGGTTCTCCACAGGGTGACACTGCCCCTAGTGGGCATTTTGGTATTCGTGGAGGCATTTTTCTGTCACAAAGATTGGGAAGAGCTACTGGCATTTAGTGTGAGAAGTCAGGATATTAGACATGCTGTAATTAGGGGATATAGCATACAATAAAAAAATTCTGCTTCCCACGTGACTTTCTAACATTCATCTAAATATTCTTATATATGTAAAAATTTATTATAATAATCTCAACCGATACAGAACTTCATTTTACTTTTAAACTACAAAAGTATGGTTTTAATAAATACTGAATTTTCCAGAAATGTGGCTACCAGGTTCGTTGAAGAAAGAATATATATTGTTTTGTTTGGACCTTTACCCACATTTTATCTCTAACAGCTATGTCACTCATCCTATCTGAATCAGTAATTCAAACCAACTGTATCTGTTTTCATGTGCAGTTATGGCATTTACAGTGATTCTCATTTCAAAATGTCTACTATAAAGAAACATTATCTTCAATATTCACTTGAATAGTTGTCTAATTTTTCTTAAACCCTAGCCTATTTATTAGTAGATGAAATTATATTATCATTTCACTGGGTCTTCTATAGTTATGCTGAAACATTTATATGTTATACTACATATTACTTAATATTTAATTCTGTTTTTATTTTTTCCTTTATATTATAGTTAATAAATATATTTTTTAAACTTTATGTGTAAATGTATGTTTTATATAAAAAGGGGACTTTATAAAATACTTGTTTTAAAAAGGAAACATTGGCCGAGACCAGTTTGGCTCAGTGGATAGAGCGTCGGCCTGTGGACTGAAAGGTCCCGGGTTCGATTTCGGGGGCGTGCAGGAGGTGGCTGATCGATGTCTCTCTCTCTCTCATCGATGTTTCTGACTTTCTGTCCCTCTCCCTTCCTCTCTGTAAAAAATCAATAAAATATACTTTAAAAAAAAAAAAAAGGTCGAAAGCCACCTATCCGAATATTTAAAAGTTAGAATCTATAAATTTTGGTGATTTATTCAATATGGTGTTTAAATATAAACATTTATAATTTTAAACGGGTGAAAAGGTGAGGGGATTAAGAAGTACAAATTGGATGTTACAGAATAGTCATGGGGATGTTAAGTACAACCTAGGAAATATAGTCAATATTATTCTAATAATTATCATCTCAAATAGGTATGAGATTTATTGCAATGATCATTTAATGTCTAGTCACTAGTGTGTACACCTGAAACTAATATAGCATTATATGTCAACTGTAATTAAAAAATAAAAAATAGTTTTAAAAATATTTTACAAATTAAACCTTATATTAAAAGCTGAAAATAAAGGAGTGAAGCGGGGGTAGAATTTTTCTAATCCTGGCACATTAACAAGCAACCTACTGCATGTCCATGGCAGAGATTAAGCAGATGAACATGGGCCCAAGCTTGGAATCATGACCAGGCTTCTCTAATCTGTTTTATAAGTCTTATCCAGCAAGCTAAAGTACATAGGTCAATAAGTTTCCTGCTAGCAGTTCTTGAAATATTCAAATTTGTTTTAGATCCTCTTATAAAAGCCCAGTAAGAGAGGATAAAAATAATACACATTTTTAATAGAAATTTATCACATTACCTTGGTTGTGAACAAAGATGGAAGTTAAAGAGTTTAGGAATACAAATTCAAGCCAGTGTCAAATCATGTGGCCTGAACAATGTGAGTGATGGTAGAATAAAGGAGTTGATTGCAGAGTACATGCCAAAGAATGCCTATTCTGAATTTGAACAAAAGCCTACTGAAGGAATGTGTGGCATCAGTGGGTACCCAAGAAATATTGATGGGATGACATTTGCAAAGGAGTTATATTCAAAATAGTTTATAACTAGTGTGGCACAGATACTGACCAATAAGTGTTCAATAATTAGACAGGCACCACCTGTAAACAGCCTGAAATCAAAGTCCTCCTCATTTGTGGTTTCTCGTTCCGGAGTTTCAGGTACCTGTGCTTAACCATGGTCCAATATAAAATGAAAATTTTCAGAAATAAATAGTAAGTTTTAAATTGTGTACTATACTGAGCAACGTGATAAAATCTCGAACTGCTCTGCTCCAACCTGCTGGGGATGTGAATCAGTCCTTTGTTCAGTCTCCTGCTGTGTATGTTCCAGCCAGTTAGTCACTCAGTAGCTATCTCCATTATCAGATCAACTCTTGAGGTATTGAAATACTTGTTCAAGTGATCCTTATTTTACTTAAGTAATGACCCCAAAGCACAATGTTGGCAATTTGGATATGCCACAAAGAAGCTGTAAGATGCTTCCTTTAAGTGAAAAGGTGAAAGTTCTTGACTTCATAAAAGAAAAAAAATCATATGCTGAGGTTGCTAAGATCTATGGTAAGAACAAATTTTCTATCCAGGAAATTGTCTAATTTACCCATTAAACTTTATCATAGGTATGTATGTATAGGAAAAAACATAGTGTATATAGGGTTTGGTGCTGTCTGTGGCTTTAGACATTTACTGGGGGTCTGGGAACGTATCCTTTGAGGATAAGGTGGTGATTACTTTATATTATAGAGGTTTCTGATTATCTCAGCAGCCAGCCTCCACTTTAAAATTTTTTCATAACTTTTAAGGTTTAACATAAAGAATTGGAAGCTTCTTTAAAATAACAAAATGAGCACTAGTTATACATACATTAGGATGTATGTATTATTTATTGGATAACTAATTTGGAGTGTATAATGAGTGCTTCTAGGCAGTATACTGAAAACTGAAGACTACGGCTCTGATTTCATGGAAATTTATTGTTTCTGCTAGTTTAACTCAAGAGTGGAAAATCTAGTTTTATTTTTTGTTTAATTAAAATATATACATATATTTTAATTCTCACCCAAGGATACTTTTTCCATTGATTTTTAGAGAGAGTGTAAGGAAGGAGGGTGGGGTGGGAGAGAAAGGAAGAGAGAGAAAGAGAGAGAGAGAGAGAGAGAGAGAGAGAGAGAGAGAGAGAGAGAAACATCCATGTGAAAGAGACACATTGATTAGCTGCCTTCTACACATGCCCCAACCAGGGTCAGGGATCAAACCTGCAACCCAGGTATGGGCCCTTGACCAAGAATCAAACCTGTGACCCTTAGGTCCACAGGTGGACACTCTAACTACTGAGCAATGCAGCCAGGACTAATTCAAATATTTTGCTATTAAAAATAAAAAACACATACTCAACAACAAAAAATAATGTAATGAAAATCTATGCACCTACTACTCAGCTTTACACATTCTAACGTTTGATTTTTTTTTTTAGTTTTTTTGCATGTAATTTAAGGGTACAGCTTAACAAGTTTTGACTTTTGTATACACCCTTGAAACAATCATTACTATCAAGAAAATAAACATATTCATCACCCTCAAAAGTTTCCTTATGACCTTTAATAATCCCTTCATCCATGTTCCCTCAAGATACCATTGATTTTATTTCTGTCCCTATAGATTAGTTTGAATTTTCTAGATATTATATAAATGGAACCATGCAGTAGGTGTACTTTTTTATCTGTCTCCCTTCACTCAGTACAGTTAATTTGAGATTTATCCATGTTGTTATGAGTATCAGCAATTTATCCCCATTTTTTTGCTGAGTAATATTCCATGGTCTGAATATAGGACATTTTGTTTATTCCTTTTCCTGTTGATGGACATTTGGACTGTTTCCAGTTTGGGGCTATCACATATAAAGGTGCGATAAACATTCATGTTCAAGCCTTTGTATGATCATATGCTTTCATTTCTCTTGGATAAATATCTAGAGGTGGAATGGTTCAGACACATGCTAGATTCATTTTTAACGTTTTTAGGAATTGCCAAACTCTTCTCCAAAATGGTTTGTATCATTTTACATTACCTCCAGCAGTGAAAAAGAGTTTTAGTTGCTCCACATCCTTCCAATGCTTGATATGGTTAAACTTATCAATTGTAGATCTCTAAAAGGTATGCCCTAGTATCTATCTCATTGTGCTTTTTTAAAAACATATATTTTATTGATTTTGTTTACAGAGAGGAAGGGAGGTGGATAGAGAGTTAGAAACATGGATGAGAGAGAGACATCGATCAGCTGCCTCCTGCACGTCCCACACTGGAGATGTGCCCCCAACCAAGGAACATGCCCTTGATTGAGATCGAACCTGGGACCTTTCAGTCTGCAAGCCAACGCTTTATCCACTGAGCCAAACTGATTTCGGCTCATTGTGCTTTTACTTGATCAGTGACATTGGGCACCTTTTAATGTTCTTATTTGCCATTTGTTTATATTCTTTCATGAAACATCTGATCAATTCATTTGCCCATTTTTTAATTGGACTGTTCTCTTATGATTGAGTTTTAAGGGTTCTTTCCATATATATTCTAGCTACCAAGAAATAATAACAAATTATAGTTGTACACCTAAACAAATATTGTTGAAACTCCCAATTCAAGGGGAAAAAAAGGAATCCTACAATCATCCAAGCAAAAAATTGTCACTTGTCAAGGAAGAAAAATCTAATCTGACTTTCAAATTTTTCTTCTCTATTAGATGCTAGAAGAATTTAGAGCGCTGTGAATAGCCTGAGTTTTTAAAAATAGTTTATTTTATTTATTTGTTCAATATACAATGCATTTAAATAGTTGAAAATTCAAAAGTGACAAAAAGGTATATAAAGAAAATGTCTCTTTCCACTCCTATAACTCAGCTCTCTAGGTAACCTGTCCATACACAACCAACTTTTATCAGGTTTCTGTCTGTATCTTTCCAATTATATCTTATACAAATGCATGCAAATTTATTTTCACACATAATTAAACACTACACAGTGTTCTTCATTTTATTTAGCTGAACTATAAAGTTCAGAGATTATTCCTTCATAGCACAATAAAGAACTCTTTTATTGGTAGACAGTATTCATTGCATTAGTGTATTTAGCTAATTATTGCTGGGCAATAAGCAACCTCAAAACTCTGACTCAGCCAAAACTGATTTGGCTCAGTGGATAGAGCATCAGCCTGTGGACTGAAGAGTCCCAGGTTCGATTCCGGTCAAGGGCACGTACTTTGATTACGGGCACATCCCCAGTGGGACATGTGCAGGAGGCAGCTAATTGATGCTTCTCTCTCATCAATGTGTCTAACTCTCTAGCCCTCTCCCTTCTCTGTAAAAAAATCAATAAAATATATTTTAAAAAAAACCTCTGACTCAAAACAATTCTTTGTAAGTATAGTTTATGCATTTGTAAATTGGTTGAGGATTAAATCATCTGATTGAATAATTTGGTTGGCAAACTCTGCTAATCTGGGCCTGCTCATCCTCCTGTGAATTGACTGGTGTTTTGTACTCTAGGCTGGGCTTATCTGAAAACAGTTCTGCTCCCAATGGCTATTATCTTCCTCCCAAGACTAGTGGAAGAGCCCTGGCATGTTCTTCTCATGACAACAGTAGAAACACAAGGGCGAGCAAGCTGAATCCATGTAAGTCCCCTTTAAAATACTGCTTGTATCAATCACATTTGTCAATGTGCTGTCATGTCAGCCAAAGCAAAATAGATGCTAAAGCCAAGGAGCTGGGAATTGCACCCCATCACAATGGAAGAGCACCGCAAAATGACAGGGCACATGGCAATGGGCTTGTATAGAGGAAAGTCGTAAGAAATGGGGCTACTGACATAATCTGCCACAAACTGATATAGCACAATTTATTTAAAAAATCCCCATTGGAAGGTTTCAGCCTTTTGCTGTTATAAACAGTGTGGTAATTACTAATGAGGACATATGTCATCTTCCAGATATGCCAGTATATTTCTAGGGTGAATCCTTAGAAGTGGTTTTAGAATATGGACTTTTGCAGTCTTGATAGGCATTATTGACAAAGCACTGTTCAGAGATTATTGTAACAATTTATATTACTACCAGCAATGTTGGGATTATGTTATCAATTTTTTATCTTTACTCCCCTTGCACATGAAAACGTAATTTTTGTATAGGTTTAATTTGTATCTTTTTTTAAATTCTAAGTCAGGTTGACAATCCTTTATATGTTTAAAAATCATTTTTATTTCCTTTTTAAATCCACTTGTTCACTTTTTGTCCCCATTTTGTTCCAATTGGTTTTTTAAATTTTCTTAATTGATTTGTATACATTTAAAAAATTAACACTTTATTAAACTGTTTCTTAAAAATAATAGCAGAACCACAGGCCAGTCAATTCACTAGAGAGATTCAGTGAGAGATAGAGAGAGAGAGAGAGAGAGAGAGAGATTGCGTGCGTGCATGCTAAGAAGAGCCCTCTTAAGGTCAGGACCAACCTCAGAGACTGGCCTCAAAAGCTACCTCTGCTAGAATTTAATTGTAAGCTAATGTCTTAGCTCAGATTGTCATAACAAAATACCAGATACTGGGCAACTTTAACAATATGCATTTATTTTTCACAGTTCTGGATCTTGGTAAGTCTAAAATCAAGATGTCTCTAAAGTAGGTTACATTTTGTGGCCTTTTAGCTTATAGGCAGCTACTGTCCTCTGTATATTCACATGATCACATAAAATATATATATAAATTCTAATTGGGAGGTTGTGACTGAAATATGTTTTTACAGAGTTGCCTAATACGTATTCTGCATGGCAAGTGTGACAAATTTTATCATAAGGGATTTATTGTACCTTTTTTTAGTCCTTGGACAGAATAAAGAAAATTGGCTTATTAGATCACAAGTTTCACCTGATATGAAAAGTAGAGAGTTCCCAGTTATTTGAGCATGAGGTATTACTTACTACTAGTATAATTCTCAATAGCTGTGTTGAACTTGATTTTCTATTAATGTATCTGCTATAAATTCCTTCATGTATATAATCTTATTATAAATTGATTTTGGCTAATAAAACAGAGACCTAACACATAAGTTTCCATTTTATTATAAAATCTTTATTGAGAAAATATTTTCGTGCTCAAGAAAATTGCAACAATATATTGTCAATATAAATATTTTACGATTCTTGTTTCCCAATGTTTGCTTTTATATTCCTAAAAGTTTATGGCTTAGAAACAGGCTAGAAGACAATAGATTTTTTTATATATAATTAAGAGTTAGAGAAGTATTCTGCTTTATTTCTGGACATCTTTAGAGCCCAGTAAAGTTGTCACTGAGTTAATGTCTCACTCAGACCTCTCTGTCTTTTCTAAGCCAAGTCTGCTTATTGCTACAGTCCATCTAGTGGGCTCACAAGTGGAATATGTTTAAAGAAATTTCCAGGGCAGGAATTTGGCCTGGACTTAGCAATTATCACAAGAAATAATAAGTTGCTTAGTGCAGAAATAAGTTTTCTATCTTAGAATTTTCACGGCCCTTTGTATTTTTCTTAGGTATCTTCTCTTTCCACCTTGCTTGATGGTTACTTATATGCAATGCTCACTTCTACTGTGTAAGGGACTGAGTTTTACTCATCTATTTTTATAACCTGTGCCACTTTTTATAGGAATTTAGCATATAGAACTTACCTAATTAAGGTCATTTGAGTGTCAAATTGTTTAATTAATTTGTCTAACTTCAAGGTTATAACTCTGATAATGTCAAAGATGTGTTTATAGACCATTTTGGCTTTGCCATGATTATAAACATTGATGATATAATAATGAAATTTACTCTGTAGATTAATTTATATGCAAGTCTTGTTGTCTTCCTCCTTGTTCATTTTCTTGAGTAGACAATAGTTCCCTATAAAAAAGCTCCTTGCCCTAGCCAGTTTGGCTCAGTATATAGAGCATTGGCTGTGGACTCAAGGATCCCAGGTTTGATTCCAGACAAGGGCACATTCGTGGATTGCAGATTGGGTCCTCAGTAGGGGGCATACAGGAGACAGCCAATCGATGATTACCTCTCTTTGATGTTTCTATCTCTCTCCTCCTCTTCCTTCCTCTCTGAAATCATTAAAAAATATATATATTTAAAAAAGAAGAAGAAGAAGAAGAAGAAGAAGAAGAAGAAGAAGAAGAAGAAGAAGAAGAAGAAGAAGAAGGAGGAGGAGGTCCTTGATGTTTTAGCACTGGCAGAGATCTCCAGAGTATTCTGACACTTGCCTTTGAAGAATATGCAGGTTCACTGCTGATAGAAACTCACAATTTTGCATTGCAGGCATACAGGATCTGGAATTTTTCCCTGGGACTAAATGGGGATATTTGCTTAGATTTTTTGTTTTGTTTTGTTTTACTAATAAGAGTTCATAATATAAAAACTTTAAAACCTTTCTTAAGGTCTTAAAAGGTTACACAATTATTGTGTAAAGGTTACTAGAATATAACTATCAGAGATCATCCTGTTGAAGTCTAATTTTACAGATGAGAAAAGTGAGTTTTAGTTAGTCTGAGTAGCTTTTCCAGGATCACACTTGTGATTGAAGGGAGAACTGAATTATAATGCAGGTCTCCTGATACTCAGTTAAAAATCTTTCCACTCTATCACAGAGCATAGATATGTAATATGATTTCCCCTGGATTTGGAAGGCACACTTATCTCTAGCACACATTCTGTTCTGTCTGCTCTCTGACTATCACTTATGATCTATCTTGGCTCTCAGTTTCTTTGTATTCTTGACCCCTTTATATTTGTTGGCATTAATCCATTCCTCCATGTGGACTGCTCTTTTATCTCCACTCGCTGGGTCTAAAACATCTCTCCCTTTATTCTAAATGGCAGTTCACACCATGTTTTGTCTTGCTTTATAGCTTTGTCTTTTCAACTGAAAGTAAAACATGGTCCAACATGGCAGGGCAAGTACTCACCAAGGGATCCAGGTCCTGTTCCCAAGCTCTAATTTTGCCTTGAGTTATAGGAATCATGCTGGGTTTTTGCCTTTCACATGCTGCTGGACCAGTGGACCCTAAGGTAATCTCCAGTTTCCCTTTAAACTCTGAATTAACTTTGGTTGTGAATTGGTCTAGGTTAAGATGAGGGGTTGGGGAAAACTGAGAATATGAACTTAATTCCAGATTTATAAGTTTGTGAATTTATATTATATTTTCATAGCTATTGTAGAAAAATAATTAGGATCTCAGTGTAATACATAAAAACAGAGCAAAAGGGAGCATAAGTGCAACAAAGCATGGACTTAAAGCCAAACTGTGATCCAGTTCCAGCTCTGCTATTTATCAGGATAAACTTGGACAAGTCAGTTCACTTCTCTATGTCTATCTCCCTATCTCTAAAATGTAAATAAGAATTGTTCCTACTTTAGAAGAAATTTGTGAAGAGTAAATAAAGTATTATGACTAAAGCATTTAGAATAATGTCTGATAAATAGCTAGTGCTATATAAATATTATACAATAAGGTCTTCAAGAAGTACAAATGGCCGAAACCGGTTTGGCTCAGTGGATAGAGCGTCGGCCTGCAGACTGAAGGGTCCCGGGTTCAATACCAGTCAGGGGCATGTACCTCGGTTGCAGGCATATACCCAGTGGGGGTGTGCAGGAGGCAGCTGATTGATGTTTCTCTCTCATCAATGTTTCTAACTCTCTATCCCTCTCCCTTACTCTCTGTAAAAAGTCAATAAAATGTATTATAAATAAAAAGTACAAATGTTGGGTAGATATTTATCTATTCACTTAACAAATGTCTAATGACCTATTTCTATGTACAAAATTGGGCTAGTATTATGGGGATATAATAAATATAATACATAATACTTGACTTTAAAAGAGATAAAATAGTATAAGGATCTGAGTTAAATCAGCAGAAATGGTCATGGAGATAAATGGACAAAATTTCAAATTTAAAAACTCAAATACATAAGATATGGTGGCTTATTAAATGTGGGAGTACAAGTAAAAGAGACCTAAAAAATGGCTCTACCACCCCCCATCCTTCAGCTTGTATATTGAGATAAACTATCCAAATAATAAAAGGCTAATTTGCAAATTGACCAAACGGTGGAATGACTGATTGCTGTGACGTGCACTGACCACCAGGGGGCAGACACTTAATGAAGTATCGGCACCCTGATGGTCAGTGTGCTCCCACAGGGGGAGCGCTGCTCAGCCAGTAGCGCTGAACCAGGCTCACTGCTGGTGAGTACAGTGGCAGTGGCAGGAGCCTCTCCCACCACCTTTTTAGTGGGACATCTCCCAAGGGCTATCGGACTGCAAGAGGGTGCAGGCCAGGCTGAGAGACCCCTCTCCCCCGAGTGCACAAATTTTGTGCACCAGGCCTCTAATGTTTTAAAATAAGGGAGGAACTGGCTTTGAATAAAAAATAATAAGGTTGATTTGAATATTTCTAGTTTGTGGCACCTATAAAGTAGCAATTAACCTGGAGCTTAGGAGAAAGAGACACTGGAATTACAGTTGAGATTATTGAGAATATAGATCTCATTGGATCACCCAGGGAAGACATTTAAAGGAAATAGGAAATTCAGCTTTGCCCAACATTTAAGAGGGAACAAGAGAAGGATACATCAGCAAAGTCAGAAAGACTAGTTAAAAGTGTGGAAGCACCAACAGAATATAGGACTGTGAAAGTGGAGGATGGAGAGAAGTCCAAAGGTCCAACTGTGACAAATGCTGTGGGAAACTGAGTAGGATAAAGATTGAAAATGAACACTTGGATGTGATGATTAGGTAATAATTAGGTACAGTGGCTTGATAAAGACAGTACATACTATGAAAAATAGCAGTGATTTAGTCAGCACCCACAGGATGAAACTGGAGTTTCTATGTTGCTACTCAGTGTCTGATTTGCTGAGCAACATACTAACACTCTCAGCCTCAGCATTCCATTTGTATAAGTAGGGTCTACCTCATTGGGTTCTTAGAATTTAAATGAGGTAATACATAAAAATTGCACAGACATATATTAATGTGTTAAGGAATAAAGGGAGGTTAAGACATGGAGCTTTCTCAAGAGGGTTATAAGAAATAGAAGGAGAAACATGGAGCATTCACCTGAGTAGAAAACGGTATTTAAGAAGGAACTTTTAAAAGTCTAGTCTGGAAAGAGGCTTGAGCATATTTTTAGGTAGAGGCAAAAGAGCCAGGAGTTGAATAAAAATGCTATTATAAGAAGTGGAGGGTTCTTTATTTAGAGGAAATTTTCTCATAACAGATAGATTTCTCAAAGAGATAATATGACAAGTTCAATAAATCAGTATCGGAGAGCAATATTGAAGTTGAAACATCTCTGGGTGAATCTAATTTATGAAACTATCTATAATTTGTTGGCTGTTCTCAAGCACAGTAATTGTTTCCTCCATAGAGTACTTTCAATTTACCATGCTCTACTGCTTCCAAAATGATTGTGAATTCTGGAAAGACAGAAGTGGTAGTCTGGGCATGTTTTTTTAGATGGGACATTACCTCTTCCCCCCTTTTCCAACAGTTTTTCTTGTCATGTAAGAATTGGAAAGATGAGGGAGGGAAGAAGAGAGGGAGAAAGAAAAGGGGACAGAGAGGAGGTATAGAGGGATGGAGCACCTCAACAAAGTAGGCTGTGTATCCCCAAAGCAGATCTCAGGCAGTAGGTATGGGCTTCTGTAGGTAAGACACATCATTACCCATAAATATGCAGCAAAAAGCAAAATAATAATAAGAAGAAGAATAATAATAAGAAGAATTAATAATAGATGGAGATCAATGTCCCCAACCTTCCCCTCATTCCACCCAATGGCCAGAGAAATGGGAAAAGGGGAAAACAGAGCAGAGTACTAGAATACATTTACATCAGTAAGTAGTTTGGTTCAAAAAACAGGCTCTTCCAGCATTATGCATTAAAAAAGTGTGATGAACCATTTTGACTGCCAGATACCCTCTGAGCTTTGCCAGAATCATCTTACACTTGTTATATTGAAAGTTTGGGAAAACTTAACAGCTACCTCTGCATGCTTCTGCCTAGAGCTGATCCTACCCACAAGTGAAGATCCTTTTAGCTCAGTTCCCTCCTAAGAAGCTCCTGGTCAGTGAAGAGAGAGGGGGAAAATATACCTCACTGGACCTCACTTCTCACAGCAGCAGCAACAGCACACAACCCACTTCAGTAGAAGCTTCTGGGTTGAACTCTCACTTCTTGGTCATCTGAAAAAAGATTTCATACACCAATTCATGCTGAGTTGCTGATGACTGATAATGGTTAATTATGATATCTCTTCAGGCTATTTACATTTGAGCAAGAGAAGCATTGGCTCTGAAGGTAGGAATTTTAAGTACTTTGGAATGCTCTAGGGGAGATGTGTGAAGGGCTCTAACTAGCACTTCACCAATTATATTCTGTAAACAACAGCCTACTCTTGCTTCTGACAGTTCTTGGCAGGCTACAAGGCTGAGGATACTAAGAAGAAGAATCATGTGACCAGAGCTTTAATCCTAAACACTGCCTGGAAAGAAAATTTTTCATGACCTAGGAAAGCCAGGAAGGATCACCTTACCATGGATTAGCTGTGATGATTATCTTGTACTGATTTGTTCCCCAATCTATTGGTTAAAAAACATATTATTAACAGTTATTCTAATCTGAGAAAAGAAGAAAGAGGAAGGATGAGACCATAGTTCATAGAAACTGTATTCCCTCAATGTAAATCCCCAGGCCCCCTTCAGGAAATAAAGAATTTTTATTGATGAAAAATTTAGCACACAAAAGCTCTGACTATATCTTTATCATTCAGGTAGTAACATTTGTAGAAAAAAAAAAGAAAAGAAAAGATTATATACTGTTGTGAGCAAACAGAAATAAAACAGTGAGAAACATGGAAATAAATGTACAAAATGTGTATATAGCCAAATACAATTTTGTGTGTGTGTGTGTGTGTAGAATGTGGAGGGAAGGTATAATAAATTATCAAGCATTGCTTTAAAGAGAGGTAATAGCAATCCCTATTTATGTTGGGAAATTGCCTTCACATACACACAAAATTTATAATTTGATCTCTATGACCACCTTAAGAACTTAAGTATAACACTAAAAACTCAGGTGTAGCAGAGGTCCAGAGAAAAGAAGGGAGGTTTGTCAGCCAGTGGATGATTAGGGGGAAGGATGGGAGAAGAATCAGCACCAAGTCCTCTCATCTAGCATCCTTACTGACTTCAGTTTAATGTTATTATAACCTCTATTTGTGGGAAGGAAACCACTCCAGTTACAATAATTTCTCATTTGTTCATGCATAAAACATTTCAATTTAAGTATTCACTATTATTATTTAGCCCAGGATAATCTCACACATGTGTGAAATGACACATATATGAATGAGATTATTCATTTTGCATTATTTTTAATGGAAAATATTTCAAAACGACTTAAATGTCCATCAATAGAGGACTAAGTAAATAAATTCTGGTCCAGTTGATGTAATAGAATACTATGCAGCTGTCAATTAGCATGAAGCAGCTTTCTATTGATATGAGAGGTGCAGTGCACAAAATTTGTGCATGGTGGGGGGGTGGTCCCTCAGCCTAGCCTGCCCTCTCTCCAATCTGGGACCCCTAGAGGGATGTCCAACTGCCAGTGGGGGTGACCATCTTGTGTGTTGGAGTGATGGTCAATTTGCATATTACCTCTTTATTATATAGGATGAAGTAATCTTCTGAGATACTGTGGGTTAGGACTTCAACATACTTGGGGGAGAGGGGTCACAATTCAATCTGTAACTATCTCCAAGATAAAATAGGTAAAAAAGTAAGGTGTAGTGCAATGTATATAGCATCATATCTTTATGTAAAAAAAATATGCAAACATATATTACATAAACATTTTTATAATATTTCCAGAAGGTTCCATAACATACTAGTGGCTTCCAAGCAGGAGAACTATATAGCTGGTAGAAACAGTATAAAGATCATACTTTTAAGTTACTGCTTTTTTGTACTTTAAAAAATCATTTTAACCAATTTTTAAAATCCCCTTTCCACAACTATTCTTCAGTAACATGTAATTCAAATATTTGCAGAACGTACTCAGATCTTTTCTTCTGAGATTCTCTGTCAAGATTAATGCTAGAGAGAATTAATTCAGTTTAATGTCTCTAAAATATTAGTAGAAATAAATAAGAAATCTGGATAAGACACTAGGCTCACATATTACCCAATCAGAATCTGAATCAAAGCATAGACATATAGCAGAAAATGAGTTCAGATTCTCCAACAGGATTATCATGGATGTGATAGGAAAGTGGAGGTCATAGCCAGGAGTGGCCAGGCAAGACTCACCATTAGGCCTCAAAGTGCAAAACTTCTTAAATGAACAAATCATCTTATTTATATACATATTCCTAAACCCCCTGCCCTGGAGAGTTTGCTTCAGTCAGTTTGAGCCTCTGGCCATAAAATGTGAAAGTCTAATAGATGGAGAAAGGAGAAACCAAGATGGCGGCATAGGTGAACATCTAAACTGCTGCTTTGCACAACATTTTCAAAATTACAACTAAAAGACAGAATGGACACCATCCAGAACCACAGGAAAGCTGACTGAGTGAAAATTCTACAACTAGAAGTAAAGAGAGGGACTCACGAAGTCTCATAGGAGCTGTAAAAAGCTGAGGTTATGGAGACACACTTGTGGAGAGGACGGGCAAAGGAGGGTCTGGCTGGCTTCCTCTAGCAGAAGAGAGACAGAAAATCCCGACTGCATTGAACCCCACTTCTGAATGGACTGAACCCCAGTTCCAGGCAAGACTCATACGGGGGGTGGGGCTGGGTCTGAACTGTTGTGAAAAGGGAGGAGTTCACAGAAACTTAGGGGAGCTGCGAAAGGCAGAGGTCTGAAGGTGCACGCAAAGAGGACTGACAGCTGATTGTGCTGCTGGCTTTCTCTAGCAGGAGGAAAACAGAACCTCCCAACAGCACTGAAATCCAGGTTCAACTGCACTGAACCCCAGTTTCAGGCGAGACCTTGGGGAACCAGATTCATATGGGTCCGTAGAGTGCATAGAAACTCAGGGGACCCCGAAGGCAGAGGTCTGGAGGCACGCATGCAGGCACAGAGAAAGGGCTGCATCAATTACCCAAGGGCACTGAGACCCAGGGGCTGCTGTGTAGGGCAGGACTGATGGGAAGCCAAGACTGTCTGCTCAGCCCTGAGACTCTGCCACATCCAAGCCCAGCAAAGAGGCTATTGCAATCTTGCAAGTCTTAAGTCTGAGTCCAGCACAGAAATTCTCCAGGCACAGACATAGCTGATCCTCACAACCAATTGGCTTGGAGGCAAATTCCCCCCAGTGATATCAACAATAGTCATGAATTAACTATAACCAGACTGTACCCACAGTCCACAAAGGGGTGCACCAAGAGTGTCCACCTCAGATAACTTGGGAGACAGAGCTACTGGGCCATACAGGACACCTAGCACACAAAGCTACTCTACCAACTCAGAGAAGCAGTGAAAATGTGGAGACAAAGGAACAGATCACAAACAAAATAAATGGAGGAAAACAAATAACTGGATGTAGAGTTCAAAACCATGGTTATAAGGTTTTTTAAGAATTTCCTAGAAAAGATGGATAAATTTAGTGAGATCCAAGAGGAGATGAAAAAGGACCAATTTGAAATTAAATATACACTGACTGAAATAAAAAAAATATTATACAGAGACCCAACAGCAGACTAGAAGAACACAAGAATCAAGTCAAAGATTTGAAATACAAAGAAGCAGAAAACACTCATCTGGAAAAGCAAAAAGAAAAAAGAATCCAAAAATGTGCAGATAGTGTAAGAAGCCTCTGGGAAAACTTCAAGCATACCAACATCAGAATTGTGGGGGTGCCAGAAGAGAGAGAGCAAGATACTGAAAACCTATTGAAGAAATAATGACAGGAAACTTGTCCCACCTGGTGAAAGAAATAGACTTATAAATCCAGGAAGTGCACAGAACCCCAAACAAAAGGAATCCAAAGAGGACTACACCAAGACACATCATAATTAAAATACCAAGAACAAAAGACAAACAGAGAATATTAAAAGCAGCAAGAGAAAATCAGTTAATTACCTACGAGGGAGCACCCATTCGTTTGTCAGCTGATTTCTCAACAGAAACTATGCAGGCCA
This sequence comes from Lasiurus cinereus, assembly GCA_011751065.1. NCBI lineage: Eukaryota > Metazoa > Chordata > Mammalia > Chiroptera > Vespertilionidae > Lasiurus > Lasiurus cinereus. Next base: position 49,353,106 of record JAAGEH010000018.1, read on the forward strand.
GATGGCATTGGCAAGAAATATTCAAAGTGATGAATAGTAAGAACCTACAACCAAGATTACTCTACCCAGCAAAGCTATCATTCAGAATTGAAGGTCAGATAAAGAGCTTCACAGATAAGAAAAAACTAAAAGAGATCATCATCACCAAACCAGTATTATATGAAATGCTGAAAGGTACTCTTTAAGAAGAGGAAGAAGAAAACGGTAAAGATAAAAATTATGAACAACAAATACATATCTATCAACAAGTGAATCTAAAAATCAAGTGAATTGAAAATCTGATGAACAGAATAAACTGGTGAATGTAATAGAATTAGGGGCATAGAAAGGGAGTGGACTGATAATTCTCATGAGGAAAGAGGTGAGGGGAGGTGCAGGGAGAGACTGGACAAAAATCATACACCTATGGATGAGGACAATGAGGGGGAGGTAGGGTGGGAACCAGGTGGAGGGGAGCCATGGAGGGGGGAGAGGAACAATTGTAATAATCTGAACAATAAAGATTTATTTTTAAAAAACACTAAAATAATACATGCAGAAAGTTTGGAGAATAGTAAAGATCAGAGAGAAATAAGAGAGCACTTAATGACTAACTTTGGTGTTAACTCTTTCACATTCTGACCTGCTTAAAATTAACCTTGATCCTTAGGCAGAAGCAAGGTATTTAGTTCTAAACTATTTAGATGCCCTATTTGGTACCATAACATACCATTGATACCATTTACTCATTTCTGCTTTTCCCCAATAACTCTAATGTAAAAAGTTTTCTGGCATAGTTTTTTATTTCACCCTGCATCATTTGGATCCAGTGGGAAGACAGTTGGCCTGACATTCCAGAGAGTTTCAAAATAGAGCAATCCTGAGAAATTAAGATCTAGAGTGGAATTGGTAATGGGAGATAAAAACTAGGTTGTTTACAGGTACAGAATTAGGAAATATACTGTTGATAGAAAATATTCCAAATTGCATTTTGATGCAGTTTGCTTTGTAAGAAATTAATGGTATACTCTCTAAACAGAATTGGTAGTAAAATAAACTTGAGCAATCCTAGTAATTATTCCCTTCTTAAATATCCATAATGCATATTATCATAGTTAAAGGTCTAAGAAGTCATTCATTTATATAAATTTATTTTACTGTGTGGAACTCAGAGCTCATAAAATGTATTTGACTACAGATTATTTTCTTAGATTTTACTTATTAAGGAATTTTTACAAATCTAAGATGCCAAAGAATACATTTTAGGAGACATTACTGTAAATCCCTTTACAGCTCATTTGCCAATAGTTTGGAGGGTAGTTTTGGAGAGGAAATGTTTTCCTGCAAGTGAAGTCAACTGAGTAGATGAATAAGATTATTTATGGGAGCATTTATTGATTTTACAAACATTTATTGAATAACATCTAGAAGAACAGACTAGATAATGTGTTTTTTAGAAACAAAATAGTATCATAGGTACCACATTTTCTTTATCCAGTCATCTACGGAAGGACACTTTGGTTGTTTCTTTGTCATGGCCACCGTGAATAATGCTGCAATGAACATGGGGGTGCATATACCTTCGCGCATAAATGTTTTTAATTTTTAGGGGTAGATAACCAGAAAAGGGGTTGCTCGGTCATATGGTAACTATTCTTAATTTTCTCAGGAACCACCATACTGTTTTCCATAGTGGCTGTACCAATTTACATTCCCACCAGCAGTGAAAGAGGGTTTCTTTTTCTCCACAACCTTTCCAACATTTGTTATTACTTGTCTTATTAATAACTAAAGGCCCAGTGCATAAAATTTGTGCATGGGGGGCCGTGTCTCTCAGCCCAGCCTGCACCCTCTCCAATCTGGGACCCCTCAAGGGATGTCCAACAGCCCTTTTAAATGGGCAGTCAGATATTCTTCTCACAATCCAGGACTGCTGGCTCCCAACTACTCACTTGTCTGCCAGCCTGATTACCCTCTAACCACTCCCCTGCCAGCCTGATTGGTGCCTAACTGTTCCCCTGCTGGCCTGGTTGCCCCTAACTGCCCTTCCTTGCTGGCCTGGTTGCCCCTAATTACCCTCCCTGCATGCCTTGTACCCCCCAACTGCCCTCCCCTGTAGGCCTGGTCACCCCAATTGTCTTCCCCTGCAGGCCTGTTGCCCCCCAGTTGCCCTCTCCTACAGTCCTGGTCCCCCCAACTGCCCTTCTCTGCTGGCCCAGTCACCCCTAACTTCCCTCCCTTGCCAGCCTGTTTGCCCCCAACTGTTTTCCCCTGCTGACTTGGTTACCCCCTAACTGCCCTCCCTTGCAGGCTTGGTCCCTCCCCTGCTGGTCATCTTGTAGTGGCCATCTTGTGTCCACATGGAGGCAGCCATTTTGTGCATATTACGTCTTTATTATATAGGCTAGCCATTCTAACAGGTATGAGGTGGTATTTCATTGTAATTTTGATTTGTATTTCCCTAATAGCTGGTGAAGTTGAGCATTTTTTTCATATATTTGTCGACCATTTGTATCTATTCTTGGGAGAAGTGTCTGTTCAGGTCCTCTGCCCATTTTTTAATTGGACTTGTTTGTTTGTTTGGTGTTGAGTTGTATGCGTTTTTAACATATTTTGGATATTAACCCCTTGTCAGAGCTATTGTTTGCAAATATCTTCTTCCATTTGTTTAGTTTACTCTTTGTTTTGTTAGTGGTTTCTTTTGTTGTGCAGAAACTTTTTAGTTTGATATAGGTGCATTCATTTATTTATACCTTTACTTCCCTCGCCTTTGAGATCAAATTCATAAAATATTCTCTAAGACCAAGATGTGGTACTTATAAGTGGTATACAATGGAATACTACTAAGCCATAAGAAAAGATGAAATACTGTTATTTGCAATTACATGGATAGAGCTTGAGAATATCATGCTAAGCAAATTGACCCAGACAGAAAAAGTTAAGAACCATATGATTTCACTCATATGTGGGATATAAAATGGAAAGCAATAAATGAACAAACAAGTAAAACAACAAAAACTCATAGACACAGACAACAGTATGCTGGTTCCCAGAGGGAAGGGCGGTAAGGGGGTAGTAAAGGGCAAGAGAGTCAGATATATGGTGATTAGAAGTGATTTGTCTTTAGGTTGTGGAAAAATAATTCAATATACAGAGCATGTATCATAGAATCATACACTTGAAACCTATTAATCTATTAGCCAATGTCATCCCAATATACTTGATAACAAAAATAAAATAGTAACTAGGAATTTTTATAAACTTCTTTATTAATAAGCATATGTTTATTAATAATTTTTTAAATTGTAGACATTTACTATGTATATTTTTCTTCACAAAATATTTTCAGTTTCATTCAATATGGAAGCACACCAGAATTTGGACCAAATTATTGGCTAAAAAAACAACAGCAGATTCTGAGAACATTGAAGCATTTGCTTTTCAAATATGTAGTACAAATGTTTAGTTTTATAATGAATTCATTTAAATGACAATAAAACAGTAGAGTTAAGGGCAAACATAAAAATGACTAAGGATAGAATGAGGCTTCCAATTAAATATATATAAATTGAGTCTGGTTGTTTATTTCTATAATCTCCTAAAACCCCACTTAAAAGGCAACAAAGGAATAAAAAAGGAATCAACCCACTCTGACAAGGAGAACAGAGTGGGTAATAACAGCAGCTAAGTGGTATCTGCAGGACTTCAGAAGACAGAGAGTAGATGAATGAGTGGTTCAAGACAGATCAGCAAGAAGTTGAAGCCTGACCGGCCGCACTGAGAGGTGCCCCAACAGCAGGCACATCAGGTGAACTGTAAATGCCTTGAAGGTTCAGGATTTGAAGATGCTGGTGATACCTGAAGAACCAGGGTGTGGAATGGGGCTAACTCTCAGAAAATTAAATGAAAAACTATAAGCAGCAGTTAGACCTCCCAGAGGCCTCTTCTACCCATAAAGTCAGGCAGGCCCTTCCAGTCCCTGGGGGAAGGCAGGATGCAGAGCAAGGTTCACCATGAAGCTAATGAAGCTTATGCCTCAGGCTCCCCACTTGCACAGCATCTGTATTTAATCTTGCCTCTTAATTTGATTTATTTTGTCTCAAAAAGCCTCCCCCCAAAAATTTGTATAAGCTTTAGGTCCTACCCTAGACAGAATAGAGAGGTAGAACCAGGAGATACCATACTAAAAACTGGGGGATGATGTGGGAGTCTGCATGAAAAACTCCCGCCACAGCTCAGCTCCCCTAACACTGGTAGCAAGGCCAGGCAAGATGGAAATAACATTTTTAAGTATTATTACTATCCTCCCCAAAACCCTGTCATGTGGGGGCCAGTATTATCCTCCTTTTACAGGCATCAGAATCACAGAGAAATTGAGTAAATGCCCAAAGTTACAGAGCTAGTTAAATAGATGGACCCAGCTGCCTGGTTCTAGAATCTATGTTCCTAATCACTGCACATTCCTGCCTCTTCTGAAATAAGAGGCAGGAATGTGAAAGCCAACTTATTTTGAAATTTTAGAACCCTCAGGCTTCCAGAGAGAAAAAGCAGGTCACATACCAATTACCGGGAATAAAAATGACATGAAAATTCTCACTAGCACCATTGAAAACCAGAAAGCAACGAGCAATGCCTCCAGATTTCTGAGGGAAAACTATTTTCAACCTAGAATTCTACAGGAATTCGTTCTTAGAACGTGGAGAACTAAGCAAATGCAAAAATGAGTCAACTTCAGACTGAGAGAAAAATAAATACTTGTATAATAAATGAAGGTCAGGGCTGAGTAATATTTGTCCAATAATACCAATGCAATCATAAAAATATTATAACAATATTGGGTGAATGGAAGAAGGAGGCATGTATTCTTTTCTCCTACCCCTCTTTATTGTTTCATATCATGGATCACTTTCTAGAATTATTAGCTAGTTCAAGCATGTCCAACTCAAAGGCTAACACAGGCCAAATAAACAAAGTTTAAGTTTATGTGGGCTGAAAAAAAACCAAAAGCTTCAATTTTCATAGAAATGTGGGTTTATTTCAAGAGGCACACTGAATACAAATGGCAAATAAATGAGTAATCTTTAACATAAAATAATACATTTTAATAAAAATTGATACTTTTTCTTGACATTAACTTACCAGACACTGAATAACTGAACAAATTAATAAGCATAATGCAAATAAATCTATTTTTCTCATTCTCCGACAGTGAAATATTTCCTGTTGCACACACCAAACAAGTCAGTCCAAGGCTAATGACGTAGCAATCGGCTGCTAAAATACTCACTGCTAGTATTAGTGGAGAGAAATGGTGCGCCTGCGCATAAGCATGTAAGGGAATTAAATGCAACACGATTATAGTAATCAGTCAATAGCAAACGTTGTAGTTTGTTATTAATAATTATGTATAACAGGATATTGTGAAAATTAAGTTAAGAAAGTGTTATTAAAATGTTTCTTACATACCGTTACATTGGCTGGTCTGCAAAAATATTCGTTGTGGGCTGCATGTGGCCGCGGGCTGCGAGGTTGGCATGCTTGAACTAGTTATTTGTCTGTTTGTTACCATTTTCATATCAGAATGTAAATTTGTAAGTATGGGGACTCTGTCCACTAGTATATTCCTGGTCATTTGCAGGAAGGAAGTGGGTAGGAGTGAATAATTGGACTAAATCCCTATCCTTTTCAGTAGTAAACTAACAGGCAATGTCCAATTGTGAAAAATTTAGAAGGAACAGAATAAGCATATCATTTCAAATAATACCTGTAGAAACCACTAACATAGTTTAAATTGATTTCTTCTGGGAGCAGAAATTGGGAATGTGAAGACATAAAGTAGGAGACAGCTTTGTTCCATTGTAAGCCTTGTAATTACTGATTTTTAAATTATTTTTACATATTACTTTGATTAATAATTAAACTTTGAAAGGAGAAACATATAAGTGGGTACTACAAAATTATGTATAGCAAAATGAATCTTCATCGTACATTTCAAACATTTTACAGTCATGTTTTAGAATTACTAACTTCACAAATACACATAGAAAGAATTAAATGAGGTAAGAGATTAGAGGAAAGAAAATCAGAAAGATTTTGAGATGACTGAGTTGATAGGTGATGAGACTCTGAACTAGATTTATATCCCTGAAACTGGTGAAGTGATATATTAGAATATTTTGGAAATTAAAAAAATATTTAAAAAGATATCCAGTGACAACCAATATTCCATATTCATTATTCATAGTCATCCTCAATTAATTTTGCAGGACTTTAGAAATCATGAGTGCAATTTTGTCAAAGGTTACCCTTATTTATAACAATATTTATTTCAAGTTCTAATATCCATGATAAGCCTGGTAATTTTCAAAGCATGAGATGGAATTGCAGTTTTCATATCATATCGTTATGTCCAGAACTCCCTACTTTCAGAAGTCCACATCCTCTGATTTTAAGGAATCATCTGTCATGTTGCAGATAAAGAACTCAAGTTACCAGTATTTCTCAGATCTTTGAAATACCAGAACACCTGTTTCTTTCTGCCCTGCAGCCTTTACCTTATTCTTCCTTGTATTACTTTGATTTTTGTTTTCATCCTGTTATGAGTTGATAAGGCCATTTGGACCAGGATTTATGCCAGATACATAAAGGTGCTCAATAAGGAGTTTTTAAGTTAAACTGGGCATTCATCTTTTCACATGGTTATAGAAATTTGATCCTTTACTCTCTTCAAGAAGAGAGGAGCTCGGTTTCCTCTCTGAATAAGGAATTAACAAGACCAATCATTCTTAACTCTTTCTGAACATTAGAAAAACCAGGAGGACTTTACAAAAATGCTAATGCCCAACTCAATAAAATATCTGGGCAACCATTTTTTTTTAATCTTTTGTTGATTCAAATAGGGGTTGATAACTGCTTAATTAGGTGATCTATAGCTTTGATTCTCAAACTTGATTAGATGTCAGAGTCACCAAAGAAGCTTCCTAAAAATTATCTCCCTCCCAGCTTCAATTCTATGATATGACAAGTGGCACTCAGATCACGGCTATTGTTTTTTCTCATTCAGTTATTTGATTTGACAAGTTATAGAAGCAAGTAAGAGGTTCAGGGATGATCTTTTTTTAAAAACATATTTTTATTGATTTCAGAGAGGAAGGAAGAATGAGAGATAGAAACATCAATGATAAAAGAGAATCATTAATCAGCTGCCTCCTGCACGCCCCCTACTGGGAATCAAGCCGGCAACCCGGACATGTGCCCTTGACTGGAATTGAAACTGGGACCCTTCAGTTCGCAGGCCAATGCTCTATCCACTGAACTACACTGGCCACGGCAGTCAGGGATGGTCATAAGTTTGGACTCGTGTACAAGGAATTGATGAACTAGCAGGGAGAATGTACCTATCATTTTTCATAACGAATGTTCCCCTTCCCTGCAGCATGTCTCTCTCCTACTACTACTTGGCTTAATTCCTGTCTGAAATGGAGACTTGAGAGTTGGAGCTAGTCAGCACCTATAAGCTCGTTCCCAGATCCTGAGGTAGCAAATTGAATAATATTACTGAAATCCTTTATGTAGTGCTGTTTGCAAAAGAGCGCTGCTCTTTCAGAAGAAATAGGTAGGTATTATTTAATGGTAAATATTGTCACCATTTCCTCCTTAAGCCACATGCTATAACATTCTTAATATTATTTTCACTACAAATAAACATATTAGTCACTAAATAACAATATCTTATTTATTTAATCATTTCACAATTATAAGCTCATAAAAGCCTTGTGATAATCTGACAGATAGGCTGAGATAGCCTCATTTTGCACATGAGCAAACTGAAGTTAAAACTTGTTATAGCAGCCGGGCCAGGTCTTCTGTCACCTGGATCCAACATCAGTGCTCTTTCTATTGTTGTTGTTGTTTTGTTTGTTTGTTTGTTTTTGTGTGTTTTTTTGGTGGAAAAAAGTGGAAACTTTAAAAAAATGTCAGATTTCAAGTTCTGAATATGCAATATACTTTTTATTTTCTTTGATGAAAAAAAAGTCTATGGTGTAGATATTCCACCCAATAAGTCCAGTGCAAGTAAAACAAACATATAAATGTTTTTATTGATTTTTTTTTTGAGAGAGGAAGGGAGAGGGAGAGAGACCTAGAAACATCAATGAGAGAGAAACATCTACAGGCTGCCCTACTAGAGATTGGATCAAGCCTGCAACTCCAGGCAAATCCTCTGACCAGGAATCAAACCCAGTGATGTGTTGGTTGATGGCTCAACACTCAACCACTGAGTCAGACTCGCCAGGCAGTCTAGTACAACTTGTATAATAATTTTATGTTACTCATATTTATCTTTTTTTCCACATGGAATTCACTGGGCATGTTTAAAAGCTATACATTTTCTTTGGAGGGATCACAATACCAGATATCAAGCTATATTACAAAGCCACTGTTCTTAAAACTGGCACAAGAACAGACATATAAACTAATGGAACAGAACAGAGAACCCAGAAGTTGACCCTAGCCATTATGCTCAATTAATATTTGACAAAGGAGGAAAGAACATACAACAGAGTCAAGACAGTCTCTTCAATAAATGGTACTGGGAAAATTGGACAGACATATGCAAAAAAATGAAACTAGACCACCAACTTCTACCATACACAAAAATAAACTCAAAATGGATAAAGGGCTTAAATATAAGATGAGGAACCATAAAAATCTTAGAAGAATCCACAGGCAGCAAAAATCAGATATATGTCATAGCAATATCTTTTATCAATACAGCTCTTAGGACAATGGATACTAAGGAGAAAATAAACAAATGGGACTACATAAAAATAAAAAGCTTCTGCACAACAAAAGAAACCATCAGTAAAACAACAAGAAAGCCCACTGCATGGGAGAACATATTTGCCAATGTTTTATCCAATAAGGGTCTAATCTCCAAAATTTATAGGGAATTCATACATCTTAACAAAAGGAAGATAAACAATCCAATCAAAAGATGGACAAAGGACCTTAATAGACTTTTTTCTAAAGAGGACCTACAGAAGGCCAAGAGACATATGAAAACATGCAGAAAGTCACTAATCATCAGAGAGATGCAAATCAAAATGACAATGAGGTACATCTCATACCTGTTAGAATGGCAATCATCAACAAATCAACAAACGACAAGTGCTGGAGAGGATGCGGAGAAAAAGGAACCCTCACCCACTGCTGGTGGGATGCAGCCAATGTGGAAAACAGAATGGAGTTTCCTCAAAAAATTAAAAATGGAACTTCCATTTGACTCAATAATCTCACTTCTGGGAATATTTCCCAAGAAATCAGAAACACCAATCAGAAAGAATATATGCACCCCTATGTTCATAGCAACATAATTTACAATAGCTAAGATTTAGAAACAGCCTAAGTGCCCATCAGAAGATGAGTGGATTAAAAGTGATGGTACATCTACACAAATGGAATATTATGCTGTTATAAAAAAGCAGGTACTCTTATCATTTGCAACAGCATAGATGGACATGGAAAGCATTTATACTAAGCAAAATTAGCCAGTCAGAGGAAGATAATTATCACATGATCTCACTCATTTGTGGAATATAATGAACAACATAAACTGATTAACAAAATAGATCCAGAGATAGAGAATCCTCGAGCATACCATCAAATTTCAGAGGGAAGGCTGGGAAGTGGGTGGGAGAGGTAAGAGATGAACCAAAGGACTTGTATGCATGCATATAAGCATAGCCAATGGACACAGACACTAGAGAGGTGAGGGCATGTGCTGGGGGTGGGGAGATGGGAGTGGCTGGGGAGAGGTCCGTGGGGGGAAATAAGGAGACATATGTAATACTTTAAACAATAAAAATTTTAAATTAAAAAAAAAGGAACAGGAAAAAAAAGTTATACATTTCCTGCCAAACTGCTAGCAGCACAACTTTGAAATCACTTTTTATCCTATAAAAATAAAGAAGAGTTTAACATGTGGGTGTCAAAGGAATGCTTTACTATGTTGGCATAGTAGATATTTAATACATGGCACTTGAAAACAATAACAACCACTTATGTTAACTAACATTCATAATGCATGCATCTTGCTCATCATGCATCAAGACCCAATTTGACCTTATTGTGCAGGGGGGAAAAAAGAGATTTTATGTGGAAAAGCCAAAAGGAGACAAAGTGGTTATATAGAGGGGTCTAATTACAGGTATTTAAAACATAAAATCATTGTTTAGAATCTCTTCACGGAGCAAAGCTTGTCCTCTACCAGCTGCATTTTTCTGTGCTCTTTTCTGCTCTGGTGGAAATGAACTCCTTTGTTACCCTTCCAAAATGTTTAAATAGGCCGGAGCTGTATTTTGAGAGACAATTAGAAACTTTAGAGCCTTACTAAAAGGTTAAAAAAATCAAAAAAGAACTTTGGTAATTAATCCTCTTAATTATACTTTATTTAGAATGTGAGGTGGAGGAAAGAAAACCTAAAACAGGGAGCTGAGACCTTATTTCTATCCCTGTTTCTGCCACAAGCTTGTTATAAACCCTTGGGCATGTCACCTAACTTCTCAGAGCCTGTATTTCCTCATCTGTGAAATGAAGGCATTAGACCAGAATGACCTTCCTTCCCACTCTGAACATTCCATAATGCTTCATTTCTATAGTTCTTAAGTTTAATCTTCACTCTACACAGAACATATTTGAAATCTAAAGTTTCCTGTAGATCTTCTCTTGAGAAGTTATTTTGTTGCCACTGACACTGTTTTTCAAACTGTGGTCCTCAAACTTCCTTATAACAGAATCATTTGGAATGTTTATTTAAAATTCAGATTCTTAGGCCCTGGCCCAACCTTTCTGAATAGGAATCTTTAGGGTGGAATCTAATGTACAGCAGGATGATTATAGCTAACAGTATTGTGATGTATACTTGAAAGTTGCTATGAGAGTAGATCTTATAAGTTCTCACCACACATATGCACACACAGAATGATAATTCTGTGCAGTGATGGATATATTAACTACTTTATTGCAGTAATCCCTTACAGTATACACATATAGCAAATCATTACGTTGTACACCTTAAATTTACACAATGTTTTATGTCAATTATCTCAATAAAGACAAGGGGGAAAGAATAAAAATGTTCCTTAAAAAAGCTTTAGAATGGAAAGAGGGATTCAAGAACATTTGTATCTAATGAACTCTGTTGTGCTCCCTATTTCCTCTAAAGTTTGAGAACAACTGAGAATCCAGAAATAAACCAGTGACAATTGCTGCCTTATTTGAAGGTAGAGGAAAGAGGGGGCAATCTGATGAAGAGGGTGCTCCTGGAGAATGCATTTCTTTGTTCATGTTGCTCAGACCAGTTTCATGTTTGAACAGACTGAAATCAGGCATTTTACCATGAGACCTTGGTATGTAAGAATGCTCCACGGTCATAGCATCAACCATGTAGAGGGTCTCTAGCTTATGTTTTCTGTGACAGTCAAAACCTGACAAGGAGGTTGTTTTATTAATGAGGTAATGGCCTTCCTCAGAAAGCAGAGAGAAAACTGAGGTCAATGATGACCATTTAGGATTTCTGAAGATTTTTTAAGGAGTAGAAATAAAATCTTTGGTGAATTTCGATATATTCCTTTCATGCTGGAGGTTTTGCTTAAATTTCATTAATCCTGTTTTGGGGACTGTCTGTTATTCTGGTGTGTTTAGGCTAAATTATTTATGAGAACTCATAGAGAAACACAAGCTTGATCAGCATGATTTCATGCATGATTTATTCCTCTCTAACAGTATTTCAGATTGCAGTTATTCTAAGCATGAGATGCTATGCCCTAGGGCAGTGGTCAGCAAACCGCAGCTCGTGAGCCACATGCAGCTCTTTGGCCCCTTGAGTGTGGCTCTTCCACAAAATACCATGGCCTGGGAGAGTCTACTTTGAAGAAGTGGTGTTAGAAGTTTAAAAAATTTGGCTCTCAAAAGAAATGTCAGTTATTGTACTATTGATATTTGGCTCTGTTGACTAATGAGTTTGCTGACCACTGCTCTATAATGATTGTCTCTGTAGGCTCTATGACAATGTTGCCTTCTTAACAAAAACACACATACATACAAAATAGAAAGATGAAGGAAAGATCTCACTATTCAGAGTCTTAACTTCAGACAAGTTTGAGATCAAGCCTCAGGAACCCACCTCCTCTCTTGAAAAGCCAGACGTGCTGTGTGCAAGGACACTGAAGGGCCCAAGGCTTTTGGCGAAGTTCAAACACCCACTGGCTTTAACAGGGAGGTGATCAGGTGACTGCTCTGGCTCAGAAGGTGTTCAGGAACTACAGACACATGAGTGCACCCCAGCACAGGGCAGCATTGCATAGGACAGCCTGCAACCTAAAAAGAGTTTTGATGAGGCCCAGCAAGAAAATAATAGCAACACTTCTGGCTTTGCATTGGTTAAAGAGTGAATTTCTAAAATGATGGTAAGCAGATTACTCTGGTGATCTAGCTCCCACTCACATTTTAGTGGAGAGGAAAAGTAAAGGGGGGAAGGTGAGTACAAGGTTTCCTTTCCTTTTTCCCTGGCTTTCTAAACAAGTGAACAACTTTCTTGTTGAATCATTGTCTGTCTATTCCTCCTTCTTCTTCACTTTATTTTTCTTCATAATATTTATGCTTATTTTGTTTATCGCCTTTATCTATTTCACTAGAATCTATGCTCCCTGAAAGCATGGGTTTTATCCACATTGTTCAGAGCTATTGTTCGAGTGCCTAGAAGAGTTTATGGCCTTTAGTAGGTGCTCACTAACTCCTTGTTGGAAGAATGAATAAATTCCTTTTAAACCATTGTCTCTCCATATTCAGGGATCAATAAAGAATTAGTGTAGTTTATGCAGTTTTAGAATTGTGTCCCCAAAGGTGACAACAAACTATTTAGGGAGATGGACCAAGATTGAATATTTACCTGCTGGTTATTTCTGGTCTTAATATTAGACAACTCAGTCATTGAGAGCTTTTGCTTTGGAACTAAACTCTTGTTTTGAATTCTAGGCATGCTACTTACTAACTGTGAAATGTCTAGCAGATTCTTTATTTTCTCTGTGCCTCAATTTCCTCCTCTGTGAAATGGGATAATAGTGGGAAGGTAGCTCTGAATATGACATGTACCTAAAGTGTCTGAAATGTGGTCCTGCACATTGTACACAGGAATAGCATTGATTTTAGGAGCTTTCCTGTGAATAGCAGGAGATGATTCTTCCATTAGTGGTGCTTTCAGTAGACTATGAACATTGTTACATTTGTGTTCTTGATTTAAATCTGAATTTCTTGGAATATGTAGCTCAGTGACCTTTATGAGCATCAGAGTATAAAATTTGAGTGCAGGAGAATAAAGGAGGCCACTTTTTGGATAATGATATCAGATCACAATAACAACAACAATGAAATTATAACTATTATTTGTTTAATATTTTATTTAAATCTTTCTAGCCACACTTCTGTCTGTCCGATCACCTTTCTACCTTTTTGTCTGTCTTTCTATCTATCTATCTATCTATCTATCTATCTATCTATTTATCTATCTATCCACCCACCCATCCTATATTATAAAAAGCCTGTGGTCCTGATACCCTCACACTGTAAGGACTGATCAGCAGGATGCTGCAGGTGCATGTGTGGCGGGGCCTGGAGGAGGCAAGACCATCCTGTGGCAGGGAGGGGAGGGGTGAGAGCCCACAGCACTCACCTCATGAGTCCTTCACCACCCACCAATCACACTCAGCACACCTGCCACCTACCTGCCAGGGGAAGGAGTACAGTGTGCACACTGCCAGGAAGTGGCATTTGAAACTCTGCAGTAGGCACAAGGCTTCCACACTCTCCTCCAGTGCCATGATGGGGTGGAGCTGCTGTGTTGCTCTGGAGATGGGGTAGAAGCAGGGAGGTGCCCAGAGGAGGCAGGACCAGCCCCAGGACTCACGGGATGGAGGACAGGGCTTGAAGTGGCCAGAGAAGGCCAGAGGAGTTGGGGGGAGGGGCCAGGCATGCTTGAGCTCTGGATGGAGAGGTTACGGTGTCTAAGTGGGGTGGTAGGTGGGCGGCAAGATTTTGCACACCATGTCACTAGTCCTATATAATAAAAGGCTAATATGCAAATTGACCAAGTGGCAGAATGGCAGGTCTATGACACACACTGTCCACCAGGGGGCAGATGCTTAATGGGGGACCACTGCTGAGCCAGAAGCCCAGCTCACAGCAGCCCTATGGATGTCCAACTGCCGGTTTAGGCTGGCTTTTCAGGCCTAAGTTGTCAGTCAGACATCCCCCAAGAACTCTCAGACTGTGAGGAGGGTGCATTCCAGGCTGAGGGGACCTCCCCCCTCCCCCATGCATGAATTTTGTGCACTGGGCCTTTATTCTTATTATAATTGTATGGCCTTATCCAGCAGTTGGTAAACTCATTAGTCAACAGAGCAGCAAACCATAACGGCTCAAGAGCCACAGTTTGCCAACCACTGGCCTTATCTATTAAAAAGTTACTTATTTATAGATGTTTCTAACTTGAAGAACATATGTAGAAATAACTGTGTTAGGTACCATTCTAAGCATTAGGGAAAATTTTCTATTTGTCAGAATAAACACTCATGTGTTCACTTGTTACTGTAGAAATTTATTTTTAAAATTTTCAACTCAGAAACACACTTTCATGGCTAATCTTACTATTTTTGTTCTTGTTTTTATTATTATTATTATTATTTATTATTATTATTATTATTATTATTATTATTATTATTATTCCTATAAGCTTCACATGATCCTACTCCTACCTTATAGAGTGAATAGTGAAAGTCCATCAAGATGGGTTTCAGTATGAATTAAATAATAGTATTCAAATACAACCCAATTGTTCCAGCTAAGATATTTATAAACTCTCCAACCTTCTGGGACTATGTCACTTTATATCCATCAAAATGAATGAAGGCCTGTCTCTGCTCCCACATCTTGGAGGATTTTTCAAGGACTCAGGATTCTTAGAATTCCTAGCTGCGGTGTCTCCACACCCTCCCTCTGGAGTGAGCAGAACTGCCAGTTGTTCTCTTTGAAGGGCTCCCCCTGGGACCTCTACCTCCCATCTTCCCTGTCCCCCTAGAGCACTGTTTTCACAAAGCTGTTACTTGTAGCCAACTTTGATTGCTGTTTTGAGGGAGGGATAGTGCGGTGGGAGAGGATGCTGTGAAAGGAACACAATGACAATAATTTCAAAGGAAAACACCCTGAAACATTTTCAGGCATCACTATTCCTGGCATTTATGGGCTTTTCTTACTATTGAGAATTCCTTACTGTTTGTCTCTTGCAATATTTTGTGATTCCTCTCTTCCATGACCTTCCTTGATTTCCTTTCTCCCTGTTTCTTGGGCTCTTTACTCACCTACTCCTGTCTTTAAGGTTTCTCCCAGAAACACAAATATGATCTTATTTTTTTCTTTCTCTCCCCTGCTTCTCCCTCAAACAATGACAAAGGAGCCTTTCTTATCCAAGATAACCATCTCATTTTGATATTTTCCTAAAAAGAGCCATCTAACCCAGGATGGAATTGTGACATTCCTCATGACAGTTCCAGAAATTCTGGGTAGAGTGTGCTTTGTAAATTTAGTTTAATTGAAAGGGAATTGAGCCCAGCCAGCATGGCTCAGTGGTTGAGCATCAACTTATGAACCGGGAGGTCACGGTTCCATTCCCGATCAGGGTACATGCCTGAGTTGTGGGCTAGATCCTCAGTGTGGGGTGTGCAGGAGGCAGCCAATCAATGATTCTCTTTCATCATTGATATTTCTATTTCTCTCCTCCTCTCCCTTCCTCTCTGAAGTCAATAAAAATATATTTTTTTAAAAAGAAAAGGGAATTAAGACAACTTGCCTTGAAATTGTGTTTGTATAATATTCAACTTAACTATGCTTTAGCCAAAGTTCTGACAGAAATCAGTATTTCACTCAAAGGGGTTTAACTGAAGAGAATTTAAAGGACTGTTTTTGGAAGTATGGACAGGTTACAGAAACCAACTAAGAACATTGAGGCACCCAGTGATTGGGAGCCCTTACACTCCTAGCTATAGAGGAGCGGGGGAAAGAAATAGTGTCTCTGAGCATGGTGACCGCTGGAGCCGTGGAAGAGCCAATAACTGTCATCTTACGGATTGTAGGCACCAAAGAAGGACTGGAGAAGAGAAATACGGCGATCTCTCATTACTCTTGTCCTCTTAGCTCCTGCCGTGCTTCCCATGGGACAAACCCAACCAAAGGACAGGGAGGCTCTGGTGAAGTAAAATGTAGGGGTTTTCTAACAATGGCCAGAACAAATGGGGTGGAGGTGGGTGATGGAGAATAAGCAGAACAGTCTTGGCCAGTTTGGCTCACTGGTTGTAGTGTTGGCAGCAGATGGAAGAGTCACAGTTTCTATTCCCAGTCAAGGGCACGTCCCTGAATTGTAGGTTTGATCCAGCCAGTCTTTCTCCTCTCTCTCTCTCTCTCTCTCTCTCTCTCTCTCTCTCTCTCTC
>JAAGEH010000018.1:49370022-49457943 GCA_011751065.1 Lasiurus cinereus
TATTGCCAAATTTTACTTCTCACAGAAATTTTTGCCAATACACTATCAGGCTGTTGGGAGACAGATTAGTTCTCACCTCCTTCCCTGTTTCTGGGAAAAGGTCTGAGTCACAGGCATAACAAGGTGCAAGGGAAATTTTCACCTCAGTCTTATCACCTAGACTCCTACCTCCTTTACACCACAGGTTAGCTTGAAACACTCGGTATTATATAAAAAAAAATAGAAAAGCAATTTTTGAAGCATAAAACTAACTGCAACACTAATCCAGAAGTCAAGTTAAGCTCTAGAAGTCAAACACAATTGAGGATGTACACTTTTGAACTTTAAATTCTTTTTTTATTACATCTCAACTCACGCTCTCAACCAACCATGAGAAGAGTTTACATTACTCCTCGAAATCAGTGAGGCAAAAACAGATTACCAAAATCTGGAGAAAGGATACAGGGTTGATTCTTTCCTGAGGGCTGAATACTAATTTGGGGGAATGTCTTTGTTTCTTTGCATAGAATAGATGCTGCAATATAAACCCCTAGGTAGTACTAGCCAATTTGGCCTGCTGCCTGGCCCTTCATCTGTTTGTATCTGCAATTGCAGAGGAAGTGAAGGGAGAGTTTCTGGAAGAGACTTAGGTTCAACCCAACTCCCTGGATGGATCAGCAATGACCTCAACTCCAGGGAAGAATCCTAGCATGAAGACATGGCTCTGAACTGCATGTACCTGGGGTATAGTATGGTGTCAGGGAGTATCATGAAATTTCTAAGTCGAGAATACTGTCCTCTATAAAGTTAACTCTGATATGACTTGTGGAGTAAAAGAGAGAATTAACTCAAGCTCCTCCTTCACATCTTTGGTGTATAGGATAGCTAGTAGAAGAAGTGTTTAAATAACTGACCAAGTAATCATTAGATCCTAAAATCCAGTAAAGGTTGAGCTGAGTGCTTCACATTAATCACCTTTAAAAACATCTGTAAGATGCATACTAAAATATTCCCATTTTACAGAAAAAAAA
The DNA here is from genome assembly GCA_011751065.1 of Lasiurus cinereus. Taxonomy (NCBI): domain Eukaryota; kingdom Metazoa; phylum Chordata; class Mammalia; order Chiroptera; family Vespertilionidae; genus Lasiurus; species Lasiurus cinereus. The sequence goes on from JAAGEH010000018.1 coordinate 49,371,033, forward strand.
CAGGTTTGAATAAAACATGAATTTGCTCAAAGACATACTTGTTCATGGTAGAACTGATATTAAACCCAGTTCTGTCTGTGTTCAAAGCCTTTGCTCCATGGAAACCGGTTTGGCTCAGTAGATGGAGTGTCAGCCTGCGGACTGAAAGGTCCCAGGTTCGATTCTGGTTAGGGGCATGTATCTTGGTTTCGAGCACGTTCCCAGTAGGGGGCGTGCAGGAGGCAGCTAATCAATGTCTCTCTCTCATCAATGTTTCTGACTCTCTGTCCCTCTCCCTTCCTCTCTGTAAAAAATCAATAAAATATATATTTTTTTTAAAAAGAAGCCTTTGCTCCTAGCCCTCACTGGGTGACTCAGTTGGGTATCATCCTGATACATCAAGGAGTGGGTTCAATCCCTTGTCACAGCACATACAAGAAGCAACCAATGAATGCATCAATAAGTGGAACAACAAATTGATCTCTCCCTCTCTGTGTCATATTCTCTCTCTCTCTCTCTCTCTCTCTCTCTCGCTCTCTCTCTCTCTCTCAAATCTATCAATCAATCAATTAAAAAAAATGTAAAAGCCTTTGCTCCTGACAATAACACCACACTTAATGAATATGTCAAGGATTTGAAAGGAGACTAGCAATATGGTATATAATATTATATGGAAGGTTAAAGTTGTTTCAGAGTTATTAATCTATATACAAGAGTGATTTTAATTAGCCAGGACTCTTGATTGAATGTGACAAAACCCCATGCAAACTAGCTTAAGCCAGAAAAATTTAATTTATTGGCTTACCCTGAAAGTGCAAGAGTCAGTAGTTTTAGTATAGAACCAAGCTCATCTAATTTTTTTTATGTTAGTTTTAATTTTGTAGACTGGCTGTGTCTACCTATGGAGAAGATGAGTACTGACAGCACAGACTTACAGTCTTTGTTGTTCATTACCTCAAATTACTAAATAATCTCTTGATTATCTTAACAATCCTTGAAAAAACACTGCCTCTGCTTGGATAACATGCTCATCCTTGGACCAAACATTGTGTTTGAGGGGGATGCAAGACTCTTATTGGCCAGCCTGAGTCATAAGCTCTCTCCTGGCAGGACAGGCATGTGCTGACAGTCCCAGCTATTAAGAAACAGTTCCCAAAGGAAAGGAGGATGGAAGACAAAGAAAAGTAAGACAATAAAAATGGGTATAAAAATTACTAACTAAATAAAACAGGCAATCTCTAGTTGTGCATAGCTAAAAGGATCTAAGTGAGAACATATTAATTGCCACCTCATTGAGCAAAAGATATTGTGTTAAAAATAGCTCCCTTGAGCAGCACACTCTGAACACAGATTTAAAAATATATGTATATTTTCCTAATGATAACTCCCTGAAGCATTTTTTCAATAAAGATATTTTTAAAAAGAAAAAAAAATCAGTTTAGGATTAAGGAAAGGAGGGAGGAAGGAAAGAAGGGAGGGAGGGAGGGAGAAATGAAAGGAGGGAAAGGGAGGGAGGGAGGGAGGGAGGGAGAATATATATGAATGAGAGAATGAGAATGCCTTCTATCTCTCTCTCCCTCTCCCTTCCTCTCTGAAAAATACATATTTTTAAAAAAGAGAGAGAGAGAATGCCTTTGATAGGCTGCCTCCTGCACAACCCCATGGGGATTGAGCCCACAACCCAGAATCAAACCCAGGACCCTTCAGTCCACAGGCTAATTCTCTATCCACTGAGCCAAATCATGGAGGGTTTCAAACTTTAGTTTTGAAACTCTCCTGACAGAATAGCATCCGTTGCCTACTTCTGGATTCTCAACATTCCTCCACAACTGCTTTTTCAGAAGACCATCTCAGCTTTTGCCCTTTGGATTCTTCTCTCCAGTCTTCTTTTGACTGAATAGCACTCAAAGGTTCTCAACTAAGAACTTGAGGTTAGTAATGTAGATTAACTAACCCAGGGAGTCCTTTCCTTCCTCCATTTTTTTTCTGTACTTTGTTTGTTTAAATGTGAATCTTTCCCCATATTCTCGCAGCCTTCCATCATTGGCAAGATAACGAAGCTCATGTTAATTCATTTTTGTATCTACAGTAGTTTTTACACTGCCTGACATATAGTAGGTGCTCAATAAATGTTTGTTGCGTGAATGTGAACTTGGCCATTATTTTTAAAATTGTGTTTTGTTAGGAAATAGAATAGAATTTAGGGAAATTTTTGCAGAACTCAAAGAACTATGGATATTCTCAACTTAATTAAACAGCTAACTACCTATATATATGAAAGCCTAAGTTTTTATACCTAAATACTAGAATGCCCAGAATGACCAGTTGCATTGATCACCAGGGGGCAGACACTTAATGCAGGACCCCAGTGGTCAGTGCACTCCCACAGCCAACTTCCCACAGCCTGCCAACCTCCTGTGGTCCCTCCCCCTATCCAGCAGGCCCTGGCTGGCAGCTAGAAGCCGGCAGGAAGGCACCAGCGGTAATAGGAAGGCCTTGATCAGCCCTGATTATTGCCTAGGTCTAGGGATCCCATCCATGCACAAATTTTGTGCACAGGGCCTCTAGTATAATTATATACTAAGTTGAGTCCCATACTAGGTTTTATTACGGAAAAGTAGTAACAGTATTAAAGGTTTACAGAAAGCAATAAAACATATAGATTTTTTTAAAAAGGTGTTTGTTATTGTTTTTAAAATATATTTTATTGATTTTGAGATGAAGGGAGAGGAAGAGAGAGATAGAAACATCAGTGATAAGAGAGAATCATTGTTCTCCTTCCTCCTGCATGCCCTCTACTAGGGATTGAGCCTACAACACTGGCATATGCCCTGATCTGGAATTGATTCAGACCTCCTGGTTCATAGGTCAACATTCGAGGACTGAGTCATACTGGCTGGGCAAGTTGTATAGCTTTAAATCAGTGTTAGAGTCCAACAGACAGGCTGTTTTGGTTGTTATTATTTCATAATGAATTTCCCCAACACTAACATAGCAACAAGGTAGTTCCTTGGAGTCTCTCATGCATTTGCAGTCAGATATGGAGTTGCAGGCATCTAAGGCTATTCTGGAAATATGGCTAACAGTTGATGCTACTAATGACCAGAGTGACAATATATGATCTGTCTAGCATGGAGGTCTCAGAATGGTCAAATTTCTTACATGCAAGCATCGCAAAAGAGCCAAGTAGAACTGCATCACCCTTTCTGACCTAGCATCAGGAGACATGCAATGTCACCTCCACTGGGTTTTACTGGTTCATGTGAGTTACTAAGGTTGGCCCAGTTTCAAAAGAAGAGGACATAGACTCTTAATGAGATAAAATGTAAAAGAATGTGTGGACATGTTTAAATATACTGCACTAGCTCCACCACCTAGTGTTTGAATAGCTGGGAAAATTAGTCATTTGAGTTTTTCTATCTATAAAATAGGATAGATTGAAAAGATTAAATAAGATAATGTATGTAAACACTTAGCTCATAGTAAGTTCTCAAGTGTTCTTTTATTAGTGAGGGAAGTATTTTGGCAAAATCCTTAAAGCCAAGAAAATGATATCCAATAATTACATTACTTGAAAATTACCATTACTTTCTTGTATTTTTCTATGAAAACTTCTGTGGAACACCACTTTCCATGGGAGCATGACTTTAAAAGAACTACATTCTAAAAATATTTTTTAAATAAATCTTTATTGTTCAGTTTATTATATTTGTTTCTCTTTTTTACCCACAATAGCTCCCCTCCACCTGACTCCCACCCCTCCCTCTACCCTTACCTCCCCCAGCATTGTCCTCATCCATAGGTGTATGATTTTTGTCCAGTCTCTCCCTGCACCTCCCTTAGCCTTTTCCCCCTGAGAATTGTCAGTCCACTCCCTTTCTATGCCCCTAATTCTATTATATTCACCAGCTTATTCTGCTCATCAAATTTTTAATTCACTTTATTTTTAGATTTACTTGTTAATAGATATGTATTAGTTGTTCATAATTTTTATCTTTACCTTTTTCTTCTTCCTCTTCTTAAAGAGTACCTTTCAGCATTTCATATAATACTGGTTTGGAGTTGATGAACTCCTTTAGCTTTTTCTTCTCTGTGAAGCTCTTTATCTGACTTTCAATTCTGAATGATAGCTTTGCTGGATAGATTATTCTTGGTTGTAGGTTCTTGCTATTCATCATGTTGAATATTTCTTGCCACTCCCGCCTGGCCTGCATCGTTTCTGTTGAGAAATCAGCTGACAAACGAATGGGTGCTCCCTTGTAGGTAATGAACTGTTTTTTTCTTGCTGCTTTTAATATTCTCTCTTTGTCTTTTGCTCTTGGCATTTTAATTATGATGTGTCTTGGTGTGGTCCTCTTTGGATTTCTTTTGTTTGGGGTTCTGTGTGCTTCCTGGACTTATAAGTCTATTTCTTTCATCAGGTAGGGGAAGTTTTCTGTCATTATTTCTTCAAATAGGTTTTCAGTATCTTGCTCTTTTTCTTCTGGCACCCCCTAATTCTGATATTGGTACACTTGAAGTTGTCCCAGAGGCTCCTTACACTATCTTCACATTTTTGGATTCTTTTTTCTTCTTGCTTTTCCAGTTGAATGTTTTCTGATTCTTTATATTTCAAATTTTTGACTTGATTCTTGCTTTCCTCTAGTTTGCTGTTAGTTCTCTGTAAAATATTTTTTATTTCAGTCAATGTATGTTTAATTTCTATTTGGTCCTTTTTCGTCTCCTCTTGGGTTTCGCTAAATTTATCCATCTTTTCTAGGAAATTCTTGAAAAACCTTATAACCATGGTTATGAACTCTATATCCACTCATTGGTTTCCTCCATTTCTTTTGTTTGTGATTTGTTCCTTTATCTCCGCAATTTCACTATGATGGGAGAACTTCTGTGTTGGAATCAGCCTTATGATACAAGACTTGCAAAAACTGCAAAAGCCTCTCTGTTGAGCTTGGATGGGTGGAGTCTCAGAGCTTGGTAGACCGGCTTGGCTTCCAGTCAACCCCGCCCTACTCGGCCCCTGGGTCTCAAGTGTCTCTCGGTAATTGTTGCAGCCCTTTCTGTGAGTACACATGCACATGCCTCTAGACTTCTGCCTTTCCAGCTCCCCTGTGCTCTGGGACCTATATGAGTCTGGGTCACCAGGGTCTCGCCCGAAACTGGGGTCAGTGCAGATAAAAGTGGTGCAGTTGGGAAGCTCTGTTTCCCGCCCATTAGAGAAAATGAGCAGCACAATCAGCAGTCCGTCTTCTGTGCACAGTGGTGTGCATGCCCCCAGACCTTTGCCCTTTCGCAGCTCCCCTAAATTTCCATGCACTCCTCCCTTTTCACAGTCCAGACTCCCCCCTAGTATGAGTCTCAACTGGTCCTGGCGTTCAGTGCCATAGAATAAGGGGTTCAGTGCAGTTGGGAGTCTCCATCTCCATCCTTCCAAAGGAAGCCAGCCAGGCAGTTTAGCACCCACTCTCTCCATGTGTGCATGTCCGTACCTCAGCTTTCTGCAGCTCCTCTGAGTCTCCATGAGCCTCTCTCATTCTTTCTAGTTGTAGAATTTCCACTCAGCCAGCTTTCCTATGGTTCTGGATGATGTCTGTTCTGTCTTTTAGTTGTAGTTTTGAAATTGTTGTGTGAGACAGCAGTTTAGGTGTTCACCTATATCGCCATCTTGGTTTCTTTCTAAAAATATTTTTATACATAAGTTCATTCCAAGTTCCAATCAACTGACCCAAATGTGAACTTTTGGAACCCAGCCCATTTGTAACTGCAAAGTATTGTCCATATATGTGTCCATGTGTATGCACTATGCTAATATATACTACCTTGTTATTCTGTCAGAGATAAAAGAAAAAAAAAGTTTACCATGAAAAGTTTGTTAGTCATTGATGATGAGTTTGCATTATACCAAAAAGTATTAGAAGAGAGATTAATGGTTGATCTTCATTTAACACAAAAGCAAGAAATTTAAAGACTATCAGAGTCTTTGCTAAAATGTCACATTGATTCAATAGCTAAAAATACAAATAATAAAGAAGAGAAAAATCACAGGTGAAGACAGTTATCCTTGTAATCAATCTTTCAGAAGTTCTGTGGGTAATTGATTTCATATAATACTCTCCAGTGTTGTAATTCCCTCCCTATTCTTCCTCTTTCCCCAACCCAGAAATATTTGAAATTCAATAGCACTCTTGTCACAGAATTATATTAAAAGATTTAATTTACAGAAAATTCTGCATAGCAAACTAGCTAATACAAAGAGATTATTTGCCAAGAGATCCCAGGGATTCCTGAGCAACCTCTATTTATAGACCCCATTCTCTTCACTCAATTTCTGACACATTGTCTTTCTGATCACTTTTTAAAAATATATTTTTTTCTATTGGTTTCAGAGAGGAAAGGAAAATGGAGAGAGAGATCAATGATGAGGGAAAACCATTGATGGGCTGCCTTCTGCAAACCCCACAATGGGAACCAAGCCCGAAACCTAGACATTGATCAGCTGTCTCCTGCACACTCCCTGCTGGGTATGTGCCTACAACCAAGGTACATGCCCTTGACCGAAATCGAACCCGGGACCCTTCAGTCTGCAGGCCAATGCTTCATCCACTGAGCCAAATCAGCTAGGGCTCCCTGGACACTTTTATATTTTACTTCCCAGGGTTTTCTGGAACTCTTCAGGTAATAAATCTTGAAAGTGACCAAGAATTTCTTCTTATCATCTCCACTTTTTTGGTTGTTATCTTTCATTTACCACCTTCCGAGAAACAGTGGAAAAAGAGAAACAGTTTGCTGTTGAAACCAAAGAGATTTGAGTACTCTATCTGCCGTTGGTAAGGGGAGGAGAACTTAGACTTCTTGATCCATTTTGTTTTAGATGCATTTTGTTTTTTTCTATGAAACTTATTTTGGGCAGAGCAATGTCCCCTCCCCTCTGGTTCTTCTAATGGACTTACTACCTTTCTCATTTTCCCAGTGCTTCCTTACAGTACATATCCGGATGACAGTCTCATTTTGGGAGATGTCCTGAGAATGTGCAGATGGGAGGAGAATAACAATGAACTGACATCAGTGAAGAAAGAAATACAGTCCAGTCAATGTTGAATATTAATGAAGCATAAGTGAATTGACCAAAATCAAACTCTATTCTCAGCTTTCCTGGAAAGATATCTGTCTTTGCTGTCTTGCCCAAATACTCATTCCCAAATATTGTCTTTTTTTCCTGTTCAGTCATACTGTTTTTATTCACTGGCCTAATATTCCTTTTTGTTGACTGTGAAGCCATTGAATGATTCGGGGGAGGAGAGAGGGGCAAAACTCTCATCCTTCCTGTACTCATTTCTAACAAATATTTCTTTCAATAGTATATTTGCTTCATTAGATTTAGTTTTATTATTTGAGAGTGTATATATATATATATATATAATCCTGATGCAAGAGTAGTCCTACCTTCCCCCCAACTACTGGCACAGGCTTCCGTCTGGCACCCAGGACCCAAGCTTTCCTTGCAGCCCCGGCTCTGTCTCAAAGGTCGTCCAGAAGAACATCCAGTCTAATTAGCAATTATACTTTTATTATTATATACTAGTGGCCCAATGCACGGATTCGTGCACATTGAAAGGAAAAATAATTAGAATAAATATTTTACTATTGCTGTTTGCCCTTTCTCACTCAGCACCTGGGAGCCAGGTGGTGACCTCACTTCTTCTCCTCCCCACTATCGCCACCACCACTGGTTGTCATCTGCTGGGTGATTGGTAGGGAGATCAGGCCCCCAGCTTGCATATGTCTTGGCCTAGTGCCACCCACTCACTTGCTCCACCATCCCTCCATGTCAGGAGGCCCATTGGGGCTGGCAGTGCCTCCACTGCTGCCCACTGCCAGTGCTGTGTGGCTGACGCCCACCATGTTCCACGCTGCCCCCTGGTGGTCAGCATATGTCATAGCAAGCATTCAAAATCCTGGTCTCTGGGACAATTTGCATATTAGGCTTTTATTATATAGGATATATATATATATATATATATATATATGGATTAAATAATTTAGAATTATTTTAGTAAGAAAGTATGTTATTAATTGGTTCCTCTGATAAAAACAAAAATACCTACTATTGAGGATGTTGTTAGATAATGGAATCAGAAGAACTGTGACAGTGAGTAGTACCACAGGATAGGGTTTGTAGGTCATATAGTGTTCTGGAGATCATGAGCACTAGTGATTTTATTTTATTTTTTATTTTTATTTTTATTTTTTTTATTGATTTTCTACAGAGAGGAAGTGAGGGATAGAGAGCTAGAAACATCGACGATGACGAGAGAGAAACATTCATCAGCCACCTCCTGTTCGCTCCCCACTGGGGACGTGCCTGCAACTGGAATCAAACCTGGAACCCTTCAGTCCACAGGCCGACGCTCCATCCACTGAGCCAAACTGGTTTCAGCAACACTAGTGATTTTAGAAAGTCTTGTACACAATTTTTGAATATCAGAGCAGAAATAGATCTTAGAATTCATAGAAGAAAGCATTGGTATGTGCCTTTCAGCTAACTAATATCTCCATTTCATTTACTTAGTTGTTTATTATTTTTAATTGTGGTAAAAACCATATAACATATGATTTATCATCTTAACCATTTTCAACTCTAAAGTTTAATAGAGTTACTATGTTCACAATGTTGTGCAACAGAGCTCCAGTTTCTCATCCTGCAAAACCAAAACTCTATATCCATTAAACAATAACTCCAGTTGTTCCCTCTGCCTGGGTCCCTGAAATCACCATTCTAGTTTCGGTTTCTATGAGTTTCATTACTGTACATACTTCATATAAGTGGCATCCTGGAGTATTTATCCTTTTGTGACTGTCTTATTTTACTTAGCATAATGTCTTTAAGATTTATCCATGCTGTAACATGTGTAAGATTTCTTTCCTTTTTAAGGCTGAATAATAATCTTTGTATGTATAGATTACATTTTGTTTACCCATTTACCTGTTGATGGACATTTGGGTTGCTTGCACCTCTTGGCTATTGTGAATGGTGCAAACATGTTTTCAAGACCCTGCCTCTAGAGTTCTTTCAATTCTTTTGGATATCTACCTAGAAGTGGGATTGCTGGATCAAATGGCAGTTCTATTTTAACTGTTTGGAGAAATTGCCATTTTGTTTTCCATAGCAGCTGCAACATTTTACAATCCTTTCCTCCACATTCTCACCTACACTTGGTATTTCTTGTCTTTTTTATTATAGGCATTCTAATAGGTCTGAGTTAATATCTCATTATGATTTTGGTTTGCATTTTTCTAATGATTTGTGATGTTGAATATCTTTCCATACGGTTATTGATCTTTTGTTTATCATCCTTGTAGAAATGTTTATTCAAGTCCTTTGCCTACTTTTAATTAGGGTTTTTTGTTATCTTTTGTTGTTATTGAGTTGCAGGAGTTCTTTATATATTCTGGATATTAACTGCTATCAGATAATATGATTTGCATATATTTTCTCCTGCTATGTAGTTTGCTTTTCATTCTATTAATTGTGTCATTTGTCTAGATTTGTTATTGTTGCATGTGATTTTGTTATCACATCCAATAAGTTACTGCCAAATTCATTGTCATGAAGCTTTTCCCTATATTATCTTCTAGAATTCCATAAGTTGAGGTCTTATTTTTAGGTCTTTAATTCATTTTGAGTTAATTTTTGTTTATGGTATAAGTAAAGGGTCCAGCTTCATTCTTTTGCATGTATATATGCAGTTTTCTCAGTACCATTTGTTGAAGAGACTACCTTTTCCCCATTGAGTGTTCTTGATACTTTTGTTGAAGATCATTTGGACTATATATGTGAAGATCACTTTCTGTGTTCCAATGTGCTTTTTAAACTATGTTATTACTGATTTGAGAGAAAAAAGGAAGAGAGGGGGAGATAGAGAAACATTGGATGTGAGACAGAAACATGGATGAGCTGCTTCCTGCATGCTCCCCATGTGGGACGGAGCTCACAACCTGGGCAAGTGCTCTGACCAGAAATCAAATCAGCGACCTTTTTGGTGCATGGGATGACACTAAGTATTCCACCATTTATGAACTGTGTGATGTTAGACAACTTAATTTTCTGTGCCTCAATTTCCTTATCTGTAAAACAAAAATAATGATGGTCTATCCCTCACAATGGAATTGTGAAGATTAAATAAAATAAACCTTGTTAGAAAATTTCTGATACTTAAGAAGTATCCAATAAATCTTAACTATTCTTATTGCCTAAAAATGCCTTTCACACTTTTACTAGAGCAAATCCAACACAATTAAAGCTCCCTAAGAATTTTCAGATGATAGCAACATTCTCAATTCTAGATGTCACCAACACTATTCATGCCTATTGTGCACTCTTCATTGATGTTCCAACACGAAGGTTCATTTTTCATTCATTTTCTCCCCCTAAGACCACTTAGCTTGCTGCCTCCTACTCATCACAGTTTCCCTGAAAGTAGGAAATGAAGAATAATCAATATTAGGGGAAATATAAAAGAAGGTAAATGTCTCTGGAGTTTCTTAGACTTGGTGTTCAGTATGTATTGACCCATTTGGCTAATACCGATTTGAAAAGCATCAGAGATTTTCCCCCCACCTTTTCTGTGATCTATTATGAAGAACTGGGGTGGATAATGGATGGGGTAGAGGAAAACTAAAGCTTTTGGGGACAGCTTAGTTTGAAATGAACAGGCAGCTATCACAAAAGGTACCTGGTTCTTAGAAAATTCCTGATCAGACTGATAATGCTACCTGCATAAGGTAGAACAAGCTTATGTTCAATTAAAATGAATGTATTTACCTTACTAGCAACAGAATAAATCAGAACAACCAGGGAAATTGCATAAATCTCAGCAAAGGTTAGTGTTAACATTTGTTCCATCCAGTGTGATCTGGGGCAGCTGAGGTTAACCACATCACTGTATTTTCACTCTTTTTCAGATGAATTCTTTCTATTAGAACCCATGTTCTTTCCATTATCTTTTGATATCCTTCCCTTTCCATATTAAAAGACCTCTGAGAAACCCAAGATATAAATATTGTTTATAAAAAATTTTCTTGTCCTAATATTAATGTAAATTATCAAGCTGTGCCTGATTTATCAGTGCCTAACTAACTTTAATATTAAAAAAACTTAGCCCTATTGCTGTTTTAATTAAATTGATAGCTATCTTTAGTTCACATGATTTCATCCCAGAAAAGACAAAATGTCAGAGTGGATATTAAACATTAAGAAAGCTTTTATTCTTAATATTCTTAGTATGGTATATATCAGTATGTAATTATCAAATATAGAAGGTTAATATTTCTTAAAAACATTGGAATATAATGATTGCACTGGCAGAGAAAACTTCCATGGAAAATTTTAAAGGCGAAGACTTAGATATTATTTTGAAATGGCAAAACTTCTAAAATTATTTTAGCTACTAGCAAAATAACATGTTTCCTTCACCTTTTAAAAGCTTTTCTTATGGAAGTGAATAACATGTATTCTGTGGCATTGGATCAGGACCTATGGACTTACTTATAGGCTTCTATATTTCTCTGATTAAAATAAAGTGAATCCTGGCTGGTGTGGCTTAGTTCATTGAGGGTCATCCTCTGCACCTAGCGGTCACCAGGTCAATTCCTGATCAGGACCCTGCTTCATCCCTAGTAGGGGACTTAGAGGAGGCAGCTTATCAATGTTTCTCTTTCTCATCGATGTTTCACTCTCTCTCTCTCTCCCTCTCCCTTTCTCTCTTTCAAAAAAAAAATCAATAAAAACATAACTAAATAAAGTAAAAATTAAGAGAATTACATGCTATTTAAATCAGTTCTTGTGCGTGTATGTATGTATTTGTAGGCATGCGTATGTGTGTTAAATCATAACTCACTTTGGGAGTGTCCGCCCATTTGCTAACTCTAATTCTTAGAAATATAGCTGGCAAGATGTATGGCAAGCACATAGAAGAGACTCATAAATATTTAAATATTTGGTTTTCTATTCTTTTCTCTTAAGATTATATTTAGATGGGTTAGGGTTAGTAAAGATGTCATGTAGTTCTTTATACAAGGGTTGTCAATTTTAAAGTTTCGTGTATATATGTAATAAGGATAAGATTTTGGTGCTGTTTGGTCCTCAGTAATTTTTGTTCCCAAGTTATGACAAGGCTTCCACATTCAAGGCTATACTTGAAAGACTCAAATCAGAGTTTCTTTTCTTTCATGGTATGAAAAGGACTGCTCATTCACGATTAACGTTGAGCCACTGTGCTTAGTCCTTTACGGAAAACGAATGATATGATACAGAGGAAGTTGGAAAAATGTCTCCCCTTCCAGAGGAAGATGTTCAGAAATTGGATGTGCAACTCGGGGTGAAGGTTTCAGGGAAGATGCAGGTGGGAATAGCTAGAGAGGCAAAGTGGACTTTCCAGTCATACTTTAGTTGACACTAATCCAAAGACTATCCACCAGATGGCAAAGACCAATGGGAAATAATAAATGCTAAATGACTACATTGCCAAAAAGTATTTCCCCCTCCAGACACTACCTTGAGTAGAAAAACAGAAAGAGGATTATCCCCATAAGGGAAATGATCTTTGAATTGACAAAATATTTGTCTGAACACAACTGATTAATCCAGAAGATACTTTAATTGGCAAGTTAAAGTGTCTCTAATTCTGCCAATGATAATTAAAATGGTTAATCGTCATGTATATGTTATAATCTTTAAAACATTAGAAATTAAATTTTAAAAAGGATCTCTGGTTTCTTCACCTACTTCCCACCCCAGTTATAGGAAGAAAAGAAGCTACATTTATTTGCATGTCTAATTATAACACAACTAAAATGTAACCCTGACTACCTCCCACACATGCACACATACATGCATACTTTCTATTAAAATTCATAGGTTTTTCAGTCCTAGGACCCTTTTCAAACTTTCCTTTATTTTAAGGGCTCTCCTCTTCATAAGTGGACTTCCTCCAGGTTTAGGGGTTTCAGGGGACTGGATTTTTCCCTTCTGAGTCCCTAAAGATCACATAATCACATTCACTTGTACCTCACTAATAAATGTAAAAAACGAAATCAGGCCTACGCCTGTATACTATTTCTTGTCCTCCCGACAAATCTCAAACTTTAGAGTGTCTGAGCGAGAGCTTTGAGGAAGTCATGTCTACAATTCACATTCCAAAGGGAACTTTGGGGTTGGTTCCACAAACTGTTTTAATAATAATATAAGCCCCCCTTAATATTTCTTGTCCATTCTCCTTCTCCCTCTCTAATATGTACTGGAGGCCAGTTTTCCAAACATCTGCTTTCTTCATATGTGGTACTATAACTGTCCAACTATATCAAAACCTCTATCCCTATGTGAAAACAAGTAAAAATGAAAGGAAACATAAAGCAGACTGGACTGCACCACTTATGGACTATGTGATTTTGGACAATGACATAATCTCTCTGGCCTTTAATTTTCTCCTTTATGAAATGGGGATGATTCAAAGTTCATGGTATTTGTTTGAGGATTAAAATAAAATCAATCCAGAAGAGTGCTTAGTCAATCTATGCTGCTATTATGAGTGTCTCCTTAAGCTTAGTTCCTCTCATTCCTACTTCTATCATATGAAATACTCATGAATAAATTCCCCCGTACTTTTAACATCTTCTTTTACTCTTTTTTTTTGGGGGGGGGCATGTACTATGGACCAGATAAAATGCTATCTTCTGGGGATCCAAAAACGAATAAGATACATATAGTTCAAGATGCTCTCAGAGCAGCAGAGAATATGCACAAAAGCTCTATAAGCCCAGAAGGGGGAGAGGGAGAGAAGACTTTTTCACAAAAGAAGAGAGAGCAGGCAGTTTGTGGTGTGATCCTTGGGCCTCTCCTATAGGATTAAGGTGCCAAAGTTATCCTGGACTCTCTGTGTTGCTGTAGAAACCATGGTTTCTCTAGAATCTTCTCTGTTAGGAAGGAGAGACAGAAAGGATATGTTTCTCCTCCTTGTGGGGAAATAAAGAAAAATTTTGTTCCTTCTCCTTCACACATGTATTCCTCTATTCTTTTATACACTCAAAAAAATGTGTGAAGTATCAACTAAGTGTCAGGCACTGTGTTAGGTGCTAGGAAATACAAAAACACAAACTCAGTTTAGTGAAAGAGACAAGAAAATTAAAGATATCAGTATGTTTGCGAGAAGTATTTTTAGCCCGGCTGGTGACCAAGAGGTCACCAGTTCAATTCCTGGCCAGGGCACATGCCAGGGTTGTGGGCTCAATCCCCAGTGGAGATGGGTGGTGCAGAAGACATCTGATGGGTGTTTCTTTGTCATTGATGTTTCTATCCCTCTCCCTTCTTTCTCTCCTTTCTCTCTCTCTAAAAATCAATAAAAATGTATATTAAAAAAAAAACACAAGTATTTTTAGAGAACTAGAGGAGTAGTGTAGGGTAACCAATTATCCCAGTTTACCTGCTACTGTCTCATTTTAGCACATAAAATTGCACATCCTAGGGAACTTCTCAATTCTGCACAAACTGGGACTATTGGTCGCCGAAGCTCTGGGTCACAGAGTAGGCTCTCCTAAAGTAGCCTGGGTTGGGGGTAGGGGTAGAAGTAAAGTCATGGTAGACTTGATGTCCAGCATAAACTTAATGAAATACTAGATGGATGAGAATGGGAACTAGATAATACTGAATGATTTCACACATGGGAACTTGATTATACTAAATTATTAGGAAATCCCGGCAATATGCCCATAGTTCATGTGGAATGTTATTTCTAGAGCTGAATGGAGATTAGGTGATTTAAATATTTTTGAGCATCTGTTATCTGAAAATATAATTCTGACAAAGTAAGAAGGTTAGAGTTCAATAAAGGATAAAGCTATGGGTAAGAATCATGATAAAGTAAGCTGAACAACTGAAAACTTTTTTTTTGCTAATAAGGCCACCAAAAATTTTGGTTGCCCCTCCAAAAAAAAAATTGGGGGAGAGAGAGAGAGCTGGAAACTTTATCTGAATTCAGATGAGGAGTGTCTTAGGGGGCCCAAGGGTGACTTCCTGGAAGGAGCTGGTGGGAGAACAAAAGACAAGAGCAGCGAGGCTGGGAGAGAAGGTTCTCTGGTGGAGAAGCAAGGGGTCCTCCATAAAAGCAAATCGAGACAGTCACCTGCAACCTTGGGACCTGGCACGAAACTGAAATTGTGGGACAGAGACTCATTCCATAGTCCCCTCCATCCCTGACTTTCCTTTCCTCAAAATTTCACTCCTGTGAAATTTCTTCCCAGGGACTCTGTGAGAATGTGCTCATATGGGGTTAGTTCGTTGGTGGTTATACCTTTTTTGTAATTAGAGTCAACATACCAATATTTTAATTTATTTTTAATTTATTTCTTTTTTCCTTTTTTATTAATGTGTTACATGTATACATATCTTCTCATTGCACCCCCCTCCCGGGCATACCCTAACCCCCCAGTGTCTTGTGTTCATTGATTATGCTTATATGCATGCATACAAGTCCTTTGGTTGATCTCTTATCTACCCCACCTTACCAATATTTTATACTGAAAATACTTGTTCACAGTGCTAATACGAGTTTAACTGAGCAAGCTGTAGACTCCTTAGGAACTGTTCCCTATGTTTATTAACCACATGGTTTATTTTGCAAGCTGATCAGAATGATAATTGATAGCAAAATCCATGTTTCATGACTTTTTGCCCAGTTGCTGGTGACTCCCTTCTTTTCCCTCTGAACTCCTGTAAATTCAGCTTCACTGTTCATCCTTGTCTGCTGCTACCACAAAATGCAGGACTTACATCTCATTTCTCCACAAAATTATGAGATGCATTGAATGAATTCACATTAATAATATTTTAGCTCACAACACTTTCAAGAGTTTACAGACCATTTACCAAGGAAACTAAATTATTTCAAATACTTGTGTCAAAATAAATGAACCAAGGCTTTTCTGGTGGAGTAGCCTAATATTTTATTGTGATTATGAACACAACTCCGTGATCTCCAAAATTCAGCAATCCTTATTAGATTCTTCATTAGTGCAAATAAAAAATGCTTTTTCATAATTTTTAGTTATGGAATAGGGCATTTCTTTCCTAATATGAAACTCTTTTCTAATATAAAAGTGTCTTTAGAACGCCTTAGGATTATTGTAAATAATAAGTAGAATTTATTAAAGTTATGAATTAAAGAGAAATATGTATTTGTTGTCACTAAAAAACAATTTAGAGGTTAATCTTTCCCCCATTTTTTTGGCTTAGCGATGACTCTGATTTTTTTTCTCCTAATTGTTGTCTTTGGTTCCAAAGTATTCCCAGCTGCTGAAAGTCACAAATTCTGTTTGAATAGCACAGGCAGTGACCTTTTCAGAGGAGCCAATGTTTATAAGCTAAAACACAAAGGAAGGAAAAAAGTGTTTACTGAATGACTGTGTGCTGGAAGAAGGCTCATTCAAATCAGCCCTACACTCCTCACCCCACCCCAATCCAAATGTCCCAGCTCCTTTGTCTCTCCATTCCTCCCAGACCTTCCTGGTCTAGTAAAACTGACAGCTACAGGGATGTGGTTGTCCACTCAGGCTCTTTGATGACTTTACAATCTTCCCTCCGTGTCCTTTTGTCTTTTGTAGGGCAGAAGCAGCACCTGGCCGCTCAGCTCTGTGGAATGGCTGCCAGCTCCTGGGAAGGGGAGTCAAGAAACAGTAACCCCCTTTGGAAGGCAGGTGACTGGGGTTACTCCTACTTACCACCAGTCACAAGAATTACATTTTGTCTGGATATGATCAGGTGTCCTCAATTCCCCAGGCCTGAATACACTTAACCTTGCTTTTCCAAACTGCTTTATATTCTTTACCCTTCCCTTAGCCCCTCCATTCTTAGAAAAAAATCACAGATGCTGCAGTTATCACACATCTTCTGACTTTTCTTCATAGCTTTGCATACCACTTTCAAACATTCTCTTCCTCTCTCTCTCTCTCTCTCTCTCTCTCTCTCTCTCTCTCTACAATCCTGTTTTTTTGGCAACCAACCAAAGATTTCTCTGTGTGACTTAAAAGAAATAGTACAAGACAACCCCTCTCCTGGTACAAGAGCTACAGAACTATTTGCATATATAATCTCTTCCTGGTCCTCCTACTAGCATGGACCTTTTCGTCTTCAATCCTCATGGGGTAACAAAAGAATAAATTATAGTACTAACTGATAGAACATTAAACCAACAGTCTTCTGAGGCACCAGCAGTGTTAATGAAAACTAAAGAAATTGGTTTTCTTGTAAATGCATTTATTTTTCCCATCTGCTTTCTCACATATTATCAATTTTCTCACCTTCTTATTATTCAGTTTCTTATCTGCCAAAGAACCAACCTAAGGTTACCTTTGAGCCAACCTCTCAGAACTATACTTGCTGATAGAAAATTAAGGTTTTGGCAAGTCCTTATAAGGTATTTAGGATTATAATTTAAAGATGTAGTTAAATTAATAAACTATAGCTATTTTAAAAAGATTAAAATGGATTGATGATTTTACCTAATATTTTGCCTCCTTCCTGACTAGTCTTTGGGAAGAAAAGTGCAAGTAAAAGTATTTATATAGTGCCATCTAGTGGCAGATATATTTAAAAGTTCTGTTTCATCTAGGTATCTTTTAAATTGGGGTGGGGTAAAATAAAAAACAAAATAAAACAAACAAAAAGAAGAAGAAATTTAAAAAACAGAGTGGGGTAAAGGAACATTTGCTGCTATTAGAGACTGGTTTGAAATCTCCAGGTTTAATTCCAGTTTTTTATTGGTGTTTGTTTGTCTACCTCCTATTATGATAATCCAATCCTGGGGGTTCTTTTTAGTGTCAATGAGAGTTTCAAGCTTTAATTTGCTTTTCAGAGAGCCAATGAAATCTGAAAAATCCAGAGGAATTATTACCTTGGTATTTTAACTTATAGACTTTTCCTTGCCACTTCACTTCTGTCCATCTCACTAAAACAAAACACTGCTGAGAATAGGGAAATGTTAATAATCAAAGGAAATTGCAATGATTATGCCTATAGTACTGGCCCATGGACTAAAGGGTCCCTTATTCGTCTATCAAGGGCACCTACGTTGGTTGCAGGCTCAATTCCCAACCCTGGTGGGGGTTTATGCAAGAGGCAACCAATCGGTGTGTCCCTCTCATCCACTCATCCACTCTCTCAAAAATTCAATGGAAAAATATCCTTGAGTCAGTTTAACAACAACAAAAAAGTAAAAGTGTTCCCCTCTTCCAAATATTCTCACTTAAATCTATTGCTCTTATATTTTAAACATATGAACATGAAGAAATTTAGGTTTCTTTCATTACATTTATTAAATATATATATCTATGATGACAATAACAGAATTTTAGAAGTTGGCTCACCATTTCCAAAGTTCAAAATCAATAAATAATCCTTTCCCTACACATATAGAAAGAAAGCAATCATTAGAAAAATAATAGATGAATCGGGAACTACTGTCTAATTTATTTGTATTTTCCAGGATCAGCTTGCCCTTCCAAAGAATGATCTATAACTTGCTGGCTTTGCTTTGACTGTGAGATACTTCCAGAACCTAGTCTCTATCTTGATCCAAACTCGCCAGCTGCTGTTTCCAAAGTGCTTTCAACTGTCAACATAAGAAACTGCCAAACCTGTAGAGAATTATAATAAACATTTATTTGAGCCAAACTGACAACATATATTGGGGAACAAGATTTTAACTGCTCCAGAGAATAACAGTTTTGTAGCTTCTTTTTTGCATTTGAAATTAAGGAGAAGAACATAAGCAAGATTGGAGAAAGTAAGATGGAAATTAGATTACAAAATAGTTAATAAGGTTAAGTGCTCTTTTGAGGGTTATACCCCTTTCTATGGGTATTACTTCGGGTATTTCAGAAGTGTGTTAACCAAGATGCACAAGAACAATAGACAGAACCAGATTAAAACCCTTCACTAAAGAAGCAATAGTATCCTACCTGGTTTGGCTCAGTGGATAGAGCATTGGCCTGCAGACTGAAGGATCCTGGGTTTGATTCTGGTCAAGGGTACATGCCTGGGTTTCTGGCTTAATCCTCAGTAGGAGGCATGATCAGTGATTCTCTCTCATTATTGATGTTTCTATCTCTCTCTCCCTCTCCTTTCCTCTCTGAAATTAATAAAAGTATATATATATATATATATTTTTTAAATGAAACAATAGGCATGGGGCATGACTACCCACCATGAGCTGCCCAGTTAGGAATTTATCACCCTATGTGGTTATTCTCCCTTCCTCTCTGAAATCAATAAAAAAAATATGTTAAAAAATATAATCATAACTATGAAAATAAACATAACTTTTCAGGATGATAGGTTTTAGGATGCTATACTTGTACTGTGTTAATTGGAATGAGAGTAACTGAATGAGAGATACCTAAGGAATTTCAATTTAAAAAGACTCAAAATGTCTGTTCTTCATTTCAGCTAATCCACTATAGACATACCTCATTTTATTGCTCTTTGCTTTGTTGCCTGTCATGTATGTTGTGTTTGTTTGTTTGTTTGTTTGTTTGTTTGTTTTACAAATTGAAGGCAAGACCCTGCACTAGCAAAAGGATTACACCTCAGTGTATTGCAGTGGTCTGGAACTGTACCCACTAACTCCAAGGTAAGCTTTCATAAAATTTTCCTTTCAGCAATGGGATAGAGATCTCTTGATCTTTCTGTATATCCCCCACCCCCACATTCAAGTGCTCTCATTTTATTGATGGTATTAGCAGCTATTTCATAATTGGTAGTTAGAATTGCCATGCAGCAAAATGTAAGTGGTTGTTAAGGTCTTTGTTGATACAGATTTTTAAGTTAAATGCCAGTTTGGTATCTGGTGCTATTTGAAAGAGCCAATCTTCCACAGCAGGGATTTTAGTGGAAGAATGCCAAGCAGTGCTCACTTGGTATCTTGTTTCTAACTCTCGCTACTGGTGCCAAGTTTATTATGGGTTAGAAACTGAACATGATCAAGTGGCCCATTTCTAAAATGCAATCATTTAATTTCTATATAATTTTATGAAGGCAGTTTAATTGTTTTGTAATTGCATAACTGAACATGATATAATGCTAGGTCATAATGAACACACTATCTTGCAACTTTAAACATGGAAAAATTGTAAGCAAATCATATACAGAGATTCAATTAAAGTAATACATAATCTGTGTTGGCATCTCTTTCTCTCCTTTCCAGGTGGGCATTCACTCGGAGTTTTCCTGGAAATATAGTAATTCTGGTTTCTCTTAGTTCTTGAGCTTTCTAAAAACCTGAAAGACACTATTTATTGTGTGCTTTACTTACAGTGTAATAATGATACCCAATAGTGAGACAGAGCACTCTTTCATACCTATCTGCTTCATTCTTATCAAGGACATGCAAACAGAGTAGGCTTAGATGCTGGGTAGTAGGCTGCATGGCCTCACACCATTTCTAAGTAATAAGAAAAACATATCCATTTCAAAAAAAATATTTCTAGAATATATAGATTTCTAAATTAAAACTTCATGGGTTTTGCCCTGGCCGGGTAGTTCAGTTGGTTAGAGCATCATCCTAATATACAAAAGTTTTAGGTTCGATCCCAATCAGAACATATACAAGAATCAACCAATGAATGCATAAAATAAGTGGAACAACTAATTGATGTTTCTCTCTCTTTCTCTCTCTCTCCCCATTCCTCCCTCCCTCCCTGTCTCTTAAATTAAAAAACAAAACAAAACACAACTCCATGGGTTTTATGTATATAATAAGAGGACATTTGACCTTATGACATAACCTCAAACTCAGATAACTCTAAAGTACTAATAATCCTTTTTGTTATAGTTCCTATCCTCAAAGAAGTTTTTATGCTTCAGGTACTAAAGAGAAGTTGACTGATAAGGATGATCATAAAAGGATATTTGTTTCCTTCATGATCTGGAATTCACAGTCTATACTTATATTGTTTAAAGAGGCTATTTAACTGTGTGTTGTTGTGTGTGTGTTTTTTCCAAGATGATAGGATGATCCCTGTGTGTTAGGGTTGCAAGTAAGAGGAAGATGCATGAGCGGGCACTGGGAAGGACTGATATTATGGGCTCCTTTGGGAAAGAAATCAGGACTTCCTTGGACATCATGCTCTACAAAAACAGGCATTAGTGAGAAAGTGAGTGGAAGAGAAGCTGACAGCCTCGGTGCTGGGACAGTGGCACTGAGAGTCTATCTGAGGTGTCTGGATTGAACATAGGCAGTGGGGAGGGCATAGACAGTTAGATTTGTATACCTATGAACAGGAGTTATCTGCATTGCTATCAGTTCATCTACAAATTATAGAGTTGTAAAGTAGCTCAAAGACAATGAAAGGCCCAGTGGCCCTAGCAAATGATCTAGTTCACATAGTTTTCTATTCAAGTCATCCAGTAACCTTTTTGGTCCATTTCAAAGTCTTTCACAATTTTCCCTACATTGGCAATCATGGAAATAAGCAATTGCTTTTAGATACTCCACAAATTCCTATTCATTACTGAATTCCTTCACACAGACTGTCATATTACAGCAGGAAGGTTAGGGAGAGGTGGGGTAGATAAGAGATCAACCGAAGGACTTATATACATCCATATAAGCATAACCAATGGACACAAGACACTAGAGGGTTAGGGTATGCATGGGAGCGGGGGCAATGGGAAGATATGTATACATGTAATACATTAATAAAAAAATTGTTTTAAAGAAATAAAAGAAAAAGAAAAAAAAGAAATGATGATGAAGTGATTGCCAAAACCAACAACAAACAAATAATTCCATTTAGAAGTTTTTTTCTGATCCCTTCAACTGATTGTGATCTCTCTCTTGTAGCTCTACAATTTCAGTGTGTCTCTTTTATGGCAGTACTGGGTTTCATTTTACCATCAGTATTAGTTATATATCTCAGCGATTTTCAACCAGTATGCCATGGCACACTGGGGTGTGTGTGTGTGTGTGTGTGTGTGTGTGTGTGTAATATGCAAATTGACCATCACTCCAAGACACACAATGGCTGCCCCATGTGGTCAAAGATGGCTGCTCCCATGTGGACCCAAGATGGCCACCACAAGATGGCTGGCAGAGTGGGCAGTGTTGGGCAGTTTGGGGTGACCAGGCTGGCAGAGGAGAGCAGTTGGGGGAGACCAGGCCAGCAAAGAACCCCTGTTGGGGGGGGCAGGTCTATAGGGGAGGGCAGTTGGGGGCAACCAGGACTGTAGGGAAGGACAGTTAGGAGCAATTGGGTTGGCTGAGGAGCAGTTAGGTGTCGAACAAACTGGCAAGGGTTGTGGTTAGGGGGTGATCAGGCTGGCAGGCAGAAGTGGTTAGGGGCAATCAGGCAAAGGCAAGTGAGCAGTTGGGAGTGAGCAGTCCTGGATTGTGAGAGGGATGTCCGACTGCCTGTTTAGGCCCAATCCTGGGCCTAAACAGGAGGTCGGATATCCCTCGAGGGGTCCCAGATTGGAGAGGGTGCAGACTAGGCTGAGGGACAACCCCCTCCTATGCACGAATTTTGTGCACCAGGCGTCTACTATGGTCTTTCTAGTATATATATGGTATTTCTAGTATATATATATATGGTATTTCTAGTATATATATGGTATTTCTAGTATATACATATATATAGTATTTATTTTCATGCACATATTTACCTACAGAATTTACAGAAAATAAAACAACACAGAGTACAGAGAATACCTTCTTAGGAGCAGAGGGTTTTATTTCTATAGGTTTTATTAAATCTGATGCACGTGAAAGCCAGAATGAACACTTTTCCAGAAATGGTAGCCTGGTTAAAAAGTTTTTGTACTATTACAGAATTTTCAGCTTTATGTCAAATGAAATTTGAAATATTGCTCTTGAAATTATTTAGACCATGTCAAAATCTTCTAATAAACAGATAAAAGGTACCTCCAGTTCTTTAAAATGTTTACAGCAATCCCAATCGTTTAATTTTAAGTTATTATAGTACCTGTGGCTAATATGCATACACAGTATGTCAATAACACTCTCTCAGCAGTGGCAATTTTGGACTCTCGTTTGTAGCACTTCCCCCCCCCCAGTTCTTCTTGTGATGGAGTGGATGATCAAGTACACTGTGCAATACTAGTGCAACAGCACATTGATCACAGCATAAAATCCAATTATCTAAAACAATAACTGTCAAATTCCCAGACAATACACAACTTATAACTAAACTGGTCTTTTTAGAAGCCTCTGGAGCGTTCTTAAAATTATTTTTAAAAATATCAAGTAAATTTAGCCTTAAATGAAAACAATGAATGGGAAAATATCTCCCCAATAGTGGCTGAAGTTCACTCTCTGGTTTAACAAAAATTACTTCTCAAAACATGTATGGTTTCTTACCCTGTAACGAAGATGAGTTCTCCTCAGTCCAAGCCCAACCCGATGGTTTCCTGCATTCTGATGAAAGAGAAGAGTGGAAGAAGGAAAGGCGCCGCTACACTTCACGGTAGGTTTTAAAGAGCCGTGGAGAAGGCAAGCTGATGTTCCTGAAAAACTGGTGCAAGAGAACCAAGTCCACATCATGCTTTCCTCTTTGACACTGGCATTGATTTGCTCTTCAGAGTAGTTTGCAAAAAATACATGATTAAACACTGGATGAGTTTCTGTTTCCAAGTTTAACTTAGTAGCATGTACACACACACTGCACCTGCAACAATCTCTGCAGGATCTGAAGTACTAAAGCGACACTAATACCGATATGCAAATAGCCCCTGGTGCCAGCGCTGATCAGGTCAGTGGCCACCGCCAAGCTCCCTGGCTCAAGATTGCCTGCGTCTTGGCGGCTGGCTGTTGCTCTGAGGGTCTCCCTCCAACTAACTGCACAGGGAACCCTGCTGGCTGCTGCTGTGCCACTTTGAAGGAAGGCTGCTTCAGGTCCCGCTACAGGGGCTGCAGATTGTCACTGGACAGGAGGCCTCAGTTCCAGAATCCGTTTTCCTGTGTCAACACAAGACGGGTTGTACTCTGCTGGCATAGTTCGACATCACGCAGCTATCATGGGAGGAGCAACTACTCTTCTGTGTATTCTGGCAAAGAACAAACCTGTTCGAGTGATGCAACGAAGGGTGGGAAATGGGTGATTCCAAAAGGACGTGAGGAAGGACACCTTTTATGTCTCGGGACCTAGTAACCGGTTCCAGGCACCAGAAGCTGTACGGACAGACACCGCTGTAAGAAGCATTCTCCGGTTCCAGTGGCAGGTGGCAAACAATGGATATATTCAGTAAGTCTCCTCTCGAAAGCCTTGAGATCTTGCGCCTCCCCCAGAGCGTTCATGGAGTTCATGTCAGCTTGCCCGCAGATCGGGTCCTGAGTGCTCCCGCCCGCATCGCAGCTTCGTCGGCCCCAACCCACCCGCCCGCAACACCAACTCCCACCTCTCGTGCTGCAAGAATTTTTAAAATATGCAATATCTGACTGTTTAGTCAGGGACACTGACCTACTTTCTCTTAGATTGTCAAATAAAAAATGACAACAGCCAACACAACAATAGTTGTTCGGTATGAATGAATCAAATTTACACTTTTTTTTTTTGTCAGAATGGCAAAAAATATTTTGTGTGGGCGTGCCACAGAATTTTAGTAATTCGTTTATGTGTGCCATGAGATGAACAATGTTGAAAATTGCTGATCTATCTTATTGCCCATCATGGATTATAAATTGAGTTTTTAAAATTCTGTGCAGCAGTTTTCAGGGGGCCTGCGTAGGTAATGTGCCCAATAGATATGCCTCATGAAATTTAGTCTAATTCTTACATCCATTCAGCTACACCTAATTAGCTTTGTTTAAAAGTAAAGTTGGCAGCTTCCTGCGAAGGAGGTGATCTCTGTATGGAATCATCTTTTACTTCATTAATATAAATTGAATAACTCCAGACTTTGCTTGCTTTAGATCCAGTCTATTCCAAAATTTCTCTCTCTTGAACTAGAGTGTCTAAAATAACTTCCACCATTGAATTTACTAGTGAATTTAGTGAATCTCTAAAGGCTATTTTAGTACTCTGCTAGCCATTAGCTCCCATTGATAGATCAGCATGGAGTAGTTTACCAATTTGATAGGTCTCAAAAGAATCATAAGGAAAGGAAGGGTTTCTCCCCTCCTTTACACAGAAAATGAAGAAATAGAACACTGAGAGTTAGGAATATGCTAGGTCTATAATTATTAAAGATGAACAAATGTCCTTCATGGTCATTTTTGTGAAAAGACTACTACTATTTTTCTCCAGTGAAATTAGAAATTTAGAAAAATATTTCCATGAAAAGTGTGAATAACAAATGTTCCAAAATTTTAAAAACATTTTAAGAGTGCCTCTTACTTGTTGAGGTACAGGTTAGAACATGATCACCAGCTAATATTTTTGTGTTGGTATTAACATTGAAATCTTCTTTATGTCATTGGGTATATGTACACATTGAGGAAGTTTAAAGCACTGCCTTCAAAACTAGAAATAATTGTATTGGGACCCAGAAGAGTTGTCATCCTTGCATAAAAGATACTTGGTACCAATTATTTAGGCACTAAATGGGTGTAGAATTTCAGATTAAATTACCACCGTTTTGATTCAATTAGCTTTTGATTCAGCGCTTCTGTCTTCGGTGACAAAGTTATTCCAGGGAAAGTTGAGCCTCCGAGAAATTTTACCCAGCTAAGTTTCCCCTGAAGAGAGGAAGTGACTCACACATTACTTGCATTGACAAATAAAACCACAGTGCATATCTGTTCCCTGTGGATTTTAATTTGCAGCAACAATAAACTGCAAGTAATAGGCTTTAGGTTAAATGGTTGAATATAAAGTTCAAATCAGAATTAAGAAGACTTGTCTTGAAAAGGGCGAGGTAAATGTCATAGGCACAAAGCTGAGAAGCCTTATAGAAATGTCTCCCTTTTCACATCTCAGTAGCTTGATGTTATATCCTACCTTAGATATCTTTATTTGAATCTTTTAACTTTAATTATTTTTTAACTGAGGTTGTACCTTGCACTTACAACACCCAAGGGAAAGGGACAGTGAATATGACCAGGAGAAACTTTTAATTCAGAGCATGAATTTCCCAATTGAGGCTTCCCCTTCAAGAACACTTTCTTCTCCAAATACATGCTGCTTTTCTCCCTCATCATTTATTCATCAATTTATTCTCTCATGTTTACATTTACTTATTTTCATTTATTTATTTATATTCATTTGTTTCTTTCTTAAATATATAAACACCTATTGAGAACCTCTCCTGTTTTTTAATGGAGATACTATTGGCATTTTGAGAGGGATAATACAGGACTGTCCAGTATATTGTAAAACAGTTATTATCTTTAACATATCCTCAAAGAAGTTCTCAGTTCCTGAGCAATCTAACCCACTCCTCATTTTCATTTTCAAACATTGCAGGAGAAGAACCCTGGGTATGATCCACTGCCAGAAAGATATCAGGATAAATAAGACAAGGTTGTGAACCTCAAGAAGTTAATAGCCTTATAGAGAAGATAGACAAGTAAGTACAGTACAGTAATTAATACATGCTATGAAAGAAATAAACACAAATATCTCCTGAAGATATACAAGAAGTCTTCTCAGAGGCAGAAATGCTTAAGCCAAGTCTTTAAGCACAAATAAAAATTAGCTGGATGAAGATTTCTAGGCATCAGAAGAGATCCAAACATATGCCAGAGTTTAGAAAAATGCTTTAGAAGAGCTGCAAGGAAATGCATGCAGGCTGGTGCATGAAGCTGGAGTTTTGGAGGTGGTGATTAAGAAGATAAAAGGAGAATCCAAGATGGCGGCATAGGTAAACACCTACACTGTTGCCTCGCACAACAATTTCAAAACTACAACTAAAAGACAGAACGGACATCATCCAGAACCACAGGAAAGCTGGCTGAGTGGAAATTCTACAACTAGAGGGAAAGAGAGGGGCTTACAGAGACCCAGAGGAGCTGCAAAAAGCTGAGGTACAGAGACGCACGCGTGGTGAGAGCAGGTGCCAGAGTACCTGGCTGGTTTTCTCTGGCAGGAGGGAAACGGAGACTCTCAAAGGCATTGAACCCCTTATCTTACAACACTAAACCCCAGATCCCGCCGAAACTCATACGGGGTGAGTTTGGACTGTGAAAAGGGAGAAGTGCACGGAAATTTAGGGGAGTCACAAAAGATCAAAGGCCTGGTGGTGCCCACGGCACTGCGCACAGGACAGATTGCTGATTGTGCTGCTGGTTTTCGCAAGTGGGCGGGAGACAGACCCTTCCACTGTGCCACTTCTGACTCCACTAAGCCCCTGTTACGGGCGAAACCCTGGGGACCTAGTCTCGTGTGGTCCTCGTGCACAGGGGAGCTGGAAAGGCAGCGGTTAGAGGCACTGTGGGTGCATGCGCACAAGGACCGCTCCAGCCATTACCCAGTCACGTGAGACTCAGGGGCCGTGGAGGGCGGGGCCGACTGGAAGGCAAAGCGGTCCCTTAAGCCCTGACACTCCACCCCTCCCAAGCTCAACAGAGGCTTCTTCGGTTTTGCAAGTCTGGTATCATAAGGCTGAATCCAACACAGAAGTTCTCCAGGCATAGTGAAAATGCCGAGACAAGGGAAGGGATCACAAACAAAAGAAATGGAGGGAAAAAAATGACTGGATATGGAGTTCAAAACCATGCTTATAAGGTTTTTCAAGAATATGCTAGAAAAGTTGGATAAATTTAGTGAGACCCAAGAGGAGATGAAAAAGGACAAACTAGAGACACGGACTGAAATAAAAATATTATACAGAGTCCTAACAGCAGACTAGAGGATGGCAAGAATCAAGTCAAAAATTTGAAATATAGAGAAGCGGAAAACATTCAACTGGAAAAGCAAGAAGAGAAAAGAATCCAAAAATGTGAAGATAATGTAAGGAGCCTCTGGGACAGCTTCAAGCGTACCAACATTAGAATTGTGGGGGTGCCAGAAGAAGAGAGAGAGCAAGATACTGAAAACCTATTTAAAGAAATAATGACTGAAAACTTCCCACATCTGGTAAAAGAAATAGACTTACAAGTCCAGGAAGCACACAGAACCCCAAATAAAAGGAATCTAAAGAGGACCACACCAAGACACATCATAATTAAAATACCAAGAGCAAAAGACAAAGAGAGAATATTAAAAGCAGCAAGAGAAAAATAGTTCATTACCTACAAGGGAGCACCCATACGACTGTCAGCTGATTTCTCAACAGAAACAATGCAGGCCAGACGGGAGTGGCAAGAAATATTCAACGTGATGAATAGCAAGAACCTACAACGAAGAATAATCTATCCAGCAAAGCTATCATTCAGAATTGAAGGGCAGATAAAGAGCTTCACAGAGAAGAGAAAGCTAAAGGAGTTCATCAACTCCAAACCAGTATTATATGAAATGCTGAAAGGTACTCTTTTAGAAGAGGAAGAAGAAAAAGGTAAAAGCCAAAAAATTATGAACAACAAATACATATCTATCAACAAGTGAATCTAAAAATTAAGTGAATTAAAAATTTGATCAACAGAATAAACTGGTGAATATAATAGAATCAGGAGCACAGAAAGGGAGTAGACTGATAATTCTCAGGGGGACAAAAATCATAAAGCATCAAACAGACTGTGAAATTATAGCAGAAAGATTAAAGTTAGGTGAGGTAGATAAGTGATCAATCAAAGGACTTGTATGCATGCATATAAGCATAACCAATGATCACAGACACTGGGGGGTTGGGGTATGCCTGGGAGGGAGGGGGGGCAATGGGGAGATATGTATAAAAAATTAATAAAAATTAATTTTTTAAAAAAGAAGAAGATAAAAGGTGTGATTGTAAGGTCAGTGTCATAAGCCAGGGTAAAATATTTAAACTTTATTCTTAGGAATATGGGAGCATGGAGGTGACAGGATCAGATCTGAGTCACAGTAATTCAGAAGAGAAATGAAGGATACTTCAATGAATTTCAGTGAATACTGAAATGGATACAGCAAGGAATGCTAACATTTCAGCCCAAAACCACCAGGAATGCACCTTTAATTGAACAAGTTGGTTTTGTTACTTTTTGCAAGAACACCATGAGGAACAGAGGGATGTTTTAGTAAGAGGCTGTTAAAAAGAACCTGTTAATCAGATTTGAGTTTTAGTTGGGTATTAATGGTTAAGTGGCATTGGTTTGAGTGAGTTTTACTTGTTTATGTGAAGAGAAGTACTCCATCAAGTTAATAAACTGAAGAAAAGCATTTAGTAGAGAGGAGGGGAGAAAGAATAATTAATGGAATTAGAATTCCACACATTGGAGACCACAATTTTTCAATTGTGCATTACAAATGATTGTTTGCTTTATTCTACTAACACCATCCAAAGTGAAAGAAAGTGGAGAACATGGGTTAATTATTTCTATAGTACCTATTTCCCTCTACTCAATAGTTACTAATCTCCATTTGGGACCCATGTGATTCTAGAGACATTGATTCCATTCCAGCTTCAATATGGGAGCACAGAACTAAGTGCAAGCCCATCAGTTTTTCCAATTTACCTGGCCAGAGTGATTGGTTCAATGGTGGGCCTGTCACCTAGTACTTTCACTCTGAATTCAGAAACACATATTTTCCTGCTGGATATGAATGATGAAAAAATATTTTGAAATTTTAGAATGATAAGGCTTCTCATGAGGAAAAAATGGATCACATACCAAGGACTGGGAATAAGAATGGCATCAGAATTCTCAATAGCACTACTGAAAACCAGAAGGCAAGGGAGCAATGCCTAGACTGAGAATGAAACTGACCCTGAGGGAGGCAGAATAAAAAGGAAGTTTGGTCTTGTTCATACCATTTTAGCTGCAAGATCAAGTACTATTTGAAACCAGTTTTACCTTTGAACATGTTAGCCCAAATACCCTTTATTATTTAAGCAAATGTATGTTCATCTTTCTGTTGTTTGTAATCTTGTCTCTAGTCTAGCCAAGGTAAGGAGTGAAGAAGGCCACGTTGACTGTAGGTTGATCTGGGGATGTGATTGAGTTCAGCATGTGCAACAAAGGTAATTAAATGTCTTAGCAAAAAAATGATTAACATGATGGTGTTGGACTCAATAGGTACAAAAGTACCTGCTCTACCTCCACTAAAATTCTTCTTTTCTTTGACTTACTTTCTTAGAGCCACATGCATATTTTCCATGCTATTACCTAATCTAATACAGTATATTCAAAAAGCTTATTTATAAGCATTGTACTGTGTTAAATTTTGTTAGACTAAAGTCTAGGTTTCTGTGTCTAATACCTGAACTATATAATTAGGGAGCTCACACACACACACTGCATTCTCCCATTCATTTATGAAACTCTCTTAAAAGGAACACAAGTCAAAACAGGAGGAAGAGCTCGGGTGAATTTTACAGATGGCAAGTGCAGTGGGATTTGAGAGGAACTGGAATGCAATCTGTGACATTCAGCTAATGTGGGGTGATTAGAGGAAATTCCCGAGGGCTCTCTTTTCTCTCATTTAACCTGTTAGCAGTAGGGAGGGCAGAAGGTTTAATAATCTGTTTCCTGATATGAGAGAGGAGGGATCTTGTTACTTGCTCTGTGACCTTGAGCAAGTCTCAATTAACCCTTTTGGGTATCATCTTTTTCATTTTAAACTTTTTGGTAATAATTTGAGTCCCTACTTCTTTCTCATGTTGTTATGGCAAACCAAAATACAAATGGGAAACAAAGGATATGAAAGTACCTTCTAAACTGGAAAGAACCAAAGAAAAGTAGGCAATAATGATAATAATAATTAATGGTGGCCCTTGGCACACCCAGAGCTATCCCAACTTCCCTGTTTGTTTGTTTTCTGTTGTTGTTTGTTTTGTTGTTTTTTTTTTTGGCTTTGCTTTACATTTTTTTCATCAAAAGTCTAAAATGTAATGTTGGCATTTTAGAAGATACAGAAGGAACAATAACAAAAAAGAAATAATTGTTATGCAAGTCATAGCATGTATACCTCTGATGATCCTCTCTATCATATTCATTTTGGGAAGGCTCATTGTGCAATTGTGTAAAATTTTGGGAAGTGCTTATTCAGTTACATTTTACTCACAGATGTCAAACTAGTATCAAGATAATAAAACTGGCCGTTTCTGTTTGGGAGCAAAGAAAAATTCCATTCATATCAAGTTGTTTGTGTGGTTTTGCTTTTGTAAACCTTGTAAATTAATTTCTTCAGGTTATAACTTGAGTGAATTGAATACAAGTCCCAATACCAATATGGATCCCAACCTCCATATACATTTAGTACAAAGCAGTAATAAGGGTAGTAGGGGAAATACTGATTATGGGGTCCTTAAAGATCCTGCCCTGGTTCTCTTCTTCATTCTCCTTTCACTTAGGTTAAGATAATTTCTAGAAGTCTTCTTTTTTATTTTTCTAAACTAGATGTTTCACTTTTTTTTTTCCTTGTGCTTTCTTCTCTGGACATTTACTTGTCCTCTTATCCATTCCTGACCTAATAATAAAAATCCCTTTTCTCCACCCCCCTTTTCAGAGCCCTTACTGAAGCTGTATATAACAGCAGAGGGTTTTTCCAGGCAGTCTCCTTATCATCTAAGAACCCGTTTGGCCCACTCCTAGGTGTGAGGGAGACCAGTATTCTGTACCATTAGTGAGGTATAGAAGAAAAAAATCTTTGTCCTGGACACAGAAGTCCACACCAGAGTTCGTTTTTTCAGGAATTTCAGGAGAACAAAAAAGTCAGAAGATGAAAGCCTTCAATAATTGCAAGCTAGCTTAGGCTTCAGTTCTCTCGGCTTCTAGAGATGACAAGGCAGCTATAAACAAGCTCAAAACAAGAAATTCTTGAGCAATATTGCATATCTATTTATTACTGTCTAGCCTAATATCAATTTCTTAGTGGCTTCAGTATGCAGAGATATCTTTTAGAGTTGTTTATCACTCCTCAAAATCTCTCAGAAATGGAAGATATCCTATTGAGACTATCAGAATAAAAATCAGCCAGCTTTGAAAGCTACAAACAACAGAGCCCACATTGTCTAGTTTAATCAAAAAAGGAATGTGTTAAAATGTTGGGCACCTTATCCAATCTGCAAGAGGGCTTTATAATAGATTTACAGTCTGCATGGCCTGTCATTATTAGGCTACTGGGCTTTCCAGTGAAGACTCCACCCTTTCCACTTCTAGAGGAATGGAAGTTGCAGTGTTGCATTGTCAACATTGTCAACAGCTAGGGCTTCTACCCTAGCTACCATTGGAATTGGGATGCCTTTAAAAAAATTATTTCCATTTATTTACTTCTTAGAAAATCTTTTTTTTTTTTGCAATAATTATAGATACCCAGGAATTTGCAAAAACCTTTCACCTAGTTTCCCCTTGTACCTTTCACCTAGTTTCCCCTCTTAGATACATTTTACAAAACAATAGCTCAAATTCAAAACAAATTGATATTGGTAACATCCATAGACCTTATTTCAGATTCAGATTTCATCAGTTTTATATGTACTCATTTGTGTACTAGTATATGTGTGTATTTTTGTGTACAGGTCTATGCACATGTGTTTCATGTAACCACCACTATAATCCAGATACAAAAATGGTCCATTCCCACAAAGATTTTTGTCATGCTACCCTCTTATGGTTACACCTACTTCCTTCTGTCCCTAACTTCTCACAGCCATTAATCTATCTCTGTCTCTATATTTTTGTCTTTTCAAGATGTTATGTAAATAGAATAATGTATGATCTCTTAAGACTGTCCTCTCCCCTGCCCCGCCAACCCACACACAAACACACACACACTCAATATATTGCCCTTCAGGTCCTTTCAGGCTATTGTGTACTCCATTGTTGGATAGTATTCCAAAGTAAGGATATTCCATGGCTTGTTTAACTGTTCACCTATTGAAGGACACTCCAGTTGTGTCTAGTTTGGGGCTATTGCAAATAAGGTTACTGTGGCTATTCATGTGCAGGTTCTCTGGTCAACTTTTGAACCAATGCCTTCCTCAGGCAAGTTTGCTTGGCCTGAGAAACAGAGCTCAGGCCAGAGTTTCTGTCCAGGCCTAACATCTTTTATCTTCATGAGCCCTTACAGATCATTTTCAGTACAATTTTAAATATCCACAACATGGACAGATGTGTGAATGAACACCCATGTCCATTGCTGAACTTTAACAATTATCATCCCTTCACTTTTTTATCCATCTATTCTCCCTTGATTATTTTAAAGCAAATCCTAGACAGTATAATTTTATCTGCAACTATTTCAATGTGTATTTCTAAAAATTAAGAACTCTTTTTTAAAAACGTAACTAAAGTGCCAGTATCCCAATATTACATTTTGGGTTCCTCCAGCATCTGATACTGAAAGTAAGACTTGAGTGCAAATAGTTTATTTGGGAGGGGGTGGGGTTGGGGGAATTGAGACAGAAAAGGAAAAGTTTTAAGGTTGACATTGGCAGAAGGCTCCTGCAGCAAACATGAGCTCCTCAGCACTTGCAGGCAGCCACATGAGTAGGCAAAGATTTCAGCAGGCAGAGAAAGCCCTCAGGCAAAGATATGCAGGTGCTGGCAACTGAACTCTGGGTAACATGCACTGAAGAGGGAAGGGCAGGGACTGTGGGCCCTGGGGACTGACAGCATCGCCTACACAGGCCTGAAACCAATTAACAAGGAACTAGTCAGTATTCAAATTTCTCTGAGCATATCATAATTTTTATTTTACAGCTTAGATATATATATCTAATTATGACCGTAATAAAGTTTATGTGCTGTCATTGATGTTTTTAAGTTTCATTTCCTCTAACTTTTTTATTTTTAAATTTTTAAACATATAGCAAACATGGAAGAATTTTACTGTGAACTATGTATCCACCAAGATTACACCATTAACATTTTTATATACTTGCTTTATCACATATCTTTCATTTATTGATCTCTTTATTCACATTATATTTCTCTTTTTAAATACATTTTTACTGATTTCAGACAGGAAGGGAGACAGAGAGAGATAGAAATATCAATGATGAGAGAGAATCATTGATTGACTGCCTCCTGTCTACCTCCTACTGGGGATCCAGCCTCCAACCTGGGCATGTGCCCTGACTGAGAATCGAACCATGACCTCCTGGTTCATGGGTTGATGCTCAACTACTGAGACACACCGGCCGGACTCAAATTATATTTCTTAATGCATTTTGTAGTATGCCAGCTCCCATGAAACAATAGAGGCTAATTTTCTTAGCTTTGCAAGTATGGTACAGTCTCAAACCTTGGAAATTGTTCACAGTTCTCAATTTTTATTGTTTTCCTGATAACTAACTAAAGCAAGGGGCTCATCAATTTTGTTGATATTTTCAAAGAACAACTTTTAGCTTTGCTATATCTCTCTATTGTTTTTCTATATTCAATTTAATTGGTTCCTGCTCTTATCTTGATTATATATATTTTTTATTTTCTTTCTTCCACCTACTTTGCATTTACTTTCTTTTTTCTAGCTTCTTAAGGGGAAACATTAGTTCATTGACTTTAGATGTCTCTTTACTAACACGTATTTAAAACTATAAATTTCTGTAAATAAATCATGTGCAATTTGATATGTTGTGTTTTTATTTTTATTTAGTATGAAATACTATCTAAGTTCCTTTGTGATTTTCTTCTTTGACCCATGGATTATTTTAAATATCTTGTTTATTTTACAAAGAACTGGAATTTTCCTAGATCTTATTTTTATTGATTTATAATTTAGTTCATTGTGATCAGACAACCATCTCTTTTAAATTTATTGAGTTGTTTTAAGATGCAGTATATGGTCTGTCTTGTTGAATAGACCATGTGCACTTGAAAAGAATATGTATTCTGCAGTCATTGGATGTGGGGATTTATAAATATAAATGGAGAGAAAGAGAGACAGAAAATATAAGACATTGGCTCTTATGTGATTACTAGAGGCCCAGTTGCATGAAATTCGTGCACAGGTAGGGTCCCTAGCAGCTGCCAGATGCCAGCTGGAGCCTCTCTTACCCCTCATTGGCCAGCTGCCCTGCCTCCCTGGTTGAACTCCCAGTAGAGGGGACAATTTGCATATTAGACTTTTATTATATAGGATAGAGGCTGGTAAATTCCAATATCTGCAGTAGGCAAGCTGTAGACTCAGGAGAGCCAATGGTGTCATTCCAGTTCCAGTCTGAAAGCCTAAGACCCAGGAGAGCAGTAAAAGTTGCTGGCTTGGCCCCAGGAAGAGCTGATGTTCCAGTTCAAACTCAAAGGTAGAAAAAATTTCTACCTCAGTTCTGAGGCAGTCAGACAGGAGCTCCCTCTTAACTTTTTTGTTCTATTCAAGCCTTCAGAGGATTCGCTGAGGTCCATCCACATTAAGCAGGGCAATCTGCTCTCTTCAGCCTATTGATGTAGATGTTAATCTCATCCTCACAGAACACCCTGAAAAATGTTTGATCAAAAGTTTGGAAAACTGATGGCCCAGTTAAGTTGACACATAAAAACTAATCATCTCAGAGGTCTAAGTGGTTCAAATCCCCTACAGAATTTGCAATTTTTTGTTTAGTTGTTCTATCTAGTGTTGAGAGATGGGTTTTAAAAACCTCATGCAATGATTATGGAATTGACTATTTCTCTTTTCAGTTCTGTCCATTTTTGCTTCCTATGTTTTGAAGTTCTATTATCTATATCATACATATTTATGATTAGACAAATATACATTATTTGTTCCTGATTAATTGAACCTTATATTATTATTAAATATATTCTTCTCTTTAAATATATTTTATTGATTTTTTTAATTTAATAAATCTTTATTGTTCAGATTATTACAATTGTTCCTCTTTTTCCCCCATAGCTCCCCTCCAACCAGCTCCCACCTCTTCCTCTACCTTACCTCCCCCCGCATTGTCCTCATCCATAGGTGTATGATTTTTGTCCAGTCTCTCCCTGCACCCCCCTCATCCCTTTCCCACTGAGAATTGTCACTCTACTCCCTTTCTATGTTCCTGATTCTGTTATGTTCACCAGTTTATTCTGTTCATCAGATTTTTTAGATCACTTAATTTTTAGATTCACTTGTTGATAGATATGTATTTATTATTCATAATTTTTATCTTTACCTTTTTCTTCTTCCTCTTCTTAAAGAGTACCTTTCATATTTCATATAATACTGGTTTGGTGTTGATGAATTCCCTTAGCTTTTCTTATCTGTGAAGCTCTTTATCTGCCCTTCAATTCTGAGTGTTAGCTTTGCTGGATAGAGTATTCTTGGTTGTAGGTTCTTGCCATTCATCACTTTGAATATGTCTTGCCACTCCCGTCTGGCCTGCATAGTTTCTGTTGAGAAATCAGCTGAGAATCGTATGGGTACTCCCTTGTAGGTCATTAACTGTTTTTCTCTTGCTGCTTTTAATATTCTCTCTTTGTCTTTTGCTCTTGCTATTTTAATTATGATGTGTCTTGGCATGGTCCTCTTTGGATTCCTTTTCTTTGGGGTTCTATGTGCTTCCTGGACTTGTAAGTCTATTTCTTTCACCAGGTGGGGGAAGTTTTCAGTCATTATTTCTTCAAATAGGTTTTTAGTATCTTGCTCTGTCTTTTCTTCTGGCACCCCCATAATTCTGATGTTGGTATGCTTGAAGTTGTCCCAGAGGCTCTTACACTATTTTCACATTTTTGGATTCTTTTTTCCTCTTGCTTTTCCAGTTGAGTGTTTTCTGATTCTTTATATTTCAAATTTTTGACTTGATTCTTGCCTTCCTCTAGTCTGCTGTTAGGTCTCTGTATAATATTTTTTATTTCAGTCAGTGTATGTTTAATTTCTAGTTGTTCCTTTTTCATCTTCTCTTGGGTCTCACTAAATTTATCCATATTTTATAGGAAATTCTTAAAAAAACTTTATAACCGTGGTTTTGAACTCTATATCCAGTCATTTGTTTTCCTCCATTTCTTTCATTTGTGACCTGTTCCTTTGTCTCCACATTTTCACCATGCCAGGAGAACTTCTTTGTTGGAATTAGCCTTATGACATAAGACTTGCAAAACTGAAAAAGCATCTCTGTTGAGCTTTGGTGGGGTGGAGTCTCAGGGCTTAGCAGACCTACCTTGGCTTCCAGTCAGCCCCACCCTACGCAGCCCCTCGGATCAAGTGTCTCTTGGTAATTGCTGGAACCGTCTCTGTATGCACGTGTGTGCGTGTGCTTCTAGACCTCTGCCTTTCTAGCTCTCCTGTGCTCCGGGACCTGTATGAGTCTGGGTCCCAGGGTCTCGTCCAAAACTGGGGTTCAGTGCAATTAGAAGTGGCGCAGTTGGGAATCTCTGTCTCCCACCCACTAGAGAAAGCCAGTGGCACAATCAGCACTCCGTTTTCTGCGTGCAGTGGTGTGCGTGCCCCAGACTTCTGCCCTTTTGTAGCTCCCCTAAATTTGCATGCACTTCTCCCTTTTCACAGTCCACACTCCCCCTGTATGAGTCTCCTCTGGTCCTGGGGTTCAGTGCCATAGAATAAGGGGTTCAGTGCAGTTGGGAGTCTCCATCTCCATCCCACCAGAGGAAGCCAGCCAGGCACTCTGGCACCCGCTCTCTCCATGTGTGTGTCTCCGTAACTCAGCTTTTTGCAGCTCCTCTGAGTCTCTGTGAGCCCCTCTCTTTTCTTCCAGTTGTAGAATTTCCACTCAGCCAGCTTTCTTGTGGTTCTGGATGATGTCCTTTCTGTCTTTTAGTTGTAGTTTTGAAATTGTGCGAGGCAGCAATTTAGTTGTTCACCTATGCCACCATCTTGGTTCCTCCCTAAATATATTCTTCTTTATCTTTGGTGATACTTTTATTTCAAAGACTATTTTTCTGCTATAATAATGGTCTGCTTTATTATGTTCATCATATATCTTTTTCCATTCATCTACTTTTAATCTATCTGCCTCTTTATATTTAAAGTGAGTTTCTTTTAGACAACATATTTTTTGGTGTTTTTTAAAAAGTTCATTGCGCCGAAATCGGTTTGGCTCAGTGGATAGAGCGTCGGCCTGCGGACTGAAAGGTCCCAGGTTCGATTCCAGTCAAGGTCATGTACCTTGGTTGCAGGCACATCCCCAGTAAGGGGCATGCAGAAGGCAGCTGATAGATGTTTCTCTCTCATGGATGTTTCTAACTCTCTATCCTTCTCCCTTCCTCTCTGTAAAAAAATAAATAAAATATATTTTAAAAATAAATAAAATAAAATAAAAAGTTCATTGGGACAATCTCTGCCTTTCCATTGGAATGTTTAGCATTTAATCATTTAATGTGATTGTTGATAGGGCTGTATTTATTTCTATCATCTTATTATTTGTTTTCTATTTGTTTCATCAGATTTTTGTTACACTGTTTCTGGTTTCTTGCTTCTTTTGGATAACTTGAATCTTTTCTATAATTCCATTTTAATTTATGTGTGGCTTTTTAGCTATACCTCTTTCCATTAGTATTTTTTTATTAGCTGTTTTAGGAATCACAATATGTATTATTAGCTTTGCACAGTCTATCTGAGTTAGTATTGTACTAATTCACATAAAATACAGAAACCTTGCCTTTGTGCACGTCCATTGACCTACCCCACTCTGTCCTTTAAGCTATAGTTGTCATTTGTGTTATGTCTAAATTCATTATAAACTAAAAGGCTATGTCATAGGTTTTGCTTTGGAGTCATGTGTTTAAAGATATTGATGGGAAAATAAACTTTTCTATGCAGAGATTCTCATTACTTACAGTAGTTATGTTCTATAGTCACTACAAACATCAAGTTAGTAAAACTGAGCCATCATTCCTTGGGGAAATACAAGGTTAGGTTCCTGTGAGCCTCTGGTCACAATATTGCCAACTGATCAACCTTATTTAATTTAAATTGTTGAATCATTAACATTGAACTGATGGCTGACAGCACTACAATTCATGCTTGAACAAAGCTTATCTAACATGCATTTTCCCATAAAGCCCTTTACAGCCTTCTTGGGAAACTAGATATCATTTCAGCATTACATTTGAGAGCCATTTTAAAGAGAAAAATCATCAAGAAAGAGCATAAATATGCACAAAATATGGCACTAGGTTGACACAGAAAGACACTTGTTTACATTATGGGAGCTGAAACAAGAAGGCAGAGCACGGCCTTGTTTGAACTCAGCTGAGACTGGATTGGGAATCTGCCACTGAGCGCTGTAATTTCTCACTGTTCTGCACATGTCCCTCAATGACTGCAAAAGCCCTGACTATTGATTTTGGGGTTACAAATAAATTTTAGCGAGTAAACGAATTCATGAATACAAAGTCCATGAAAAATGAGTGTTGACTGTTTTACCTTGAATATTTTCTATTTCTCATGTTCTTCCTTCCTTCCTAAAATTTTGAGTTCCCCTTTGGCAGCATTCCCTTCAGGCCAAAGAACTTTCTTTAGCTTTTTTATGAGGCAGTTCTGATGGGACTAATTCTCTTTAGTGTTGTTTTTTTTTTTCCTCTGAAAATATCTTCATTTTGCTTTCATTGTTGAGGAGCATATTCTGGATTGACAGTTTCATTCTTCAGCTCTTTAAAGATACTGATATCCTGCTTCATTGGATTTTTGTTTCACTGTTTCTGGTTTCTTGCTTCCTTTGGATTACTTGAATTGGTGTGGTTCAGTTGGTTGGGCATTGTCTTGTGCACCAAAGGTTGCTGGTTCAATTCCTGGTCAGGGCACATGCTTGGGTTATGGTTAATCCCCAATTCAAGGGCATGCAGAAGACAGTTGATATTTCTCTCATTCTCTCTCTCTCTCTCTCTCTCTCTCTCTCTCTCTCTCTCCTTCTCCCTTCCTCTCTCTCTAAAAATCAGTGAAAATATATATTTTTTAAAAAACAAAACCATTAAAGATATTGATATACTGTCATCTTAGTTTCTGTTGTGAAATCCATAAGGTTTCAAATCATTAATCTTTGTATGACATATTCTATTTCTCTCTGAATGCTTCCAGATTATTCTTTATCTTTGCTTTCCAACAATTTGACTATATGATGTTTCCAGGCATATTTATCTTTGTATTTATCATGTCTCAGTTTTGCTGGACTTCTTGGATCTGTAATTTTATGTCTCACAGGATGTTGGCTTTCCTCAAATATTTGGTGATTCTTGGTTTTGTGATCATCTGTGTATTAGATATTCATTTGTTAAAAATTGCTTATGGAGGAGGCTATATCTGGTTTACCCTCTCCCTAAGAGGAGGAATAAGATCTATTGTCACCACTGAATACCTGTCATCAATGGAGGTATGGGGAAGGGTGTGGCGAAGGGTGCGGCCTGGTCTTGAACATGAAGAACTAGTAGCTAGGATTCTGAGTAAAAGAGTTTTCTGATTATTCCAGGTATCATCACCACAGAGCACTGTACTTTATTCTACCTAGAGACAGATACAGATGCCTCTGTTGCTATTGTGGCGTGGGGGATGAGGAAACTTCAGTTGGCTCACTGCTCCTGCTGTGATACTCCAATTAATTTCTTTGTGGTTTAGTCTGGATTCCTTCCTGCTATTAATAGCCACCTCTAGATGTGAAACCTTTTAGTGCTGCCACTATCTTTCATAGCAATCTTCTCTTCTTTTTTCTTGGAACTGTCAATCCTTCCTTCTGACCCATCCAGTCTTCTATCCATCTTTTAGGAAATCCTCATACATTCTGTTCTGGACCATCAATAGCTAACTTTCTTATTTTATAATGCACTTGTGAATTTAATTATTTTAAATATTTATATTTATATTTATATTTATATTTATATTTAAATATAAATTCTACCAGGTCTAGGGATTTGTAGCATAAAGAAAAAACTAAAGTATGTGTCCTGTTTGCCAATTTATTATTTATTTTTAAAAAGTATTTTTATTGACTTTAGAGAGGGAAAGACAGAAACATCAATCATGAGAGAGAATCATCAATTGGCTGCCTCTTGCATCCCCCACACTGGGGATCCAGCCTGCAACTACAATGGGGGCACATGCCCTGACCAGGAATTGAACCATAACCTCCTGGTTTATAGGTCGCTGCTCCAACACCGAGCCACGCCAGTTGGGCTAGTCTGCCAATTTAAGTCAAACTTGTCTTTATTTTTTTAAGCAAGTAGTGATGATAACAGCCTGTTTAATTATGCAGTTAGGTGTGGGGATTCAGAACTAGTCACCCAATATGTGCCTCTATGGTCTACAGATTGTTTTGATCTAAAGGCAGCTCTAGCTGCAGGCTTAAGAGAAACTTCTGCCTCTCCTTAACTACCTAGAAGAACTTGAACTAGGGGCCTTGTCCATAAGAAGAGATTACCAGAGATAACTTCTTTTGACCTTTCTGTAGTGCAGGACACACCTGTATTTCCTAAACATCTGCTCTTTATATGGCTTCACAATGACTCTTTGAAGCCCCAAAAGCACCTTACCTCATTTCTAGCTCAGAATGTCCCATGTGCCCATTTTTCCTTTCTGTTCTGAATGTGGGGTCTCTGACTCTCATGTATTTGGACTTTGCATATATACTAGAGGCCCAGTGCATGAAATTTATGCACGGAGGGGGAGAGGGAGGTGTCCTGCAGACCAGCCTGCTCCCTCTCCAGTCTGGGACCCTTTGAGGGATGTCTTACTGCCCGTTGAGGGCCAATCCAAGTAGGATTGGGCCTAAACAGACAGTCAGACATCACTCTCACAATCCAGGACTGCTGGCTCTCAACTGTTCATCTGCCTGCCTTTCTGATTGCCCCTAACCGCTTCTGCCTGCCAGCCTGATCACCCCCTAACCACTCCCCTGCCAGCCTAATTGATGCCTAACTGCTCCCCTGCCAGCCAGTTTTCCCCTAACTGCCCTCCCTGTGGACCTGGGTCCCCCCAAATTGCCCTTCACTGCAGGCCCAGTCACCCCCAACTTCCCTCTTCGGTCTGCCTGGTCATCCCTAACTGCCCTCCCTTGCAGGCCTGGTCCCTGCCAACTGCCCTCCCCTGCTGGCCATCTTGTGTTGGCCATCTTGTGTTCACATGGGGACAGGATCTTATGATCACATGGGGGTAGTCATCTTGTGTGTTGGAGTAATGGTCAATCTGCATATTACATCTGATTTGCCCTGAAGGGTGTCCTGGATCAAGGTGGGTGTTCCCTTGGGGTGTGGGCAAGGGGCCTGTGGTGGTTTGCACGCCAATCTTATCCCCCAGCAACCCAAGCAGAGGCCCTGGTATCTGGGACTTATTTATCTTTCTACAATTGAAACTTTGTTGCCTTATGCGGAGGCCTGAGCAGGCCAGGGTTTGCGGAAAGCTTGGTTTCCTCCATCGCCAGGGGCAACCCAAGCCTCCCTCCTGTTCTCTTTGTGGCTGTAGCCATCTTGTTTGGGTTAATTTGCATACTCGCTCTGATTGGCTGGTGGGCGTGGCTGGTGGGCATGGCTTGTTAGTGTAGCGGAGGTACAGTCAATTTGCACATTACTCTTTTATTAGATAGGATGTATGTAATAAACTTGGTTGTTTTCTCTAGCTAATCTGTCTCACGTCTATTGATTATTAGAGCCAAAAGAACCATGAGGGGAAAGGCAAGTTTTCTTCTCATCCCACATAGAGGTAAGGAAGGAACATAAACAATTCTAAGTAAGATTCTCAGTCACAATCAAGGAGAAGAGAGAGTTTTGTGAGTTCAGATTGTTCTGATTCTAAAAGGATGCTAAGCCCTAACTGGTTTGGCTCAGTGGATAGAGTGTCAGCCTGTGGACTCAAGGGTCCCATGTTAGATTCTGGTCAAGGATATGTACCTTAGTTGTGGCACATACCCAGTGTGTAGGAGGCAGCTGATTGATGTTTCTCTTACATCTATGTTTCTAACCTCTATCCTTTTCCCTTCCTCTCT
This sequence comes from Lasiurus cinereus, assembly GCA_011751065.1. Classification (NCBI taxonomy): domain Eukaryota; kingdom Metazoa; phylum Chordata; class Mammalia; order Chiroptera; family Vespertilionidae; genus Lasiurus; species Lasiurus cinereus. The sequence continues at coordinate 49,413,928 of JAAGEH010000018.1, forward strand.
GTAAAAAATAAATAAAATATATTTTTAAAAATAAATAAAAAATAAAAGAATGCTAAGCTTACCAAATTCATAGGTTTGATTTCTTACAAGTTTTACTTGTTTTGTGTAGGCTTTGAATTTGCCTTGAATTTTTAGATGTGTTGATGGACTATTGCTTTCAACCTTATACAGTTCTCAAATTATATTCAAACATTGCCATCTTGTGGGTCATTCCTGGTGTCTTCCATCCCTCCTGTCACAGGATCTCATGCAAATATATCCAGCCAGAAGAACAGAGGTATGTTAACTTTTACAAAGTGCAAAGTGTTTTACTAAGAGCATTGCAAATAGTCATCTCATTTAAACCTGGTAAGAACTTTATGAAAGAAGTGTTACTGAAAGGGGGATCTGACCCTGAACTGGGCTGCCTAGAGCCAGCTGGTATTGTGTTGGTTCTTGACTTATGCAGGAAAAAATGTCACAATAGGAGTCCAGGTGAATTTTAGAGGATGTTTATTAAAGCTGGGGATATGAAACAGAAAAGGCTGGGGAATTTAGCTTAGGATGGTCTGCTTTGGCTTATTAAGAAGTCAGAGAAAAGGCAGCCTTGGGTACAGATTCAGAGGGTTTGTCCTGGATGAGCTGATGCTGTCCATTATTATTCATTGCTGCCTTGATTGAACACCTATGGGGACCATGCCAGTGGAGGAACAAAAAGAGGTAATGTAAGGAGGAGGGAGAGCTTGCCCTGAGTCCTTTGTTTTGAGGGGTTTTAAAGTCTGAACATTTAAGAGAGATTTTAGGGGACTTTATGCTGATGTACCAAAATGAAATTTATTCCCTTAACTTCATCTGTCCTTTGGTGTGGTTGGCAAATGGCATTAATTGAAATTCTGCTGTCTCCCTGAGTAGGTTAATTTAAACTATTTACCCTCTGGTTGACAAACCATTTCCTCTCAAATATTCCTAGTTTAGAGAAGTTAGGATTTACTAGATGGCTGCAAACAGCTGTTTAACTATCTGTCTCAGTTTCCCTGGTCCTGGCTTATTGTCCTGTCTCAAAAGTACTATTAATCCTATGTTAGAGATGAAGAAACCGGTTATGTAACTTGCCTGAAGTTTCATAACTAGTAAGGATAGAAGTCTATTTTCTATCTAGGCAGTCTGCTTCAATAGCCCTTGCTTTTACATCCCATTTGACCAATGACGGCAGGGGTGCCACCATCTTCTCTCCTCATATTATTGTTACACACTATATACAAGAAATTGTATATAGTGTGTAACAATAATATGAATAAGTTATAGAAGTAGTAGAGGAGAGGGGACAACTGTTAGGAAAGGGCATCAGGAGAAGATTCACAGTTTGGTGAGAAGGTGGTCTCCTCTAAGTGAGGATTTGAAAGATAATCATTACATAGGAAGAATGCACCTGGGTCATATCGCCTGCATCTAATAATATAGAAACACCCAATAGTTGTTTATTGTTTTGTCTGCCCTATTCCTGCCTTCTGTGGGTGAACTGCTCTTCACTCTGCTTCAGCCATACGACTCTAATAGAGATTGCCAATTATGATATCCTTGACTCTTCACCCAATCTAAGCCAATATAAACCTATCGGGGGGGGCTGCTGGAATTTTTGTGCTTGAAGAAGAGGGCTCAGTGATATCTTCCTTAATGGCAAAGTTCTGTATCAAAAAAAACTACTACCAGCCGAGGTTTTTTTTATAGGGGAGACAGTCTGGAGCAGAAGAGAATAAAGCCAAACAATAAGGTTTTAGTCATCTCTAGGCCAACTGTATTACTAACCTTCCTGTATTAATACCCGTAATTGCAAAACCTAATCAGGTTTGGGTTTTGGTCTATTGAAACTATACACGTTCTAATATTCTCTCTTTTGTCACCAGCTGAAGTAGGGCCAACCCTGGCAACCTTGATAGATCCTTCCTTCCCCCAACTGGAGGACGGAGTATGACTTAACCTGCGTCTGCCACCAGGACATTTCTGGGACACTGAACCACCAATCAGCGCTTGCCCAGTGCCCTGGGCCCTACTCCTTTCCATTCCTCCCCTCAAAATGCGTGCTCACCTTTGCACAGGTTGCTGTTTTCCCCAGTCTGCGAGACAGCCCAGCGGGTCCTTCTCCTCTAATCCTGGTTTTTCTATCTCGCTCGTTAGTGCGGAATAAACTTCCTCTTTTAATATGCCTTGGTCTCTGACTCCCGTTTCCTGCGCCTCAAACCTTACATTTGGTGCCAAGACCCAGGAGGGGTGAGCATCCCATTTGACCAATCACGGCAGGGGTGCCACCATCTTCTTTCCTCATGGCTCAGGACACTCAGGCTTCTCCCCCCAGCTTCTCCCATCAGCAGCAAGTCCCAGCCCATGCTGATTCCTGGCCGTTGCTACTCCAGCTTCTCTGTCTGTAACCTGCAGCCTGTGTCAGAGATTGCCTTCTGGACATAGCCCTCCGGCCCCTCCAGGAGAGGTTCTGAATCAGGGAGGCAGCAGAGACATTCCTGTCCCCTTGGTTCTCTGGCCTTTTGGCCTTTGTCCGGACCCCAGGAGGTAGGGGAGATGTCCCCTCCTATCCCTCAGGTTCCCCGTCCATAGCCTTGGCTACTGACCCCAGGTTTTAGTATGGGAAATCAAAAATCTAAACGGGATCCTAGCACACCTCTAGGTGTCTCCTCACCAATCTGGTTACTTCTGTAACGTGGCATGGCCTCAGTATGAATTGGAATGGGTCCAGATGGCTTGAAATCAGGACTTTTAATCTTAACATCCTCACTGACCTCAGTAATTTTTGCCAGCAAACCGGGAAGTGGCTCTTCACTCCCACCCCTCGCTTTACTCCTCATGTTCCACTCATCAGATCCTCCTCGCAAACTCTTCTTCACCTGCTCAAACCAGTCCTCAGCCCCCTTTCTCTGTCTTCTGACTCTTTCGACCCATTTCATCTTCACCTCTCCCGCTCCTGCCACCCTGCCTTCTGCTCTCTCTCTTCCTCCTCCTACTCTTTTCCTATGGCTGCCTTTTCCCCTGCCGGTGGCTGCCACTGCAGTAGCTGCTATCACCACCTCAGGTCATGAGCCCAACAGAGGCCGGCTGCCACTGAGACCTCCCACAGCCTGCCCCCGAAGACCTGGCCTGGTTTGGCTGCCCACCGCTGCACCACTCCTCCTCCTCCTCCTCTTCCTCCTCCTCCTCCTCCAGCCTATGGCCTGCCACCTGCTCCACCACCGCCTCCCTTAACACCTTCTCAGATCCTGGTTCTGAGATCCAGTGAATATGGCCTTTAAGGTTTTAATGCCCCTGAGGAGCAGGCAGAGTAAGCCCACTTTCGACAAAAGGTGAATCTGCAAACTCAAGCCTTGGTTGTAGCTCTGAGGCCATGGCAGCCATACATGGTCCCAAGGGAACTGTGCATGGTGGGGGTGCAAGGGGAGGATGAACGCCACCTGGAGGATGTTTCAAGTGCAGAAATGAAGGCCACTGGGCAAAGCAGTGCCCTGGCCCCTGGCTCCAATCAAGCTCTGCCCGGAGTGCAGTAAAAGTGACTTCCCCTAGAAAAGTGAAGGGTTCTCTGCGTCTCAGCAAAGAGGGGCTGCCCTTCCAGGTCATGACCCACCACTGGCCATGACTGAAGACTGGCCGAAGATTGAAGATGCCTGTACTCAATGACCCCCATCACCCTTGCCGAGCCCAGGTAACGCTCAAGGTAGCGGGTCAGCTGGTCTCCTGTGTGGTCGATATGGGGGCTACCTTCTCTGTCCTGCCCTCCTTTGCAGGGTCATTTTTGCCTTCCATGATCTTAATCATGGGTATTGACAAAAAATCACCTTTTAATACTCTGAAAAGTGTTCTGGTCTCAGTGCCTTCTCATCCTGTCCTCTCTCCCACTCCATCCTTCCTAGAGAACAACTTTCTTGATTGTACAGGCTTATCAAAAACTTGTATCTTTATCTCTAGGAAAAAAGTGGCAGTTTTAAAATTCAAGTGGTTAGAGGCCTGGAAACAGGCATTAGGACCTGTTCCCTCCTCCCCCCTGCCTTTTCTAAATATTTTAAATAGCATACAATACTGAAACATTAATTGCTAGACACATTTAGAAATATTTAATGGAAGGTATATTGAAAGAAAGAAGTTCTAAAGTTAACTGTTGATAAGAATTGTAAAAGGACCCACTCATCTGGACAGTCCTGCCCCAGAGGTTTAGATACAGTCCTCATCTGTTTGGCCAGGCCTTACCCAGAGACAATGCTCGCTAGAACCCAGCAATCTTTTCCAGTATGTAGATGATCTCCTTCTCTGCAGCCCCTCCCTGAACATGTCTCAGAGGCAGACAGCTGGCCTCCTCAACTTTCTAGGGGAAAAAGGATACTGTGTGTCCCCTGCCAAGGTGCAACTGTCGGCCCCCACCATCACTTACTTGGGGATCTGTCTGATGCCCAATTCCCGAGGAAATGACAGTTGACCAAATGCAAGCAATATAAGACATAAGAACCATTGATACCCTCACACAGACATAATCATTGTTATTGGTATATTTATCTTTCTTCTATGTGTAAACACAAACAAACATTTTTAAAAAGCCAAACAAAATGACTAATTTTAATGTCTTCTTTCCATACTCACACCTACAGTGCATTTTTCATTTAACTGTATTTTGTTTGTACTATTTCCTAATCATTTCATATGATATTCTGTCCCGAAAATAACCAATATCTTTGAAGGCACTTAATTTTCCAAGGAAATGGGGAGTAATTAGACATCCGTTGATCTGGAATGTTCTTTTCTTTCCTGCTTCATCCAGTTATCTCCTACTCATTCTTCAGATCTTAGTTCAAGTGTCACTTTGGGAAATCAGATTAAATGTAGCATAATAATCTTTGCAGTCCTTGTAAAAGTTGCAGTCTATTCTTTTTAAAAATTTATATTTATTTTTGAAACTATTACAGATGCTCCCAATCTCCTTTCCCCAACTGATCCCTTCGACCCAAAATCTATTCTTGTTTGGGTTTATCAGGGTCAATATGTTATTTTTGTTCACTATTGGATGCTCTGTGCTTACCACAGGAGCCTGACACTTGACAATTGTTAAATTGAATGAATGACTGGAATAATTCCACTGCTACTTCTCTAGTTATAAAAAGTAACATTTACTATTTGTAATGTGTTATAATGTGGTAGGCACTCTACTAAGTACTGTACATCTCTACCCATATAATCACATTTTCACAACTCTAAAATTCATTATTGAGTTAAATAATAAAATTCATTTTTATTCTACAAATGAAGAAACTAAGGCTTCTGAAATCTAATTAGAGGGGTGGAAGTATTGAGCAAAATAGGAAAAAAACAGAACTTATGTACATGGCAACAGTATGGTGATCGTGAAGGGGGTGGGGATTGGAAGAGGGCATAGAGGGGACAAAATAAAATAAATTAAAAAAAAAAAAAAGCTAACTCACCAGGATCCAAATAAGACACAGATAAAAGTTTTGAAGTTACATCAATACATTTATTTACATTATTAGCTTTACTTGACATTATTGGCTTCTTTGTTCATGAATGTAAAAGTCATTATACAGGGTGTGGCAAAAGTAGGTTTACAGTTGTTAGTACGTGAAAGTTTATTCTTATATTATTATTAATCATTGTGTTAATTTATTATTTATTGTTATTTTCCATACAAACAACTGTAAACCTACTTTTGCCACAACCTGTATTTATAGTTTATTTTCAAAATCACTCAACTTTTACATTACACACTGTTTTTTTGTTACATGTTAAAGTCGGAAGTTGGGCACCTAGAATAAGGGGTCAAGAGCGAGAATATTGTATTGGAAAGGGCAACAGGAGAGCTAGTTAGGTATTCTTCCAATCAGCCATATATGGCTTTGGGCTTCCACAAGGAAAGCTACCAAAAAGGAAAGAAGGGAAAAAAAAAAAAAAAAGGTAAAGCTGAACAGGTTGCCCTTAAGACATCTAATTCAACTCCTTTGTTTTGTAAATGAGACAACAGGGTTTGCATAATTGACAGCCAGGCAGAGCTGTGCGGCCAACCCGGTTAACTCCCAGTGCGGTGTGCTCTGAGTCACCCCCCTCCCACCCCCCACCCCCCAAACAAACATTCACTGAGTGCCCACTGTATGAGGCGTCCCGCAGCCTTCCCATTCGGTCTCCCAGTATGGATTATTGGCTACTCTTGGCTATTTTCTTTCCTCCCTAATCTTTTTCCTTCACTTTTAAAAGGCTCCACTGGGCGTAAAGGGGAGTGCGAGCCTAGCGTCAGGCACTAAAGGGCGTGGCCCGGTTGGCCGCTGGTTCAAGAGGCAGCGACCCAGGGAGTGAGTGGCTCCCCGAGATAATCTAGGCGTCTGAGCAAGCCACGGAGGGGCGAGGCTGCGTCTCTTCGGGACAACAACGCCTATGGCTTTCCATAACCCCACTAGGAGGGCAATGGGAGGATCCACTTCGGTGCAAGATCCCTGGCCTGTGGCTTCTGCTGCGGTTGGTGGCCGGCTGCCCCGGGCACCCAGCCAGGTCTCCAGAGCTGTCTCTCCACCGGCATTTTCCTGACTTCCGAGCCTCCAGCGGTCGGGAGAGCAACGTTTCCACTTGGGCGACAGCAGACCCCGAAAGGACATTTCCTGCCCCGCTGTTGGCCCTGAGTCCTGGCCACTGCCTTTCCCTCCCCCCCCGCGGCTCGCGCCCGCGGCCCCAAGGCCCGCAGGTCACGCTCCCTCCGGGCTCCGGGGAAAGGCCACGGCTTAGGTGCTGCCACGCGAGGCCTTCTGGGCAGACGGCAGCCAATCCCCGCGAGGCATCCGCGAGCCCGAGCCAATCAACGCCCGTCTTATTCCTGGGTACAACCCGCCCCCCCGGCCTTTTCTCCTTGCCCCCTCCCCGGTGCCGGTAGTCGCGGCTGTAGGTTCAGCCGCCTCTGCAGCTCCCCCTGGTCTGGGGCCTGGTTGCCCCCTGGCGCCCTCGGGCTCCTCCGGTCGCCTTCACTGAGGATGTGCCCCTGCGCGGCTGCGTGCGCACCCCGCGGAGACCGCCGGCGCACTTTCATCTAGCGACTGGTGAGGGAGGGCCCGGCCGGAGCGCGCGCGTCGCGGGCCGCGGCGGCTGCGGCGTCCCTGCAGCCACGGGGCGATGGGACGGAGGCGCCCCCGTCTCCGGAGGGCGCGGGCGGGCCGCGGGGAGGGGGCTTGGCGGCGCCCAGGCTGCCGGGCTTCGTGCGAGACCTTGCGGGACGGGCGGAGACCCGGGTTCCGGGAGCCACCTTCCCGCCGCCGCCCTCCGCTATGAATGGTGTGTCTGGGTGGCGCGCTGCCTTGGAAACCTGCCTGACACGCCCTCCGACGCGGTTGCTCTGGCGAGTTTCAGAGAGTCGTCGTGCTGTGTCCCTTCTTCCCCGGCAGCCCCGAGCCTGGAGTTTGAGGCCGTTCCTCGCGGTGTGCTCCCCTGCCCGGGGTTGCACACCGTTTGAGTGCACTCCGCGGGGTGCTCATTCTGGCGTTCCGTGTGAGCTGACCGTGCGGTTCCTTTGGCGGAGACGGAGCCAGAGGACTTTTGCTCTTGTGTCAGGCCCTCAGGCCCTAAAGTATGTGGTGTTAGACAGTGGGAACCCAACTCTGTGACTACAAGTAAGGGTGATTTTTTTTTTTTCCCCAACAGCAATATTCTACTTCGAAGGCTTCCCAACTGCATTTTAAGAGAGAGCATTTGGGGAAGAGTAGTAGAATCGGTAGAATCTAGAGTCCCCTTTTTTCTCCGTGTGATTTATGTATTTTTTTTTCCGTGTGATTTTTTTATTTGAGCTACTTAAACTTCCACACCGATTTCCTCACTATGAAATGGAGCTCATCATCTCTTCAAGGGCAATGCTGCGGCTGAAAAAGAGGATTACATTAGTTAATTTACGTAAAGCGCTGTGCTTGTACACGTGAACGTTGAAGATAAGGTAGATTCTGTGTGTGTGTAAGCCGGGGGCAAGTTGGCAGCCCTGTCAAGATTGGGTTGAAAAGCATTCCAAGCAGAAAAAAAAAAACTCTTAATATAGGTAGGCCTTTTTCTGACCTGTGTGTCAATATGTGTCTCCTCCCCCCGCTTTTAAACATTTGTTAGGTGCTTCCATAGGAATGATTGTCTCATTTACTTTTCAGAAGGAGATAGTTGTTATCCCCTTTTTACACGTGAAAGAGTTGATACTTAGGAAATGGTGTTTTTCCCACAGCCATTTAGCTAGTTAGTGGTGTGCCTTGAGTTACCAGCTCAGGTGGTTCTGAATTCAGAGTCTGAACTTTATGTGCTACATGGTCACCAGGCCTAATTGGACTCCTCTTCCTGAAGTCACAAAGCTATTCTTAGTACATGTAATACAGGCATACCCTGTTTGATTGCCCTTCACAGTGTTGCACTTCACCGATGCGTTTTTTAACACATTGAAAGCAAGACCCTCCACTAACAAAAAGATTACAACTCGCTTTATTGCAGTGGTCTGGAAGTGAACCCACAGTATCTCTGAGGTGCAGGTATTGGTTTATTTTGGTTGGATATGTCACAGAATAAATAGCATGATCAGATTTGTGTTTTAGAAAGATAACCGAACTCTTAACCAAGCATAAGTAGAATTGTGAGCCATTGTGAGGGCTCAGCCACCACTGGTGATAGTGGACCAGTCTTCACGGTTGAAAAATTGCCTGTAGCTATTAGCACTTCATATGTATCATATATAAAACAAATTTTCAATTTTAATTTTTATTCTTTTGTTTATTTTTTTTTGTTTTTCTGAATACCAAAGAATTTACATAATCAAGAATTTCTGTAATTAAGCTAAAAACCTGGGAGTTTTCACCACATCTTGTCAATTCAGGATTCTAAAAAAGGCAGATAAGGCTGTCTATACTGTAGTCCTTTCTTGTGTATATATTAGGCCTGACTCATTTCTGTCTTCTGAATTGCTTGGAATTTTCAGAATGGACCAGGGTAATCGTAGTGCTTTTATATTTACTGGTCCCTCTGCCTCAAATACCCACCCACCCTGAATCAGGCATACATGCTCATCTTTTTAAAAAAATATATTTTTATTGATTTCAGAGAGGGAGAGAGAGGTAGAAACATCAGTGAATCATTGAGCAGCTGCCTCCTGTGGGCTCCACACTGTGGACCTAGCTTGCAACCTTGGCTTGTGCCCTGATGGAATCAAACTGTGACATCCTCATTTATAGGTTCATGCTCAATCACTGATCCATGTCTGCCATGCAAATGTGCTCCTTTCAAGTCTCAGCTTAAACATCTCCTGTAGAAAATTTTCCCTAGATCCCTCTTGTCCACTCCCCATTCCTATGAATTGTTTGTTTTATCTTCACCGTAATAGGTTTATAATCATGATACATTTTTATTACCTGCTTAAATAAAATCAGACTTTTCTACCAAACTGCTATCCTTTAGTGACTGAGACTGGTTAATCCTATATAATAAAAGGCCAGAAGTGTCATGACCAAAATGACCAGAGACCAGACCATCACAGCCCCTCGTGAGCTGGCCCTGTCCACAAGCAAGCATTTAGGGGCAATCAGGCAGGCATGCAGAGTGGTTAGGAGTGATCAGGTAGGCAGACCAGTGGTTAGGGGAGATCAGGTTGGCAGATGGCCCCTTGCCGGGCTGGATTCACCCCCAAGCAAGCAGGGGCAATCAGGCTGGTAGGCAGTGTGGTTAGGGGTGATCAGGTAGGCAGGTGAGCGGTTAGGGGTGATCAGGAAGGCAGATGGCCCCTTGCTGGGCTGGCCCCATCCCCTAGCAAAGAGGGAGGCCCAGGCCAGCCAAGCCATTGCACCCCAGCCTGTTACCTGCAGAGCGGGGACACAGATTGCAAGCAGTGACAGTGACGGGGTTGGACCCAGCTGCCTGCAGCTAGGGGAAGGAAAACCCCAATAGGCCCTGATCTCAGGCCAGGCCTAGGGACCCTAACCAAGGGATCCCGGATTGTGATGGGGTGCAGGCTGGGCTGAGGGTCCCCCTAAATGCACGAATTTTCATGCACCAGGTCTCTAGTAGATAATAAATCTTGTTCAGTCAATGCAGTTGTTAAATGAGCTATACTTTCATTTAAGTATTATCCTTGAGCCTATATTTATCATATCTAAAATATTTAAGTCCTATTTTTGTATTCCTATTACCTTGTGCTCTACTGTGGATGCACTGGAGAAGCAGTATAGTGTAGAAAAAGCTTGGACTTGACTGTTTAAACAGGTCTATGTTTGCATTCTAACTCCTGTGGTGGTATGATTTGCAATGTAAAATACTCAACATGTATTAGATGCTTAATACTTATTTCCTTTTCTTTGTCTTCAGTAAGCATTTGTGTGAATACATAAGTAAGATTTACTAGGCATCCTATATAATAAAAAACTAATATGCAAATCGACCAAATGGTGGAATGACCTGTCTCTATGGAGCTTTCCTCTGGTGGTCAGTGTGTTCCCACAGGGAGAGTGCCACTCAGCCAGAAGCCCTGAGCCAGGCTCACAGCTGGCTGCTGACCAGTTGGACATCCCCCGAGGGCTTCCAGACAGAGAGCACAAGCCAGGCTGAGGGACCCCCCACTGAGTGCATGAATTTCATGTGCCGGGCCTCCAGTTGGAAATATGGACCTGGAATTTAGAAGAGACATGTGGTCAGGAAACCAATTTGGGAATTATGAGCATATATATTAAAAGTCTAACATGAGAGATTGAAATTATTCAAGAATATTAAGTAGAGAGGAAAGAAGACTGAAGATGAAATATTGAGAGAAGCCCAGCATTTAAAGGTTAGGGCAGTGGTTGGCAAACTCATTAGTCAGTAGAACAAATATCAGCAGTACAATGATTGAAATTTCTTTTGAGAGTCAAAAACTGATTTCTTCGCATGGGCCATGAAGTTTTAGTCGCACTGTATGTGTGCGCCTGCATGTGGTGTTTTGTGGAAGAGCCACACTCAAGGGGTCAAAGAGCCGCTTCTGCCTCGCAAGCCTCAATTTGCCGACTACTGGAATAGTTAAAAACTAGTTAGATTTAGGGTTTCTGACTTTTAGTGTACGTACTTTCAAATAGGAATAGACAATGCTGATTTGGGATTTTTCTTATCTGTCTGGCACATGGAAGTTTCCCCTGTGCATATAGTAAACTCATTGATGTTCCTCCAAATAGTCATTTAGTAATTATTTTCTCTATCATTTGAAGTATTATAAAAACAAAATGAAAGTATTTTGAGGAATATATTTATAATAGTTGATATCTTGGACAAAGGACTTAGCATAAAGTTTTTACTATAAAGGCTATGAAAATCTAGCAGTATGAAGGAATTGACTAGTCATTTAAAATCTAGAGGACAAAAATCCTGAAAGAAGATAAATAATTAGAAGATAATAAATAAAAAGATGATAAATGCTTAATATAGTCTACTGTAGATATATAAAATTTCTAATGTATTGGTAGTTAGTTTTCTAACAGGAAGTTAAGAAATTGAAGAGTAGGTTATCAAATAGTTGACAAGTGATATTTCATTTCTCCAGATCTGAATAGAACAAAGCAGATAGGGTAGCATGTTGGAAAAAAAGGAAGCTTAGAGGCTCCTATATGATGGTTGAGTTTTCTGTGCGTTTTATGATCTCTCCAATCAATATATTAGCATTAATTTTTTTAGACATTTATTTTTGAATATGTACTATACATGCTTATGGTAAAGCATTAAAATGAGGTTTATAGTAAAGAGTAACAGCCTTCCATTCCTATCTCCAACCTTTGGTGTCCTTATTTAGAGCCATTATTAACCATTTTTTTTTGTGTATTCTTCTGGACATTGTTAATAAACCTGTACATACATACACATTTTTCTCACAAATAGTATTATAATTGCATCTCATTAAAAAAATTATATTTATTGATTTTAAGGAGGAAGGGAGAAGGAGAGAGTGACAGAAACATCAATTGGCTGCCTCCAGCATGCTCCCTATTGGGATTCCAGCCTGCAACATGGGCATGTGCCCTGACTGGAAATTGAACTGTGACTTCTTGGTTCATAGGTTCGTGCCTAACCACTGAGCGACACCTGTTGGGCAAATGCATCTCATTTTAAAATACATTTTCCGATGTATTTTGTAAATTATTTCATATCAGAAATTATATAGCTGTTTTATTCTTCTTGATACATGAATAATATTCTGTTACATGGACATACCATATTCCCTTTAACTATTTAGGTTTTTCTATGCTTTACTATTCTAAATAATGATGCAATCAGTGTTCCTGTTCTTAGGCCATTTCACTCATGAATGAATATATAGGTATTTATAAATATGTATGTATGTGTGTGTGTGTGAATATATATATATGTATATATATGTATGTATGTGTGTGTGTGTATATATATATATATATTACAGCAGCAGTAGCCAACCAGTGGTTCATGGACTACTGGTGGTTCGTGCGACCACTATACTAGAGGCCTGGTGCATGAATTTGTGCACTGGGGAGGTGGTTGGGGGAGGGACTGTGGGAGGTTGGCTGATGTGGGGGAAGGACCAAGGGAGGTTGGCTGGCAGGCCCTTATTGGGCAATTGGGTCTGGCCGCCTGGTGAAGGGACTGCGGAAGTTTGGCCGGCTTTGGGAGGTTGGCTATGGGAGCTCACTGATCACCAGGGCACAGCTCCTGCGTTGAATGTCTGCCTCCTCATGGTCAGTGCACATCATAGTAACTGGTCATTCTGGTCGTTCAGTCATAACTGTCACTTAGGCTTTTATATATCTATGTATATGTATTTTATTTATCTTTATTGTTGAAATTATTAGAGATGTCTCCTTTTTTCCCCCCATTGGCACATTCTAGCCCACACCCGTCCCCCTCATGTGGATATATTTTTACAGGATAAATTCCTAGGAGTAAAATTGTTTGGGTCAGAAGGAATGTGTATTTGACACTTGGATAAATATTAGTAAGTTGCTTTCCATATGGGACGGTACTAATTTATACTCCAACCGTGGTGTAGAGTTCCTATTTTCCCACAATTTTATCACCACATTAGTGGCCTGGTGCATGAAATTGATGCACATTAAAAGGGAATTAATTAGAGGAACATGTTTTAATATTGCTATTTGTCCTTTCTCTATAATAAAAGTGTCAGAGATGAAAGAAAGTTAGTAAACTGTATATGAAAATCTGTCGGAGTTTGGGGTGCACCTCAGGACCCAGAGTCAAGTCCCTGCCCATCTGCACACACTTTGAAATCATGTGAGACCCAGACCAGCTGACCCTACCCACCATCAAGCTCTGCAGGGTGAGGAGTGCAGCCTCAGGTCATCGTGCCTGGCGCCATGCAGGAGGTGCAGCCTTAGATTCCCTGGCCTTGGTGTGAGGGCACAATGACCATTTGTATATTAGCTCTTTATTATATAGGATAGTAATGTCAACCTTTTAAAACTTTGCTGTTCTGATAGGTAAAAAAATGGTAGCTCATAGTTTTAATTTGCATTTCTTTTGTGTGAGGTAAGCCTCTTTTTTGTTGTTGTTAATCCTCACTTGAGGATTTTTTTTCTTGGTTTTAAGAGTGAAAGAGAGGGAGGAAGGGAAGGATGGATGGATAGATAGATAGATAAACATTGATGTGAAAGAGACATATCCGTTGGTTGCTTCCCACATCAGGGCTGGGGATTGAACCTGCAACCCAAGTACACATCCTTGATCAGGAATCAATCCCTAGACCCTTGAGTACATGGGCTGTTGCTCTTATCACTGAACAACACAGACAAGGATTCTCTTTTCTTTTTTAAAATCCATTTAAGTTTTCTCTTTTTAGAGAAATGTGGTTATGTTTTTTTACTTTTATTCTGTTGTCTAATGATTTGTAGAGACTATAGAGGAATATTTTCCTCCTTGTTTTGATTTAAAATGTTTTTCTTGTAAGTTTTAAACTGATTGCATTTATTAATTTTTTGTTTATAACTGTTATTTTATTTTTTGCATCACTATTAACCCCCTTATACCCTCCTCCACCTCTACCCTTCTCTCCCCCTTCAAATCACCAAACTGTTGTCCATGTCAACAAATTCTTTCTCTTTTTTTCCCCTTTTTTGTTTAATCCTTACACCCCTTCCCAAATAACCTCGCCCCATCACAGCTGTCTGCCTGCTCTCTATCTATGAGTCTGTCTCTATTTTATTTGTTAGTTCAGTTCATTAAATTCCAAATATGAGTGAAATCATATGGTACTTGTTTTTTTCTGATAGCCTTATTTCACTTAGCATAATGTTCTCTAGGCCCATCCATGCTGTCATAAAAGGTAAAATTTTCTTCCCTTTACAGCGGAGTAGTATTCCCATTATGTAAATGTACCATAGCTGTTTTAGCTGCTCATCTACTAATGAACACTTGGCTGCTTCCAAATCTTGACTATTATATTAGTAAATAATGCTGCAATGAACATAGGGGTGCATATATTCTTTTGAATTAGTGTTTGGGGTTTCTTTGGATAAATTCCTAGGCATGAAATTGTTGGGTCATAAGGCAGTTCCATTTGAGGTAACTCCAAATTGCTTTTCACAGTGGCTGCTGCACCAGTCTGCATTCCTACCAACAGTGTATCAGGGTTCCCTTTTCTCCAACATCCTCACCAACACTTGTTTTTTGTTGATTTATTGATTATAGTGATTATGACAGGTTTGAAGTGATAATCTCATTATAGTTTAATTTGCATTTCTCTGATGATAGTGATGTTAAGCATCATTTTATATGTCTATTGGCTTCTATATGTCCTCTTTGAAGAAGTAGCTATCCAGATCCTTTGCCCATTTTTTAATTGGATTGTTTATTTTTTTAGTGTTGAGTTGTATAAGTTCTTTATAAATTTTGGATATTAACTCCTTATCTGATGTATCATTGGTGACTATGTTCTCCCATTTAGTAGGCTGCCTTTTCATTTTGTTGATAGTTTCATTTAGTTTGATGGAGTCCCATTTGTTTAATTTTTTCTTTTGTTTCCCTTGCTGGAGGAGATATATCAGAAAAAATATTGCTGGGAAATGTGTGAGATTTTACTTTGGATCATACTTAGAAAGTCATGTTTTACTTTAGATTATAAAAAGAAAGAGTCTTCTATATTTCTATCATAGTTCTTTTATGTCATTATTATGTTTGTCTTTGAGCCATCTAGAATTTATATTAGTTTAAGATACAAAGTATTTAAAATTATTTTTTTCAATATAGTCATCTAGTTGTTTTGATACCTATTCTGTAATTATTATCTCCTGTGTTGAAGAATTAAGTAGAGGAAATGTTAATTAGCATAGTGGAAGGTGTTGGTTATTGTGGTGGTAGTAGTTTTTCAGTTTTAAGGGTTAAAGGTTTGGGATGAGATTCCTATAAAGGTGGTAGATGTAAGTGTGTTTATAGCTTGTGAAGAAATAGTCAGAATAGTGTAAAAATATAGGAGAAAAGAAATGAAAGTTTTGTAAGGAAAAAGGTGAACTCCAGATTGTGCACTAGAGGTTAGCCTTAACTGGAAAAAAAGAAGGACTAGACTGGAAAAAAGAAGGTGAGAATGACTGAAGTAGGTATAGAATACTATAGATGTGAAGGTGAAAATTGTTAGACTTTAAAAAAAAAGGAATTAAAGGCACTTAAATATGAAGGTAGATGTATTGTGAAATACTTGAGAGTGAGAGATTTTGAATTTTCACTTTCTCTTCCTTCTCCCATCTCTTACAGGTCACCCTTGCAATTATGGATATTTAAAAGAATCAGACAGTGTGGAGGGGGAGTCCCCCTCCTCACTCCCCCTTGGTGCTTGACTCCAGGAATAATATATAAACTGTGGAAACTTTTTAAAAAACGAACTTGTATTTCATATGAATTTTATAGAGCTATTTATAATTTTTTTGATTAAGTGCCAAAACCAATTGTACAAAGATTTATAGTTTTATACTATTGCCATTAGGATTTAAATTATAATCCTAAGCAGGCCATTTATTCTCTATAAATTTTTTCTGAGTAGCACCTTTGTGCCCTGTTTTTCATTTAAAAAAATAGTTTTATCTAAAGAAATAGCAATACTGAAATAATTAGAATGAATTCTTCCATCCCTGACTGCACATTAAAATGTCGATCCCTGAAGCATGCTTTGGATGTCCTTTCTGTGGTAACCAAAGGGAGTGAAAACCAGATTAAGGCCTTTCTCTCCAGTCATTGTTATAATGCTGCAACTATCAAGGATGACTTTGGCAGAAATGCTCTCCACCTTGTTTCCTCCTGTGGGAAGAAAGGAGTATTAGAATGGCTTATTGAGAAAGGCGTGGATCCTTTGGTGAAAGACAAGGAGTCAGGTTGGACAGCATTGCACAGAAGCATCTTTTATGGACATATTGACTGTGTTTGGTCTCTATTGAAGGTAAGTGTAATCTGTTTATTTAAAACTATTTTGTTTTTCTTGAAAGAAGGAGAGTAGAATATATCCCTATTTTATTCCATTAGCAATTTAGTTTCAAGATACTCTTTTTAATCCTGACTTTTTTTATAATATATGGGCAGCGGTAGCCAGATAGCCATATTAAAGTAATTCAACTTAGCTCATAAGCAGTTTGAAAATATTAATGAATCAGGCATTTCTTCTGAACCACTTCATGTCCTGTTGGCCTTATCTCTTATTCCAGCCACAGCCGTGGTGACCAATGTGCACAGGCTTCTAGTAGCTTTGTGGAGATATAATCTGCATTTCTTTTCTGGCATGTGTTGCATGCCTCTGATTTTATGCCTCAGGGCTTTTCAAATACATGACCAGTTTAAAGTATGAGAGAGTTAAAGTCCCTTTAGGAGCATCTCTCCATTAATGAAGAATGGGAACATGGGGCCGAAACCAGTTTGGCTCAGTGGATAGAGCATTGGCCTGCGGACTGGGGGGTCCCAGGTTCGATTCCAGTCTGGGGCATGAACCTTGGTTGCGGGCACATCCCCAGTGGGGGGCGTGCAGGAGGTGGCTCATCGATGACTCTCTCTGTCATTGATGTTTCTAGCTCTCTATCCCTCTCCTTTCCTCTCTGTAAAAATCAATAAAATATTAAAAAAAAAAAAGAATGGGAACATGGGAACCAGTGATAAATACTTCCTTCTTCCCTTTGTTCCTTGATAGGACAATTATTCTGTGGTATATTTTATAAGGTCCTGGTAGGATCATGCAGTAGCCTCCTTAACAGTGACCTACTCAGCAACACATCCTTGTATTGTTTTTTGATCTTTCTTTGATTTACTCTCCTGGACTCTCAGTACTCCTTTCTAGGATGTCTTCCCAAGAAGATTACCTGTGTGCCAGTCTATCTTATGCTTTGTTTTGGGGAGACAGTAAAAACAAACAAAAACAGTTTTTGATACTTGCAGATAGATATTTCTAGTAGTGTTGCTAGTGGAATAGATGTGTCTAAAGTCCATTTGTTCCTTGTAGGGCATTGACATGAAATGCTCAGGGTTATAAAGCTGGTACTATATACTTAGATGCTTTTTAATATGCTAATGCATTTACCTACTGTTTCAGGGCTCTTTAAAGAGTTGTTCTTTTTTAGTCCTCTCCAGAAGGTGTGTTTTTATTGATTTTAGAAAGAGAAGGGCTAGTGAGAGAAAGAGAGAAACGTCAATGTGAGAAAGAAACATTGAACGGTTGCCTTCTTTATGCGTCCTGACCAGGACTTGAACCTGCTACCTTTTGGTACAGGAGATGAAGCTCCAACCAACTGAGCCACGCTGGCAAGGGCAAGAGTTGATTTTTGAAGAAATGGTATAGAGTACACACTGGTCATTCTGCTACTTTTAGAATTTAAGATAAGCATGTTAAAGTTTCAGAGTCCACCATTTCTAGGTAGCTCTAAAGCAAAAAAAGTCCTAATCCTTTATGTAGGTTGGGCTACTTAGGGTAACACAGTATATGTAGTCTTACTAGTGTTCAGTTGGTATACGTAAAGTTTAGAACAAATTGACAAAACTTTTAAAATAAACTCTCCAGGGATCTAAGTTTCTGGGATCCCATTTGTCATTCATAACTTGGAACACTCTGCCCTAGAATATACCTGACTCTGAAAAAGACCAAGCTTAGGTCTTCCCATATGGATTTATTGTGTCTAATTTTTTTGAAAGCAGTAAGCAACAAAAAGTTTTAAGTTTATTATGATCTTAGATTACTTCTGATTTTTGTTTTACCTTTTTTTTCTCACTAATGAGTGTTTTTTTGTCATCAACAATCCTTGTGAAATCAGGTATCATAACCATATGGAACATAATAAAGTTAGAATTGGTTTTAGTTTATTAGAATCCATTGTTACGAGGTAATAGGGGATTTATCTTTCCTGAGTAACCCAAAACTAAGCGTGCCAACATGTCACAGTTAGAGTTTAAAAACTTTCTGGTTCATCTCAGCCTATAACTATCCAGACAAACTCTGTATGTGGATAGGCAGTGATGACTCGCACCAGTTAAAATAGAGGTGAGTGTTAGTAATTGTTTAATGTCTTATATTAAACTACCAGAAAATATTAGAAATTATTCTTTAAATTTTTTAAAGTATAAATTTATTTTGATCAGAGAGAAAGGGAGAGGGAGATGGAAACAATGATGAGGAAAAAGCATTGATTTGTTGTCTCCTGCACACCCCCTACTGGGGATTGAGCCCACAACCTGGGAATCGAACTGTGACCTCCTTAGTTAATAGGTTGACACTCAACCAATGAATGAGTCACACAGGCTGGGCAGAAGTTATTCTTGAAAAGGAATACATTTTATATTTATTTAAAACATATTTTTATTGATTTCAGAGAAGGGAGAGGGAGATAGAAATAAATATCAATAAGAGAGAGTAATTGATTGGCTGCCTTCTGCACTCTACTCCTGGGGATTGAGCCTGAAAACCCGCGCTTATGTCCTGACAAGGAATCAAACCCTGACTTCCTGGTTCATAGGTCAACGCTCAACCTGAGCCACACCGGCTGGGCATACATTTTATATTTAAGAAACTGTAATGATGAAGTATCAGTAGCATGATTTGAACCAAGCTCTCTATCACCCTTTACCCCCATTATGATTTCAAAGACAGAAAGAGTGGTGATAGGAATAGGATGTTCTATTTCATGTTTAAATTTTAATTGTAGAGATATAAAACTACAGATTACTTTAAATTCATACTTAAACACAAATACACAAAACCAAAATTAAAAAATGCTATTAAAAATTTAAGGAAAAACATGAAACCATATTACAAAAATAGAAATACAAGAATATAATAGTCTCAGTGTCAATAATAGATTAAATAGAATTCAAGGCAAAAAGATATGGAACATAGTTGGTCACATTATGTTATGAACAGAAAATCCTATGAATATTTTCTGCCGTTGCCTTGATATCTTTTCTTTTTAATTCTCACCCGAGGATATTTTTCTCATTGATTTTTAGAGAGAATAGAAGGGAGGCGAGAGACATACAGAAACATCAGTGTGAGAGAGATATACTGATTGCCTCCCACTTGCACCCTAACTGGGCCAGAGATGAGCCTGCAACTGAGGTATATGCCTTTGACCTGCATTGAACCTGGGACCCTTCAGTCTATGGGCTAACACTCTAGGAAGCCACACCAGCCACGGCTCATTTTGATTTGAAATGTTACTTATTTCTTCATATTTTTTGGTCTTTCCTTAGTCTGCCAAGAATTGGGTATTTGATTTCTCTTAGTTCTCTTTGTGAGAAAAATATGTGTTTGGTCATAGGAGATCATTGTTATTCAATGTTTATTTTTAAAATGTTTTTATGAGCTTAATCTGTATTTTTGATAAATAAGAATACAATTAATGATTATAGGTAAATGGTTAAAAATACATGCATACAAATATGTATACACACATTTTTTTCTTTTCTTTTCTTTTTTTTTTTTTTTTTAGCATGGTGTTAGTCTGTATACCCAAGATAAAGAAGGCTTGTCAGCTTTGGATCTTATAATGAAGGATAGACCAAATCATGTAGTATTCAAAAATACTGGTAAGAAAATTCCACACATATATATTCCACTAAGGTGCAGCTTAGAAAATTTTATTCTTATGAAATATCTGAGGAAATTTGTGTTTATATCTCTGCAAAGAACTTGTACTTTGGTAAATGTGGATTGGTAATTTTGTTTTCCCAGAACACTTCTATTTTACATTTTTCAATTTTAATCTATTTTATGTCTATACAAGTAAAAACAGCATCAACATTTAAGGTAGAGGGAAAAAGGAAATGATTTTTCTACCTGTACATTCTACTTATCCCTCCAATTTGCCCTTTGAGCGCTGGAAGTGGAAATTGGCTGAAAAACATAAGAGATTTAAATGGGACACTATAATTTTCATTTAGTGATCAAGAAAACTCATTCTTCATTTTATTTCTGCCTTGGATACTGTATTACAAAGGAATTATATGAGCCTTCCAAAATAAAGATGTGATTAAGTTTTATTGAAGTTTAATGGGTACCTTAATAGTTTTATTTACATCAGTAAAAAGCAAGCTCTTGAAAGTTAATATTTCTAGCCCGGTTGGGCATGGCTCAGTGGCTGAGCATCAAACCTATGAACCAGGAGGTCATGATTTGATCAGGGCACAGGTCCTGGTTGCAAGCTAGATCCCTAGTGGGGGCTCGTGTAGGAGGCAGCTGATCAATGATTCTCTCTTATTGATGTTTCTCCCCCTTCCCCTCTGAAATTAATAAAAATATATTTTTAAAAAAGAAAATTAATATTTCTGTAGGATCAGTAATTAATATCACATTTGCTTTATTTGGGACCTTTATTTATGTGTGTTAATAACATTTTATATTCAAGTATTTTCATGGAGATTAAGTGATTACCACAGGTGCTATTTTACTCATTTGTTAGTTAAACTTTAAACTTTAGATAAACTTTAGAAACAGAACAAATAATAGATTGCTTACATTTAGGCAGTCCTGTGCTGATTTGGATTTTCTGATTTTTATATAATATATAAGTAGATTCATAATTTAAAAGAGAATGCTGGAAACATCCTTCCAAATATGGTGGTTAAATTTCTGTAAAGAATCATGTGAGAGATAAAATGATTAGTGGATATATCTATAATTGAATACACTAATTGTTTTAAAATATAAAAGTATAAATATTGATTTTCATTTTAGATCCTACAGATGTCTACACTTGGGGAGATAATACAAATTTCACCCTGGGTCACGGAAGCCAGAATAGCAAACATCATCCAGAGTTGGTGGATCTATTTTCCAGGAATGGGGTTTATATTAAACAGGTATTATGAAGTACAATCTAAGTACTTTTAGAATTAAAAAGAACTTTGTATTTGATAGCTCATCTTTTAATTTAGCTTATGTTAACTTTGTTGAAGATCTGATAATATATTTGAATAAAGGAATCAATTAACATTTACTAATTTATTTTAGATTTTGTTAGCCTTAAGCATATCTATACTAATTTTATTTTTATTTATTTATTTTTTAAAATTAAATCTTTATTATTCAGATTATTACATTTGTTTCTCTTTTTTCCCCTCCATAGCACCCCTCCACCCAACTCCCACCCTTCCCTCTGCCCTTACCTCCCTCCTATTGACCTCATCCACAGGTGTATGATTTTTGTCCAGTCTCTCCCTGTACACCCTTCACCCCTTTCCCCCTGAGAATTGCAGCTCCTCTGGGTCTCCATGCGCCCCTCTCTTTCCCTCTAGTTGTAGAATTTCCACTCAGCCAGCTTTCCTGTGGTTCTGGATGATGTCCGTTCTGTCTTTTAGTTGTAGGTTTGAAATTGTTGTGGGGGGCAGCAGTGTAGGTGTTTACCTATGCCGCCATCTTGGATTCTCTCTATACTAATTTTAGATTTTGTTAGCCTTAAGCATATCATAGTGTAAAACTGTGAGATATTTTTCAAGCACTGTTAGAAATTCGAAGGCATTATACAGATATTAATTTAATTTTAAAAGGCAGAGCTTCTGTTGATTTTGTAGCTTTGTTTCTGTGTAATATCCTAATATATAAAAACCCTGCGTTGTAACAGCCAAGGCTCGACCAACCAGAATTAAGTCCTGTAGTCAGTGCTGAGTTGCAGCAACCCAGCACTGACTGCTGAGAGAGCTGTGAATCAGAGCCAGAGAGAGGCCTGAAGAGAGAAGCAGGGACTGATCCGTTGCCTCTGTGGCTGCTTTTGATCAGCACTTGCTTTTTTCTTTCTCTCCCAGTCTGGCCAGCAGCCACACCTCCATTTCTTTCCAGGCCCACTGGGGCTGCTGATCAGCCCTGTCTTTTTTTTTTTTTTTTAATATATTTTATTGATTTTTTTACAGAGAGAAAGGGAGAGAGACAGAGAGCTAGAAACATCAATGAGAGAGAATGTCGATCAGCTGCCTCCTTCACACCTCCCACTGGTGATGTGCCCACAACAAAGATACATGCCCTTGATCAGAATCGAACCTGGGACCCTTGAGTCTGCAGGCCAACTCTCTATCCACTGAGCCAAACCGGTCTTGGCAGCCCTGTCTTTTTGATCAGGCCCTGTTGATAGGCCCAGAGATACTGACGCTTACTGGCATAGAAACTGACCAATCAGAACCAAATTGGCTAGCAGAGGAGGGCACTTGTGGGGGAGATCAGGCTGGCAGTGGAGAGCATTTGGAGGGAAAGGCAGTTGGGGGCAAGATCAGGCCAGCAGGGGAGGGCAGTTTGGGCAACCAGGCCGGCAGGGGAGGGCAGTTAGGGGTAATTAGGCAGGCAAGCAGGCAGAGGCAGTTAGTGGCGATCAGGGAGGCAGACAAGTGAACAGTTAGGAGCCGCAGGGATAGGGCCTAAACTGGCAGTCAGATATCCTTTAACGGGTCCCAATTGGAGAGGGTGTAGGCTGGGCTGAGGGGACCCCCACTCCATGCATGAATTTCATGCACCAGGCCTCTAGTAAAATTAGAATTTTTCAAGTTGTTTCTCAAGTGAACTCATTGTTGAAGCTCAATATTACTGGTTTTAGGTAAGTGAACCTGAGTTCTTAAATATAAGTAATTATACAATTAATTGATGTTAAGTGTAGAGATTTTTATCTTGGGTCTTTTATCATTTGCTGGATGTTATCTTCTGTTTCTATGGATTTTACTACTGTTAACATATTTATCTTTCTCTTACCACTTTGTGTGTGTTTCCATCTCACTTTTCCTCTCTCTAAAATCAATTAAAAAATATAAATGCAAATTATTTTTAAAAATAAGAAAAAAAGTATTAACATAAAATAAATATCCTGCACATCAGATGCATTTGAAAATATAACAGTGTTGCTTGGGGGTTAGGTATGTAAGTAAATGTGTGTTGATATGTAAGTGTGCTATAAAGATATATTAGACAAAATTAGAGAAATAAAAAGGACTTACTATCTACCCCACATTTCCCATATATAAGTGATGTTTTTAAAAATACCTTTACCTTAAAACATTTCCATAATTTAGTAACATATATCACTATTTGATGATCTTTATGCTTCATATTGCACTCTGCTCAGTTCTTGCTGTTTGGGAAACAACTGGCTACTACTTTTTGTAGTTGAACACTTAAGATTTGCATTTTTGTTTGTTTAATCTATTCTATGTGTAACCCATGCTAATTCCTTCTTTGTTCTTTTTTTTTTATATGTCTGTTTTTAAACATAGTTTTAAAATAAAATGTGTATATTGTAATTTTTATTACGGAAAACTTGAAACATGTACAAAGTAGAGAGAATAGTATGAATACCAATGTACCCATCATCCAGCTTAAACAGTTAGCAGTAATCTATTATTAATTTAAAATAAAATTAAGAATGTTTTATTTGGAGAATTTTAATAATATTTTCTTGTTTTCCTACAGGTGGTGCTTTGTAAATTTCATTCAGTGTTTCTGTCTCAGAAAGGTCAGGTCTATACCTGTGGTCATGGTCCTGGAGGACGTCTAGGTCATGGAGATGAACAGACATGCTTGGTAATTGATATATTTAGGTAACTTTAGTAAAATTTTGACAAACTGGAAGCTTACATTAACCAAAATTTTTTTTAGCCAAATATAAGGAGAAAATAATGTACCAATTACTAATAGATTTTTAAAAAATATATTTTTATTGATTTCAGAGAGAGAAATATCAATGATGAGAGAGAATCACTGATCAGCTGACTCCTGCACGTTCCCCATTGGAAATTGAGCCTGCAACCCAGGCACGTGCCCTGAACAGGAGTTGAATCTGTTTCATAGGTTGATGCTCAACCACTGAGCCACACCAGCCAGGCCCCAATTGGTAATAGATTTTTAACAATCAATGTTTTTTCTAGTATATCGTGTTCAAATTAGATACGATGCAAAATTGTTAAGCATCAAGGAAAAATTTTCTTTTTATAGCAAATATTAGGAAGGGACTACTGGTATATTTACTGTCAATTAAAGGGTACTTTAAAAAGGAGAGAGAGCCCTAGCCAGTTTGGCTCAGTGGATAGAGCGAAGGCCTGAGGACTGAAAGGCCCTAGGTTTGATTCTGGTCAAGGGCACATGCCTGGGTTTCAGGTTTGATCTCCAGGGTGTGCAGGGGACATGAAGGAGGCAACTGATCAGTTATTCTTATCATTAATGTTTCTGTCTCTCCCTTCTCTTAAGTCAATAAAAATTAATAAAATAAAATGCTATTATAATTTTGTGTTTTAGGTGAGGCAAATGAACTGAGAAGTTAAGAGATTTCAAATAGCTAGTAAATGTCTCATTGAAGAGGGATGCATTGTTTCCTGTATTTGTTATTTATTTTTTCAATATACCAATGAGTTCTTTGGCTGAAGAGGTCCCTTTATAACAAACATAGTACTTGGTGTATACTAAGGACTCAAAAATTATTTGTTGCATTAAATTATTAAAGTGTCTTACTAGGGATTTTGTGTTTTACTAATAAACCAGTATTTTGTTAAACTTATCTGTTACTTGCTGAATTGTAGAATTTATCATGATAGAGCAATGTATTAGTCATGTCATTTTAGACATAGTATTATCAGATTCTATTTGTATATCTATATAGATGGTTATTAAACTAAAGTTAATTTTATTTTGTAGGTCCCTAGACTTGTGGAAGGGCTGAATGGTCATAATTGTTCCCAAGTGGCAGCTGCTGAGGATCATACTATTGTATTAACTGAAGATGGATGTATTTATACATTTGGTCGTAATACTTTTCATCAATTAGGAATTATTCCTCCACCTCCCATTTGTAATGTACCCAGACAGGTAAACTTCTCTTTTTTTAAACAATAAGGTGGCTATTTGCTATGAAACCTGTATGGACCAAAGGATGGAAGGTATAAACAGAGCAACTTATTTATATTCAGGGATAGATAGTTTTCACAGGAGAAATTAAACATGGTACAAATTAACATTTGTTTGGAGTTCGAAAGAAAGCACTTGGAATATTAGGCACTAAACTGCTTTAAACTTCTAAGTATTCATAACCCAAGGGGGACCCAGATTTTTGGCATTTAAGACCTTATAAAAAAACAAACAAAAAACCCCAGCCCTGGCCTGTCTGTTCAGTGGTTAAAGCATCAGCCCACGCACTGAAAGTGTCCCTGTTTCCATTCCCAGTCCAGAGTACCTGGCCCCAGTCTGGGTTTGTGTGAGAGGCAACCAATTGATGTGTTTCTTACATCAGTGTGCCTCAGTTTCTTCCTCTTTCTCTCCCTCTCTCGCTCTTCCCTCTCCCCCCCCCCCCACTTACTCTGTCTAAAGATCAATGGAAAAAATATCCTCAGGTGAGGATTAACAACAAAAAATAATAGAAATACCAAGCTTATAAATACAAAATGGGCTATGCAAATGAGGCACCTAGAAGCCTAAGCATATTGGCTTCATGATAAATCTACCTCTGCACAGAAATCACACCTTGCAGGTGTGCTGGAATATAGATAAAAACACCACTGCTCTTTGTTCTGCTTTCCCCCTCCAATTTGTATAACCACCACCAGAAAGTACTCTTCCTTCAACTCAGGGACTTAGTACACAGAAGTGGGACTGATGCTCTAAATTAATGTTACTGGGATCATCACCATAATAAATGTATTTCAACTCTTAATATTATGTATTTCAAATATTAAATCTCTTCACTGTATTTAATCCTCTGGATTTAAAGTTATTAGATACACATTTGTAATAAGCTTTTAAATCCAATGATTTCCCATTTGGGATAACTATTGAATCAATAAGAATTACCCCAAAATAATTGGAGATAGTTTTCAATCTGTGATACTACTTTTTTTCTTCTTCTAATCCTCACCCAAGGATATATTTAGAAAGAGTAATTGGGAGAGGAAGAGAGAGAGGAAGAGAGGCAAGCAGTCATAGAAGCAAGAGAAACATGGATCTGTTGCCTCCTATACACACCCCATCCAGGGATTAAACCACAACCTAGTCCTCTGACCAGGAATTGAACATGCAACCCTTTGGTTCACTGGACAGCACTCCAAACCAACTGAACCACACGGCCGGCACATCCAATGTGTGGTACTTTTTTTAAAAGATTGATTTCCTCCCACTGGAATTTGTGGGTATTTAATCATTTTGTAAGACTTCTTTAGGAATGGTAGATACTTACTTCCCTTTTTATTCTCATTGTCAGAGCTCCAGGTTGATAGGACCATATCTGAATATTCTCAAGTGGGGGCAGTTTTGCTCCTCAGGAGCTATTTGACCATGTCTAGAACATTTTCAGTTACAGCTGGGGGCAGGAGTGGGAGTGGTGCTACTAGCTAGCATCTAGGGATGCCTTAAAGTCTAAGGATGTTGCTAGACCTACAATGCCTAAGTCAGTCTCTGGCAGCAAAGAATCATCTGGCCCAAAATATTATTAGTGCCATGGATGAGAGACCCTGGATATGTCAAATTTAAAAGCACGATATTTTCTAGTAAGGATTAATATGCCTGTTTTGCATATTGCTTTTTATATATTAAAACTGCTGACATAAAGTAGCTGCATCAAAATGTCTTGCATTCTGAGAAGAGTTGGGTCTTAGTGCTAACATCTATTAGTGACTGCCTTGAGCACTTGAGGGAGCACTGTAGCAAATATGTTATATATTTGCTATCTGTTCTACTGGTTCTTTGCAAAATTATATTAGTTAATAGATATATAGTAAACTGCAGTCTTATTTGTCGTTTGTAATAGATGCAGGCAAAATATCTGAAAGGAAGGACAATCATTGGAGTAGCAGCAGGCAGGTTTCATACAGTGCTATGGACTAAAGAAGCTGTTTACACTTTGGGACTAAATGGTGGACAACTGGGTAAGAAATCTTTGATGACAATATCTGAAAAGTAAATTGGATTCTTAAAATGGATATTTTGTGATTTGTATATCTGTGTAACTTTTTAGGTTATTTACTAGATCCCAATGGAGAGAAATGTGTAACTGCTCCTCGTCAAGTCTCTGCCCTTCATCATAAGGACATCACTCTGTCTTTGGTTGCTGCAAGTGATGGGGCCACAGTCTGTGTTACTACAAGGGGAGATATTTATTTACTTACAGACTATCAGTGCAAGAAGATGGCTTCCAAGTATGTGTATTTCTC
Organism: Lasiurus cinereus; assembly: GCA_011751065.1. Lineage (NCBI taxonomy): Eukaryota > Metazoa > Chordata > Mammalia > Chiroptera > Vespertilionidae > Lasiurus > Lasiurus cinereus. The sequence continues at coordinate 49,441,537 of JAAGEH010000018.1, forward strand.
TGAAAGAAACAATTCCTGGTTTGTTACACAATCATCATTGGTTCACGTGTAGTCTTTTTTATTTTGTGCACTTATTTATTTTAAAAAGATTTTAATCATATATCATGGACCCAGTCCAATTGTTTTATCTGACTGGTATATTTTTAATCTTTGTCTAGCCAGCTTATTATTTGAAAGCATGTTATAGTAGCATTCAGTAAACTAGCGGTTGGCCAATCAAAATGACAGTTACAGTGGAAAATCGTAACATGAAGGTTTTAAGTATGGATGGGTCCACCAATTTGAGTTTCCTGCGTAAGTCATAATGTGTCATCTATAATTTTATTTTGAATGATTTAAGAAATAAGTGCTTAAAAACAATTGTGAAGTAAGTTAAGTGCAGAATCCTATAATTTTCATTCTTTTATAGATTAATCCATATCTGATATAACAGCTTTTTCTTTCCTACTCATATTTATCATGTCATTCCTAAGTATTTAGCTTTTATAGAGAACATTCTTTCAGACTAATATGTTATTGGTGTACATAATATATCTTTATATTCTACTAGAAGCCCAGTGTATGAAAATTATGCTTTGGAGCAGGGAGTCCTTCAGCCTGGCCTGCCTCCTCTTAAGAGTCTGGAAGCCTCAGGGGTGGGAGGTGATCCGGTGATCAGGAGAAGGAGATGCTCTAATCACACCTCTGCTGCTGACACTGCTGGCAGTGTAAGCCTTGGCCGACCCTGGTTACCTGAGCCTCAGGTGGCCCTGGGTGTCTGGGCAGCTGACATCCAAGGTTTGCCTGCACCTTGGGCCAGCCCTAGGTGGCTGGGAAGCCGACATCTGAGGCTTGCCTGTGCCTTGGGCTGCCAGTTGGGACTGGGCAGCCTCCATCAGAGGCTTGCCTGTGCCTTGGGCTGGCCCTGGGTGGCTGGGGGCCTGGAAGAACTGGGGGACTCCAGAGCCATGCACCTGCTGCCCCAGAGGGGCTGAGGAGACTGGATGCTGCCATCTTGTGGCTGCAGGCACCGCCATCTTTGAGGGTGTGATGGTCAATTAGCACATTCCCTCATTGGCTGTGGGTGCTGCCATCTTTGTGAGGGCGTGACAGTCAATTAGCATACTCCGTCTTTATTAGATATAATAATAATAATAATAATAATAATAATAATAATAATAATAATAAATACAAGTAGAGGAATAGATCTTTGACCCTGGAAGAGTATGTATAGTTCAATTAGTGGAGACAGTAATGTGCAGGAATTCTAGAGAGTAGCCATCTAACTTAAAAAGTAATCAGGCATTGAAATTGAAATGCAAATTGAAATGTGCTTTTTGCTAATATAAATGAGATGGTAACTTCATACATATATACCATCTCTGAAGTTCACTCATGAGCAGAAAATGTCACTCATCAATTTATTACAACTTCTGTGTATAACAATTGAAAGGTTATCTATTATAGGTCATATTTGTTACAGAAACATGAAAATGTGAGCATACATGTTCCTTAAAACTGACTAGGGTTTTTGTCAGTATGATTTGTGGAATATTAGGTTTTTAGTTAACATTTATAAAACTTGCCCTGGTGACATTAAATTACATAAATATGTTATATCCAAATTTTCACTAAGAAAATTCTTTTGTTGCAGATTGTTACAACATAGTAATTTTGAAATGAAAAAAATTGTAAATGCAGACAGAATATCTTAGAGCGAGGATAATCATGGCAGTAACAGAAGGTTCACACAATAACTCATCCACTAACCATATATTTCATTATATCTGCACATATCCCATGTGCAGATATAATGAAATATATGGTTAGTGGATGAGTTATTAAATTAACAATATTGATAATTTTCATGGCAGCTGTATCTATTTAAGGTTGTCCATATTTGAAAGTAAGGATTTCTATTTTGTTTTGAGGTTTAAAATTTTTATTTTCTGATAAAATGCAAATACACTTAGGAACTGTTAGCCTTATCAGTTATTTAAGGTAGAATGAATGTGTGCATTAGCAAGCTGGGCTTTAGATGTTCAATGTGTATATCTGTATGGGAAGAGGCTTTTGGGAGAAAAGGATTGCCATAGGAAAAAAAAGCTGTTGTATAGGAGAAACTTACAGAAATATGAGAGGGACTAAAAATACCAAAAGCTAAATCATCTTTCCTCCCCTTTCACAATGATCACCCTAAGTTATTATTTGAGTAGTAATTTCTTTAAAATTGAGCATGTGTACTCTAGAGAACATAATGTAGACTTTTTTTTTTACCCAGACAGCTAAACTTGAAAAAGGTTCTTGTGTCTGGGGGGCGTCTAGAATACAAGGTTGATCCTGAACATTTGAAAGAAAATGAGAGTGAAAAAATTTGTATTCTTGCAATGGATGGAGCTGGAAGGGTGAGTATATATTTATGCAAAAGCATAGTAATCTTAATGTCAGTTGGTAACTGTGGAGGACCTGATAATGTGTAAATATATTTCCATGATAGTGATGACTTCTATTGACTTTGTTTTTCAATTTGTTTTGACATTCAGTACTAATTAGTATGGAGCTGGTATTTTAAAGAAAGTATGATGACATTTAATGTTGCATAGTACTGCTTTGTTAACTGTAGTTTAAAATATCATTTACTGTGCTTAAAATGGAAATAAGTAACAGATTTTGATGCGTTGTTTTATATGTACACAGTATTGATAAATGATACTGAATTACATAGATATGAGCTATGTTATGTAACTACTCTTTAAAAAAAGTTAAGCAGGCAATATTAAAAATTTGATGCATAATTGAAATTTTTTTCCAGATTCAGTTTTAAATAAATTATACATAATACATATGCAGATATTATAACTATCATATATAAAAGATAATATTTCTAGATCACTATATGAAGAATCTTATTTCTTTTCATTGAAGTAAATGCTATTGAATTTTAATTGTAGTTCCCTTTGCAAACCTACCAGTATATTTCTTTAATAAAACTGTTAATTAAAAAATATATATTATACATTAGTACAATGAAAAAATTTTACACCGACTAGAAAAACACAGATTGCGTTTTGCTTTTTGCTATAAAATAAATCATACAATTAGAATGTTTTTCTGATGTTTATAAAGTGCTGTGAAATTTGACATTTTAGAATTTGAAGAATTAAAATCATAAGGCTTCACCTACAGGTACACTACAGGCATAAACTTATTATAGTTGATCATTTTAATAGAGGGAACTATATTTAAAATTTAGATCTAATTTGTAGATTGAAGGGAAGGGAGGCATGGGATTACATAAAATCTTAAGTATTAAACTTTGACTTTGGGGTATATTTCACTTATATTAATATGATTTATACCTCTGGATATTTACTTGCTTAAAATTAGTCTTTAAAAACTAAACTGTGAAGGAATCAATATAGTCTTTTTGTGTGTGCATAACTTTTGAGTAATTTTGGCAGATACTATTTTGTGCTTTACTTTTCTTAGTTATGAGAGGATTGAACTTTTTAAAATCAGTACTGTTAAAATATTTCAAATGAAATCTTACTTGAAATGCTAATCTATGAAGCTGATAAAAGGGTAGCTGTTCTGGATAAAGCTGGGTTGGGAAGCCCAGCATCCCATCTCATTATTTTCAGTATCCTTGAGCAGCAACCCCTAAGCCATTTCTCAGGAATACTATGGTTTGCAGAACCACTTAGGAAGCCATTAAACCAAGCATATCAAACTCTATGATGATTATTTCTCTCTCTAAAGTTTTATGTTAGTAATATAATTTAGTTATATTTTTTATTTTCTTTTAGAATAAAGTTTGGATTTTCACAGGATGCTTTTCATTCTTCTTGTAAACAGATAGTACTACAGCACATCTGATACCTAAGTTTTACCTATAAGATTTTTGTGTTTGTTTTTTTTTAGTATTGTAGTAGTTCTATATGCCCCAAACAAGCAATACTGAAAATTACTTAAGAGGAATGTCTTTGAAGCATATTTAATACTTACTGTTTATTTGATGTACTTTTTCTGAAAGACACTTTTTAAAAACTATCTTGACCTTTTTAAAAAAAACAATCACATATGAGCATTTATTCCAGTATTACCGGCAGTATGGGAGAGCGGCAGGTCATCCACAAAAATCTTCTCTGCAGTCCTCCCATAAACCAGCTGTTTATATAGGGTAGGACAAAGATTACATGGGAAAGTAGGAGGCTGGAGTGGGAATGTCTCAGACATGACATTCCAATCAAAGTCTTGGTTAATATATCCACAATTGGAAACAGGTCTTACTGAAGTCATGCAAAGAAACGTATTGCCACTTGTTAAAAATTGCTAAATTTTGCCTCCAGTGACTTTAATGTATAAGTACTATTTTAGTTTTCTTTGCAAAATCAAAGTTGCCTCCCACTGCTATTTCTGAAGCCTGGGGAGGGTACTTCTGCATATCTGATCCTTCTAAGAGAAAGACTTGGTAAGTTTAGAAGATTTTATTTCCCATATTTTTTTCTTCTGAGCAGACTAACAATATGAAATCTAATGTATAAGAAGAGATCTAAAAAATAGAAACAAAAACCCCTACAGTAAATAAATGAGTACTCTCAAAAGGGTGGACTGGGACATTAGCTTTAGAATCTTATCTCACACTGACCAAGCGCAGCAAATAGGTTCTAGTGGCACAAATCCCAAACAGCAGAGACAGAGGATTCCCTATGTTCATAAAATGGTGAAGAGCAAACTAAGTCCCCCAAAGATAAGAAAGCAAGCAAAGAACATCAGTAACCAAGTTTCATTATAGACAGACAAGGACTTTCACTACCTAAGAGTTTCCAGCAGCTGATGCCTGCGGGAGCGCAGGAAAGGTCCCCAAGATTAAGAATTCTTAGCAGCTGCTGGGAAGTTCCTGCAATCCCTGCCACGGGTTTAGCCTGCTACAAGTAGCTGGAACCCCTAACAAAGTGGGATGTGCCCTTCTATCAACAAATTAAACCAAACAAAGAGACACAAAATAATTAACAGATACTCTCAATGTACATTATTTACAGATGTACACAAACCACAGGTAAGAGCTTCACACCATGCTCCTTGTCTGTTTAGCCATAGAAACCTCAGAATGCCCTGCATTTAAAACTGACTAAAGCAGAGCAATGTCTCTCGTCCCAGAGTGGATCAGACTAAGGGCTCAGAGACCAGGCAAGGACAGCTAGACGTCCCTTGCCACCCAGAGCCAATCGTACTCACCCAGATGAGAGGCAGTACTGGTAAAATACCTCCTGTAGCATACACAGTGCTGCCATACACAGTACATGCTTCCTTATAAGGAAGCCCAGATGAGAGGCAGCAAGTGCTTCTCATGCCATAAAAACACGCTTGATTCCTCCTACAAAAATGCTTGATTTAACATGGGTCCCAGGTGAGATGACAGGAATTGCCAAGGCTGCATCTAGAACTTAGAACAGGAAAATTGCTGGTAGCACTGCAAATAAAGAGTCCAGGCTTCAGCCCCAAGAACCCCCAGTCCAGGCAGCAAGTGGGATCCCCAGTACTCACCCAGAGAAATTCTCACTTATATTCCCATATGGTTGCAAGAATAGGTAACCAACCAGACATTCAGTGGGTCTGTGCTGACTGTCACTACTTGAGCCAGTTAAGCAGAGACAGGGTTGAATCATATATGAGCATTTATTTCAATACTCCACAAAAATCCCTCCAAAACCATCTTGACTTTTATGGTATTTAGGTTTTTCTGCAGAATGAATATTGAAATATGTTACTCATCTTTATTTTAGAAACATTACCTCTTGATTTCAGCTATAGTGCTTTATATTTCAACTAGGGGCTCGTGTACCAATTTGTGCATGGGTGAGGACCTGCTGGCTTGCCCCAATTGATGGGATGCAGAAGGTTGGCTGGCCGGCCCCACCCCTGATTGGGGTGGGAGGACTGATCAGGGGCAGGGCCGGCCACCAGCAGCTCTTAACCTCCTACCCCCTGGTTAAACTCCCGGTGGAACTCTCTGTCAAAGGGACAATTTGCATATTAACCTTTTATTATATAGGATGTAATTTGATTTATTTTAGGTGTTTTGCTGGAGATCAGTCAGCAGTTCTCTGAAGCAGTGTCGATGGGCTTATCCACGCCAAGTCTTCATTTCTGATATTGCTTTAAATAGGAATGAAATTTTATTTGTCACCCAGGATGGAGAAGGATTTAGAGGGAAATGGTTTGATGAAAAAAGAAAGAGTTCTGAAAAGAAAGGTCAGTTCATATATGTAAATGGCACATAAAGGTTCCCTTCAGGTAACCTTTAATTTCATAAGATTTACCCTTATGTCTCTTGATTTTGGTTGGTGTATGTGCAGGTAAGTCGAAGGAATTCGATTTATTTAAATTGGCATTTTCAACTTTTTATCTATCACAGCATATCCTGAGGTCATGGTATATTCTCATCAGTACAGTGGCTCACTGTTACTAATTGCTGACTTTACTTTAGGGCAAGGTAAGTGTAAAGTTAAAAAATAAACTAGCAGGCAAACAAAAAATAATTCCCCAGATGGTTATGAACCATCTTCCAAACTCCCCTTTTTTCCTTTCTCCCCAAATTGAGAATTTAGTATTGTATGCTTTTTGTTGTTTACACACACACACACACACACACACACACACACACACACAGGAGGCCCAGTGCACAGGTTGGGGGGCGTGGCCTGCTGGGATCAGCCTGCTGTGGGAGCAGCTGCTCATTCCAGTCAGCCAAGCAGCTGTGGACTCACCCTCTGAGTGGCTGCTCTCGCTTGGCTGACCCAGATGAGTGGCGCTCCCAGTGTGGGAGTGTACTGACCACCAGGGGGCAGCTCCTGCACTGAGAGTCTGCCCCCTGGTGGTCAGTGCACGTCATAGCGATTGGTCAACTCGTTCTGGCCATTCTGCCATTCATTTGCTGGGCTTTTATTATATAGGATAAAATTAAAGGTGTAAAAGTTATGTTACATGACTTTAGAGGAAAATCACAGGAAAAAGTTTTTATGTTCATTGAGAATTTTAAAAAGTATAGCTTTTTTAAACAGTTGCTGAATAATTGAAAACAAGCTTTTTTTTTCATTTCTTGATTAATATAAAGGATAGTTTTAAGATGCCACCAGTGGAAGTAGAAATTTTTTGTTATCTAGTTCATTTAAAAAAAAAATACATTTTTAGTGATTTCAGAGAAGGGAGAGTGAGAATGAGATAGAAACATCAATGAGAGAAACACATCAATTGGCTGCCTCTTTCATAATCCCCACTGGGGATTGAGCTCACAACCCAAGCATGTTCCCTGACCAGCAATCGAACCCAGGACCTCCTGGTCCATGGGATGATATTCAATTCACTGAGCCATTCCTGCAGGGCTGTATAGTTCATTCTTAATTATCTGATTATAAATTTATAAACTTGCAGATGAATTGCATTTTTTTTAACTAAGGTTAGTGACTTTTTCTTTCATCCATGATTAATAATCAGTTGATTTTTTTTCTCCTAGAAAAACTAGAATTTATTTGTCTCTTCACATCTCATTGTTCCCACTCTAGCCCAAGTCACATGGACTACTGAAAAATAATTTTATTTCCACTCTTGTTTCCTTTTATCTATTCTCAATAATTACTAGAGTGAGCTTTGAAGATCAGATCCTAATATGCCTGCATTTAAAAATTCTTTGTTTGTTCATTACCAATACATGGCCTATTAGTCCCCTGCCTGACCCTTGCAGTTTCTTCCTTTCACCCCAGTAGTGATTAGTCCCAGGACCTTTCCTAATTTTTTACATCTCAGCTTCATTTATACTTCATCAAAAATATTTTTTACTGATTCTTCAATCTAAACTAAGTTATCCGGTTTCACTTAAATATTCCCTTTGTATTTTCATCATGCAACTTATTTTTACTTGTTTTTATGTATTTATCTTTGTGATTAATTTTTTAAATGCTTGTCTCCTATTGACTATAAAATGGCAAGGACCATGTCTTTTCTATATCCTTAGCATTCAGCCTATTTCCTGGCACATAGTAGTTGTCTGTTGAATGACCAAATCACTTATTGTATGCTAAAATATATAAATTACATTTTTGATTATATAAACATGATTTTCAAAATCATAAAGCCACAAAAGAATGATTTTTGGATAATTGTTTTCATTTCCTTATAAATTAGTCAAGTCTTTTGACATTAAGGTACATTTACTATATGCTAGATATAAGGCCAGGTTTTAATTATACTAAAATATATAAGATGGGCCCTTGTTCTGAGACACTGAAATTTGTAGGGGCATAGTTTTGTCATTTTTGTCTTAATGTATATAAATATTTGCAGTCATGGAGACAAATATTAATACTTTTTTTGAGAATACAGAAATTAGAATAATTGTGTGTTGGGGGAATATTAGTAAATCCCTGGAACTGAAATAGAATGAGAATTCTATTAACCAGAATTCAGGTTTGACTTATAAATGTTGAAGTCCTTAAAATTGTGTCTGTCTTACATCATATTTAGTGGTCTAAAACTGAACTCAAACACCCACATCTACTTTTCAGTGTTTCAATATAAGTAAATGGTTATCTTTGACACCCTAAATTCCCTTATCCTCTGCATCTAATTATCACCAAGTTTTGTCATTTTTGTCTCAATATTTCTGAAATCTTTACACTTTTCTACAGTTTCATCTCTACATCCTCAATCTGTATCATTTATATATTCTGGATTAATCTCTTTTCTTTGGTTCCATATATTTTAAATATGCTGTATACTGTAGGCAGAATCATTTTTTCAATGTAAATTTTATACTTTTCTTTCATAGCTTTGATATGACTTGTAATGTTATCATTGTTTAATGTTTGTCTTTTCTCCTAGAAATATATCCAAGATGGTAAAGATATGCCTATCTTGTTGACTACTGTATCACTATGGGTAGACTAATGATCTCTGTATGATAGATAGTGTAGTCACCCTGATATTTGCTGAATAAGTGGAAGAAAGGGGGAGGAGGAAAGAAAGGAACAAATAAGCAATCAGTTATGTAGATGCCAAGTTTACATATTTGTAATGAAAACAGGAATTTTAAAATCCTGTTTAACACTAGATTTGCTTTTAGAAAGTTAACTTTGGTTGCAAGTGGAGGATTTTTATTGAAAGGAAGGAATTCATGAATAATTGAGAATTGTCCCCCAAAATTTCATGTATTATACAACCAACATATAGGGTGCACATTGTGTTAGAGAAAGAGGATGTAATTTTTCAAATGGACTGAATACATATGAAAGATATTTCTGTATTCTAATTGTTTTTCTATTTTTCCTAAATCATTTTAATAAAACCTTAATTAATTAGAATTTTTTTCCTTTTAGCAGAGATTTTATCAAACCTTCATAATTCCTCATCAGATGTGTCTTGTATCTCTGATACAAATAGTGTATATGAAAGAATTCGACTTGAGAAACTTACATTTGCCCACAGAGCGGTTAGCGTCAGCACAGATCCAAGTGGATGCAACTTTGCAATTCTTCAGTCAGATCCTAAAACAAGGTATACTTGTATATATTACATTTCACTTTTAGAAGGAACAATCACTGGAGTTTTTTGTTTGTTTGTTTTCCATAGCTCCTAGACCAAATTTAATTGAAGAGTTGTTGCCATGTCTTGTAGAGACTTTAGACATAGAATCATGCTACCAGGATAACTCACAGGTAGAATTTGTTACACTGGTCATTTATTTGAAAACTGATATTTATTGAAAATATTGAAGATGTGTATATATATGTGCTTATGTATATCCGAGAGGCCCTGTGCATGGATTCATGCACCTATGGGGTCCCTTGCCCTGGCCTGTGGGGTTCAGGCTGAAACTGGCTCTCTGATATCCCCTGAGGGGTCCCAGATTATGAGAGGTGCAGGCCAGGCCAAGGGACCCCAGCGGTGCATGATCGGAGCTGGGGAGGGACGGCGGGAGAGCTCTAAACACGGCTGGCCTGTGTTGCCCAGTCACAATTGGGGCCAGCCAGCAGGGGAGGGACCGCAGGAGATTAACTGGCTGGGGAGGGACTGCAGAAGGGCTGCAGGATGTGTCCAGCCTGTCTCACCCCTCCTGATCGGCTGGATCCCAGGAGCAAGCCAATCTACTGGTCAAAGCATCTGCCTCCTGGTAGTCAGTGTGTGCCATAGTGACTGGTTGAATGGTTGAACGAATGGTCAGACACTTAGCATATTAGGCTTTTATTATATAGAATAGGCATACAAATTTATTTATACCTTTAGTGCTTTGTGATGTACTTTAAGGTTCTAGATCCTGAAAAATATAAATATTTGTTTTGTAGTTTGCAACAATTTCTGACCCTTAAATATGATGAGAATTGATAAAACAAGTAGTGTAGAGTCACCTATAGGGTAGAGTAGTATGAATCTCTGTACAAATCTTTTAAGTCCGATTAGTAGAGAGATGACAGGTTAAGGTAAATATCAAGTATTGAAAAGGAAAAAAGTCCTAGAAGTAGGGTGACCATCCTGTTTTGTGCATGCCTATTCTGGATTTAACACTGGGAGACCCTTCTGTTTCAGGCAAACCAAAAGGGTTGGTCTCCCAAACTTGGAAGGATTAAAATGTATATTGGGAAGGTGTTATAGCATTCTTAAAGTACTAAAAGACACAGGGTTACAGACCAGTTGTGTCTGTGTGTGTGTTTTTTACTTCCTCGAGTTTCTGTCCTATTCTAGGATTTGAGACCCAAAATATTTACTCAATTCTTTCTATATTTTTCTTTACTTGTAAAATAAATGGACATGAAAGAAGAAGAGGTTGAGAACTGTATTCTTTTTGAATGTTTTTAGTTATTTTTATCATTTAAAAATTTTCTATGAAATAGTCATTTGAAATTTATATTTTAGTGCTTCTTTGTTGAAAGAGAAAAACACTGCTTTCAAAGGAAAACTTAATTCTTATCATTTTAGTTTAGGAGAAAAAGGAAAAAAAAATTAAAGGGTGATACAATATCCAAGACTGTGCAATATTCTTATATTTTAAGAAATGATAACTGTAACATTTTCTAAGTTTAGCAGATAAAAAAGAAATTGCACTTTAAATGGAGAATTTGCTAGGGATGCTTTAAAGATTTTTTATTGATTCAAGAGAGAGGAAGAGAGAGGGAGAGAGAGAAGCATCAATGATGAGAGAGAATATTGATCCACTGCCTCCTAGATGCCCCCATTCTTAGGATTGAGCTGGCAATCTGGGTATGTGCCAGACCAGGAATCAAACTGTGACCTCCTGGTTCATGGGTCGATGCTCAAGCACGGAGCCATACCAGTCGGGCTAGGGATGTTTTAAAAATTTTTTTCTTGAAAGTAAAAATGGTTTTTCTGTTTCATTTCTAGCCTTTATGAAATTCCAGCTGTGTCGTCTTCATCTTTTCTTGAAGAGCTGGGCAAACTGTTGAGGGAAGCGGATGAAATGGACAGCATCCATGATGTGACATTTCAAGTTGGCAATAGAATCTTCCCTGCTCATAGATATATTTTGGCATTGCGTTCCGACTTTTTTCAGAAATTGTTCCTTTCAGATGGTACTTCTTTAGACTTCGCAGATGTTTACCGGAAAGATGAAGATGCTGTAGGATGCCCTCTCTTTGTGGTAGAGAAGGTCCATCCTGACTTGTTTGAATACCTTTTACAGTTTATATACACAGATACTTGTGACTTTTTAACTCATGGCTTCAAACCAAGAATTATCTTAAACAAAAAAACAGAAGAATATCAGGGTACTCTGAATCCTCATTTGAATAAAATGAATGCCCATGAAGATAATCAGAAATCAGCATTTGAAGTTTATAAAAGTAATCAAACACATACAATTAGTGAAAAACAGAGAAGCAAACTCAAATCTTCCAAAAAAGTAAAAAGTGTTGGAGAAGATGATCCTGTAAGAATGTTGCAAAATGTTGCAAAGAAATTTGGTTTCAATAATTTGTGTAGTAGGTATGGTTCCTACTTAATATCTATTCTTGTATTTTATGTCCTCCTTTTAAAAATTACATTTTCCTTTGCTGTTCTTCTCTTTCTCCCTCCTTCCCCACTCCCTCTTTTGTGGGCAGGTACATGTTTGTTTGTTTTCTCCATTTTCTGCTAAAGCTACCTCTGGGATTCCCTGGATTAAAACATTCACATATGGGAAGACTGTTATTGGGTTTGAACTTTGAAGGTCTTAGGCTCTACAGCAGTGGTTCTCAACCTGTGGATCGCTACCCACAGGTTGAGAACCACTAGCAGGGTCACCTAAGACCATCGGAAAACACAGATATTTACATTATGATTCAAAACAGTAGCAAAATTACAGTTATGAAATAGCAACGAAAATAATTTTATGGTTGGGCGGGGGGGTCTCCACAACGTGAAGACCTATATTAAAGGGTCGAGTAATGAGAAAGGTTGAGAACCACTGCTCTATGGTGTTTGCATAATAGAGATCTAGAGTGGCAGGCAGTGTGGTTGCTGGAAAGAGTATTTTCTTAGGAGTTAGAAAGGCCTCTGTATGTCTCTTAGCTTTACTATAAAGCTGGGTCAGATTTCTTAGTTTTTTTGAATTTTAGTTTTTCAGTATACAAAATGGGAGGGATAACACTAACTTCATATTATTCATGTAGTTTTGTCATATAACACATGTAAAGATGCTGACAGTATTTGTCATATTACAGACCAGACTTTTTGGAATTCTCTATTTTTAATGTATTTATATTGCATATGGCAGTGTGACCTTAGTTGGGGGGTGGGAGCTGGGGAGGAGTGCATATTTTCTATTTAAAAACAATGAAAGGCTTTATACCATACCTTTGATTTTTTTAAAATTACTATTTTTTGGTCAGTAGTGATATTTTAATACATTCTTGAATTCTAAGTAAAATTGAAAGAGAATGTATGATTATTTCTTTACCACAGTGTGGGAGTTCTTTGAGATATTTTTCCAGGTGATACAAGTTATATAATTCCCATGTTCAGATTTGATTTGTTGAATTTTTGTTGCTTGTTTGTTTTGGATTTGTTGGATTTTTGTTGCTTGTTTGTTTTGGTAGGAAAATATATACACTGTTAATTTTTATGTCTTCTTGTTGATAGATTAGATGGAGTCAGATTTGAAAATGAAAAAATTAATGTTATTGCCAAGAAAACTGGTAACAAACCAAAGCTAAATCAGAAAAAATGGTAAGTTAGGAAATGAAAGTAAACTTTTTATCTCTAGGTTTTGGAACCTAAGAATGAAATAGAACTCTTCTTACATATGAAGCAAAATGTATAGGTAGATACACTTTTATTGTTAATATTCTTCATTTTTTGAAATAATGAAGAGTTATTAAAGTAAATGGATAAAACATTAACTCTTTAATAGATATTGGTACAATTCATTTTTTGGGTTACTTTCTAATTAAGAAAGGAATTTTTAATAATTTTTTTGCTTGTATTTTGCATTTTTTAATCAATAGGAAATGTTAACTCCAAAATCAAACTGATTATGCCTCTTCATCATTATGATGATTCCTTTGTGAATCTTTTCAGTGATGAATATATTGATAGTATATTATTAAATACTAGAGGCCCAGTGCATGAAATTTGTGCACAGGGTTGGGGGGTGTCCTTTAGCCCAACCTGCTCCCTCTCCAATCTGGGACCCCTTGAGGGATGTCTGACTGCCCGTTTAGGCCCAATCCTCTGTCACTCAGACATCCCTCTCACAATCCAGGACTGCTCATCTGCCTGCTTTCCTGATTGCCCCTAACTGCTTCTGCCTGCCAATCTGATCACCCCCTAACCACTCCCCTGCCAGCCTGATTAATGCCTAATAGCTCTCCTGCCAGCTTGTTTGCCCCTAACTGCCCTCCCCTGTGGGCCTGGTTACCCCCAACTGCCCTCCCCTACAGACTTGATCACTCCCAACTGCCCTCCCTTGCAGGCCTGGTCCCTGCCAACTGCCCTCCCCTACTGGCCATCTTGTCGTGACCAACTTGTGTTCACATGGGGTCAGGATCTTTTGACCACATGGTGGCAGACATCTTGTGTGTTGGAGTAGTGGTCAATCTGCATATTTCTCTCTTATTAGATGGGATAGAGGCCTGGTGCACAGGTGTGGGCCAGCTGGTTTGCCCTGAAGGGTGTCCTGGATTAGGGTGGGTGTTCCCTTGGAGTGTGGGGTGGCCTGGGCAAGTGGCCATTATGGTTTGCATGCCGGCCATACCCGCTAGCGACCCAAGTGGAGGCCCTGGTATCTGGGATTTATTTATCTTCTACAATTGGAACTTTGTAGCCTTGGAGCAGAGCCAAGCCTTCTGCTGCACAGCCATTGAAACTTTGTTGCCTTAAGTGGAGGCCTGGGCTGGCCAGGGTTTGTGGAAAGCTTGGCTTCCTCCATTGCCAGAGGCAACCCAAGCCTCCCTCCTGCTCTCTCTGTGGCCATAGCCATCTTGGTTGGGTTTATTTGCATACTCACTCTGATTGGCTGGTGGGTGTGGCTGCTGGGTGTAGTGGAGGTATGGTCAATTTACATTCTACTTTTTTATTAGATAGGATTTTGTTTTTAGGTATTTATTTATAGGTGAAGTTTTTAGAGAAAGAGAAACTGGAGATATCTGGATTATTCTTAGAATGGGTTGTACAAAATAAGTGAATTAAAGACCTTTGACTGTGCTGTAATTTGCCATTATATTATTGGCCAGTAATAATAAAGAAAAGTTAGAGGAAAGATTTTTGAATATGTATCTGAATTCATTTTCCTTTTTAAATATTTTTATTGTAAAATGGAAGGAGATGAAGTACTTCATTGTATACTCTCAAGTTGTTTATTCTCTGCTGCCTTTAATGAAAAGAAAGTTAAAAGCCAAGCCAAATTCTATAAAGAATTTTCTTATTTGCTAAACATGTAAAGAAATTGCTCTTGCTTTAATTAAACGTTTTTCTTGCAGTTCATTTGTGTATGATGTGACCATAAAATCAGTGGATGGAAAGGAATTTCCTTGTCATAAATGTGTTCTTTGTGCTAGACTTGGTAGGTACACCTTTTCTTAGTTGCTGATTTGTTTCAGTATTGTTTCACTATTCTTATTGATTTTTTTTTTCTTTCAGATTATTTTCATAGTATGCTGAATAGCTCATGGATAGAGGTAAGACTTAAGTATAAACCAACTAGGTTGGTTAACAAAACTTCTTTAAATTTTGGGGAGGTTATATATTAAAGAAAGTAACAATGGGAACCTGATATTTTAAATCAGTTTTTCTTTTGTACTAAACTTTATGTGTAAGCCTGTTAGAAAATAAGCAATACTTAGAAATGAAAATTAGTGCAAAAAAGCTATTTAAATAAAAATTCTCCATTATTTGGAAATTTAGAATGTATTTTTTTGTCTCAATTTTTTTAATCCTTTTTCATATTATAAGGCAGTTTAAAGTAAAACTACCTTATTTTAGCTTTGAGTTTTATAAATGTTATATTCTTTTGTATTTGATGTGATTCCTCTTCAAAATTTTTGTACCAGTCTCAATCAGCATATATCAGTATTTTGTAGTTTAAGTTAATTATTTTATTTTATTTTATTTAGGCTTCCAGTTGTGCAGCTCTAGAAATGCCAATACAGTCTGACATACTGAAAGTTATTTTGGACTACCTCTATACTGATGAAGCTGTGTTGATAAAAGGTATTAATAAGTGATAGGGTATTTTAAATCTTTAAGATATAATTGAATAATGGTAAAAACATGAATCTTAAATTCTACTCTTAATTGAAATAAGTCTTCGACACAGGGTTAATTTAGAATTAGCAATAGGGATGATTACTAACAGTAAAGACAATAGAAAAAGCAAGTTTTTCTTACCTATGTGAAAATGAACTGTAAAAATTGTATTTAATGGTTGCAATTGGATTTAAAGCTTCAAACACAACTACTTCTGTGATTGAGATGAATTGACAACAGGGGGTATAGTTTTGACCAATAGACTATAAAAATTCTGTCTTGCCTGCTTTTCCCTCTTGTTTAAAGTACAGATATGTCTTCAAGATCCTGATTTCAATTCCTTAGGCTAAATACCCAAAAGTAGTATTGCTGTATCATACGGTATTTCTATTTTTAATATTTTGAGCAACCTCCATATTGTTTGCCATAGTGGCTGCATCAATTTAATGGTCAACAGTGCACAAGTGATCCTTCCATATCCTCATCAATACTTTTTGTTATTTGATAGTAGCCATCCTAACATCTCATTGTGGTTTTGATTTGCATTTCCCTGATGATTATATCCTAGTGACATTGAGTACCTTTTCATATACCTCGATGGCCATATGTATGTCTTTGTATATTATCTGTTCAGGTCTTTTGCCCATTTTTTAACTGAGTTACTTGTTTTTTGCTCTTAAGTTATAGGAGTTCTTA
>JAAGEH010000018.1:49457953-49498359 GCA_011751065.1 Lasiurus cinereus
TTTAACTGAGTTACTTGTTTTTTGCTCTTAAGTTATAGGAGTTCTTATATATTTTGCATATTAACTCCTTTTCAGATATTTTCTTCCATTCCAAAGATTCTTTTCATCTTGTTGGTTCCTTTTTTTCCCTTGCTCTACAGAAGCTTTTTAGTTTCATGTAATCCCACTTGTTTCTTTTTGCTTTTATAGTATGTGGTTTTGGTGTCATGTCTGAAAATTTTTGCCAAGATCAATGTTTAGGTTTCCCGCCTCCCCCCATGTTTTCTCCTAGGAGATTTATGGTTTAAGGTCTCAACTTAAAATCTTTAATTCATTTTGAGTTGATTTTTGTGTATGGGTTCACTTTCATTCTCTTGCCTGTAACCATTTAATTTTCCTAATACTCTATTGAAGAGACTGTCCTTTCTTCATTTTGTATTCTTGACACCTTTTTCAAAAATTATTTGACTGTATATATGAAGGTTTATTTCTGGGCTCTCTAATTCTGTTTCAACTGGTCTATGTGTCTGTGTTTATACTAATACATTACCATTTTGATTACTATAGCTTTGTAATAGAGTTTAACATTGGAAGTGCCATGCCTCCAGTTTTGTTTTTTTGTTTTTTTTTCTTTAAGATTGCTTTGGATATTCAGGGTTTTTTGTGATTCCATATGAATTTGAGGATTGCTTTTTAATTAATAATATTATTATTGAAATAATTCTTTATTGTTGAAAGTATTACACATGTCCCCATTTATCCCCCCATTTTACCCCTTCTAGCCCACATCTGTCCCTCGCCCCAGGCCTTCAGCACCCTATTGTCTGTGTCCATGCATACAAGGTATTCGGTTGATTAACTCCCACCTACCCACCCTCCACTGCCTTCCCTCTGAGATTCCTCACTCTGTTCCATGCTTCCATGGCTCTGGATCCACTCTGTCAACAGTATATTTTGTTACTTAGATTCCACATGTGAGTATGATCATGGGATACTTGTCTTTCTCTGACTGATTTATTTCACTTAGCATGATACTCTCCAGTCCCTCCACGCTGCTTTTTATTTTTTATTTCTGAAAAATGCCATTGGAATTTTGATGGGTTTTATTGAATCTGTAGATTGCTTTGGGTAGAATGGACATTTTAACAATATCAGTTTTCCAGTCCACAAACATAGTATATCTTTCCATTTATTTGTGTCTTTTTCTATATCTTTCCTTAGTGTTTTGAATTTTCTAGCATACAGATCATTCATCTTCTTGGTTAAATTTATTCCTGTATTTTATATTGATGTAATTGTAAATGGGACTTTTTTCTTTATTACTTTTAAGGATAATTCATTAGGCATAGAAAAGCAATTGATTTTTTTTTTTATGTTGGTTTTGTATCCTTCAACTTGACTGAATTTGTTTATTACTTTTCATAGCTTTTTAGTGGAATCTTTAGTGTTTCCATATATAGAATCTTAAAATCTTCAAATAGAGACAGTTCAATTTTTCCTTTCCAATTTGGATGTCATTTATTTTTCTTGTCTGATTCCTCTGACCAGGACTTCTAGTACTGTGGTGAATAGATCTTCCTGATTTTAGGGTGATTAGCTTTAATATTTTTACTGTTGAGTATTATGTTAGCTATGGGCTTGTCATATTATAGCCTTTATTGTGCTATGGTACATTCCTTTTACATATAACTAATTTTGTAGAGAGTTTTGATCATGAATGGATATTGAATTTTTCCATGTGCAATTTCTGCATCTATTGAGATGATCACATGGTTTTTATCCTTTATTTGGTTAATGTACTGTATCATATTTATTGATTTGTTATATTGAACCTTCTTTGCATTTCAGATATAAATCCCACTTGTTCATGGTGTGTAATACTTTTAATACTGAATTTGAATTACTAATGTTTTATTAAGAATTTCTGCTTGTATATTAGGGATATTATTCTTTTTTTGTAGTATCATGCATGCCTTTGGTATCAGGATAATGCTGACTTCAGAAAATGACTTTGGAAGTGTTTCTTTTCATATTTTGGACAAGTTTGAGAAGGGCCAGTGTTAATTTTTCTTTTAAATGTTTGGTGAAATTCACTTGTGGAGCCATCTAATCTCTTTGGGGAAAGTTTTGATTACTGATTCACTCTTTTTACTCTGTAATTGGTCTGTTCAGATCTTCATGATTCAGGCATGGTATATTGTACACTTGTAATTCATTCATTTATACTAGATTGTCAATTCATTAGCATTTAATTGTTTGTAATAAGTAGTCACTTATGATCCTATGTATTTCTGTGGTATCATTTGTAATTTCTCTTCTTTCATTTATGATTTTTTAAAATATATTTTATTGATTTTTTACAGAGAGGGAGGGAGAGGGATAGAAAGTTAGAAACATGGATCAGCTGCCTCCTGCACGCCCCCCACTGGGGATGTGCCCGAAACCAAGGTACATGCCCTTAAATGGACTTGAACTTGGGACCCTTCAGTCTCCAGACCGACGCTCTATCCACTGAGCCAAACTGATCTTGGCTCATTTATAATTTTATTGGAGTCCTCTCTTTTTTTTTTCTTAATCTACTTAAATGTTTGTTAATTTTATTTATCTTTTCAAACAACCATCTCTTAAATTTGGTGTTTATTTTTCAGTGTTGATTTCATTGATTTCTGCTGTAATTTTTATTATTTCCTTTTTTCTAACTATGGGCTTCAATTATTTTTTTGTTCTTCGTTGTGCAAAATACTTAAGGTTATTCCTTTGAATTCTTTTTTGTTAAGACATTTATCAGTACAAACTTTGTTAGAACTTTTTTTTGCTTCATACCATCAGTTCTTGTATGTTGTGTTTCCATTTTCATATGTCTCAAAAGATATTTTTGGCTTTCTCTTAGATTTTTGACTCACTGGTTGTTTAGGACTGTGTTGATTAATTTCCACATGTGAATATTCCAAATTTTCTCCTATTATTCTATTTTTTTACTTTTTTATTAGAAGAAGATACATGGTATGATTTCATCTTTTTAAATTGATGAAACTTGTGGTGACCTAACATATGTTCTCTTCTATAGAATGTTTTGTGTGCACTTGAGAGAAATATGTATTTGCTTCATTTGGATGGAATACTCTGTATTTGTCTGTTAGAGCCATTTGATCTATAGTGTTGATCAGGTCTGCTATTTCTGTACTGATTTTCTCAATTGGAAGATCTACCCATATTTTGAATATGAAACCCTCCTTTATTTTTATACTAAAGGCCTGGTGCACAAAATTCGTGCATGGGAGGGGGTGTGTATCCCTCAGCCCACCCTGCAACCTCTCCAATCTGGGACCCCTCAAGGGATGTCTGACTGCCCGATTAGGCCCGATCCTTGTAGGACTGCTGGCTCCCAACTGCTTGTCTTCCTGATTGCCTCTAACCGCTTCTGCCTGCCAGCCTGATCACCCCCTAACCACTCCCCTGATAGCTTGATTGATGCCTAACTGCCCTCCCCTGCAGGCCTGGGTCTTCCCCAACTGCTTTTCTCTGCAGGCCCGGTTGCCCCTATCTTCCCTCCCCTGCTGGCCTGATTGCCCATAACTGCCCTTCCTTGCAGACCTGGTCCCTCCCAACAGCCCTCCCCTGCTGGCCATCTTGTGGCAGCCATCTTGTGTCCACATGGGGGCAGCCATCTTTGACCATATGGGGGCAGCCATCTTGTGTGTTGGAGTGATGGTCAATTTGCATATCACTTTTCTTAGGATGTTGATATCTATTTTTGAAAATTTTTTTTATTGATTTTAGAGAGGAAGGGAGAGGGAAAGAGAGATAGAAACATCAACAATGAGGGAGAATCATTGATTGACTACCTCCTGCACGCCCCATACTGGGACTGAGTCCACAACCCAGGCATGTGCCCTTGACTGGAATCAAACCTGGACCCTTCAGTCTGTAGGCTGAGGCTCTATCCACTGAGCCAAACCAGCTATGGCTATTGATATCTGTTTTTGCCTTTCATTCTGTTAATAGTTCCATTATATATTTAGGTTCAATGTTGTTTGCATATATCTTTATAATTGATACAGCCTATTGATGTATTGACCCCTTTATCATTGTGTAATAACCTATTTTATTTAACCGTAATTACTTCTTTAGAGGCTCCATCTCCAAATATAGCTATACTATATTTAAATTAGAGCTTTTACATGTGAATTTCTAGGGGGCACAAACATTCAGTCATAATACTTCTTTTTCTAACTATTCAAGTGTTTTTCTAATTTTATGTTTTTTATTTGCTCCATTCTTTATCATTGTCTCAGATTCAGTGTGAAACAATTACTGATGATTGTTTTTAATAAATGCCCCTAAGGAAGAGGCTATTTACATTGGGCAAGCTTCGAGTAGGTCCAATAAAGACAAGCCCTGCTAGTGGGTGAGGTTTCCAGGGAATAGGCAGACTGTCAAATAATGACTTTTAGAAAATAATAATGTTGTTTCACAATACTTATCTCCTCCAGTGGCTATAGTTGTTCATTTCCACTGTAATTGCATGATTGTTGGTTTTAAGACTACTGTGAAAGAGGAGAGAGGAGGATATAAGGAGGAAAACCTATAATGTCCTAAAGCTCACTTGGTCTTACCAAGATTTAGCTAAATTTCTTTGAGGCATCATTCCCCAGATCATTACAAGTATTTGGTTAATTTTTAGAATTCTGAAAAAGTTGTTTTGACATTTTTTTGCAGTATTTTCATTGCCTTTGTTGGAGGAGAGAAATTTTGAAAATAGTCCTTAGTTTGCCATTTCCAATGACTCCATCTCTCCATTTTTTTCTTCTTAACCATTTCTTCTCCTTTCTTCCTTTGGTGTTTTTTTTTTTTTTTTTCTATTTATGTTGTTATTCTGGCAGTGGCTCAGGGGCATTGCTTATGGCCATTTGTGCACTGGACCAATAAGGTTATTTTAAATTAAGGAATTCCTATAGTTAAAAAAAAAAGTACTCTTAGATAACCATGGGAATTTTCATTGTTGTTTGTTTTTAATTATATCTTTATTGATTTCAGAGAAGGAAGAGGGAGAGAGATATAGAAACATCAGTGATGAGACCCATCAGTCGGCTGCCTCCTGCACGCCCCATACTGGGAATTGAGCCCACAACCTGGACATGTGGCCTTGACTAAGAGACTAAGAATTGAACTTGGGGCCCCGCAATCTACAGGCCGACACACTATCTACTGAGTCAAATCAGCTAGGGTACCAGATTTGTTTTAAATAAGGAAGTCTAAGAGCATTATTTATCCCTAGTCCTCTTCTTTCCCTCATATATACACACAGATGTATATTTATATGTTAACACATACCTATATTAAACTTGAGGTTGAGATTGGACTTTGCCTCCTATTTATTAACTTGAGAATGTTTGTTTAACAACATGGGAGATTTTAAATAAATCAGGCATTGTTGTAGCCCTCTCCACTAAAAAGATCAACTCAGGTTGCTCATTTTGTGGACTTAGCATGAACCAGAGCATTTTGTTGTGTTTCTTTCTAGGTAGAAATATTTTCATATTATTACTATTTGTCATAGTTACAATTCCAACATTTAGAAAATAATAGTATAATTCTCTTTCACTGTCTTAATTACTTGTTTTTCCTAGGTGTTACATTTGTAAAGCAATGAAGAGTAATGCTTGTTTCCCTTTTTCTTTTTCTTTTAGAATCTCAAAATGTGGATTTTATTTGTAGTGTTCTTGTAGTGGCTGATCAGCTTCTCATAACTCGATTGAAAGAGATTTGTGAAGTAGCATTAACTGAAAACCGTGAGTATTTTTGAATTAAGATATTAGTATGTTTTCAGGTTGGTCTAGGATTGTTGTATTTAATTGATTTTTGATGCCTTTTATGGTAAAATGTGCCAATATCTTTTGTATCATGAAAAATGTGAAAACATTTATATTATTTCATGTCATCATTTGTAAACATATCTATTTCAGAGATGTTAGTATGTGAAAATATGTACATTATAATTGAAATATATTCTTTTTTTAAATGTCACAAAAACCCTATCTAATAAAAGAGCAATATGCAAATTGACCATCACCCCAAGACACAAGATGGCTACCACAAGATGGCTGGCAGGGGTGGGCAGTTGGGGGAGATCACGTCTGGAGGGGAGGGCTGTTGTGGGCGATCAGGCCAGCAGGGAGGGCAGTTATGGGTGACTGGTCCAGCAGAGGAGGCAGTTTGGGGGAGAACAGGCCTACAGGGAAGGGCAGTTGGGGGGGCAGGCCCTCCAGGAGAGGACAGTTAGGGGTGACCAGGCCAGCAGGGGAGTGCAGTTGGGGGCACCAGACCTTCAGGGGAGTACAGTTGGGAGGAACCCAGGCCTTTAGGGGAGGGCAGTTGGGGAGACACAGGCCTACAGGGGAGGGTAGTTATGGGGGGACCAGGCCAGCAGGGGAGGACAATTAGGGGTGACCAGACTGGCAGGGGAGGGCAGTTAGGGGCAAACAGGCTGGCAGGAGAGCAGTTAGGCATCAATCAGGCTGGCAGTGGAGTGCTTAGGGGGTGATTAGGTTGGCAGGCAGAAGCGGTTAGGGGCAATCAGGCAGAGGCAGGTGAGCGGTTTGGAGCCAGCAGTCCTGGATTGTGAAGAGGGATCAGATCTAAACAGATGGTCAGACATCTGTCACCAGATTGGAGAGGGTGCAGGCTGGGCTATGGGACAACCCTCTCCTCCCTCCTCCCTGTGCACAAATTTTATGCACTGGGCCTTCAGTTTGAACAATAAAGATGTGATACTTATTTTGGAATTTCAAGGGTGAATTTGGAAACAGAAGCTTTTCCTGGTGTTGACTGTAGGTCTATGTTTACCCACTTCCTACTATTTGATGCGGGTCTTTGGCCCCTTGAGTGTGGCTTTAACACAAAATACCACTACCTGGTCGAGTCTATTTTGAAGAAGTGGCATTAGAAGAAGTTTAAAAAATTTGGCTCTCAAAAGAAATTTCAGTTGTTGTACTGTTGATATTTGGCTCTGCTGAGTAATGAGTTTGCCAAACACTGCCTTAGCCGGATATAAAAGTTTTGTGACTTTCTAATCTAATCTTTGTTCTTCTTCATTGCCACTTGAGGAAGTGTGAAGTGATTTCCTGTCAAGTTTTTTTTAATTTGTAAAAGCTAGTAGTTTGTCTTAGCTTTAGTGTCTTATTTATATTTTTCTTGAACTTTATGGAGTATCTTCTCCTGGGTTATCAGAAAGAGAACAATAGTTGTGATCTTTTAAGCCAGAAAGGAAAATATATATAAAATAAAGGATGCAACAGGTATAAAATATTCATATAGAAGGCATTTTTAGTTGTTCAATTCACTTTCCTGGTATTCCTTGGATATTTTTTTCTTGGCTGCACAGTTGCCTTGATTAATGAATTCCTCGATCTTCCTAGAACCTAGCAAGAGAATGGTTTGCTCTTCATTTACTAGGCAATCCTTAGTCCCAACTGAACAATTCCAAATTTTCTATATGACCCATTTTAATTTCTTTGAAATGGGAGACTCTGGATTCATTATTCATTAGTTGAAACTATGTTAGTCTGAAGTGAGACAGAAATGATGATTGCTTGCTTGCAGTTATAACTTTTGATAGAATTACAAGGGAGAAAAAAAAATGGTGGAAGCTTGCATAGAAGATAGTTTTTTCTCTGAGACTCAGAATAAATAAGAAGAATGGAGAGGTTTGAGAAGTCAAAGTTACATGCTAATATATATTAAGTATGTTTAGCTAGAAGACTGTCCCAGAATATCCCACTTCATATATAAAGTATATATTTTGTTACTGGCATTTTAACAAAATATAGAATCTTTTGTAAGGAATGCCAGGTTCTGGACTGGCCTGAACAATATCGTAAGATATAAATATAATTATATTCCAAAATATATAGCGTGTGTATGTGTTTATATATGCAAATATACCCACATAAAGATAGATTACTTAACATATTTTATAGATATTAAATATATTTCATAAGTTTCCATTATTCTTAAGAATAGCTTTAGTTTTATAGAAGAAAGAATGACTTCTGTGTTACATAAATGAAAAGGAAAGCTGGTTATCAATTAAAGTAAAAATATTCTGAAAATATTAGGTGGAAGATTATTCTTATGTGTTTGCTTTTAGGTGACTATAATGCACCTTCTGTATTTTCTCTGCTTAAATTTTTAAAAAAATATATATTTTATTAATTTTTTACAGAGAGGAAGGAGAGGGATAGAGAGTTAGAAACATCCATGAGAGAGAGATATCGATCGGCCGCCTCCTGCACGCCCCCTACTGGGGATGTGCCCGCAATCAAGATACATGCCCATGACCAGAATGAGCCAAACTGGTTTCGGCTGCTTAAAATTTTTTTATGTGTGCTTATTTTTTCTCAGAACCAATCATTTAAAATTACTTTGGCATATTTGAAAGAGAATAATAGCTCTGAACTTATGAATATATGAGTTCTTCCCAATTGGTGTGGCTCAGTGGGTGAGCATTGACTTATGAATTAGGAGGTAATGGTTTGGTTCCCACTCAGGGCACATGTCTGAGTTGTGGGCTCCATCTCCAGTACTGGGTGTGCAGGAGGCAGCCCATCAGTGATTCTCTCATCATTGATGTTTCTTTCTCTTCCTCTTCTTTACTCTCTGAAATCAATAAAAATATATTTCAAGAAAAGTGACCTCTATATTTGTCTCTGTATAAGTTATTTTTCTCAAGAAACAATTTTCCTTGTTCTAAATGTTCAAACCTGACAACTTTAGAAAAGTATTTATTTTATGTAGTAACATGCCTTTTATCTCATTTTGCATGTATTTTCTTCCTTTGTAGTTACCCTCAAGAATGCTGCTATGCTACTAGAATTTGCAGCAATGTATAATGCTGAGCAATTGAAACTGTCTTGTTTACAGTTTATAGGACTGAATATGGCAGCTTTACTTGAAGCAAGGTAGGTTGGGTATATACATTATATGATCATTGCAAAAGCAATTAGAAATAATAGCAGTTATATTAGTAATTTAAAAGTGAATAATGACAAACAACGGGGGGTGAGGGCATGAGGAAAGGTAATGGGGGAATAAGGACACATATGTAACATTTTAAAGAAATTTTAAAAAAGTGAACAATGATAAACTTTAGTTTTGTAGAAAAAATGAAATGTAAGCAGTTTAATCATTCCATGAACATTTGAGTACCTACTATATGCTAGCCATTGATAAGATACAACAATGAATACAATAGACAAAATCCTCAGTAGAGCTTACATTCTGGTTGCAAAGTTGTGAAACAATATTATCACAAGTATATTTTTTTGTATGTATGCATCTCTCTGCTTGTTTAGGTTGGTTTGTAACTATGTAATTGTAACCTTGGCTTTTGGACACTATATGTAAGCATGCATAAAATTTGTTACTGGTTGATTTCTATTTTATGTATGTAGTTATTTTCTTTAAGACATTTCCTGTTCAACTTAGGCTGTAAGGGATGGTATGAAAATTTTATTTTTTCTAGTTTGTTGCAGGCTGGTAGGTGTGTGGAAGTCTTTATGTAGAAATCAATGAGTAATGAAATGCTTATTATGAAAAATTCATTTTACATAAAAAGTCAGCTAAATATATATATATGTATATATATATATATATATACATATATATATATATATATACATACATACACACACACCCTGTTTTATAAGTTAATATTTGATATTATGAGGATTGCCTGGATGAAAATTATTTGATGTTCATGATTTGGGAATCATAGACATTTTAGAATTAGAGGGATCTTGGTAATATCATGCTGTTTTCAATTGTTTTAGCAGTGGATTTTTTTTAATGAAATAAATTTACATATTTCTTTTTAATAAAGTCAAAATTTTATTACATTTATTCATTATAAAGTTGGTGAGAAAAATGTATTTGGTGAACACAAATTTAAGTTTAGAGATCTTGGTGTCAGTTTGCATTTTTAAAGCTTTGGTATCTAATGTATTTTGTGTTACTCATAATAATAACTAATACTGCCATAGTAATTATTAATAGTAATAATGACAATAAAAGTATTAATGATAACAAATACTACTGTGCCAGGTAGCATTCTAAAGATATTACTTAGATAGATTTAATTTCATGGAAACTTTATGAATTAGATTCTGGTTTTATTATTTTTTTAATTGATTTTTAGAGAAAGAGCAAGATTAAGGGAGAGAGAGATAGAAACATCAATGATGAGACAGAACCACTGATCAGCTGCCTCCTGCCTGCTCCCTACTGGGGATTGAGCCTGCAACCCATGTATGCGCCCTCAACTAAATTGAAACAGGGACCTCTTTGTTCATGAGTCGACTCTCAACCACTGAGTCACACAGGCCAAGCAGATTCTGTTTATATCTTCATATTAAAGCTGAGAAAACCAAGAAAACTTTTTTGGTAAAGAATCAAGAAAATTTTGACCTACATAATTTATTATAAATCATAACAGTCTTTGATAACTTTTTTTTTAATTTTTAAAAATATATTTTATTGCTTTTTTACAGAGAGAAAGGGAGAGGGATAGAGTTAGAAACATTGACAAGAGAGAAACATCGACCAGCTGCCTCCTCCATATCCCCACTGGGGTTTTGCCCGCAACCAATGTACATGCCCTTGACTGGAATCGAACCCAGGACCCTTCAGTCTACAGGTTGACACTGTCCACTGAGCCAAACTGGTTAGGGCAGTAACTAACCCTTTAAAGTCAGTATAATCTTTAATGAAACTAATTCCAAAACTGATAGAAATAAGTGTTCTATTAACAGATTTTTAATAATTGCCTCTTAGGGTTCAGTTTAGAGGAAATAATATTTTGGCAGTTTAATGTCTTATTTTGTAAACAATGCTTTTCTAGAACAAGTTAATGTTATGCAATATTAGACAATGTCATTTGAAAATTTATTTTGAATTTTAGTGTGAGAAACAGACTAGAATTGCAGAAGAATAAAGCTAATAATTTATTTGCTGACATTACATAAGTAATTCTAATCACAGCAATTATTAACCAAATTAAGCCCATTCAGTTGGTCAGATAGGCAGCAACCAAAATGTAGAATAAGCACCAAACCTTTCTAAAATATCTTGGAAAATGATGAATCAGACTACTGTTACTCAGTTATTATGTTGTGACTAGTATCAACTGAACTATTAATATTAAGGATGGCACAAGTGTCTGTCTGTACTGGTGTAATTTTACGTGAGTAGCCATATATGACTTGCATTAAAACAAAGATTTGTACAGATTTGAACATTACTAATCAAATATGTGTTTGCTTGAAAAAGTGGAAATAAATATGCACAGAAAAAGAAGAGCACACCAATGAGGACATAGCATCACAAGTTAATTATCTTTAAAATATTAAAAGTGGTATGGTACACATTTGAATATGCACTTTGTTTTGGATTAGTTGTAAAAATAGTTTAAAATATATTTCAAAATGTAAATTGATTTAAATTTTCACTGGTGCCTTAAAGTACATCTTTGGGATCTGAGAGTTCCTTAATACTATTGATGTACTCTGAATGTCATTTTACACAGGAAGATACTGAAGCCCAGAAAGATAATAGAATTAGTTTCTCAAGGTCATGAAGTTAGTTGTAGTGATAATGCTAGATAAAATTTAGGTATTCTGATAGTTAGGCAATTGTTCTATCAATATAAGCACTCCTTCTATAGTTAACGATTATAATTTGTGGAAAATGCAAGTTGAAAAATGAATATGTACTTGCTATTTCATTACAATCGAAAATATTTTTCTATCATTTATGAGTTGTTTGAGTTTTATATAAGATATTTGTCTAGTGTGTTCATGTTTATTGAAATATATAACTATGCATGCTTCCTAAAAGAATATGTAGCAGCTAGATATTAATGTTTTAAAAATAACTTA
Source organism: Lasiurus cinereus (assembly GCA_011751065.1). Classification (NCBI taxonomy): domain Eukaryota; kingdom Metazoa; phylum Chordata; class Mammalia; order Chiroptera; family Vespertilionidae; genus Lasiurus; species Lasiurus cinereus. The sequence continues at coordinate 49,469,866 of JAAGEH010000018.1, forward strand.
TTTATTCAGCAATATAAATTATCTCTACATATTTGAAAACCTTGACAGGTATTAAGTATTAAGATAAAATTTTGTATCTTACTTGTTAGGTCTCTTGATGTTTTAAGTGTTGGTGTTTTGAAGGATCTTTCTGCATTTTATCGAAAAATGGTAAGGTTTATGTTTTTTTGATATTATCATCTAAAGCATTATATTAGGTCAGACATCTCAATGGAATAATTTCCTAATGAATTCTAATATTTTAGGGTCTTTTAGAAAATAGGACCTAGTATTTCCTTTTATATACATACATTTTTTAAAATCTTTATTTTTTTAAAAATATATTTTATTGATTTTTTTAATAGAGAGTTAGAAACATCGATGAGAGAGAGACATTGATCAGCTGCCTCCTGCACACCCCCTACTGGGGATGTGCCCGCAACCAAGGTACATGCCCTTGACTGGAATCGAACCTGGGACTTTTCAGTCCGCAGGCTGACGCTCTATCCACTGAGCCAAACCAGCTAGGGCACCACCTCTTTTCCCCAATTGATCTCTTCTAGTATTTTTTTATAGGTTCCATAGATAAATAGGATAATTGAAATTGAAGATATTTAATGATAAGATTAGTATATTTTAATTTCTTCAAAAATGAAAGTTATTGAAAGCTTCAGGGACTTTCATTATTACTTACCAAAGGTCAGGACAATGCAAAATCATGTATTTACATGATTCCTATAACAAATAAGATTAATTTGCATTAAAAAAAAAGATTTTTATCGATTTCAGAGAGGAAGGGTGAGAGAGAGAAACATCAATGATGAGAAAGAACCATTGATCAGCTGCCTCTCTCATACCCCCTCCTGGGGATTGAGCCTGCAACCCGGGCATGTGCCCTTGATTGGGAATTGAATCTGGGATAATTCAGGGCTAGTTTGTATTTTTAATAAATGGGTGCTTTTCTGTGAAGATTTTTTTTTTCCCATTCCTTAATGGAATAATCTTTTACTTAATCCCTTGATTTAAATTTAGAAAGCCATTAGCCATTCTAGACTTTTTCTAGTTAATCTTACTATATATTAAAATAATTGGTATATCAATTTTTAAAGATATCTGTGTAAATTTTGTATTTAAAAGGTGAAATTTTTTTTCTGTAGATTCCAGCAATGGATAAAAGAGTCATTACACCATATCAGGATGGACCAGATATTAGCTACTTAGAACTAGAAGATGGAGATAATTTTTTGAAAGAAGAAATAAATATGGAACAAAATAATCCGTAAGCTTTGTTTCCTTTTCTTTTTCTTCTCCCCGCCTCCTTCCTCATTCCAGATCTTGGATAGTTTCATATTGACATTGAAAGAAAAACATTGAGTAACCTGACATAAGATATGCATTTATGCTCATTCTAGCCTTAGTGTAATACAAAGTAAATGAATACTTTATATTTGCAGATATAACAAAATTACCTGTAAATATGAAAGGAATGTAGCCTTCAGATTAAACTACCTTCTCAAGCATTTATCTTAACTAGCTTCCCAAGCCCTGCTGAGGTTAAAGAAACAAAAAGCATTAGGCACTAAAGCCCAGAGAGCAGGATAGAGGAAGACAGCAGTCAAGAGATGATGACAGCTTTGGAAGTTGGAAAGAGGTTGCCTAGCAGAAATGACAGAACAGAAAAAAACTAAAACATAATTCTGGAAAGAAATAAGAATTAGAGGTAGATACCAGGTTTATGAAGATGGGAAAGATAAAAGATCAGGGCAAGTAGTTGGATTTGGAAGAGCATTGATTTCTTTCTGAACCCCATTCAACTAAGTGATTGCCCCTCCCCCACGTTGATATGAAGACTAGATTTATAGAGAAACTAACTGGTTCAAAAGATATGGCCTACAATGTCTTAACATTAGGGAGTCTTCCAGCAAAGTATTACAGATTCCAGATTAAATCTAAATAATGTCCAATACTAGACTTACCATTTGACTAGCCCAACTTAGAATTTCCAATTCATGTTTTAGGCTCCCTTATCAACTACTAACAGAATTAGTTCTACTTGGTAAATGACTTATAATCTTTGGTTGTTCAAGTAATTTACTACATATATGCAATGTATTATGTGTAGTAGCCCACTGTGTAGCTCATTGAAAACTGCTCTTGGGTTCTGATATGTTCTTTTTTCTTCCTTTCTTTTTTTTGTGTAATTCCTTTTCTAGAGTTTGCATTTGGGATAATTGGCAATTTGTAGGTATCTGATGTAGATATCTGACATTTTATTATATTAAAAATTATAATAAAATTATTAGCATTGACATGTTATTCTTTACAAAATAATAGTATTCATAGCAGACCTGTATAACTTGAAATTATAGAATGGAATCTGTAATTTTTAGTGAAAGTTAGTTGTAGTCCTCATAGATAATTTTATTTTTCCTTTCTTATATTAAAATAATATATTATCTTTCTTATATTATTTAAAATAATACTTAATTTAGGGAATTAAGTGTTCTTTTCAATGTTTTAAAGTTATCAGCAAATATTTCTCATTCAAGATTATAGTTAATAATAGCTTTTATATGAACATGTGCAGTATTTTACTTTTCAAAGAATTTTCTCATATATCATCTTCTAACTTTCACAGAAATGCTAGGGTTAGAATAAGTAATAGTCACACACGGAAGTTCAGTGAAATTGAGGAATTTGTCTAGATCACATAGATAAATGTGACTGCAGCATGCATATCCTTATGTGTTTTCTTTTATTTTTTAAAGTTGATTTCACCAAGGGAGAGGGAGAGACAGTCATTGATCGGCTGTCTTCTGCACTCCCCTTACTGGGGCTATGTATCTTGACCTCCTGGTTCATGGGTCGACGCTCAACCACTGAACCACACCAGCCAAGCCTTATGTGATTTTTCAACATGCATAGTTCTTTTGTTTCATTTTAATTTATTTTTTAAAAGTGATTTTTATGTTTCCTATTTCCTAGGGAAAGTATGTTCAAGAAGGCCAAAACAAAAGCAAAAAAGAAGCCACGTAAACGTTCAGATAGTTCTGGAGGTTATAATCTTTCAGATATTATTCAGAGCCTACCATCTACAGGTGAGTGGAAAGTGTTTTAGGATGTATTTCCGGGTTTAATCTTTCATGTCTCTATTCTTTACTTAATTCATTTAACATGTACTGAATACTACTATTATATGCTATTCGCTGAAATAGAAAATTGTAAAAAAAAACAAAACTGTTCTTAGGGTTAGGGTGGTTACAGAAAGTGATAGTACTTGTGATAGGTACTCTTAAGTTTGCTGTGGGACACAGAAACTAGTCTAAGAAGATAGGAAGGATCTCTTGGAGGAAAGTGATACTTGATCTGCATCTTGAAGAATGAAGTTAAGAAAAGGAGGCAGATGGACATACTAAGAGAAGGGGGTAATATGTTTCCAAGCCTAGAGGCAATAGAAAGAACTGCACATTTCTTTGTGCATATAGTTCAGCATGGCCCAGCCATATAGGTTGTGTGCAAATAGGAAATGGGTTGGAGAGGGTCATATTTTGGAGGGGATTGCATATTTTATGTCAAATTAAGGTATTTAGATTTTATTTTGAAGACTGTGGTTAGCTATGGATGGATTTTTAAGGAAGATTGAAAAGTTAAATTTGAGGGCCAAAAATACTTACTTTGGAAAAATTGAGTATGAGGTAAATTTTATCAAGGACAGTTGTGCAAAGGCTTAACATTTATTTGCTTTGATCTTTAAAATTAGACAAAAGACATTCTATGAAAAATACTTTCTTATCCCAAACAATTGTTGGCTACTTTAATCATTGTCTTATTTATTAGATTTATTTTTGATTGACTTTTAGGAACATTTCAGTATTAAATAATGCTTTCTTAGATAAAAATTTACCTCCCTGAAAAGTATTTAAAATATTGTAGTAAAATAACAACAAAGCCTTGAATATTATTTCTGAATCTTTTAGCAGTGATTACCATAAAAAAGGCATACATATGATCAAATTGATTTACTTTCAAAAGAATAATACTTATTTGAATATATAAGAGTTGCTATCCTTTATTTGCTTTTAAATCAATTGTATAACTTTTAGTTACAGCCCATATATAATGTGTTTACTTTGGTTATTTTGCTACTTCATTTAGTTTGTACTAAATTTGCAATACGAACTGAAGCAAAATTTACTTTTTGTTCTGTTTATATTTGCTATGATGCTGACCAGCTAATGAATCTGGATATCAGGTATGGCAGGGAGACAAGTATTTAGCCTGCTTAAGATAATAAATGGTATATACATTTCATAACATTCCTTTAGGTAATAAGCTAACTAAAAATAGCTCTTAATCCACAGATTTTTTTTCTTTTTTTAATGCGGAAGAAAACCCTCAAACAGATCATAGTTGGCTTCAGGGCTACTGGGCCAATCTGGTAGCTAGCGAAGAGGAAGAAAGATTATGATGCTCCCCCCATACAGAAAGGGGCCAGTCCTCCTCTGTGAGGGTGCAAATATCTCTATACAGAGAGATAGTTGTGAAAGGAAAAGGGCAGGGGACTGAAGTTTATTAATTTTGTCTTTATTTTTATTTAGAAAAATAAAGTTCTGAATTGCTTTCATTCTTTCTTTCTTGTTAATCCTCACCTGAGTATATTTTCCATTGATTCTTAGAAAGGGTAAAAGGGAGGGAGAGAAACATCCATATGAAAGAGACACATTGATTGGTCACTTTCAGCAAATGCCTCAACCAAGGGCAGGGATCTAAGTCTACAACTGAGGTATGTGCCCTTGATTGTAACCGAATACAGGATCCTTCAGTCTACAAGCCGATGCTGTCCACTGAACCAAACCAGCCAGGAACCTGAATTGCTTTTTAAAGCAGATTCCTCGGGATTATTGCATAATTGATATATAATTAGAACTATTGTTTAAAATGTAGATTTTTTTTTTTTTTAGTTTGAATTTTTAAGATTTTGGTAGAGTGGCTATAATTTAAATGTTAAGTCTGGATAAGTGAAAGTTTTTGTCTTTATTTGGTTTATTGGATGTAATACATATATATTTTTTAAATTTACCCCTTTAGGATTATTAAAGTCTGGTAAGACCAATTCTGTGGAATCTCTTCCAGAACTGTTGACATCAGACTCTGAAGGAAGCTATGCAGGAGTGGGTAGTCCTAGAGATTTACAGTCTCCTGATTTCTCAACAGCATTTCATTCAGATAAAATTGAGGTTTGTTTTTACTTGTCTATTAATGTATTCTTTCCTTAACTTCAAAATTTAGGCATATAGACAGTTTATGTTTCTATTTTATTATATAAATCAACCAGGACAGTGTTTTGAACTAAAAATAACAAAAACCTAATTAATGACAGTATATGCCGTTAGTTTTCTGAAATTTGCATGTTTCTAGTTTTAAAGATTTTAATGGCAGTTTTGAGCACTTTATGAAAATATAGGAACACTATGTAGACTTATTGGAAAATATATTATAGCTAAGTTATTTGGAAATTATTTTGTGTAATGTCAGTTAACACCACCTAAAAATTGTCAAAGGAAAATGATTTGAATGTAATCTTATATTTAAATCCTACAATCTCTTCTTCATTATGTTAACTGAAGAATACTTTCTAGAATGGAGTTCTCATAATCTAGCACAATTTACATTAAGCGGCAGTAGTTCATTTTCTTAATCTGAACACAAAATTATAATAGCATTTTATTTTATTAATTTTTATTGACTTAAGAGAGGAAGGGTAAGAGGTAGAAACCTCAATGATGAGAGAGAATCTTTGATCGGCTGCCTCCTGCATGCCCCACCGTGAGGATTGAGCCTGCAACTTGGGCATGTGCCCTGACTGGGAATTGAACCTGTCATCTTCTGGTTCATAGGTCAATGCTCAATCTTTGAGCCCTGCCGGCCAGGTTAATTTTTTATTTTAATTCTCACCTGAGAATAAGGTCTTCTATTAATTTTTAGAGAGAGAGAAACATCAATCAGTTGCCTCTCATACACTCTCCTACTGGGGACCAAATTGCATTCTAGGTTATGTGCAGTGACTAGGAATCGAATCTCAATCTTTTAGTGTATGGGAAGATGTTCTAATTAACTGAGCCACCTGGCCAGGGCCCTAGACTTTAATTTTTAAGTTACTGCTTCATATCTTATTTGGACAACTTTTATTAACATTTTTGCTTAATTCTCATGTAAATAGGGATTTCATATGTAAACTTGTTTTCTTAAAAATTATTCCCAAAGCTCACAGTAATTGGGTTATAGTCACTGATTTGTTTTGAGAATTGGTTAAGGCACTAAACTGTAGAAGAAATGAATTAAAAATGCTAGATGATTACTGTCATACTAGAGGCCTGGTGCACAAAAAATTTGTACACTGGGGGTAAGGGGAGGACCCTCAGCCTGATCTATGCCCTCTCACAGTCTAGGAGCCCTTGGGGGATGTCTTCCTGCTGGCTTAGGGGGCCTAAGCCTACAGGTGGGGCCCCCCTCTCGCCTACTGCCCACCTGCTCGCTGCTCCTTAGTGCTGCAGTGGAGGCAGGAGAGGCTCCTGCCACCACCGCTACGCTCACCAGCCGTGAGCCTGGCTTCTGTGGGAGTGCACTGACCACCAAGGGGTAGCTCCTGCGTTGAGTGTCTGCTCCCTGGTGGTCATTGTGCATCATAGCGACTGGTCATTCCCCCTTAATGGTCACTTAGGCTTTTATTATATAGATGATTTTACTCTTTAAGTGCCAACAGTATTAGCTGCTCTGCTAGGAGCTTGCTTTTTTAATTCACTTTTTAAATGTTTCTTTACTTCCAGGGGAAAAAGAAACCATGTGTTAATGGTACACCTCCTACATATTTCAGAGAAGATTTAAAACCATGGGAAAAATCACCAGTACTTAAAATATCTGCTCCACAGGCCATTCCGAGTAACAGAATTGATAGTTCAAGCTCTCCTAGTTGGGCTACTGGCTCTTTCAGGTAAGATATTCATTTTTTTTGCTATAGTCTGAAAAATATAATTCATTTTTAGTCAAATGAATATTTTTAATGAAGCATATTTAAAAATATGAATGCAGTCAAACCTCATTTCTAGATCAAGTTGTTCACAGAAAAAATGTTCAGTATGCTGTTTGCTATGGACAACCCATGCTGATGTCTCAGCATGACCAAAACCACCTCTCTGGCAACAATCTGAAGATTAGCTATTGTTAGTGACAAAATCAAAGATTAGCACAATTTTAAAACATAAAGAGGTTATCAAGAATGCTAATATTGTTAAGGGTGTGAAAGTGCTCATAAAACAACAATCACAGGCAATTGAAGAGGTAGAAAACCTGTTGTTGATATAAATAAATTAAAAGCAAGTAGCTGGTGACAGGAGGCAATGGTATGTGAAAAAGCAAAGATGCCACAAACTGACCTCATGAAAGACAGTCCTGTAAAGAATGCTGAAAGGGATTCCTTTAAGGCTAATAGAGTGTGATTTGATAAATTTAAGAAAAGAAGTGTTTATAAATTAAAAAGTACATGAGACATGTACTGTATAAAAGAAAGGTTAAGATGGGGAATCATTTGTGGGTCTACAATGGATTAATTCAGTTTACATTATTTCTAATGGGGAAAAAATAATTGTTTTCAAACAAATTGCTTTTCGAACACCCTTCTGGAACAAATTTAATTTGAGAACCGAGATTTCACTGGATAGATTTCTAACATAATACATAGAAAATTACCTTAATGCATACAAATTACTAACCAGCTAAAATAGGCTCCTTTTTTTCCAGATAATTTAATTTCCTTTGTATTGTCATCAATGAATATTAGTAAATACTATCACACACATAATAGTGACTTGATATCATATTTTTATGGGGTGAGGGGGTAGGGGGAGAATAATATATATTAGTTAAAAATCCCATTCAGGAAGACCATTTTGTCATTTGTAGGCTTACTTTTTTTTTTTTTTTTGGTACATTAAGGGTTATCTAAGATCTCACAAACTGTATTGTTATCACAGTTAATTTTTTAGAGGTTATGCATTTAATGTTATACTGTCCTTTTAACTTAACCTATATTTTATTCATATTCTTTAAATCTAGAAAAGTCAGTTTTTAAAACTGAAGGAGTAGATATTAAAATACAGTTTTCTTTTTCAGCATTTATTGAACTTTGCTTCATTTTATATACCTACTGTGGTTTATAATATAACTAGTAAGTTAAATGACAGTCTTAGAATATTATCTGGGTGATACCTGTAATTACTTTGAAATATACTGTATTTTGCACAGTTGGAACATGGATTATTATGTCCCAGTGTACGTTACTTCATGGTCTAAAAATAGTTTAGAAGTTAGTCTCAAATGTTTTTGCCTAAGTAAACATTTTTTTAAGAATATGTAGAAGTATCTTCTAATCACTAATGTTAGACTGTCTTTTATTAAAAATTTTAAAAAATGTTATTGATTTCAGAGAGAGGAAGGGAGTAGAGGAAAGAGAAATAAACATTAATACGCTGCCTCCTGTATTCTCCCTGTTGTGGGTCAAGCCTACAAAATGGGCATGTGCCCTGACTGAGCTCTCCTGGATCATGGGTTGTGGCTCAATCACTGAACACACTTGCTGGGCTGGGCTACACTATTTTTAAAACATGTTTTATGAATAGTTTGGTGTAAAGTCAGAAAAATGTATTGGCTATTTCTGAAGATTGTAGAATTTTTTCTCATTATGGTGTCAGATAAGTTATGAATCTTTCTATTGCTTGGCATTTTTTTTTTCCTGTAGGAGTTTGTTATATTACTTACCATTATGACTTTGGATGCATTTAAATAGTTATTTATGTATGTATAAAATTAGCTTTCATTCAAAATATCTTTTCTGAAGTTGTCCACAGCTGATGAAGCCAACCTAAATTATCCTCTCATTTACAAACCTTATATATAATTGACAGTTTTGGTGAAGTTTGGAGGTAGGACTTTATGGAAAAATGAATGCATTGTAAAGTAACTTTTATGTCTTTTAGTCCTGTCAGCCCTCCTATCATGGATCTCAGAACCATCATGCAAATTGAAGAAAATAGACAAAAATGTGGAGCTACGCCAAAGACAAATTTGGGGTTTGTTTAAAAAAAAAAGGAAAGTCCATGTTGTGTTCTAAAGCAGTGGTTCTCAACCTGTGGGTCACGACCCATTTGGGGGTCGAATGACCCTTTGACAGGGGTCGCCTAAGACCATCAGAAAACACAGATATTTACATTACAATTTATTAACAATAGCAAAATTACAGTTATGAAGTAGCAACGAAAATAATTTTATGGGTAGGGGTCACCACAACATGAGGGATGGTATGAAAGGGCCGCGGCATTAGGAAGGTTGAGAACCACTGTTAAAGAATTGGAAAGACCTACAGGACTTTTCCTATTACCTTTTTTCATTTTATGATAAAATTTATTCTAAACTCTTTTCTAGGTAGCTTACCCTCCCAATACATATTTTTTAAATATGTTCTAAAGATTTAGTTGGGTTAATAGTCCAACTCTTGTGAAATATAGTATTAAATGCCAGAAACTTGCACTTAAAATGATCATTGTGGACTAGTTCTGATGCAAGTGTGTGTATTAGTAGTGGAAAGCTCATATGTAGGTATTACTTGATTATTGATAGTATAAACTGATATTTTCACTATTGATTCTTGTAGTCATTTTGATCCAGTAATAGTAAAACCACATCAGATAAAGAGAAAGCAACATAATTACCTATAACCTTCGTTAAACAGAAATTATGTTAATTGGTTTAATTTGTGGCAAAATTATTCTTACAAAATTGAACTTTCTCAGAGGTAGTGAAACTAATTAATTTAACTTAATTTCTAGCAAAGTGATTTCTCCTGGAGTTAAACTTTCTCAGAAACAACGAAAAATGATTGCAATGACTACCAAAGAAAATAATTCAGGAGTGAATAGCATGGAAACAGCTTTAACTGCTCCTTCAAAACCTTCAAAACCAGCACATGCATGGTATGGTTTAATTTTTAACATGCATAGACCTGTGCATTATTAGCTTTTAAAGTAGTTCTTGGCTTCTATATCTTATTTCTCCATCTTTTAAAGTATTTCATTTACTTGTTTTTAGTTAAAACAGTTCCTTGGGAAATAAAGACAAGTGTTGCTTTTTGTTTGTTTTGACAGTTCATCATGGTGTTCAAAAGTTTTTTTGTATTTTAACTAGTGTTTATTGGAAAAGCTTTTTACAGGAGCATTCTGATTTTTTTCAGTTTTTATAAGAAATAATATACAGGGTTGGGTAAAAAGAAGATTTACAGTTGTGAGTATGCAAAACAGTAGTGGAAAACTCATATGTAGGTATTACTTGATTATTGATAGTTCAAACTGATATTATTGTCACTGTTGTATTTTTAAATTATTTATTTGAACACTTATGAGATTGTACGTTAAGTGCATTGTGACATTTTTTTGAATTAATAAAGCTATTTTAATCAGAACCTGCATGTCTTTTTCCATATGAACAGCTGTAAATTTACCTTTGCCAACACCTGTATATTATAGAAAACTTTGATTAGAGCAAACTTTTTTTTTACCACCTTAATTTCTTTGTCCTTTTGTGTGCATCATGAATATTTTTACATTATTATGTAATCAAAATTTGTCAGTGTTTCTAAGGAGGGCCATTTACATAACATTGAATAAGTTTTCTCCATTAGAATTTACCCAAAATGGCAGCATTAATAGGAATAATCTTCCAGAAGCTTAGATAGCAATTTTGAGATTATACTTTCTGCTCCCCTCTTTTCTTTGTAACTGATTAGAATTGATTGCCAATCATTATGATGAGGAAAAGTATGGGCAGTGTGAAGGACAAGAAGAAATTCAAAACCCTATTTCTCATGAGCATTGAAAAGGATCTTGGGAGGGTACCTTTGTTTTGGGGGAATTCCTTCACTGCCTCTAAAGCCATATTTCTTTTTGTGAGAGAAAATATTTTTCCCAATTAAAATGTAAATTATTTTGAAAGAGACAACTCTTTATTTTGAATGCCACCAATGGGCCTAAATTGGTGTCCTATAGCCACTAGTAGATCTAAAACATCAAAGAAAAAGAAAGCCCAAGTAAAAAAGTAGTAAAACTTTAGAGAATGGGTTTAATTCTCTCAAATCATAACATATTTAGTATCTAGAGAATTCTTTGTTTTTTTCATACTCTTAAGGAAACCACATGTTTTAACTGTTACCCCATAATCCCTACAGAGGCAGTGACAAAATCAGTTTTATACATTGCCTTACCACCAAAAACAAGAACAGTGCCTTGCATGTTGAAGGTACACAGCAAATACAAACAAGGGAAATTCCCAGGATGACATTAAGGGAAGTGTAAAGATGACAGATATTCAGTAGGCCTCTATCACTAGTCATTTTTAACCACCTTTTCCTTCTACCAGGATAAAGAAGGGGCAATCTTCTGAGCAGAGAGAATAGTGAAAATATCTGGTATTCCCTACCACTCCACAAGTAAACTGAACTATTTTTCATGTTTATGTCCTCATGCCTACTTTAAGATTTGATACATAAGATGAGACTAATGTGTGAGTCTTTTCAAGGTTTTGGGTTTTTATACTGTATCACCACTTGATGGCAGTTAGGTTTCCTTTATTTCTACTACCTCAGTGATCCTTCTGGCTCTTTTCCATTCTCCAAAATTGGTACTAGTTTTACTTTACTATTGTCTTATTACTTTATTCTTTTTGCCTTTCTAATGACATGCCTGTTCACTGTATATGTGATTTCAGGGAAAATAATTAAGGTAATCATTTATCTGAAACTTCAGAGTTTGATTTTCAAATTTAGGAAAAAATTTTCCCTAGTAATTATTAGCAACGTGAGGTCAGATTCCCAAGTTGAAGAGACTAAGTTTCAAAATAAATTTATTATGGCATACTAAAGAAAATTCTAAAAATGGGAAGAAAGGTACCAAAAAATTTGGCCCAAATGTAATAAGGTTATTTTTCCTTGAAAGTTAATTTGGTGACTATGACATGTAAGTAATGTTTATTATACATTTATTTGATGAAAATGTGATTGGAACATTTAAATACAAACAAATAAATAATGGTTTTTAGGGTATCCAGAAAATTTATCTAACTGACCAATTATTGATAATTTAGTTCTGAATTATCTAAGTGAGAAGTGTCTGAATTGCCATAAAATTTATGTCCTTTTCATGATTTCTTGCAACCATAGTTTTGGTGTATGAAGGATCTTTTATAAGTTATTTTCTCATAAATTCTTTTGAAATTATGTACTGCTTTTATTTATACTCTTTAACAGTGGGCTGAGGTAACTTAATAAAAAATATATATTAAGATATATGTTAGTATATATACATAAACAATATATATAAAAAGTAACTATTTACATATAATTTATTGTTGGTTACTGAAATTTTATCCTAAATTAATGGCATAGATGAGAAAACATTAGAAATTTTAAGAACAGATTTATATAAAATGATTGATTGGTATCCTGCAGTTTGATTTATATGTAGTATAAATGGAAATAATTATCATTAGATTGTCCCTTACTAAACCCCCTGTCAGCCTGGTCGTCCCTTACACCCCTGCCGACCTGGACATAGGCAGCCATCTTGTGAGAGCTTGAGGAGGTTAATTTGCATATTACCTCTTCAGTATACATTTATTATATAGGATTAAGGTTAACGTACAATTCATTAGCAGATCACAAGTTAACGTGCATTTGCCTCTAGTTGTAATAAGGATTTTTACTACTTTGTTCAAACATTCATTTCACCTAGTCCCATGGTCGGCAAACTGCGGCTCACTACCCACATGCAGCTCTTTGACCTCCTGAGTGTGGCTTTTCCACAAAATACCATGGCCTGGGCAAGTGTATTTTGAAGAAGTGGTATTAGAAGAAGTTTAATTTTAAAAAATTTGGCTCTCAAAAGAAATTTCAGTCATTGTACTGTTGATATTTGTCTCTGTTGACTAATGAGTTTGCCGACCACTGACCTAGTCCCTGACTCGTAGCATATAGTTGTACTCCTACTGTTTGCAGTTAGATGTGACAGTAAGTATTAAAAGTGACTGGTTCTTATACTAGCATGAAATTCTAGCCAGTTGAATTTCAAATCTAATGTGAAAACACCAAGTGTATATGGGAGTTGGCCACTTTGCATTATCCAGTGTTTTACTTGGAGAAATAAATCTTCAGTGGAAGAAGTCTTTGTGGCCTGGCTTGATTTCTGACTAAATTCTTCCAAATCCCACTTAGAGCTAGCATATAAATTATAGACTAATTTCAATTATTTCACTTTTTAGAGCTAGGAATGTTGTTCATTAAAGCAAAATTTTTAGGGCTGCTTTAGCTGAGAAACAAATCTTGATTAAATTTTTGTGTGGATATAAATATCTACATATGTTTCTTCATGAATTTCTTCTAGTTGCTATGATGGAAAATGGCCAGAGCTATGAGTTAGGAAAGTAAAGTCATAGGAAATCAGACACTCTTTCAAAGTATGGCTTGATCAGTGGAAAGAATAATAGAACTCATTTGAAGAAACCTGCATAAGACATTTTATAGGTAACTACTGTGCATAATTAATGAATTTGTAAGTTTGTTCTTTTGTAAATACTGTTATCTATATTTACTCTTCAGGAGATGTTATAACTGAAAAAAAAAATAGCTTTTAGGGTACAGATTACCACATCAAGAAGTCCCTCAATTACCAGTATGGTGAATCTGACAGCTTGTGCTTTTTATACATATCATTGTGAAGTTTTTGGGTTTAGAGATGTGAATTGCTTATAGGAGATACAGTAGTACCTCGAGATACGAGTGCCCTAACATACGAGATTTTTGAGATACAAGCGATTTTTTGCTTTGAAATACGAGCAACATTTGAGATACGAGTAATTGCGCGGATAGGCCGGCCGGCTGCACACGACCCACCAGTTTACTGAGATTCAAGCGTCTCATAGTTTCCCACGCCTCACTGTGCTTGTTTACCTCGTTGTCGAAGCATCTTTTGTGCATTTACATATTTTATCACATTTCTTTTTATAACCATGGGTCTGAAGAAAGCGAGTGGAAAGGTCAGTGCTCAGAAGAGGATGATGTCTATTGAATTAAAGCATGAAATCATAGGAAAATATGAGCAAGGTGTGCGAGTGGCTGACTTGGCGAGGCAGTACGGGCGTAGTACTTCAACGATATGCACTGTGCTTAAACAGAAGGAGTCGATAAAGGGTATAACGCCAACTAAGGGCGTTACAATAATTTCTAAGCTCCATGAAAAGATGGAGAATCTACTAATGGTGTGGGTGACGGAGAAGCAGCTTAAAGGAGATACATTAACACAGGGCATCATATGCGAGAAGGCGTGAGCGATTTACAGGGATTTGCTGGAGCAGACCCCGCACACTTCCAGGACGAAGCATCGAAAGACTCATTTAAAGCCAGTAGAGGCTGGTTTGATAACTTCAGGAAAAGGTCCGGCATTCACTCCATCGTCAGGCATGGTGAGGCAGCAAGTTCGGATGTGAAGGCAGCTGAGGATTACCTCAAAACTTTTTCCGAACTGATAGAAGCCAAAGGATATATCCCCCAGCAAGTCTTCAACTGTGACGAGACAGGGCTTTTCTGGAAGAAGATGCCGAATAGGACTTATATAACAGCAGAGGAGAAGGCGATGCCAGGCCACAAACCCATGAAGGATAGGCTAACTCTCGCACTGTGCGCCAACGCGAGTGGCAACTGCAAGATCAAGCCTCTGCTCCTATACCATTTGGAAAACCCCAGAGTCTTTAAGTCACATAAGATTTTAAAAGATAAACTGGATAAACTGTAAGTTATGTGGAGGGCAAACCCAAAGGCATGGGTCACCAGGCAGTTCTTTGTGGAGTGGGTAAACCTGGCTTTCGGCCCTTCTGTTAAGAAATATCTACAGGAAAACAACCTAACCATGCAAGCCCTCCTCGTCCTCGACAATGCTCCTGCTCACCCACTGAACCTCAAAGATGATCTCCTCGAAGAGTTCAAGTTTATAAAGGTTGTCTACCTACCTCCCAACACCACTCCTATCCTGCAGCCCATGGATCAGGAGGTGATTTCTAATTTTAAAAAGCTGTACATCAAGCACCTGTTCTGGCGCTGCTTTGAGGTGACGGAGAACACAAACCTCACCTTCGAGAGTTCTGGAAGAACCACTTAAACTTCGTGATATGCCTCAGAATTATTGATCAGGCCTGGCTGGGTGTTACAATGAGGACTTTGACCTCTGCATGGAAGAAGCTGTGGCCGTAGCCGAAAGGACCTTGGAAGGATTCGAACCCGAGGTGCCAGTGGAGGAGGAGATAGTGTCTCTGGAAAAATCCATGGGCCTGGAGGTAGATGAGAGAGACGTGAATGAGCTCGTCGAGGAGCACTCTCTGGAACTCACCACAGAGGAGTTACAAGAGTTGCAGTCTCAGCAACATGCGGAGGTTCTCCAAGAAATTGGTTTCAAGGAGGAGCCAGAGGTGGAGGAGATCTCTACAAGTGAGATAAAGGAGATCTTAGGAATGTGGGAGAGGGTGTCACACTTCCTGGAAAAGAAACACCCCGAAAAAGTTGCTACTGGTCGTGCATCGGAGCTGTTCAATGAAACTTGCCTCACCCATTTCAGAAACATTCTGAAAGGGAAGAAGAGGCCAACCTCGTTGGACATGTTTTTTTTGAAATCGGCCAAAAATGCAAAGACCAGTAGCAATTAAGTTCAGTGAAGATAAGTTACATTCAGTTTAGGGATAAAGTGTAGCAGTAAGAGTGTAACAAGTAGGTAAATACACTTTATAAAACCAGTTTATTTCTTTACATTCTCTTTTATTATGTTTTTATACAATATTTGTCATTTATAAATACATTTTTCTTATTCAAAAACACGTAACAAGAACAACTGGGGTGGCATTTTGGGGGCTGGAACGGATTAACGGCATTTCAGTTGATTTCAATAGGGAAATGTGCTTTGAGATACGAGCAACTTGATATACGAGCAAGGTTATGGAACAAATTAAACTTGTATCTCGAGGTACCACTGTATTCAGCAAATTTTCTGGCAAGAGTGTTTGCCAGCATGTTCCCAAATGACTAATGATACAATACTTTACACCATAGTTACCCTGTTTACCAGTAGAAACCTTCAGGTATGTGTGCTTTTGGGAGGAGAAAGGAATTGGTAAGGAAAGAGGGAGTGGTTCTTTTGTATATATGTCTAAAATTTTTTTAATGTTCTGTGTATGTATGTATTTTGGGGAAATATTAAAGTCAAAGATAGGTAAATTCCTTTTGAAGTATATTTAGTAGGCCATGTTGCTGATACACATCTATGAAGAAAATTTCTGTCATAATGAGCTAAGATTTTACTTAGGCTAAATGACTTAAATGTGGATACAGCAGTATAGTATAGTGATTAGGTGGGGGTTCTGGAGTGAGCCTTGCCTAAATTTAATTGATAGAGCTATTACTTGGTAGCATTGTGAACTTAGATCAGTTATTTAACCTTTCTCTGTCTTACTTTTCTTGTTTATAAATAGAGCTAAAAATAGTTTATTTCACAAGGATATTGTGAAGATTTCATAGTATCTATTTCACAGGAGGTAATATATGGAACACATTTAGCACCATCAATATTATATAAACAAATAGTAACTTAATTTGTAATATATTCACATGATTAACTGATTTCCTTAACATATTAAATTTTTATAACTTTAAAAAAAATCTTATGTGAAGCAGTTTGTGTTCCTTTAATCTTTGAGTAAATAGAAAATTGGTAAAAAATGTTTAGCTAATTTTGTTATGAATGATGCTTACTTTGTATGTTAATAAAACGAAGTGTGAATCATTATTTTCCTCCCATCTTTGGCACTTGTCTTGATTTCTTATCGAAGGGAGTGGTAGTCTAGATGACAAAGTATGAGTTTTGTGGTCATTAAGAATTGTGTTTAGCTCTCAGTTCTGCCTTATCTCTGGTGATTTTACGATCATTGAGATCACTGAACTTTGGTTGTACTTTATTGTGGTGATGAAATATACTTCTCTGACAGGATTGTTATTGTAAGGATTAAATGAGATGATGCATGTAAAAGGCTTTTGGAAATATGGTTTGGTCAGAGACAGGTACAAATGAGTCCTTCAACAAGATACAGAAATTTAGAAGGCCTTGTTTTTTATAGAGTGCCCCAGATACAGAATAGGGCAAAAGTAGGTTTATAGTTGGAAGTACGTGAAAGTTTATTCTTGTAGTATTTTCCATATGAATAACTAAACCAAATATTTTTTGCCCTACCCTATAGTTTATGAACTTAATCTGGATGTGAATTTTATGGTATCTTAAAAGTATGAATTTACCTTTTTTGGAAATTACCCGATTAGCATTTTGTTCACTTATTAACACGGTCATTTTATTTTCTGAATAAAAATGGGAAAAAATTAAAATTAGAAAGTCAAAATGATGAACAATAATAATGTAAGTAATTTCCTAGTCTAATGTTATAGGTTCTGAAAAGGATACAGTGTAGTTCTAGTGTACAAAATAATAACTAAAAAAAAAAGAAAAAATACAAAAGGAAATAAAACAAAATAATACTAAAGTTTTTTTTTTTGAATTAATTTTTCCAAGTCAGACTTTAGGAAGGAAAGAGATACTAAGCCTATAAACTGATCATATTTATTCATGTCAGAACTTCTGTGTTTTCATTTTCTTTTTCTCTTAAAAATGTTAGTTTTGTTAAATGTGAAAATTATGGATAGTAGCAGGTTGACATAACATTTCTCTGAATCAGATACTGTTTAAAATACATAAAGTAATAGTTGATCCTGAGAACTATTATGATGGAGATGGTATTAGTGTAACTGTGTTATTGATGAGGAAACGGAAGCATAGAGGTTAAATAACCTTCCAAGGTCAAAGCTGGTGTATGACAGAGCCAAGATTTGCATTCAGTCTAGCAACAGAGTCTGTGTGTCTAATCCTGATTGCCACCCTGAAAATTCTTTTGTAAAAGATTGTAAAGTAAAACATTGATAAGTAGATTAAAAGATTCTGATACCATAAAAAAAGTATGAAATCTTTAGAAGCTAAAATAATCTGTATAGGTAGTTTTTAATGTTTTTGCATGTTTTTTTAATTTAACTAATACTCAAAGTAAACTATTACACCTATGTTGGATGTACTTTATTTTATGTTTTAAATCAACTTACATTTTATTTCCTATATTCTGTCCATATAAAATTAGGTTTAAATTTTAAACGACTTTTTATTGAAACATATATACACTTAGAAGTGTATGATTGATGAGGTTTCACAAACTGACCAATCTTGTGCAACTAGCAATCAGATCAAGAAATAAAATTATCAGTATTATTTAGCAGAAGTAATGTTTCCTCTGCTGAGCTTAATTATTTAATTTAGTGAGCATAGTTTTTGTTGTTCCTAAGATATAGTTATACTAGCTATTATTAATATCACTGTTATTCATTCTTATCACATAATTTTGATTAGTTCACAGTTAATAGCAAAAAATTTCAACATTGTAGTAAAAACTTTATACAACTATAAAATTTTTGGTTTATATTCTCACCTGTGCCTTTAAGCAATGAAGTTTTAAAAAAATGAATATTTTAACATAACTTCTGTTGTCTTTTATAGGGGATCTTCTCTACACTCATTTTCATCTAAATCATTCCGGGATTTTATAGAAGAAAAAAAATCTATAACTGGGCTTAGTGCAGGAGATCATGTAAAAAAAGTTTGTTTTAAAGGAATTGAAAATCCCCAGGCTCCAAAAGTTGCAAGGTAATAAAATATAAACTAATACATTTTCTACCTTAAAATTTTCTATGGTGGCTTTATGTTCTGAAATAATATTTAAATATTTATGAGGCAGATTTTTATATATTAACATGTCTATTTTCCTGAAGCTTTATTTTGGTATAATTGGTTAATAATAAACTATATACCTAAAGTACTATATAATTGGAAGTTTTGGCATGTGAATACACCCATTAAACCATTATCACCAACCATGTTGAAGACAGTGAATATAATTCATTCTCAGAAATTTTTTCATTTCTCTTTGTAATCCCTTTCTCCCTCCCATGCAATTACTAACCTCTTCTGTTAGTATAGACTGGCTTGTATGTTCTGGAGTTTTGTGTCGATGGGTTCATTTAGTACATATGTTTTAAAGAAAATGTTTTTTACTCAGCCTATATTTTGAGATTCATTCAAATTGCTATGTGTATTAATGGTTTGTTACATTTTATTGCTGAGTAGTATTTCATTTTATGGATAGAAACAATCTGCGTCTATTGATAGACATTTGGTATTTCCAATTTTTTTGTCTAGCTAGTTTTGATCCTGTTTTTTTTAAAGTCCTGTATGCTTTTAAGAGATGTTTCAAATTATAAATGCATACATATAATCTCTTAAAAGTTTGTCTAACATTTGAGTGCCACTTGTACACATACACAGATGTTTTATATCTGTTAATACATAATTATAAATGTTTTAAAATAGACCTGTCCTCAGAAAATTATAAGACACTGAAGAAAGGAATCAAACAAGATTAGTAATAAATGGAGGCATATACTATACTCATGAATAGGAAGAATTAATATCATTAAAATAATCAACACAATTCCTGTCAAAATACCAATGGTGTATTTTACAGAACAGGAATAAATAATTCAAAAATTTGTATGGAAACACACAAGACCACAAAATAAATCTTAAAAGAAGAAGAAAGTGGGAGATGTTACACTATCTGATATCAAACTATACTACAATACTATTGTAATAAAAAAAGTATGGTGCTGGTATAAAAATAGACACACAGATCAATGGAACTGAATAGAGAACCCAGAAACGAATGCAGGCCTATACAGTCAGTTAATCTACGATGAAGGAAGCAAGAATATACAATGGGGTAAAAGACCATCTATTCAGTAAATGGTGTTGAGAATGTTGGAAACACATGCATAAAAGTGAAACTAAACCATATTCTTACACTCTATTCTATATCCTATATTAAAAGGCTAATATGCAAATCAACCAAACAGTGGAACAACTGGTCACTATGATGTGCACTGACCACCAGGGGGCAGATGCTCAATGTAGGAGTCGCCCCCTAGTGGTAAGTGCACTCCCACAGCGGGACCACTGCTCAGCCAGAAACTGGGTTCACAGCTGGTGAGCAGAGCAGCGGTGGTGGGAGCCTCTCCTGCCTCTGTGGCAGTGCTAAGGATGTCTGACTGATGGCTTTGGTCCACTCCTCATGGGGAGCAGGCCTAAGCCATCAGTCAAATGCACTCCAAGGGCTTCCGGACTGTGAGGGCACAGGCTGGGCTGAGGGGACTCCTCCCCAACCCCCCAAGTGCACAAATTTTGTGCAGTGGGCTTCTAGTACAAGAATAAATTAAAAATGGATTAAAGACTTAAATGTAAAATCTGAAACAATAAACTCCTAGAAGAAATTATAGACAGTAATATCTCTGACATTTCTCTTAGTTATCTTCTTGAGCAAGGGAAACCATCAACAAAACAAAAAGGCAACATATTGAGTGGGGGAAGATACATCTGATAAAGTGTATACCAAAATGTATAAAAAACTCAGATAACACTAGAAAAACAACCCAGTTATAAGTGAGCAGAAGACCTGAGTAGACATTTCTCCAAAGAAAACATACAGATGGCCAGTAGACAAAAGGATGCTCAATATCTCTAATCATCAGAAAAATGCAAATCACAACCACAATGAGATACTACCTCACACCTGTCAGAATAGCTATCTTCAGTAAATCAACAAAACAAGTGCTTGCAAGAATGTGGAGAAAAGGGAACTCTAGTGCACTGTTGATGGGAATGCAGATTGGTGCAGCCACTATGAAAAACTGTGGGGGTTCCTCAAAAAATAAATGGAATTGCCTTATGATGCATCAATTCCACTTCTGGGAATATATCCAAGAAACACTAATTTGAAAGAATATATGCAACTCTATGTTCATTTCAATGTTATTTATAATAGCCAAGCTATAGAAGAAACCCAAGTGCCATCAATAGATAAGTGAATAAAAAAAGCTATGGTACATATAAACAGTGGCCATAAAGAGTGAAATCAGACAGAGACACAAAAATACAGTAGGTCCTGGTGCATGAAAAGTCATGCATTGGAGGGAGGGTCCCTCAGCCCAGCCTGCCCCCTCTCATAGTCTGGGAGCTCTTAGGCGCAGGAGGCAACCTGGTGATCAGGGGAAGACAATGGGTTATGTTGAGATCCGATCCGTTCCTACGGCGCGACATAACCCAAGGACTGCCTGTACCATATTATTTCACTTATATATGGAATCTAAGAACAAAACAGAAATAGACTTAGATACAGACTGTTGACAGAGGGTAGGAGTTGGGATAATGTGTGAAAAAGGTGAAGTACAAATTGGTAGTTACAGAATAGTCATAGAGATGTAAATTATAGTATAGGGAATATAGTTAATGTTATAACTATGTACTGGGCCAGCAGGGGGACCACTCTGTAAAGTACATGATTTTCTAACCACTGTGCTATATATCTGAAACTAATACAAAATAACATTGACTGTAAGCTGTAGTAGAAAATTTTAAAAAGTTATTAAAATATTAAATACATCTATTTGACAAGTTTTTTTAATTGGAAGAATTTTTTAAATTTGGTTATCCTCTGAATATAGTATACTAGAGGTCCGGTGCATGAAATTTGTTCATGGGGGAGGGAGACTATCCTTCAGCCCAGCTTGCTCCCTCTCCAATCTGGAACCCTTTGAGGGATGTCCAACTGCTTATTTAGGCCCGATCCTACATGGACTGTAGTATAGTTTGATATCACAATCCAGGACTGCTGGCTCCCAACTGCTCAACTGCCTGCCTTCCTGATTGCCTCTAATCGCTTATGCCTGCCAACCTGATCACCCCCTAACCACTCCCCTGCCAGCCTGATGCCTAACTGCTCCCCTGCCAGCTTGTTTGCCCATAACTGCCCTCACCTGTGGGCCTGGTTACCTCTAACTGCCCTCCCCTGTGGGCCTGGTTACCCCTAACTGTCCTCCCCTGCAGGCCTGTTTACCCCTAACTGCCCTACCCTGTAGGCCTAGGTTCCCCCAACTCCTCTTTCTTGCAGGCCTGTTCCCTGCCAACTGCCCTCCCCTGCTGGCCATCTCATGGTGACCATCTTGTGTCCACGGGGGGCAAGATCTTTTGACCACATGGGGACAATCATCTTGTGTGTTGGAGAAATGGTCAATCTGCATATTACTCTTTTATTAGATAGGATAGAGGTCTGTTGCCCTGGTGGGGGCCAGCTGGTTTGCCCTGAAAGGTGTCCTGGATCAAAGTGAGTGCTCTCTTGGGGTATGGAATGGCCTGGGCAAGGGGCCTGTGGTGGTTTGCAGGCTGTCCATGCCCACCAGCAACCCAAATGGAGGCCCTGATATCTGGGATTTATTTATCTTCTACAATTGAAACTTTGTAGCCTGGAGTAGAGCCAAGTCTTTTGCTTGCACAGCCATTGAAACTTTGTTGCCTTAAGTGGAGGCCTGGCTGGCCAGGGTTTGTGGAAAGCTTGGCTTCCTCCAGTGCCTGTGGCAATCCAAGCCTCCCTCCTGCTCTCTGTGGCCATAGCCATCTTGTTTGGGTTAATTTGCATACTCACTCTGATTGGCTGGTGGGCGTGGCTGGTGGGTATAGCAGAGGTATGGTCAATTTGCATATTACTCTTATTAGATAGGATAGTATTAGTATTTTTTATTAGAAAAACTTAAGATCATTGGTTTTGTAAGATGTATAATGACTGATATCCTGTAATGTAGATCATCTTTTCAAATACAAAGAAATGTAATTTCTTTATTTGCCTACTAAAAGATGCAGAAATCTGTCTCTATTAGTATTCATCTTACCCTTCTTTGTTTTGCAGTAGAAGATTTATCCTTTCCATCTATGGCTAATACTTATACCTTAGCTTGTATCTTAACCTCTTTACACTTCAAAAATCCTTCAACTATGAATTAAGCCTCTCTTTTCCTGTGGATATTCAGCCTTTTCCCTTTAAGTAGATTCTTCCCATCTGGTTTTGAATATGCTCAGGACTCTCATGTGGTCTGAGTAAGGTAATCAGTTCCTCACTCAACCCCCACACTTTCTCTGTAACTTGTCCTATCATTACCAATCCTCTACTCCCTTCACAGCCAGATTTCTCCAGAGCTGTCTGTTCCCACTCACTTCATAATATATTCTGGCTTCCAGTCCCATTACTAAACAAACATTTCAGGCTAAGTTTATCAGTGACCTCCATATTGCCAACACCGTAGACTTTTATGTGACTCATTGTACTTGAAGTTCAATTACAGGTCATTTTCTCATGTCACTTTACTAGAGGGCCAGTGCATGGATTTGTACACTGATGGGGTCCCTCAGCCTGGCCTGCGGACATCCCCAAGAGGTCCCAGATTGCAAGAGGGCATAGGCCGGGCCGAGGGATCCCACTAGTGCATGATCTGGGCTGGAGAGGGACCACAGGAAGGCTCCAGGTCATGTCCAGCTCATCTCACTGAACTCCAGGGCATGTCCTCATTGGTTGGACCCCAGCAGCAAGCTAACCTGCTAATCAGAGTGCCTGTCCCCTGGTGGTTAGTGTGCATCATAACAACTGGTCGAATGGTTGAACAAATATTAGTCTTTATTATAGGATATGCTTTCTATACCATCTATTTCTTGAGATTCTATGCTTAGTTATCAGCTACTCAGAGTTTATATTGCTGTCCACATCTATCATCTGAGTGTTAGACTTAGTTTGTCCAACTGCCTTCTTGATATCTATTCCATTTGGATGTTCAGAAACATCTTAAACTGTATGTTCAAATCCAAACTCAATATTTTCCTCATACCTCTCTCATAAAACCAAAATCAAACAAATATATAAAGAAAACATTAAATAGCCTATATTTCTTCCTTGATAAATAGCATTTGACATGTCTATCTTCCTCACCATTGTCCAGTGTGTCATTGGGACATGCCATGTTTCTCTCTTAAACTAGAGGCCTGGTGTATGAAATTCATGCACCAGGGGTGGGGTTGGATGGTGATCACAGGGTCGGGGCTAAACCGCAGCCAGTCATCCCTCTCACAATCTGGGACTACTAGCTCCCAACTGCTTACCTGCCTGCCTGCTTGATCACTCCTGAACCACTCCCCTGCAGGCCCGATCGCCCCTTACTGCCCTCCCCTGCAGACTCAGTTGCCCCCAACTGCCCTCCCCTGCAGACTCAGTTGCCCCCAACTGTCCTCCCCTGCAGACCCACTACCCCCCAACTGCACTCTCCTGCAGGCCTGTTTCCCCCCAACTTCCCCCTCCTGCCAGCCTGGTCCCCCCTCCCCCAACTGCCCTCCCCTGCAGGTCCATTTGCCCCCAACTGCCCTTCCCTGCAGACCCAGTACCCCCAACTGCCCTCTCCTGCTGGCCTGGTCCCTTGTGGTGGCCATTCTTGATGGGGGCGACCATCTTGTGTGAGGGCATGAGGGTCAATTTGCATATTTCCTCTTTATTATATAGGATATTTCTCAAATTCATATACTAAACTTTATATCTACTGCTATCACCTCCATTCATTCTTGTTATCTTTCACCTGTTTACCTGAGTAAGCCTCCTAACTGGTCCTGCCATAGCCTTTCTTTCTTTTCTTCAATATATTGAGCTAAAATGTTTTCTTTAAAATGCAGATTTGACTGCTCTTAGAATAGCTAAAATTCTAATATGGTCTTCAAG
Organism: Lasiurus cinereus; assembly: GCA_011751065.1. Lineage (NCBI taxonomy): Eukaryota > Metazoa > Chordata > Mammalia > Chiroptera > Vespertilionidae > Lasiurus > Lasiurus cinereus. The sequence goes on from JAAGEH010000018.1 coordinate 49,494,715, forward strand.
GCCTACCTAGCCTGGCTCATGCCAACCTCTTTTAACATGATTTCTGTATTCTAGCCATCTTGGCCTTAGTTTCCCAAATGTGAATTCTTTCTCTTTTTTTAAATACAATTTTATTTCAGAGCAAAAGGGAGAGGGAGAGAATCATTGATGGGCTGCCTCCTACATCCCCACATGGGATCGATCCTGCAATCCTAGCATGTACCCTCACTGGGAATCGAACCATCATCTCTTGTTTCATAGTTCGATGCTCAACCACTGAGCCATTTAGGCTGGGCCATTTTCTTTCTACCTACCTTCCCCTTGACTCATCAACTCTGACTTTCTTTCAGTCTCTATTCGGTCATATTCTTTGGAAAAGTCTTACTTCCCTTTTTGGGTTAGGTTCCTGTTATGTATGTCCTCAGTGCACTTCTCACTCATCACAGTTCTCAGTAGGATTCTTTGTTTAATGTTTTCTGCTACAAGTATTAAATGTTTTATAGCAGAAAACAGACAAATCTGTATATTCAACTCCATAGTTCAGTGACAGCAAGGAAGATTAATCTCTTTGCTCATTACAAATACTTAGAATGTTTCCTAGCATTTAGTAGGTGCTCAGTAAGCATTTTTTTGAATGACAGGGTAAATAAGTGAAATAAAATTATACCTCTGCCTCAAGTAACATTTGTAATATATCAAGTGATAATTGTATTCTTTAGATGTATGAAGTATTAAGTTCATTTTAAAATATTTCTAATATTATAACTATACATTAAAATTATTTCTTTGGATAAATGTTTTTAAATTGTGCTTTGATTGATTTGAGAGAGAAAGAGAGAGAGAGGATTGTCAAAAATCCTTTGGTTGCCTCCTGTATGTATCCCAATCAGGGATTGAACCTGGATTTGTGCTCTGACTTGGAACCGAACCCGTAACCTTTTGGTGCACAGGACAACCAACCGAGCCACATCAGCCAGGGCAGGGATACATATATTTATTCTTATGGAACGCTAAAATTTTAAGGACGTGTGGTTTCATAGTTGATCACTAGAGTGTGCTATAACATCAGAGCTCTTAATTGTGAATGGTGTTATGTGCTATTGTACTATTTTGAAATTTTAGTTAAAGGATAGTAGTATGCCATCCATACGTTGGGTAGAATTGGAAATGGATGTTTTAAATAGCTATGTATTATCATCTGATCACTGGGAAAAAAAATAGCTTGAGTTTTCAATTTTAATTTCACCATAGGTCATAATGTATTCATAAATTCATAAGTGAATTTTTTAAAGGAAATTATAAACTATAACAGATAAAATATTTATTAACTCACTAAATTATGGGACACCTGATATATGGACAAAATTCTGCTGACCTCTCAGGTATATGTAAAATTATTATACACAGGCCTAGCCTTAAATGTGTTTAAAATGTTTTGGTAAGTCTAAATGTGCACACACAAAAGTTAAATGACAGAACAAGAATGGAATTGCTGTACAGTTTAATAATAGTATTAAAGAAGTCATAGAGTAATCTCAGACTAAGTGCCAAATGAGTGGTTCAGAGAAGGAAAATAATGACTGGGCCACAGTTGTATTATTTTATAAATACTTCTATGTATCCAGTCCCAAATATTTGATCATTATCTTTATGGCCATATAGGCAATAATAGAAAAAATATTGATACATTTCATTGCCACAAGTTTTTAAATATAATATGGAATTTTTAAAAGAAGAGAGAAGGAAACAGAGGAAATGTTGGAAATTAAAGCAAGAAGACGGGAATCCTTCAGGTCCGTTAAGTAATTGGGGCGGAGAGGCAGAGAATAGGGGACTTATCTCAAGAAATTCTACCAATCACATATTCTTGTTTTAATTGTTAAAAATATGATTCCCCCCTCTCCCCACCTCAAGGCCAGGGAAATCCAAGAATGGCAATGTTATTTGGGGATGTAAAAATGTAGTAAAGAGATTTATGCAATTTGTTTGTTTATTATTATGTGTTTTTGTTTTTCATTTTAAAATGTTTTCTTTTTCCTTTCACTTAAATACCTCCTTGTGTAATTCTGAGCAGAACATGTGATTTTGTGTTTCTAATTAGTAAGAAAAACTACTTGTGAGACAATTATATCAGCTCTAATCTTATTTGTAGTTAAGCTAGTACAAAATTCTTTTTAAAATGTGAACTGTATGAGCAAAAAGTAATTTGGTTTTCTCTTAAAGTCTTAACTTCAGCAAGATTAATGGTTTTAAGTTTGAACAGATATTTGTAAAATTTTGCTGGAAAGTTATGTTTTTCTCTTCAGAAGTCAATTTTATACAATAAAAATACCTTAAGCTTAATAATGCTATAGTATCTGAAATTTTAGAATTATTTTTATACTTGCTCAATCATATCTCTATTTTTTATTTAACAATTTTACTTCATTCTAAGATGAAATGTTTCCTGGTCGCCATAGCTCAGTGTTTTGAGTGTGGACTTATAAACCAGGAAGTTAAGATTTGATTTCCGGTCAGGGCACATGCCCGGGTTGCAGGCTCAATCCCCAGTATGGGACATATAGGAGGCAGCCAATCAAATGGATCAGTGCTTCTTTCTCACCATTGATGTTTCTGTCTCTCTCCTTCCTTCTCTGAAATCAGTAAAATATATTTTTTGAAAAAGATGAAATGTTGATAGATAATTTTGGATAAAGTTATTTGGATAATTTTATAATTAATGAGATTATCCATTGAAAAATTATTAGAATTCTGGGTTTATAATTTTATGAAACAGATTTGAGTTTTAGTTTAATGCTTACAATAGACTTCAGTGAACTTTCCTGAACCTCAGCTTCATTATATCATGCTAATTAGACCAGATAGACTGGACATCTTCCAGACAAAGCTACAGTGGCGAGGTAGAGGCAGTTAGGGGTGATCAGGCCAGCAGGGGAAGTGGTTAGGGGTGATTAGGCTGGCATGCAGAGTGGTTAGGGATGATCAGGTAGGCAGGCAAGTGAGCAGTTAAGAGCCAGTGGTTCTGGATTGCAAGTAGGATGTCCCACAGGGATTAGGCCTAAACCGGCAGTTGGACATCCCCTGAGGGGTCCTGGATTGAAGAGAGTGCAGGCCAGGCTGAGAGAGACCCCCCCACACGAATTTTGTGCACTAGGCATCTAGTATGAAATAAAAATAGTAATGCCTATCCTGTAGGTTTAGTGTAAGACTTACTAATGTATATGACAGGACTTTATAAATTACAAAATGTTTCATAGATAATTGTTATATTTAAGCTCTAATTGCTTAACTTTGATTTAACAAGGCCTACATAAGATACTTTAGTCCTAATATTCAATTCTGTTAGCCAGTTACATACCATTTCTATATTTTAGTCACTCACAAAATTTAGATTATACACTGAGTGGCCAGATTATTATGATCTCTGAATGCATAATAATCGGGCCACTCAATGTATATCCTATCTAATAAAAGGCAAATTGTCCCCTCAAACAGGAGTTTGACCAGCAGGCAGGCCACCCAACTGCCCATATATCCTCCCCCTGGCCAGGCTGGCCGGACCCCACCCAGGCACAAATTCATGCACTGGGCCTCATATATGTATGTGTGTGTGTGTGTGTGTGTGTATATATACACACACACACACACACACACACACACACACAC
>JAAGEH010000018.1:49498459-49534712 GCA_011751065.1 Lasiurus cinereus
ACACACACACACACATATATATATATAAATGCGTGCACACACACACACACACACACACACACAAAATGAGTGGCCAGATTATTATGCATTCAGAGATCATAATAATTTGGCCACTCAGTGTATATTAGTTGCTCACAAAATTTAGATGTTAATTATCTTGTTTTTATATACAAGTAAGTACTCTTTTAATATCATTGATAGGTTCTTCAACTTTTTTTTTTATATAATATTTATAAATTAGATAATTTTGAGACCTTGATACAAGATAGATTGTATTGTTTTTTGGTGTGTTCTGTGCCTAGACTTAATTTCCAGATTTTAATATTTCTGAATGTTTAGTAATTAAAATGTGTAGGTTTTTTGGTACTGCTATCAGCATTCTTTTTTTTTTAATTAAATCTTTATTATTCAGATTATTACATTTGTTTCTCTTTTTTCCCCTCCATAGCACCCCTCCACCCAGCTCCCACCCCTCCCTCTGCGCTTAGCTCCCTCCCATTGATCTTATCCATAGGTGTATGATTTTTGTCCAGTCTCTCCCTCTACACCCCTCACCCCTTTCCCCCTGATAATTATCAGTCCATTCCCTTTCTGTGTTCCTGATTCTATTCTATTCACCAGTTTATTCTGTTCATCAAATTTTTAATTCACTAATTTTTAGATTCACTTATTGATAGATATGTATTTGTTCATAATTTTTTGTCTTTTAGCTTTTTCTTCTTCCTCTTCTAAAAGAGTACCTTTCAGCATTTCATATAATACTGGTTTGGAGTTGATGAACTCCTTTAACTTTTTCTTATCTGTGAAGCTCTTTATCTGCCCTTCAATTCTGAATGTTAGCTTTGCTGGATAGATTATTCTTGGTTGTAGGTTCTTGCTATTCATCACGTTGAATATTTCTTGCCACTCCCGTCTGGCCTGCATTGTTTCTGTTGAGAAATCAGCTGACAGTCGTATGGGTGCTCCCTTGTAGGTAATAAACTGTTTTTCTCTTGCTTTTTCTATTTTGCCTTTGTCTTTTGCTCTTGGTATTTTAATTATGATGTGTCTTGGTGTGGTCCTCTTTGGATTTCTTTTATATGGGGTTCTGTGTGCTTCCTGGACTTGTAAGTCTATTTCTTTTACCAGATGTGGGAAGTTTTCAGTCATTATTTCTTTAAATAGGTTTTCAGTATCTTGCGCGCTCTCTCTTCTTCTGGCACCCCCACAATTCTGATGTTGGTATGCTTGAAGCTGTCCCAGAGTCTCCTTACATTATGTTCACATTTTTGGATTCTTTTTTCTTCTTGCTTTTCCAGTTGAGTGTTTTCTGCTTCTTTATATTTCAAATTTTTTGACTTGATTCTTGCCTTTCTCTAGTCTGCTGTTAGGACTCTGTATAATATTTTTTATTTCAGTCAGTGTATGTTTAATTTCTATTTGGTCCTTTATCATCTTTAGTTGGACCTTTTCCATCTCTAGTTGGTCCTTTTTCATCTCCTCTTGGCTCTCGCTAAATTTATCCATCTTTTCTAGCATATTCTAGAAAAACCTTACAAGCGTGGTTTTGAACTCTATATCCAGTCGTTTGTTTTCCTCCATTTCTTTTGTTTGTGATCCCTTTCCTTGTCTCGGCATTTTCACTATGTCGGGGAAACTTCTGTGTTCAATTCAGCCTTGTGAAACCAGACTTGCAAAGCCACAGAAGCCTCTGTTGAGCTTGGGAGGGGTGGAGTCTCGGGGCTTAAGGGACTGCCTTGCCTTCCAGTCGGCCCCGCCCTCCACGGCCCCTGAGACTCACGTGGCTGGGTAATCGCTGGAGCGGTCCTTGTGCGCGCGTGCCCGCAGTGCTTCTAGACCACTGCCTTTCCAGCTCCCCTGTGCGCCAGGACCACACGAGACTAGGTCCCCAGGGTTTCACCCAAAACAGGGGCCCAGTGGACTCAGAAGTGGCACAGTTGGGAGGGTCTGTCTCCCCCCCACTCGCGAAAGCCAGCGGCACAATCAGCAACCTGTCCTTCACGTAGCGCCGTGCGCGACCAGACCTCCGATCTTTTGCGACTCCCCTAAATTTCTGTGCACCTCTCCCTTTTCACAGTCCAAACTCACCCCGTATGAGTTTTGGCTGGATCTGGGGTTTAGTGTCGTAAGATTAGGGGTTTAATGCCATTGGGAGTCTCCGTTTCCCTCCCGCCAGAGAAAGCCAGCCAGGTACTTGGGCACCCGCTCTCTCAGCGCGCGCGTCTCCGTACCTCAGCTTTTTGCAGCTCCTCTGGGTTTCTGTGAGCCCCTCTCTTTCCTTCTAGCTGTAGAACTTACACTCGGCCAGCTTTCCTGTGGTTCTGGATGATGTCTGTTCAGTCTTTTAGTTGTAGTTTTGAAATTGTTGTGCGAGGCAGCAGTGTAGGTGTTTACCTATGCCGCCATCTTGGATTCTCCCGGTTCTTCAACTTTAAGAGAGAAGAGGTATAATGAAACTAATTTCATCCTAGGCTAATTGATAAAAATATGAGTTAAATTCCTACTGTATCTCATCAACATTATAACTAAACGATGTTTAGAAAGTAGTGCAAATTTGTCGCTTTTTAGTCAAAATATTAATGTAAAACATTCTTCACAAAGTTATATTTCTTAATGTATGTTTGATTACAATAAATGGCTTCATGAATATAAAAAAAAAACCCAGACCATTTCTTGCAAAGTCTTCTTCTGATAAATACAAGATTTTATAAGTACATATAGATACTTTTTTTGCTTATAATTTTAAAGGTAAGTCTCACTGCACACATTAATCTGTCCCTGGTTTGGGATTGCAGTCTCCCTCTAGATTCCTGTTCATAAGCATTGCTACTGATGTGTAACTAGAAGCTTTAGTCTTCCGTTTGGCATTTGTTTTGTAGATGCTCTACTCATGGCACCCCAGGACCAGAAGGCAACCATATTTCAGATGTACCCCCCCTTCTGGAAAGTCACAAGTAAGGTTAATTAATTAGCTTTGGGACCTCCAAAGATAGGCCATTGCTTAGCACTGAAAGAGAATATTAAGATATTGGGAATAGTATGATATTGAATAGAATGTATTCTCTGAGTACACTGTGCTACACAGTTTGAGTTACCTTTCTGTTGTTATATTGCTTCTGCCCCATCCCACTTTTGGGAGTTTTCCAAAGTTTTCTCTATAGCACTAATCCAAATAAAATACTAATTCTCCTTTTTTTCTGTTTCTCACCTCATCATTTTGTTAACTGAATGCAAAAGTTCCCAGGTCCCTTATGTTGTAGGTCACTGGGGAAAAAATGTAACATTGTTAAAGAGTATTTCAGAGGAGGTACTGTGTGCAGAACTTCGGGAAGATGAATGAAAACTCATTATTATTCTTTCAGTCCCTGGTTATCTTCTTCACTGACTGCTCCTCCTGTGATAGCCCCAGTCACTTTCGCATCTATTGTAGAAGAGGAACTACAACAGGAAGCAGCACTTATCAGAAGTCGAGAAAAACCCTTGGCTTTGATTCAGGTAAAGAATATGCCTAAGGTTTAATTTAGAGAAGTTTTACACTACATTTTATCCTTAGATCTTAAGAAATTATGTTTGTTTGCTTTGTGTAGGTACATATGTTTGTCAGATTAAAATGCAAATGCAATATAAAAGTAAATTGAGATTCAGCAATTTAAGTATTGACAAATTCAGGATAACTAATTTAGAACTAAAAAATTGTGATAATACTAATATTTTTAGCACTGGTGATTCTTTGAACTATTTTAAGAGTGACCTGTAGAGAATTTGGCATTATATAGCATATTACACTTGTCTTGGAAGTTCAGTAAGAATCATTGAGTTCTTGAAGCAACAAACACCAATTCTGGTTTACATAAGGAAAAGAAAATTTATCTGAGGGATATTAAGATTCCACAAACGTAAGCTAAAAGACCAAAGAGTCAGGCTTGGAAATAAAGACCCACAGTTGCCCTAGAGACCCGAGAAGCAAAAGTTCAAAGACCTGTACAATAACAGAAATTATCTCACAATGCATGGATTTTAACAACTATTTTCAGTTTCTTTTTTCTTCTACTCAACATTAAAATTCAAGGAAAGGTAGGTATCTGATTATCCTTGCTGAGGCCTGAAGCCTTCTTCTTGCCACCAGGATAATAGGATGCCTAATTTTAATTCCACTATGTTGTATTCCCAGACAGTGGTAGTTCCACAGAAGGAAAATGGAATGCTGACATCATCCTCCTCAGTCCTTTTTTTTTTCTTCTTCCCTTTCAGATTGAGGAGCATGCAATACAAGATTTATTGGTTTACTATGAGGCATTTGGAAATCCTGATGAGTTTGTCATTGTTGAAAGGACACCGCAGGGACCACTGGCAGTACCTATGTGGAATAGGCATGGATGCTAGTTTGCTGTGGAATTGAGACGCATTTTTCATAAATTGTGATTGTTATACAGAAAAGCTGTGGAATAGAGTTTTCACAAATTTGGTAACAAGATCATTCTAGATAGAGAAAGAAAGATCTCACTTCTATACTGCAGTTTAAGTTTATAATATTAGAGTGATTAAAAAGTTCCTTAGACTTGTTATTTTAGTAATTTAAAAGTGTGTCAGAGGAAAAACTAGATTAAGTTAGAATAATTTCTTCTGAATATGTCTAAAAAGGAAAATGTGAGTGAGTGAAGTGTAAAATTTGAGTGATGGCATTAAAAATAACTTCCCATTTGAAAACTTGGGACAATTTAGAAGATTTTTGCCAAATAGTTGTTGCCACTTCTTTTTTGCTATAATATTGACTATCTTAATGTAGGAGTATTAGCCATTACTTTTTTGCTCCATTAATGGCCAAAATTTTGTGTTTACTATAGTAATTTTCCATTCTTGTGGGGTTTTTTGCTTCATCAAACTATGGAGATTCTAGTCTGTTTAAAGTTTGAGCTGCTCAAATGCCATATTATTTCATCTTGTATAGCATATTTTCCATTTGCATTAAACTGTGCATACAGTGGAAAGGAAGTAGGAACACTACTGAACAGCTTAATCTCAGATAATAGTTCCTCAGTAAGATTTAGAGTCATTGTGAGTTGTTTCTTCATGGGAGGGGAGACCTTATAAAATTTGCCTAATTGTGAGAGAATCAGTTTTCCAAAGTGTTAAAATTTTCTGAAATCAATGCTTAATTATACATTAAAAGAATTAAATAATTTAGAAGAAGATGGGTTTATAATTACCTGTACAATATTATGTTATCAGAAATTCTCTGAGCCTGGATTATCTGAAGACATACACATTGTTTTCTTTACAGTGTGCTGTTTGTTTTTGAGTGGTTACAATTTTAGAAAATGTTACGTCTGTGTTCCAGTATCTAGACCAATAGGGAAGGCTAATGTTCTAGTTTCTGGGACATGAGTCTAGGGGAACATGCAAGAAATTCACTGCTGTAATTCAGATGATGGAAGAATGGCTGAAACTAACTCAATACTTGTTTAGCTCTATCTGAAAGAAGCAAACTTGTGCAATAAAAATGAATCTTGATCACTGCTCATGTGTATTTGATATTTTGTACTATATTGGCATCTATTATAAAAGGAATTACTAGTTATAGTCAGTATTTGTTTTAAATGAATGCTGTATCCATTCTTTGACTTCTTAAAAAAGGGCAGTTTCCCTAAAATGCACCTGTGAAAAATTTGCTTTGTGTTTGAGTAATTGAGATGAATGTTTTATTGATGTTGCAGTAAAGAGGCCTTCTGAGTAATTTATTTGAAACTTTGATTCTCACATGTACATTCACATCTTTAATATATAACAACACTATAGATGTCTATGTGTGCTTCATGCTGCCTGAGCATCACCTAATGGGCCTCGGTTGGATGAGATCTGAAGGAGGGACAAGGGCTGATCCAATCTGTGGAGCTTTAGGCCCCAACAAACCCCAGTCAACAATCGCATTTTATGGCCCGTTTTACACTGTAGGGTATCCGATTAAATTTCATTGAAAAAAAGAGTTATTTTGCTGGTAAAATGAAAGATAAGCCCTGCAAGAAACTATAATTCATAAGCAGTTTAATGAAGATAGCACCTAATACATTGCCACCAGAAGGCCCAGGAAACTGATGTTTTTTTTTCTAACTATGACATTGTTCAGCCTGCAATTATTAGTTCATCTTTAATCCCATGGCTTCAAGAAAGACTTAATAGAATTGAAGAAATTCTAGCAAAAGGTAACTTAAAGGATCAATGGAATGGACAGGATTAGTTAAGATGAAGCAAAACAAACATGGAACTATTTAGCCTGGAATGGGGATGGGTAGGTAAGTGGCTGAGGGAAGGAAGTAGGTGTCAGAGCAGGATATGCTTAAAATTTGCAAAATCAAGAAGTCTACCAGTCAGATAAAGTCAAATGTGTTGACAGAATACAAGATTCCGGCCTCTTAAAATTCTAAGGAGGTGGCTTTCACAATAAATTTAACGATAGTCTTAGTTTACATAGGAGCAATAACAGACGCAGTTAATTGGAAAAAGTATTGCTGGGTAATATCCGGGTTGGTTCTGTAACTCTTGGAGGCTAGGGGATATATATGTGTTCATGATAAGGGGTTGATAGCTGTTTCATAAAATTTTAAATCTGAAGAAGCCTTACAGATTATCTTTGCACATTCCAGAGAAAGTGAGTAATGAGAACGAGGTTTTCTGTCTTTTGTCTGGTTCCCCTACAGCTATACCAGACTGCCACTAAGAAAATATTTTAAAAAGCCTTAGTAAAAATAATGTAACCCAGAAGCTTCCAGAATTTGTGTTATAAGCGAGTGTTTTCAGAATAAACTACAACAGTCCTCCACCAAGGAATTGGGGACAAGCGATCCAAGAAACCAAAACAGCCTGGTCTTTCCTACACATAAGACCATCAACTGTATCTCAGCCTTTATATATTTCATTTTCATCTATGTCTACATGGCGGCTTGGTGACATTTTATGTGTCAAAACATAATTATTTTTTTTAATATATTTTATTGATTTTTTACAGAAAGGAAGGGAGAGGGATAGAAAGTTAGAAATATCGATGAGAGACATCAATCAGCTACCTCCTGCACGCCCCCTACTGGGGATGTGCCTGCAACCAGGATACATGCCCTTGACCGGAATCGAACCTGGGACCTTTCAGTCCGCAGGCCAATGCTCTATCCACTGAGCCAAACCAGTTTTGGCTCATAATTATTTTTAATACCCTTATCTCTTAATCTGTTATTCGCCCCAATCATTCAGGCTGAACTTTTATTCTTTGTGTCCTTCCCCATTTTGCCCCTAAAATTATATCAGTTCTTTCTCTTGAGTTACCTTTTATTTAATCTTTTATCATTTCATTTTTATTACTAGTGTGTTTACTGTTTTTAATTCTTTTCAGAAGTTCTCAAACTTTTTGGTCTCAGGATCCCTCTATATGGATAAAAATCGAGGACCCCAACTAACTTTTATATATATTGGTAACATCTTTCCAAATTTAATGTATTCAAAATTAGAACAAATTTTGCCCAGCTGGTGTGGCTCAGTGTTTGAAGTCATGATTTAATTGTAGGTCAGAGCACATGCCCGGATTGTGGGCTTGATCCCCATGTAGGAGGGCAGGGATCAATGATTCTCTCATCACCGATATTTCTCTCTCCTCCCTCTCAAACAAAAAATGAGAACTTTTAAGAAATTTAATTCATAAAAAAATCATAAACCATTATATGTTAAAGTAAATAACATTTTAATGAAACTTTTACAAAACAATAGCAAGATGAATGAGATTATTTTATGTTTTTGTATGTAAAAATATATAACATTACTTCAGGTTTAGATCTTTACTGCCTGGTTTAATAGAGGACTCTTAGATTCTCATATCTGCCTCTGCATTCACTGTCATGATATCACATGTCATGTAGCATCTGGAAACTTGAACAACTGAAAAGGCAAATAACATGTTATGAAAATAGTTTTGATCTCACTAACACATGAAAGGTTGAGAAAGTGGTTGAGAACCATTGCATTCTCAACCTGCTCTGAAAATTTAAATTATTCCTCTATCCTTTTAAGTAAGTTCATATCTTCAGCATAGCCTTCAAGTGTTTCCCCCCCCCTAAATCCATACATGTAGTGGTAGTGTCAAACCTGACCTTTTGTTTCTCTCTTTAAATATACTTCAAGCTTTGCTCATGCAAATCTCTACCTAAATTTTTCTTTTTCTTCACCTATTGAAATTTTACCTATTCATGATTAAGGCAACCCAAACTATATTTCCTTTATAAAGTTTACTTCTCATGTTACCTCAAAAATAAAACAATTACATATATAGGTCAGGTTATTTCCTGAAACACTTTATACCTTTTAGGGTACTTGTCATATTCTGCCATTTTTATTTTTTCTATTAATCCTTTATCTTTTACTAAATTCTATTTTTAAGGCATGGACTAGTCATTCCTTTATTTCTTGCATGTATGTATTTAAATCTAAAAATCTTGAACTATAAGTGGCCAAGACAAAAATATCCACTCAATATTTTATCATTAGGTCAAGAAGTGGACTCTTAACAGCACTGCAGAAAGAGAAGAAGGTCTTGATTTGGTTTACTACTTACTATTTCATTAAAGATTTTTACTATAATTTATGAGGGATATTGGTCTGTGGTTTCTTTTGCTGTCTTTTCCTGGCTTTGGAATCAGCTTAATAATGACTTCATAGAATGAGTTGAGAAATATTCCAGTTTCTATTTTCTGGAAGTATTTTATAAATGATTGGTACTATTTCTTAAATGTTTGATAGAATTAACCAGTGAAACAGTCTGAGTATGGGTTTTTTTTTTCTCCCCAATTACAATGGACATACAATATTTTATGTTTCAGTGTACAATATAATAATTAGTTATATAACTTTATGAAGTGATCACTAATAAGTATAGTACCCATCTGACCTGTAAGGGCTTTTCTTTATGGGAAGATTGGTAATTACTCCATTTTTTTATTTCTTTACATGTTATAGGTCTATTGAGTTTCTATATTTTTCAGTCAGTTTCAATAATTTCTATCTCTAGAAAACTTTTCAATTAATTTAAATTATCTATTTTGTTGGCATAAAGTTGTTCATAGTGTTTTTATCTAATCTTTTTAATTTCTCAGGTTGGTATTGAGGTACCCACTTTCAGTTTTGATTTTGGTAATCTGTTTTCTCTTCCTTCCCCTTGAGTTTATCAATTTTGTTTTCTTGCTTTCTTTTTCATTGGTTTTGATCTTGACTTTTATTATTTTCTTTTTCTGCTTGTTTTTGCTTTAATTTGCAGTGTTAACTTCTAGGCTCTGCAAGTGTATTACTTTTAGAGTAATTTAAAAATTTTTAAATTATACGCTCAAAAATTTAGTACATAGATAGATGGCTTTATAGAAGAGAGAACCAAACGTAATTTTTGCTTACTATATTGATTTAGCTTGTGTTTAATATTAAAGTCTGAGACAGTATAAAATAAGTACCCTAGACTTGGTTAACACGTGAAAGCTCCAATTATTAAGCCAGGTTTTCTTCATAAAACAGACCCAATTTAAGAAAATGTATAAAAATAAAGTCTCTATCTTCATTCTATAACTGTCAGATATTTTAAGGCAAAATCTGATGTAGTATTAATGAGCATTTATTTACATATATTAAATTTTGTTTCATAACCCTGAAAATAAGTACTTTTTAGACTTGTTAAAAGAAAACTTTTGAATTCTATAATTATGTATGATATGAAGAGACAAGTATATTGTGTATTCTGGTACCATATAGTTATAGCAGTAGATAAGCATTTGAATAAACCCTTTTCTAATGAATGTATTAATTGCTGGGTCCTCCTATATGGACCATCAGTCAGTAAAGAACATAAATTCCAAAGCAGGAAGTTAACAAAATATATTTTATGAATGCATGGGGTTGATTTCTATTAAAGTTAAACATTTTTTAAATTGGTTTTAATTTAGAGCCCCAGGAATCACTATTTTGAAGTTTGCATTTAAGAACATGTGAATTCTAATTTCTAATTCTAGAAATTAGAGTATTTTTATGGGTTACTGGGAGTTCACAAGTCCAAATTACCTGGTTTTAATGTAATGAAAGTCGCCAAATGAGACACTACCTTTCAGATTCATAGCAACAGATGGCATTAGTTTAGAATCATTTTACTGTGAGTGAAGCTTAAGAGTCAGAGGCAAAATAAAGTTGGATTGTTTTGTAAGTCATGAACATCAAATCAAGCTAAATTTTGTTCCACTGCAGAGTTTAACTTACTCTAAAGACCCAGACTTAAAGTTCTGGGAAACAGTATGTTCAGGAATGTTATCAAAGTGTCCTTTGTATACTTTTAGTAGCTTAGGACAAAGAGGAAGCAATATCCACCCTCATGGAAAAAAATAAGAAGAAAGTCTTAAGCTCAATTCATGACAATTTATGCCTGACACTATTAGATGTCTTAGTTTAGACCATTTAAAGTATTCCATAGGGAAAAATCACAGTTTGTTCTATTAAAAATAACCAAGGTATTATATTAGTTATTGTAACTCTCAATTCTTCATTTCTTGCATAACATATAGAGGAAATAAAACTTACTTTCATTTTCATTTAAATTAGTTTTTAGGGAAAATGAATTTATAACTATTATATCTTTAAACTGCTTTTTATTATACATGTCACTGACTTCTATTAAGTCATTTAAAGGTTTTTAAATAATTTTGAAACAGATTACTAATTGCACTTGTCAACAAAAACAACAAAACATTTGAGTTTTATAACTCTAATATTCCTTTTATTTTTACTCCTAGCAGAATGGAAAAGAAAAAACAGCAAGCTGGAATGAAAAGATAATTTTCCTTTACCTTCTAAGAGCAACATAACAGTGGCCAGCCTGGGCTGGCTCGTTGCTCTGATGCTGTTACTATTAAAGAGTGTATTGGAGTCATTTTTGCCAACATTACAAAAGGAAAACTTTTAGAAAAAAAGGCATTTAGTATGATTTCATGTTAGATATATGCCCATAATGATGTATCTAAGACCGTTACCATCAACATCACACGCATCATCAAGAATTTGTTTAAATAGTTACTATATAAGAGGGTAGAACTCCGGGGCATGGAATAGAAAGCGTAGTTCCTCCTGACATAGAAGCTGAGTGGCAGAAATAATATAAAATAGTATTTTCTAAGAGCCTATAAAAAGGAGAGCCTAAAATAACTACTGGAATTAAAGTTAGCGACTCAGATAACAAAATAGATTTATTCTTTGGTGGTATGTTAACATTTTTTTTTGATTAGTTAAATAGAGCTCCTTAACGTTTTTATCTTAAACATGTTAATAGTGTACCATTTAAGAGGGACATCAGGCTATTAGGAAGGAGATTTATGTTTATCATTTGCTCTCAGAGTTGTTATAAACTTGCTACTCCTGTAGGGTTATTTTCAGAAACCAGAGGCATATGCAGGATATATAATTTCACTAAATTTGCCATAGGATTATAACTTTCATCAGTAAGATGAATCCTGTCATATCTGTTATTTGTAGTTTTTGTGAAACTGGAGCACTTTGGTATCACTCATATTAGGATTAGATAGTACAGAAATGCCAAACATTTTAAAACAGGGCAGCACATATGCTGAGTGCAAGATTCCCTAAAAGGTTTTCTATGGAATGCCAGTACTGAGCCAGGCTGATAGATAAACTAGCATATGTAAAAAGCCCATGGTTAAGTTAATTTGGAAAATGCTGGGTTAAAGACTATAGGATTTCTCAGAACCTTTGATTTGCTAATATACATTATAAACTCTGAAGAAGGGCTTTTACAATGTGCTTTTTAAAAATCTATGTTAAATTTATTTGATCAATGAATTTTTTAAAAATAATATTCCTAGGGACTGGAGTTCCATGGAGAATATTCTGAATCACACTGATGACAAAGTTAAATATAAAAGCTCTGAAATTAGACAAACTATCAAGTCATTTTACCTCTCTTAGCTCTCGGTTCTCACCTATACATTAAGACTAATAATTCCTGCCCTAGCCGGTTTTGCTCAGTGGATAGAGCGTCGGCCCAGGAACTGAAGGGTCCCGACTTTGATTCCTATCGAGGGCACATATATCCATTGCAGACTCAATCCCTGGCCCTGTTTGGGGCCCTGTGTGAAGCAACCAGTTCATGTGTCTCTCTCATATCAATGTTTTTCTCTTTCTGTCTCTCCCTCTCCTTTCCACTCTCTAAAAATCAATGGAAAAATACCCTCTGGTAAGGATTAACAAAACAAAATAAATAATTCCTAGCTAATCATAATTTTAGAAATTGCTAGGAATAAAGAACATAGTTTTATAAGCATTAGGAATGCTTATCAAAACAGCATTTGTTAGAGAAGTAGAGATTACAAAGACAGCCATTATAGTTCCCTAGCAGAATGTCACAGCTGAGAAAAACTGAGCAGTATGTCACCAAAGACGACTGAAGCAATAGGAAATATTTAAACTGTTTTATATTAAAATATAAATTTTGCTTTGGTTCATGATTTTAATTCAATTCTATAATTGATTCATTATTTATTGAGTATTTTCACATACATTTAATCTTCATAAAAAGTCCTGGGGTGTTTTGTCTATTTTTACATTTAATTTTACGGATGAGGAAACTGAAGTAATAAATAACTTGTCCAAACTCCAACAATCAATCTATGGGGCCTGAATTGAAATTCTGATCTGACTCAAAGCCCATGTTCTATTTTTTTAAATTAATTTATTCACATAGTTAAAAACTTAATATGAAGAGATGAAAAGGCATACCTCCTACTCTGCTCACATCCTCCTGATCCCACAATTCCCCACACTTTAACGAGATCAGGTGTCCTTTCCGTTCTTGATGCAGATTCAAACACATATAAACATGTGCTTAGTTTCTATACTGCAGAGTTCTTAGACATGACATCAAAATCCATAAAAGCAATCAATAGATTTAAAAACTTGTGCTATGAAAAACCCTGTTAACAGAATGAAAGACAATCTACAAACTATAAATAACATTTATTTTAAAAAGACAATATAAAATGGGCAAAATGTATTAACTGATTATTTCACCAGATAGGAGATATGGATGGCAAATAAGCACATCATAAATCATTAGAAAAATACTAAAACCACAGTGAGGTATCACTTTACACTAACAAAAACAGCTAGAATGGCTGTGGGGATGTGAAATATATAGCCACTCTGCAAAATAGTTTGGCAGTTTCACGTAAAACTAAATATGCATTCACTATATCACCCAGCAGCGGCACTCTTGGACATTTATCTGAGAGACATGAAAACTCAGGCTCACCCAAAACCTGGATACAAATGTAGTAGCTGTAAGTGTAATAGTAAAATGCTGTAGGTAACTTCAAGCTCCTTTAACCCAAGATGCCACCGTCAGGAAGAGTGGTTCTCAGCCTGTGCCACTACTGTCTCACTGAGCCGGAGGACCGCGGAGCTTGTCCCCAAGCCGGAGGCAATAGTCCCTCCATCCTCATTCAGCTAACAACTGGCACATGGGGCAATGGAATTCTGCTCGTCAATAAAAGGAAAGCACAAAGATGCAAGCAACAAGCTGGGTTGACCTCAAGGGTATTATTCTTAATGAAAATATTAGGTACTTTATGATTTACTTTGTAGAACATTCTGAAAAGGACACAAGTACCGAGACGGAGAGCAGACTGCGCTGGGTGCAGAGGGTGTGTTTGGGAGAGGCGGCACAGACACGGAGCATGAAGCCCTTCAGTGATGGCACAGTTCTGTATCTTGATTGTGGTGCTTGACACACAAATTTACACGCGGTGTGAGACTGCCAAGAACTATGTGCACACACATACACAAATGAACAGAGGTTTAGAAGTGGTGAAAACTGAGTAAGGTCTGTGGTCTGGTTAACGGTAATATACTAAATGTCAATTTCCTGGTGTTGACAGTGTACTACATCGCCATAGAGATCCTGCAATTGTAATGTACTACAGATATATTTTTGACATCACCACTTGTGGAAATTGATTGAAGGTGACATGGGACTTGTGCACACGAGTCTATAAAATACAAAACTTAAAAAAAAAAAAGTGCATGTGGGTTGACCACAGTCCTCCAGCTCAGTGTGGAAACAGGGGCACAGACTGAGAACCTGAGCTCCTGGAGCCAGCAAAGGAGAGCCAGGGCCCAGGTGATCTGCCCATGTTCGGATGAGAGGATGTGGGGCTGGGGTGCCAGCTTCAGGGCTCCCTCACTAGTAACTCACGCTCAGGATGTAGCAGCCTGCCTTTGAGGGGGAGGAGTTTATTGGACAGGGCAACTCACTGGCAAAAATTAAAGGGGAAGCTGGACAAAGACCCAATCCTGACAAGGAGGACAACTTGGAGAAATGAGCAACCTGGGGACTAGGCAGACTGGAGGGTTTGCTGGCAGCAGTACTGGAGCTCATGCGTCCCTTGCTGGCAGTGGCATCACCAACCCTAAGTATGGGGTTTAGAGGCAGGTAAGGCAGAGCCTGACCAAAGGGCTCTGGGAGTGGGACAGACAAGCTCACAGACGGGTTTGGGGTGAGGGGTTGGAGAATCAGGTGGTGGATGGAATTCGAGCAAGGTCAATGGACAAGCAGAAACAGGCACTTGAGGAATCCCACAATTTACCTTCTTTCCCTTACCACTGCATTTCAGTTAGGAAGTGGCTGCAAAGTACTATCCTTCTCTCTATAGAACCGAAATACTGATTTTCCAAGAATTGGTAAGGTTGTACTTAGAAGGAATCAAGCCACATATGATGACCAAAGTCAGTGTGCTTTATGGATACTGTCCTTACTATTTTCTTTGAACAAAAAAAGAACTTCTAAAATAATCTCAATATAATCCTCCCAACAAAGCAATGTCAATACGTTGAGGTATTTGGACTTAAACATTCCCCTGACCAAGGAGCTCTCTTGTTCCCTTTCCAAGATAGTCACAGGCAATTTACTTTCTCTTCCATTCCATCCCAGCCCCCCAGGTACTGGACTAGGTTACAGGCCCAGTTCTGAGTTCCCATTCATTGTGAGTGGTCATGTGAGTAAATGCTGGTTGTCATATTCCGAGTCTCCTGCCTTTCCATCCCGTCCTGCAGGAGAATGTTTTGTATGGAACTAACTCCGTGACCCTCTGTTGATGCACAGCTGTACTCAGCCGCCATCTGAATGTTAGAAAGGCCAGGCCCTGGTACATACTCCAATGCTACCTTAGGACTGGGTTTGAATTCTGGAGATACTCAGAATGCCTGGCTTTACACAGAGCACATTTAAAAATCTATTCATAGTCAGCTCCATACCGAGGAGAGGCCTGTTTTCATTGGTTACCGAATCCAAACAGTGCTTCCAAGTCCTGGGTTAGTGCAGGAGCATTTAAATGTATGCTCTTCATTAGACAGAACACTTGGAATAATAAACCTGAAACCGCTGTGATTAATAGTTTTAGTGACACATGCACTTGCTCAGCTGCCCTTATAACTTTTAAATCTGGCATTTCTTACAGATTTTCCCATTAGTACACGATTCCAAGTGCTACCCAATATCACAGTGGCTATCATTGAACAATGACAGTAATGGTTATAAAGGCCGGGATTTCAACTCACAGAAGGTTTAAGCACCGATTTAACAGGAAGATGACTCAATTTAGTCTGCAGACTGAACAAGTGCTGCCTGACAGCAGGAAGCGATGGCAGCAGGAGCCAGGCAGGTGGTGCACAGATTGGCAGTGAGCGCAAAGATGCTGAATCCCGGTGGTTGGGTTGAACTGCAGTCAGCTTGCCGGCACACCATGCCCCTCCATGACTAGTACTACAGTGTCCCAATAAGAACCTGATTTACACCTATTTCTATCTCAGTAGGGAACTTAGAGCTATTAAGTTCCCCTGATTCCTCTGTCCAAAGCACAGCCCAGCCTTGACCAGGAGCCCTAGACACCTGAGGGGACAGCCAGTATTGTACACTGCTCTCATCAGAACCCAAACTACTTCCTATCACAATAGGAGAGATCTGCAAATATTTCTCATTAGAAAAAGAATATGGCTCATTGTTGTGTCTAGTTTTATATCTGACTCTGAATCTTGGGTTCATGACTCTTGCCTATGAAGCATCTTGGGATACTTTCAAAATATATTTGCCTGACTGAGAATATAATGGCAGGCTCCATAATCACTGCATGTTCTAATCAAAGAGAAAACTTGCGTTCTGTGTGCATTCTGCACAACAACAGGGAATCAATCAAACTTTGTCCTGAGCACTGAGTGAAAATTTCAGTAACCAAGCAGGGAGTGGACTGGCCTTCATTAAGATACCTCCCACCAGGTAAATCTACTTTAGGCAGTGACCACCAATTGCCACCTAGAATATGTTTTTGTTTGTTGTTGTTGATCCTCACCTGAGGACATTTTTTTCC
This sequence comes from Lasiurus cinereus, assembly GCA_011751065.1. NCBI lineage: Eukaryota > Metazoa > Chordata > Mammalia > Chiroptera > Vespertilionidae > Lasiurus > Lasiurus cinereus. The sequence continues at coordinate 49,514,899 of JAAGEH010000018.1, forward strand.
ATTGATTTTTTTGGGGGGGCTGTGAATGGAGTCTGCTGTGGGAACCTCTTTCCACGTCCCGCGTGGTTCAGGGTTCCCGGGTCAGGGTTCGGGTTCTGAAGGAGGCCGCACGCAAACGAAATGAGAGACTAGAAAGCATTAATTTGGCGATATTGGGGGGCCAGGCGGGAGCCTTCGTCTAGTGGAAAGGACTGCCACTTGCTCTGGCCTTTTTCTCCCTTTTTATTAATTCTTTGGGACACACCCCTAGCCTTTAGGCAGGAAATAACAAAAACAGAAATTAACATGAAACAAACAGATAGAGGTTGCTTCAACCAATAATGTTTCAACTAAACAGTGAGTAATTAGCTCTGACCTTTCAGAGCAATTAAGGTTGGCCATCCTTGTGGCTTCCCATTTACATCCATTTAGTGAGAACAATATTTGGTTTCCGACAGTCTGCAACTGAGGTACATGCCCTGGACCAAAATTGAACTCGTGACCTTTCAATCCACAGGCCAACACTCTATCCACTGAGCCAAACCGGTTAGGGCACACCCAGGATATGTTGACAATCAGTAGTCCCATTTATAGGACAGAGCCAATGTAGACCATTAGCCCTGCCACTGGAGACTAGAGGCAGTTACATTCTGTAGATAGCCTTGCAATCCATGTGTCATGCAGCGAGTTCACAAAGTAATATGGTAAGTGCTACACCACAGCAATTTGCATTCACCAGGATATACTGACATACACTAGGTTGCCAATAATGGCTTAATTTTTCAGAACACATCCTCCCAGTGGCAAGTCCCACAATGAGTGGGTATGAGGACAGGTGTTTCAGCGATATTTCTGAGGGTGAGCCACATGGTAGAATACATGAAGTCTAAAGCTCTTCCATGGCCCTGAGGACTGCAGGTGGTTTTTCTTGTGCTCACTGAGGCCAGAAGCTTCATTGATGTGGCTTAAGAAGAAGATGCTTTGACCGCTGACATGCTGTATGATGTGGGACGCTAGGACTTCCCACAAAGAACCACTTTCTCCCCCATTTGCTTAATGCCAATCCCTGACAATGCCAAGGGAAAATTTCTAGCTATATTCCCTGGTAGAGCCTAGTAATCTCACAACGCATGGTGACCACAGCAGTTTTGGCAAAAGGCCTTGATAGAAAACCCTGGAAACTCAAGGGACCAAGCAACCCACCTGGTTTGGACTCTCAAAGGTGGTAAGTATTCAGGAGATCTGCTGCCCTGGGGCATAGAACAGCCAAAGGCTTTTCCCAGTTCTGGGGTCCTGCCTGTCTGCTCACTTTAAGAGAGGGCCACCGAAGCCTGTACAAAGTCAGATGCACCTGCTGAGTTACGTTTGGGGGAGGAGATGACTCAGGCAAAACAAGGCTTGACAACTCTTTCTTGCACTTGGAGGCATTTATGAGCACTGCTACAAAATTGGGTAGAGTACTAGGCACCTTCGCTGGCCCCCTTGCTATAGCCTCCCATTCTCTGGCTCAGTAATCTCAAACAAGGTGAAAAACTCGGGTAAGTAGCATCATCACCATGCAAAACCAAGCCAAAACCAAGTGGGCAAAGTGAAAGGTGTGGTATCCTTGTGACTGTGGGTAATAATAGCCAGCGCTGTGAGCAGAGGCCCTGAGACCCTGGAACTCTTCCTGGATTCTGCTTAAACTTGGTTCATTCTTTCTTGAAATTGTTTTGAAATCTATAATTGAGACAAGGATGTTAATATTCACATATTGATTTTCCTTTTAAAATTCATCAAGAAACATCTATAATAATAAATGCATAATATGCTAATTAGACCAGATAGCCGAATGACCTTCTGACATCGTTCTAGACCAGTGGCCAGCAAATCCTGTGTGGTTTGCAAGCCACATGCAGCTCTTTGGCCCCTTGAGTGTGGCTCTTCTACAAAATACCATGGCCTGGGCAAGTCTATTTTGAAGAAGTGGCGTTAGAAGTTTAAGTTTAAAAAAAATTGGCTCTCAAAAGAAATTTTAATCATTGTACTGTTGATATTTGGCTCTGTTGACTAATGAGTTTGCCGACCACTGTTCTAGACATCCTTCAGGATGAAGCCACAGCAGCGGGGGCTGAGGTAAAGGCGGGTAGGGGTGATCAGGAAGGCAGGTGAGTGGTTAGGGGTGATCAGGCAGGCAGGCAGAAAGGTTAGGGGTGATCAGGCAGGCAGAATGGTTAGGGACAATCAGGCAGGCATTCTAACAGGAGCCATTGGTTCTGGATTGTGAGAGGGTGCAGGCTGGGCTGAGGGCCCCCCACCCCCGTGCACAATTTTTGTACACTGGGCCTCTAGTTTTAAAATAAGCTTCTTAATGTTCAAGCATAGAATAGGGTAGACTGAATCAGGCTACATGTGCATGTGTTGACTGTTTTCTGCCAGGTTTTAGCTGTTGGGCACGTCAGCTTGTTCACAACCCAGCATGGTGGGCAGCAAGGTAAGCCTCTGGTTCTCTGGGACCCAGTCACTCAGAGGTTCTGTGGGGACATTTATAATCTCACAGTTTCCATCTCTGTTCTAAAGGGTGCCTGAGAGACCTGATGATCCCTCTTTGGCTTTTTGCAGGAGTTGGGCAGCTGCTGCTTGTGAGCTACTGGCAGGCATCCTCCCTCTGCTTCCTGGCCTGGGAAGCTCATCGTTATCACTTCCATGAATTCCTTCTTCTGTTCTGAAATGTTTTTGTTAGAAGAGATAGGGGTGTGTGTGTGTCTGCCTGTGTGCTTGCACAGAGGGAGGTAGAAGAATGAGTAATTTATACACTTCAAATCCATGGGTTGGGGACGAGGGCGCATGCTCTTTCCAGGACAGAGACAGCCTATGAGAAACAGATTGCCTTAGAACTTAAATTTAGTAGTGGGGAGGGAACGCTGCTTCTAGGTAATGCTCGTCTAAACTGATTCCAAATGTTTTATTGGATGTCAGCTGTGCAGCCTCTGGATAAATCATTTCACATCACGCCCTGGAGAGCATTTTGAGCAGATGTATCCATTGGCCACAAAGATCCTTAACTGAAAACAAGCAGCCACTGCAGTGCTACCAGCCCAAAAGGAGTGCTCTCTAGGCCAGCTCGTCCTGTAAGCATCTCCACTCCAGCTCCTCAGCCCTAGGGCCAGGGACGTCAGCTCTGCCCTTTGGGACTGAGTTGCCCTGGGTGCACCAGCCAGTCACGCTCATGTATTCTCCCGGGACCTGGTGAATCATCTTTCATACCATTCTGTGTTGTGTGACTGGTTTCAGGCTGCTTTCCGCCCAGTCTCAGCCATGGGGCTCACTTGTGGGGAGGGCCCTTCCTCCTGGGTTTCATGAATTACAACACTTGCTTGGTAGGAGCTCCTCGCTGGCTTCCCTGGAGCTTAATGTAGAAACAATAAAAGCAAAGTAAAGCAGCGGCCCTCCAGTGCTCCCAGGCATGGCTTTATGGTGATGACAATACCGGAGTTAGTGACTTTATTTCCTTGCTTTTATCAGGAGGCAGATGTATATCAAATGCAGAACAAAATCAATGTCAGCCCAGAGAAGTCTTCAGAACCCTAGCAGGTTTGGCTCAGCGTCGGCCTGGGGACCGAAGGGTTTGTTCGCATGTTGCAGCTCCTCCCTTACCTGGGCCCTGGTCAGGGCATGTGCAGGAGGCAACCAATCCATGTGTTTCTCTCACATCAATATTTCTCTCTGTCTTTTCTACTCTCTCCCACTTTCCTTAAAAATCAATAGAAAAATATCCTTGGGTGAGGATGGGAAAAAAAAAAGTTTTTAGAACAAACGCAGCCGGTGGTCTTTCTCATTTCTTAGCAGCCCCCTTCCAGTCCTCTCATCCCTTTTCCTTTTCTTCATGTACATTTTGGAGGAAAAAAAATTTCTCCTTGCATTTGCTTTCTAATTTGTGACAATGTTTCCAGAGGAAGCACTTCTACTTTAAACAGAAAAGTAAGAGTCTGTCCAGTTTACCTAGAGTTGATTGACATTCTATCTCTGGAGACTGTGGTGCATCTCTGATACTAAAGATGCTGATAGCAATCACTGCTCCCCTGAAGCAGGAGAAGCCTACTCAGCACACCTGGGTCTGGATCAGCCGCCCAGGGCGAGGTGGCTGCCTTCCCGAGGGCCTGGCTGTGACCCTCGGGCAAACATTGAATCTTCATGGCAGAACAAAGGAAATCTTTTTCCAGCTGCTTCATTTAATTGGCTTTTGTTTGTTGTTTTCAGGATACACTTTAGGTTTACCTAAGGGTAAGAGTCAGCTTTTCCTGGATTAGGAAACGGTTTGTAAAACATTTGATTGGATCTGGACTCTACCTCAACTTTGAGATGAGCTCAGGATCTTGCTCAAGGCTCAGATGCCTGGAGAGTTTAGGTTCTGAAGAAAACGTGATGGAAAACAGTCATGTCCACACTAGACAGTGACTCCGTGAGCAGTAGGGTCATGTATAACCTATGCAGGAGTCCTCCTGAGCGGAGCTGGCTCAGAGGTGGGCTGCCTGCCCACAGCTGCAGCCCAGAGAGCATGAGGCATGGCATGCTGGTGCTGTTTGGTTTAAATCAGCTTAGTCAAGCTATAAATATTTTGAGTAATTTCTAAGAAATGAAGTGTTTCTGTCTAAGCCACAAGACTGGGTTGTGCAATACAAATTAACTGCTCATGGAGGTGGGGTCTGGAAAAGAGAATGGAAGTGTCCGGTAGGGTCATATATAATGGGTCACAGGTGCTTGAGGACTTCTCCGTGACCTCTGGCATGAAATTCAAATTCCTGCCTGTGGATTCTAATCACCTCCATCAAATGCCAACCATAGTCTCATATATATGTCCCCACATCTGAGCGCACTCCTCCTCTTGAGCTTTTACTGAACTGCCTGGTTTTACCTCACTTTTCCTAAGTAGAATAACTTCTGTCTTCCTTCCTGCTTTATACTCTGCATCTCCATTTCTCTTGTCAATATTAATGGAAAGAGACACTAAGATGGTGGCATAGGTAAACACCTCAAACTGCTGCCTCACACAACAATTTCAAAACTACAACTAAAAGACATTATCCAGAACCACAGGAAGGCTGGCTGAGTGGAAATTCTACAACTAAAAGGAAAGAGGAAAGCACACTGAGACTCAGAGAAGTTGCAGGAGGCAGAGGTACAGAGATGCACATGTGGAGAGGATGGGCAACTGAGTATGTGGCTGGCTTTCTTAATCAGGAGGAAGACAAAAGCTCCTGACTGCTCTGAACTCCAGTTCCAGGCAAGATGGTGCGGATCCAGACTCATTCAGAGAGAAACTGGACTATCTGGCAGCAGGCGGAACTCGTGGGCGGTTTTCTCTCAGAGGTGCTTGCAGCAATTACCACAGGACACTGAGACACAGGGGCCTCTTAGAGAAGGGCTGATGGGAAGCCACTGGTGTCTGCTCCGTCCTGAGACTCTGCCCCATCCAAGGTGAGCACATAGGCTTTTGCAAGTCTTGTCTCATAAGGGTGTCTCAAGCACAGAAGTTCTCCCAGAGTAAACACAGCTGATCCTCATAGCCAACTGGCCTTGAGGTCAATTCCTCCCAGTGATACCAACAACAATCAGGGCTTAACGACAACAAAACTGTGCATACAGCCCCAAAAGGGGTGCACCAAGAATGTTCACCTCAGGTAACTAGGGAGGCTGAGCCACTGGCCCCTATAGGACACCTAGCACCCAAAGCCACTCTATCAATTCAGGGAAGCAGCCAAAATGCAGAGACAAAGAAACAGGTGACAAATGAAAGAAATAGAGGAAAGCAAACAACTGGATATAGAGTTCAAAACCACGTTTATAAGGGTTTTCAAGAATTTTCTAGAAAAGGCCAATAAATTTAGTGAGACCCTTGAGGATATGAAAAAGGACCAACTAGAAATTAAGCATACACTGACTGATATAAAAATAATATACAGAGATTCAACAACAGACTAGAGGATCACAAGAATCAAGTCAAAGATTTGAAATACAAAGAAGCAAAAACATCCAACCAGAAAAGCAAAAAGAAGAAAGAATCCAAAAATAGGAAGATAATGTAAGGACCCTCTGGGACAACTTCAAGCATACCAACATCCACATTATGGGGGTACCAGAAGAAGAGAGAGAGAGCAATATACTAAAAACCTATTTTAAGAAATAATGGAAGAAAACTCCCCCCACCTGGTGAAAGAAATAGATTTGCAAGTCCAGGAAGCACACAGAACCCCAAACAAAAGGATTCCAAAGAGGACCACACCAAGACACATCGTAATTAAAATGCCAAGAGCAAAGGACAAAGAGAGAATATTAATAGCAGCAAGAGAAAAACAGTTACCTACAAGGGAGCACCCATGCTACTGTAAGCTGATTTCTCAACAGAAACTATGCAGGCCAGATGGGAGTGGCAAGAAATATGCAAAGAAGTGAATAGCAAGAACATACAACCAAGATTATTCTATCCAGCAAAGCTATCTTTCAGAATTGAAGGTCAGACAAAGATCTTCACAGATAATAAAAAGCTAAAGGAGTTCATCACCACCAAACCAGTATTATATGAAATGCTGAAAGGTACTCTTTAAGAAGAGGAAGAAGAAGAAAAAGGTAAAGATAAAAATTATGAACAATAAATACATATCTATCAACAATGGAATCTAAAAATCAAGTGTATAAAAAATCTGATGAACAGAATAAACTGGTGAATATAATAGAATCAGGGGCATAGAAAGGGAATAGATTGACAATTCTTGGGGGGAAAAGAATGTGGGGGGATGCAGAAAGAGACTGGACAAAAATGATATACCTATGGATGAGGACAGTGTGGGGGTAAGGGTAGAGGGTAGGGTGGGCACTGGGTGGAATGGAGCTTTGGGGGGGATGAACAATTGTAATAATCTAATCAATAAATATTTATTTAAAAAATATTAATAGATATGCTTTTACTCCTTTTGTGAAGAAATTTAACCAGTTTTTAATCATTTACCATCAACTTTACAAAATTAACCTAGTTCCACAAAATTTCCCAGGGTTCAGCTCTTGCTCTTTATTAATTCCATCCACATAGTTATATTTCTATTCTTTGAGTCAAAATAATTTGAAGATATTTGTTCTCTACTTAGTTAGCTGAATTTAATAATTATATGATTTTTGATCTGTACTGTTTGAGAAAAAATTACATATAAGACTACTCACCACTTTTTGATTCATTGTTAATATTTATACATCCAAAGATTCTGATTTTAGTTATAAAAGATACTCAGCCTTAAAAAATCTTCTTAGTACACAAAGAAAGAGAAGCGTCTACATGATAGAAGTACAAACTCAATCCCAGTTATTAGCAAACTTTTTCAATGACACCATTTACTATAGAGAGCAACAAAAATGGATAAATTTAAGTTCCACACCTATATCAGAACCGATCTTAGCTTTGCAACTCAAGCAAAACATAACCTAATAGAGTTAGTCATATTTCTTCCTGTTCTCTGATCAATGTATTACAGAGCAATCGGGACTCAGCAGTTCCTTCAGAATAGAAGTTCAAAGTGTAGAATATGGAAATTGTGCACAGGAAAGTTGCAGAGGTACATAAAGGATGAAGAATATGAAACAGAAATCCTAATGTAATTGATCTAAGTTCAATATAGCTGGAGGAAAGAAATGGATTAGTTTCTAGAAGTCTGCATATCTGATTTTATCTCAAAATGTATATTTTGATTTGCTGACCATTGTATATATAATATCCCATTGTCTTGGCTGGATTCGAAGGAACTTTGGTGGAGTGATTGATATATTTGTGGATCAGGAAAGTGTCAGGGGCTTAGAGAAAATATTAAGGAGTGATTGAAGTAACAGAGTGAGGGACTCAAAGGACAAGATGTTATGGTAAAATTATGGGTGATTAGGATCTAAGAGTTCAACAGTGAAAGGAGATCCAAGCTCACTAGGGTGTGAAGAAAGGCCTGTTGTCTGAAAAGTAGAGAATAAGGGAAAGTGGTATGAGATAGATACTGAAAGGAGGGCATGAGCCAGATATTATGGGGACACCACATAAGGAACTTATCTTTTCATCTAAATAAGTTGAAAGTCAGTGAAGGGTTTAAAAAAGGGCAATGCTCTGATGTTTTGAAAAGACTGCTCTGGAGGCTGTGTAGAATAGATTATTAAAAGGCAAGAAAGGAATCAGAATGACAGTACAGATGGTCCCTGATTTATGCTGATCCACGTTACAATTTCTTTACTTTGTCATGGTACAAGAGAAATATGCATTCAGTGGAAACCATACTTAGAATTTAAAATTTTTGTCATTTCTCAGGCTAGTGAAAAGTGGTATGATAATATCTAGTGATGCCAGGCAATATTAGTGAGATGACTTTGCCCAACTATTAGGCTAACATAAATGTCCTGAGCACTTTTAAAGTAGGTTAGGCTAAGCTATGATATTTTGTAAGTTAGGTGTATTAAATGCATTTTCAATTTACAATTTTTTTCAATTTATGATGGATTTTCATAGAATATTTCCATCATAAGTCAGGGAGCATCTGTAGTTTAGGCAAGAGATACTGATGATTTGAACCTGAGAGGTGACAATGGAGGGACACAGAGAAATAAATAGCTTCAACATATAATTGGGAGGTAGAATCAGTAAACTTACTGACAGATTAGATTGTGGGAGAAGGAAAAGTAAGAATTGATAGGTAATCTCTAAATTTTTGTTTTTAGCAAAGTGATAGTGGTTCCATTTACTGATAAGGGAATACTGGAGAAGAAATTGAATTTGGTGGAGGACAGATTGGAGTAAGAGATAGTCAAGAATGCTAGTTTCATCATGTCACAAGATGTCAAAAGGTAACTGAATACTTAAGTCTGGGACTTAGAGAAGGAATAAAGCATAATTTTGGAAATTATGTCTGGATATTTCCCACCATCCTTTCTTTCCCACAACCACTGTGTGTCACAAATATTATTTGGAGAGAGTTGACTCCTCACCTAAAACCTGATATGGATCTTGATTGTTTTATCTCAATCAGGACAACCTCTCCCACATCATTGTTATTGGTTCAGGTAATTTAGATTTAAGCCACTCTGTATATGGGATTACCCTACCCAAAGGAATTGAATCAGAAGGAGATCTATGAGAAATGTGGACAAGTGGGCCATGTAGAGTCTCATTTTCTGGTCTTCTAAGAAATAATATTTCCTGTCTAAGAGCACTGAGAAAGCTACTCTAAATCAATGTTTCCCATTTTGGACTGCCATTATGTAAGCCAATAAACCATCTTTATTACATAAGACAGAGTTTGATTTTTTGGTTATTTGCAGTATGAATCCTAACTGGTGACTCTTGAGTCATTAAGCATATAAATAATATTTAATCCCAGGAGAAAATGTAGAAAAGGAACATTGAGTTTTGAGGCATCTAACATTAGAAATTGGATCAAGAAAGAGGAGTATAAGAGAGAAGGAAGAAACTAGCAGACACAGATAGAGAATGAGGAAAGTGTGGAGTCACTGATCCCAAAGAGGAGATGCTTGAAGAATGGGGGCATGGTACCTCTTGGAGAGTTCCTGGGAGTTTGGGTAACAGGAGGGCAGATACATGACCCTTGGAAATGGCAGCACACAGCTTGTCAGTGACCCCAGCAGGAGCAGTCAGTGGAGGGTAGGATGGGAGATTAATAAGAGTGGATTGAAGGGGAGAAAGGGCTAGGGAGTGGCAACAGTGAACAGCTACCCATTTTAAGAAGTTTTGCTGTGAAGCAGGGAGCAATGAGTCGGGAATAGGAAGTTCTGTGGACTTAGAAGAGCTTAATTGCTCTTGCCACTTGTTTCTTGAGAATGGAGACCTGAGCATGTCTACGTGATGATGGACTCATCCAGAGAAAAAGAACAAATAGAGGATGCAGGGAAGAAGACACACGGCAGAACTGATGTCCCTGTGAAGGTCCTGGAGAATAAGGAGATCCTCAGAGGGCAGGACCTCTTGTGTCCTTCTCACAGGAGAGCACAGAGAGCAGGAGTGCAGACAAAGCAGGCCTGTGGCTTGGGGATAAGAAGTTGGAGAAGCCTCTCTTCTGTTTTCTCAGTTGAATAGGGGGAGCCTCATCTGCCAGGAGCAGGGAAAGCGCAGATAGATGGCGCGTCATCATTTCTCAGCAGGGCGGACACTTTCTTCCTTAGGCTCTTAGAAAACGACCTTCAGATTCCTGAAGCTGAAGAACTCTTTGCGGTAAATTTCTTGTCTACCAATTCTAAAAGGGATGCTTTATACATTTTTGAAAGTTTTACTGTGCATAAACGGGTGTGGAGGCGGGTGCTGGGGAGTGGCATTCCTTTTGCAATCAGTTTAAGATTTTATGCCATTAGGCAACTATATTCAGATTCTCTTAAAGACCAGTTTTGTAAAAGGGAAATGTAAAACTTTGATCTAAAATATTTCTAAGCCAGTGACATTTACATCATTTTTTGGGGGGCCTGGAGCACCTGTTTGCCTGCTGAGTTTGTTCACCAGCTGTGGTCTTTCCTGACACAGCCTTAGCTTTCCCTCTGTCTTTAAATTTCCGCTAGTTCTTTGGTATTGTGAAAGGTTGGAGAAATAATTTATAACACTGAGCCAAAGTGATGACTAACATATATATTCTTAATGGCCTCAATGAAGAATAAAATATCATATTCCATTTCTCTGGACAGTTTTATAATAAACGTCAAGTTGAGAAACTGCTTGATGTTTCAAGATGATTAGCTCCTTTAAATTGTAGGAGGTTCTTATTACAATTAATTATTGATTTTAGCTAACAAAATAATTTAAGTTAATTAGACTACAATAAAGACCATGTGGAACAGGAAGGAGGGTGGGTTTTGTTTTGTGAGCACTGCTGAATTTGTCTTCATTTTAAACAGTGCAAAATAACTTATTTTGCATAAATCCAGTTAAGGGCCTTGAGTGCGACTTCTTTTGTATGTAGTCTCCCTAGCTGTGCATTTCTGAAGACCTAGCACATCCATCATAGCCTCCTGCAGTGTTAGCTACAACCCAAGGAGACATGGCTGAGAACAAGGACAGTTTCATTCAGGCAAAGTAAAATCCAGGTCAGTCCCACTGTGTATGAAGCAAAGAACTCAGAGAGGAGATGGAAATACAAGCCTTGTCAGTTATGTTGTTCAAAATATGTGGCCCAGAAGAGAATAAACCCACGTGTTCCAAAAACACAGTCACTGGGCCATTCCCAGGCCTTTTGAAAAGCCATTAGTTAAAACCACCTTTAAAACATCTTGTTACAATAGAGGATTTTAAACATGGTTTCTCTTGACATCAATATACAACTATTTGAATTTAAAACTATTGATACTTATATGCTTTCACTTAGATGTAAGTGCATATGTTGTGTGTATTAAATATCCCTCTAATTAAGGTATTTTAGTGAATGGTAGGGGCAGTGATGGGTGAGAGTGCAATAGCTATGAGCACATTTTTAAAGCTGCGTTGAAAAGCAATTCTCTTTTGGCACCAAGTGGGCCAGAGCTGCAGGTCATGAGTAGAAAGTATTTTTTTTTAATTTAATAAATCTTTCTTGTTCAGATTATTACAATTGTTCCTCTTTTTTCCCCCATAGCTCTCCTCCACCCGATTCTCACCACACCCTCAGCCCTTACCCCCTTAACCCCCTGCAACTGTCCTCATCCATAGGTATACAATTTTTGTCCGGTCTCTTCTGGCACTCCCCACATCCCTTTCCCCCAAGTGTTGTCAGTATACTCCTTTTCTATGCCTGAGTCTATTATATTCACCAGTTTATTCTGTTCATCAGATTTTTTTATTCACTTGATTTTTAGATTCACTTGTTGATATATATTTGTTCATAATTTTTATCTTTACCTTTTTCTTCTTCTTCCTCTTCTTAAAGAGTACCTTTCAGCATTTCATATAACACTGGTTTGGTGGTGATGAACTCCTTTAGCTTTTTATTATCTGTGAAGCTCTTTGTTTGATCTTTAATTCTGAAAGATAGCTTTGCTGGGTAGAGTAATCTTGGTTGTATGTTCTTGCTATTCATCACTTTGAATATTTCTTATAACTCCCGTCTGGCCTGCATAGTTTCAGTTGAGAAATCCGCTTACAGTGGTATGGGCGCTCCCTTGTAGGTAACTGTTTTTCTCTTGCTGCTTTTAATATTCTGTTTTTTGCTCTTGGCATTTTAATTACGATGTGTCTTGGTGTGGTCCTCTTTGGATTCCTTTTGTTTGGGGTTCTGTGTGCTTCCTGGACTTGTAAGTCTATTTCTTTCACCAGGTGGGGAAAGTTTTCAGTCATTATTTCTTCAAATAGGTTTTCAGTATCTTGCTTTCTCTCTTCTTCTGACACGCCCATAATTCAAATGTTGGTACACTTGAAATTGTCCCAGAGGCTCCTTAACACTATCTTCCTATTTTTGGATTTTTTTCTTTTTGCTCTTCTGGTTGAGTGTTTTTTGCTTCTTTGTATTTCAAATCTTTGACTTGATTCTTGTGATCCTCTACTCTGCTGTTAGATCTTTGTATGATACTTTTTATTTCAGTCAGTGTATGTTTAATTTCTAGTTGATCCTTTTTCATATCCTTGAGGGTCTCACTGAATTTATTAGCCTTTTCTAGAAGATTCTTTAAAAACCTTATAACTGTGTTTTTTAGCTCTATATGCAATCATTTGTTTTCCATTTCTTTCATTTGTGATCTGTTTCTTTGTCTCTGCATTTTGACTGCTTTCCTGAGTTGATAAGAGTGGCTTTGTGGGTTAGGTGTCCTATAGGGCTCAGCCTCCCCAGTTGCCTAAAGTAGACACTCTTGGTGCACTCCTCTGTGGGCTGTGTGCACAATTTTGTTGTAGTTAAGCCTTGATTGTTGTTAGTATCACTGGAGGAATTGACCTCCAGGCCAATTGCCTGTGAGGATCTACTGTGTCCATGCTGGGAGAACTTCTGTGCTTGAGACACCCTTATGAGACAAGACTTGCAAAAGCCTATGTGCTCAGCTTGGATAGGGCAGAGTCTCAGGGCAGAGCAGACAGCATTGATTTCCCATCAGCCCTGCCCTAAGAGGCCCCTGTGTCTCAGTGTCCTATGGTAATTGCTGCAAGCACCTCTGAGAGAAAACCACCCTCAAGTTACGCCTACTGCCTAATAGTCCAGTTTCTTCCTAAATGAGTCTGGGTCCCCAGAGTCTTGCCCAGAACTGGAGTTCAGAGTAGTCAGGAACTTTTGTCTCCTTCCCTCTTGAGAAAGCCAGCTGTGTACTCAGTTGCCTACATTCTCCATGAGCGTGTGCATCAGTACCTCTGTCTTCCGAGTCTCAGTGTGCTTTTCTCTTTCCTGACAGTCTAGTTTCATCCTGTAAGGGTCTGGGTACCCAGAGTCTTGCCCGAACTGGATTTCAGCACAATCAGGAGCTCTTGTCTCCCTCCCACTTGAGAAAGCCAGCCAGTACTCAGTTTCCAGTCCTCTTTGCATGCATGTGTCTCAGTACCTCTGCCTCCTGCAGCTCCTCTGAGTCTCAGTGTGCTTTTCTCTTTTCTTCTAGTTGTAGAATTTCCACTCAGCCAGCTTTCCTGTGATTCAGGATAATGTCTGTTTTGTCTTTTAGTTGTAGTTTTGAAATTGTTGTGCGAGGCAGCAATTTAGGTGTTTACCTATGTCACCATATTGGTTTCTCCCCAGAAAGTATTTCTTTTTTTTTTTATTAATTTTTTATACATATCTTCCCATTGCCCCCCCTCCCTCCCAGGCATACCCCAACCCCCCCAGTGTCTATGTTCATTGGTTATGATTATATGCATAGATACAAGTCCTTTGATTGATCTCTTATCTACCTCACCTAAATTTAATCTTCCTGCTGTAATTTCACAGTCTGTTTAAAGCTTTACTGTCTCTGTATCTATCCTTTTGTTCATCAGTTTATAATGATCTTTATTATCCCCCAATGAGTGCGATCATGTGATCTTCTCCTTCATTGACTGGCTTATTTCGCTAAGCATAAGGCTCTCCAGTTCCAACCAGGTTGCTGCAAATGGTAAGAATTCCTTCTTTTTAATGGCAGCATAGAATTCCATTGTGTAGATGTACCACAGTTTTCTGATCCACTCATCTGCTGACGGGCACCTAGGCTGTTTCCAAATTGTGGCTATTGTAAATTGTGCTGCTATGAACATAGGGGTGCATAAATCCTTTCTGATTGGTGTTTGTAATTTCTTAGGATAAATTCCTAAGAGTGGTATTACAGGGTCAAATGGGAGATCCATTTTTAGTTTTTTGAGGAAACTCCATACTGTTCTCCACAGTGTCTGCACCAGTCTGCATTCCCACCAACAGTGCACAAGGGTTCCTTTTTCTCCGCATCCTCGCCAGCACTTGTCGTTTGTTGATTTGTTGATGATTGCCATTCTGACAGGTGTAAGATGGTATCACATTGTCGTTTTGATTTGCATCTCTCGGATGATTAATGACTTTGAACATGTTTTCATGTGTCTCTTGGCTTTCCTTCTGTCGTCTTTTGAAAAGGTTCTATTTAGGTACGTTGCCCATTTTTTTATTGGATCCTTCATCTTCCTTTTATTAAGTTGTATAAGTTGGTTGTAGATTTTGGAGATTAAACCTTTATCAGTGATAGCATTTGCAAATATGTTCTCCCATGCATTGATCTTTCTTGTTGTTTTGTTGATGGTTTCTTTTGCTGTGCAAAAGCTTTTTATTTTGATGTAGTCCCATTTGTTTATTTTTTCTTTAGCTTCCATTGCCTTTGGAGCAGTATCAGTGAAGAAGTTCTTTCGGCATATATCTGAGATTGTGCTGCCTGTGGACTCCTCTAGTATTTTTATGGTTTCCCTTCTAATGTTTAAGTCCTGTATCCATTTTGAGTTTATTTTTGTATTTGGTGTAAGTTGGTGGTCCAGTTTCAATTTTTTGCATGTATCTGTCCAATTTTCCCAACACCATTTATTGAAGAGGCTATCTTGGTTCCATTGAATGTTCATGCCTCCTTTGTCAAATATTAATTGAGCATAGTGGTTTGGGTGGATATCTGGGTTCTCTATTCTATTCCATTGATCTATATGTCTGTTCTTGTGCCAGTACCAGGCTGTTTTGAGAACAGTTGCTTTGTAGTATAGCTTGAAGATTGGTATTGAGATCCCACCTACTTTATTCTTTTTTCTCAGAATTGCTGTAGCTATCCGTGGTCTTTTTTTGTTCCAGATGAATCTATGAAGAATTCTTTGTAGGTCTGTGAAATATGTCGTTGGTATTTTAATGGGTAGTGCGTTGAATCTGTAGATTGCTTTGGGTAGTATGGACATTTTAATGATGTTGATTCTCCCAATCCATGCGCATGGTATGCTCTTCCATCTGTTAACATCTTCCTCTATCTCTTTTTTCAGTGTCCTGTAGTTTTCTGCATAAAGGTCTTTTACCTCTTTAGTTAGGTTTATTCCTAGGTATCTTAATTTTTTTGGTGCGATGGTAAATGGGATTGCTTTTTTAGTTTCTCTTTCTATAATTTCATTGTTAGTGTATAGAAATGCCACAGACTTCTTAGCATTAATTTTGTATCCTGCTACATTGCCGAATTCATTAATTAAGTCAATTAGTTTTGGAATGGAATCCTTTGGGTTTTTTATGTACAATATCATGTCATCTGCAAATAAGGACAGCTTTACTTCTTCTTTTCCAATTATATGCCTTTTATTTCTTCTTCCTGTCTAATTGCAATGGCTAATACTTCCAGCACTATGTCGAACAGGAGAGGTGAGAGTGGGCATCCCTGTCTTGTTCCTGTTCTTAGGGGAAATGGTTTTAGTTTTTGCCCATTGAGTATGATGTTAGCTGTGGGTTTATCATATATGGCTTTTATGATGTTGAGGTATGATCCTTCTATTCCCACTTTGCTGAGAGTTTTTATCAAGAAAGGATGTTGGATTTTGTCAAATGCTTTTTCTGCATCAATTGATATGACTATGTGATTTTTATCTCTCAATTTGTTTATGTGATGTATCACATTTATTGATTTGCGGATATTGAACCATCCCTGCATTCCTGGGATGAATCCTGCTTGGTCATGGTGTATGATCTTTCTGATGTACTGCTGGATCCGGTTTGCTAGAATTTTGTTGAGGATTTTGGCATCTATGTTCATGAGAGATATTGGCCTGTAATTCTCTTTCATTGTGTTGTCTTTATCTGGTTTTGGTATTAGGGTGATGCTGGCTTCATAGAAGGTGTTTGGTAGTATTCCTTCTTCTTGAATGTTTTTGAATAGTCTGAGGAGGATAGGTTTTAATTCTTCCTTGAATGTTTGGTAAAACTCTCCTGTGTAGCCATCTGGACCCGGGCTTTTATTTGCTGGAAGCTTTTTGGTTACTGCTTCAATTTCTTCCATAGTTATTGGACTATTGAGATGTTTGGCTTCCTCCTCATTGAGTTTTGGGAGGTTATATTTTTCTAGGAAAATGTCCATTTCTTGCAGGTTGTCCAATTTGTTGTAATAGAGTTGTTCATAGTATTTTTTAACAATCCTTTGTATTTCCACAGGGTCTGTTGTTATTTCTCCTCTGTCATTTCTGATTTTGTTTATTTGGGTCTTCTCTCTTTGCTTCTTGGTGAGCCTGGCTAGGGGTCCATCAATCTTGTTTATCCTTTCAAAGAACCAGCTCTTTGTTTTGTTGATCTTTTGAATTGTTTCTTTGGTCTCCAAGTTGTTTATCTCCGCTCTGATCTTCACTATTTCCTTCCTTCTGAGTACACTGGGCTTTTCTTGTTGCTCACGTTCTAGCTCTTTGAGTTGTAGGTTTAGGTGATTTATTACCATTATTTCCTGTTTTTTTGCAGTAGGCTTGTAGGGCTATGAACTTCCCTCTCAAGACTGCTTTCACTGTGTCCCATAAATTTTGTATTGTTGTATTGTCATTGTCATTTGTTGCCATGATGTTTTTTATTTCTTCCTTGATCTCTCTGGTTACCCAGTCGTTGTTTAAAAGCATGCTGTTTAGTCTCCATGTGTTTGATTTCTTTCTATTGTTTGTATTATAGTTGATTTCCAGTTTTATGCCACTGTGGTCTGAGAAAATGCTTGATATGATTTCTATCTTCTTGAATTTGAAGAGACTTTTCCTTTGACCCAACATATGATCTATCTTTGAAAATGACCCATGTGCACTGGAGAAGAATGTATATTCTGTGGCTTTGGGGTGAAATGTTCTGAAGATGTCAATTAATTCCATCTGGTCTAGTGAGTCATTTAGGATTGATGTTTCTTTGCTGATTTTTTGTTTAGAGGATTTGTCCAATGGTGACAGTGGGGTATTAAAGTCTCCTACTATGATTGTATTGCTGTCAATCTCTCCCTTAATATCCTCCAAGAGTTTTTTTTATGTATTTAGGTGCTCCTATATTGGGTGCATATATGTTTACCAGAGTTATTTCTTCTTGTTGGATTGTTCCCTTTAGTATTATGAAGTGACCTTCTTTATCTCTTGTTATGTCCATCACTTTGAGATCTAATTTGTCAGATATAAGTATTGCAACCCCAGCTTTTTTTTCATTTCCATTTGCCTGAAGTACCATGTTCCATCCCTTCACCCTCAATCTGTGTGTGTCTCTTTTCCTAAGGTGGGTTTCTTGCAGACAGCAGACATATGGATCATGTTTTCTTATCCATTCGGTTACTCTATGTCTTTTGATTGGAGCATTTAATCCATTTACATTTAAAGTTATTATTGATAAGTACTTATCTGTTGCCATTTTTAGTCCTTACCCCCGAGTTCCTTCTTCGCTTCCTCTTTCTTTTTATTACAGCAGACCTTTTAACATTCCTTGCATTGCTGGTTTGGTGGTAATATATTCCCTTAGTCCTTTTTTGTCTGTGAAGCTTTTGATTTCACCTTCAATTTTGATTGAGAGTCTTGCAGGGTACAGTATTCTTGGATTCAGACCCTTCCTTTGCATGACTTTGTATATTTCATTCCATTCTCTTCTGGCCTGACGAGTTTCTGTTGAGAAGTCAGTAGCTAGTCTTATGGGGGTTCCTTTGTAGGTAACTTTCTGTTTCTCTCTGGCTGCTTTTAAGATTCTTACTTTGTCGTCGGTGTTTGCCAATTTAACTATAATGTGCCTCGGTGTCGGTTTGTTGGGGTTCATTTTGCTTGGGACTCTGTGAGCTTCTTGGATTTGTGTGGGTTTTTTCTTTTCTATATTGGGCAAATTTTCTGTCATTATTTCTTCAAACACGTTCTCTAATCCTTGTTCAGTTTCCACTCTTTCTGGAACCCCAATTATGCGGATGTTATTTTGTTTCATGTTATCCCAAAGTTCCCTTAGACTCTCCTCTTGCTTTTTAACTTTTTTTTCTAGAAGCTGCTGTACTTGGGTATTTTTTCCTACCGTGTCTTCTAGCTCACTGATGCGGTCCTCTGCTTCTTCTAGTCTACTTTTGATGCTTTCTATTGAGTTCTTTATAGCAGTTATGTCATTATTCATTTCTTGTTTATTCTGCACCTCCTCTAGTTTCTTCTGCATTTCTTCTTGTTTATTCTGCACCTCCTCTAGTTTCTTCTGCATTTCTTCTTCATGCTTCTTCGCCTCCTCTAGGTTCTTATTCGTTACCTCTTGGGTCTTACTCATATTGTCAAATTTGTCTTCCATTCTTTTCAACCACATTATGATAATTTCTCTGAACTCTTTCTCTGGTAGGCTTATTTGTGGTTCTATTTCGTTTACTTCCTTTTCTGGTGAAACCTGCCTTTCTGTCTTTTGTGGGCTGTTTCTTTTTCTGACCATGGTCTTTCTTCTCTGGGTGTCTGGTTATGTAGTGCTCTCTCCTACGTTGACTGAAAGGCACAAACTACAACACGACCAGCTACAGCACACAAGGCACTGAGTAGAAATGTATTCAAGATGTTAATAATCACAAATAAGGTGACCACCAACGAAGGACAAATTAGGGGTAAATAGAGAAAGAAGAAGAGGAAAATGAGGAAGAAAGAAAAGAAAGAAGTGCCAAAATCAAGTTGGGAGAGTGAGAAAAAAAAAGATAAATAAATGAACAATAAAATAAAATAAAATAAGAAAATAAAAAGGAGAAAAAGGAGAAGGAAAGAGGAAGAGAAAAAAGTCAGAGAGAAAAGAAAGTGTATAAGAGAGAAAAGAGGAACAAAATATAGATGTCAGGAGAGAAGTTCAATAGAACAGTCACTAATCCCAATAAAGGCCAGCAACCAGTACCTAGATATTGATTCAAATTGCAAATAGCAACTGGTATCGAGGGAGATGAGGGAAAAGAGAGGTAGAAAACAAAGCAAGCAAAAAGCAAAATAAAACAAGTAGAATAAACTAAAACAATCTCTCAAAAAAATTTTCAAAAAATCAATATAATCACTTTTCAGGCAAATAGCAACAAAAGGACATAGAGAAAAAACAACTTTTTGGCTAATGAAGACAAGAGGGGAGAGGTTTGTGTGGACTTGTAGTAGGGGATTTGAAATTAGATATATAAATGGGGTGAAATTTTAACCAGGTAAAGAGAAAAATAGGGAGAATCTAAAGTTGGAAAAGGGAAAGAGAAACAAGACAGCAAAATGGGGAAAGTTAGGAGGAAAGTGTTGGCATAAAGGTGGAGTTGAGTTGGAGTAAAATTATGCTAAAGGGAAGATGAAAATAGAATGTAGAACTCTAATCCCGAAATAAAATAAAGAGAAAACAAAATGACACTTTTTTTTTCCAAAAACGGTAAAGTACTAGTAGTAATTAATAATACTAGTTTAAAACAAAAATGTAGTAATTATAAAGGTAAAATCAATTGAGGCAGAAAGAAAAAAA
>JAAGEH010000018.1:49535112-49913924 GCA_011751065.1 Lasiurus cinereus
TATATGTTTACCAGAGTTATTTCTTCTTGTTGGATTGTTCCCTTTAGTATTATGAAGTGACCTTCTTTATCTCTTGTTATGTCCTTCACTTTGAGATCTAATTTGTCAGATATAAGTATTGCAACCCCAGCTTTTTTTTCATTTCCATTTGCCTGAAGTACCATGTTCCATCCCTTCACCCTCAATCTGTGTGTGTCTCTTTTCCTAAGGTGGGTTTCTTGCAGACAGCAGACATATGGATCATGTTTTCTTATCCATTCGGTTACTCTATGTCTTTTGATTGGAGCATTTAATCCATTTACATTTAAAGTTATTATTGATAAGTACTTATCTGTTGCCATTTTTAGTCCTTACCCCCGAGTTCCTTCTTCGCTTCCTCTTTCTTTTTATTACAGCAGACCTTTTAACATTTCTTGCATTGCTGGTTTGGTGGTAATATATTCCCTTAGTCCTTTTTTGTCTGTGAAGCTTTTGATTTCACCTTCAATTTTGATTGAGAGTCTTGCAGGGTACAGTATTCTTGGATTCAGACCCTTCCTTTGCATGACTTTGTATATTTCATTCCATTCTCTTCTGGCCTGACGAGTTTCTGTTGAGAAGTCAGTAGCTAGTCTTATGGGGGTTCCTTTGTAGGTAACTTTCTGTTTCTCTCTGGCTGCTTTTAAGATTCTTACTTTGTCGTCGGTGTTTGCCAATTTAACTATAATGTGCCTCGGTGTCGGTTTGTTGGGGTTCATTTTCCTTGGGACTCTGTGAGCTTCTTGGATTTGTGTGGGTTTTTTCTTTTCTATATTGGGGAAATTTTCTGTCATTATTTCTTCAAACACGTTCTCTAATCCTTGTTCAGTTTCCACTCTTTCTGGAACCCCAATTATGCGGATGTTATTTTGTTTCATGTTATCCCAAAGTTCCCTTAGACTCTCCTCTTGCTTTTTAACTTTTTTTTCTAGAAGCTGCTGTACTTGGGTATTTTTTCCTACCGTGTCTTCTAGCTCACTGATGCGGTCCTCTGCTTCTTCTAGTCTACTTTTGATGCTTTCTATTGAGTTCTTTATAGCAGTTATGTCATTATTCATTTCTTGTTTATTCTGCACCTCCTCTAGTTTCTTCTGCATTTCTTCTTGTTTATTCTGCACCTCCTCTAGTTTCTTCTGCATTTCTTCTTCATGCTTCTTCGCCTCCTCTAGGTTCTTATTCGTTACCTCTTGGGTCTTACTCATATTGTCAAATTTGTCTTCCATTCTTTTCAACCACATTATGATAATTTCTCTGAACTCTTTCTCTGGTAGGCTTATTTGTGGTTCTATTTCGTTTACTTCCTTTTCTGGTGAAACCTGCCTTTCTGTCTTTTGTGGGCTGTTTCTTTTTCTGACCATGGTCTTTCTTCTCTGGGTGTCTGGTTATGTAGTGCTCTCTCCTACGTTGACTGAAAGGCACAAACTACAACACGACCAGCTACAGCACACAAGGCACTGAGTAGAAATGTATTCAAGATGTTAATAATCACAAATAAGGTGACCACCAACGAAGGACAAATTAGGGGTAAATAGAGAAAGAAGAAGAGGAAAATGAGGAAGAAAGAAAAGAAAGAAGTGCCAAAATCAAGTTGGGAGAGTGAGAAAAAAAAAAGATAAATAAATGAACAATAAAATAAAATAAAATAAGAAAATAAAAAGGAGAAAAAGGAGAAGGAAAGAGGAAGAGAAAAAAGTCAGAGAGAAAAGAAAGTGTATAAGAGAGAAAAGAGGAAAAAAATATAGATGTCAGGAGAGAAGTTCAATAGAACAGTCACTAATCCCAATAAAGGCCAGCAACCAGTATCTAGAGATTGATGCAAATTGCAAATAGCAACTGGTATCGAGGGAGATGAGGGAAAAGAGAGGTAGAAAACAAAGCAAGCAAAAAGCAAAATAAAACAAGTAGAATAAACTAAAACAATCTCTCAAAAAAATTTTCAAAAAATCAATATAATCACTTTTCAGGCAAATAGCAACAAAAGGACATAGAGAAAAAACAACTTTTTGGCTAATGAAGACAAGAGGGGAGAGGTTTGTGTGGACTTGTAGTAGGGGATTTGAAATTAGATATATAAATGGGGTGAAATTTTAACCAGGTAAAGAGAAAAATAGGGAGAATCTAAAGTTGGAAAAGGGAAAGAGAAACAAGACAGCAAAATGGGGAAGGTTAGGAGGAAAGTGTTGGCATAAAGGTGGAGTTGAGTTGGAGTAAAATTATGCTAAAGGGAAGATGAAAATAGAATGTAGAACTCTAATCCCGAAATAAAATAAAGAGAAAACAAAATGACACTTTTTTTTTCCAAAAACGGTAAAGTACTAGTAGTAATTAATAATACTAGTTTAAAACAAAAATGTAGTAATTATAAAGGTAAAATCAATTGAGGCAGAAAGAAAAAAAATATTCTTTTAATTAAAATATGTGAAAATGAAAAATAAAGAATTAAAAATTAAGAAAAAGAAAAAAGAAAAAAGGAAAAAAAAAGAAGAAAAATAGAATGGTCCTTCACTTCCACTATTATTCTGCTTGGCACTCCTGTTTCCCAGTAGGGGAGATATTGCAGTTCCCTGTGTTCCCCTCTTGGTGTTTTAATCTCTTTATTCTCTTGTGGTTATGCAAGAGTCAATTTGTGTGTCATCCATTGGGTGGCAGTGTTTCGGAATTGATCTCTGAGACAAAGCACAGGACCTCTCTAGGCTGTGCTCAGATCCTGCTACTCTGTGGTTCCCAAAACCAGTTTGTGGGGGTTTTGCAGCCTGGACACTGCAATAACTCCCAGGTTGTCCCTCTGCCCTAGAGAAAAAGAGAGAGAGAGAAAAAAAAAAGTCGTTTTCCGGAGCTCTCCTCTGTCAACAGCTCAGAGGGTCTGCCTTCACACTCAGGGATCACGTCCTGACCACCTCTGCGGACCTCTCCAGAGGCAGCTTTCTGCAGCCCGGCTCCCACAGTGTCCGCGTCTCTGCCCTGCGGGGGTAGGAGACCGCACCCTGGCCCAGGCTAAGTCTGACCCTTCCGCGCACGCGCGCAGTGTGGATCTCTGAATCCTCAGTCTGCGTGTCTGTGCCGCCTGGGAAGCCGCACTCTGGGTCCTGGCTGCTCTGTGGGTGCCTCCGTCAGCCGCAGCTTTCAGACCTCGGCAGACATCCACCTCCCCCTTAAGTCAGGCGCAATCTGACCTTTCCGTTCGCTCTGTGGATCTCTGATTCCGCCAAGTGTCTGCGCCGATTGGAGAGCGGAGTTCTGGGTCCCCGGGTTCCTGGCTGCTCGATGGGTGCCCAGCCGAAGGCTTCAGAGCGCCGCAGACATCCACCTCCCACTGCAAGATGGCTCGGGCTCCGCGTTCACGCTGGAGGCTCCGGCCGACAAAAACCCCGTGGCAGTGGGGCTGCCTGGCCGGGAGAGCCCCTTCCAGCAGTTCTCCGCCTTCCCCTGGAGGACAACTGACTCCTAGCTTGCCAACAAACACTCCCAATGCGACTCTCAGCCGCTCTCTCTCCCTCTGCCCAGCGACAAAGCTCCAGACGCGTCCCTCTATTCCGCCGCCATTTTCCAAGCCGCCAGAAAGTATTTCTTAAGAGAGTGTAGCTCCTTAATGACCCTTACTCTGGAAATGCCAGATAAGGATTTGTTGGAGTACATGTGTTATGGGCATTATCAGTAAAAAAATATAATGTGCATTCAGGTTGCAGTCAGGAGTAAAGTTTGAGATCAGCAATTAGCCTGTCAATTTAGTATCTGCAACTAGCATAACTTTTGTTTTTATTTTTTTTAAATTGGGGTAAGTTATCTCTGTCCTCTGCCTAACTCAGAAGTAAAGGAGGTGAGGGCAAGATGTAGAAAAGGAAAATAAAGTCCCAATCATTAACTTAGATTTGTGCTTTTTCTCCTGAATCTTCTTGTTCTTAGTAAGAGAATGCCACACTCTATCACTCGGATTGTGAAGCCTGTCACCAGCTTTGCTACTGTTTCTGGAGTCAGGTAGCCATTTAGCAAAACTGTTTTTCATCAAGTCATCTAGCCCTGTGTGCAGTGACACATTGCCAAGTGGGGAAGTGAATACAGCTCTGTCAGAGACAACAAGCTTAGAGCTGGGAAGAGATAGGGCATCCCGTGACCGACATTACTTTATGACTCATGAAGCCCCATCACGTTCATAGCTGAAAGCAAACTAAACCAACCTTGCTCCCTTCCAAGAAAAGCAGGCAGATTTCAGTTTGTCCTTGGATATGTCCACAGCCAGAATTTTTAGGCAGAAGATAATGGTAGATTTAATGTTTTCCTCCTTTTATAAATATATTTAGGCATATTAATATAAAGGAGTAAAATTTTGGATAATTATGCCATTTTCTTTTGTCTACTGTTTTTGTCAAATTGAAAGGGAAATGAAAACTATAACAGATTCGAGCTGAAATCCAAGATTTGAATGTGGTCTAATTCTGTACTGTCCTGCGGTCCCCATTCCTTTCTTTGCCATTCAAGGCCAGAGTGATTTTCAAGTTGTGCGTTCCTAATGCAGGTGTTTTCAAAGTCTGTTCCACACAGAACCAGGATTGCCAAATGCTCCCTGTGGAAGGATGACACATCTACTCTGTATTTACATCAGGCTTGGCCTAGTGACTTGTTTCAGCCAATGAAATGAAAGATACAATGCTTTGTGCCTCTTTCAGCAAAAGCCTTAAAGACCTTCAAAGATTCTATCATTTTCATTTTATCTCCTCCATGAGCCCAGCAATGGCCCAATGGCACCTGCTCTTTCAGTTTTGATCTAAGAGTGAAAACGATGTTGATAAGAGCTACAGTCATGTAGCAGCTGTTATGTAAAGTGAATAAGAAATAAAGCATTGTTGTTATAAACTACTGAGATTTTGTTACTGCAGCATTACTTAGCTCATCCTTACTGATATATTCCCAGAAAAAAAGGGTTGTGTCAAATAAATTTTAGAAATACTGCATATGCTATTCCAACTAAAAAAAAAAAAGTAATAATGTACATTGGCATTTTAAAGAATGTAAAAAAAATATCCTGTGGAAAGAAAACTATTACCACTGAGATCTAGCATTTTTCCAATTATCTTGATTAAAGATTTAAAAAATGATGTGTAAAAGCTTCTCATCAAGCACATATATTTATGAGGTACCCTAATGCACTTTTGGTTTGTTTTTGTTTTCTTGTTACCTGAAAGATAGATTGATTTGAGTAGTTGGTAGATCTTACTAATACTTACAATTACTAGCTTCATTTCTTTGTTCATTCATTCATTCATTCCATAATGAAAAACTATAGCAAGTACTATGGCTAGTGTTGGAGAAACTAGGGTCTCTCCCTGCTATCTTGTGGGTGTGTCAGAATACCAGTGTTGTGAATGTCAATTTAACTTCTTACTGCATGACAGCACCAGGTTTTGAGAGTATGACTACTGCTGGTCACTTCTCAGATGCCCATGCCCGGTTTCACATGGTGGCTTCAGGATGGGAATTTTGTGCCAAGCCAAGAGCATGTGGGAATCTTTGCAGGGCTCCCTATAGTCCTGTGTTTGTGGGCATATCATCCAGCCACTCCTTCCATGGCCTTAATGGTCTCTGGGACTGCAATAGGCAGCATTCTGTGATGGCCTTCAAGCTCCTTGTCCTAGGAAAACTAAGAACAGGTATGTGAAGCCCAACAGACAATAACCTAGGTGGTACTGTGAATGGGTTTTGCAGATGTAATTGAAGTCCCAAATCAGTTGAACTTACATTAGGGAGAATATTCAGGTGGGCCTGATCTAATGACCTAAGTCCTTTAAGAGCAGCATGTTTTCCGCTGCTGTTTGCAGCAGAGGAAGTCAAAGATTTGAAGTATAAGAGGGATTCAACATGCCATTGCTGGCCTGAGGACAGTCGGAGAGCAGCCCTGACTGACTGACAGCTAGCAAGGAAGCATGGGCCTCAGCCCTACATGTGCAAGAAGCTCAGCCATGGCAACCTGAATGAGCTTGGAAGTGATCTCTCCAGAGTCTTCAGATAGGATCCAACCTGGTTGACACCTGGATTTTAGCCTCGTGATGCTCTGAGCAGACATCACCACCCCAGGCCGACCCCATGAGATGGTGAATTACAGAACTTCAGAGCAGGCTGGATCCGAAAACTGGGAGCCAGTGAGTGTTTCAGCTGCTGGGCGTGTGCTCATTGGTTATCAGCAATGGAAACTAAGACAGGCACCAAAGGCCTTCGGTCTCTCCTCTCCTCCTTCTGTTCGGGCCTCCATTTCCAGTTTGGAGGAAGTGAGAGGGAAGCCTGTGAAGCCCTATTTTTTCAAGCATTCTCTTTGTAACTTCTCTCACTTCTTTCAAACCTTGTATATGTTTTCTTTAAAGGTTTAGCCTTAGAAAACAAATTCCAGAGAGACTGGCAGGCTGCTCTCTCTCCTCTGTCCTGAGATACACGCACAGCCACCATCTGCTGCCGAGAGTGGATCAGAGCCTACTTCCTGGTCAAACGTGGGCAAAAGAGAGAACTCTACAGGGAGGGGAAACACTCCACAGACTAGTCTCTTCATACAGTGTTTGTCCCACGACTATATTCCACACCACGTGGATTTGGACATGGCCCAGGAGCTTTCCAGCAGGGACCTCAGAGGCAGCGTTTGACCAAGAGCAGCCTGGCTTTGCACAACCTGTCTGGCCCTTTCCTTGCTGTTGTCCGTGGGGTCCAGGTCAGCCACGAGAAACAGAGGAAAGTAGGTCCCAGGCTCTGGCCAATGGGCATGGCACCTGCTGGGAGCATTACCCTATGGTAATTGCAAAGCAAGTAGCAATGAAGGAGGTTTGGACCTTTGGACCGTGGAAATCCTATAGACATCTAGGCAAAGGGAGAAACTGTCTGGTGAATCTCCTGTCTCAGGCTCTGGAGAGTGTGGACCAAGTCCTGATGAACAATTCCATAAACACAGGTGGCTCACTGGGGCCTAAGTAGGGGGCAACCTCAAACCTGGAACATGGGTTGTGAGGGATGGAGCTTCTGAGAACCTCAGAGGAAGCCACTTTGAAATGTCTTCCCCCAGGGCCGCCTCGAGGGAAAAGGGACAAATAGAATGAGCAGTTTCCAGCTCTTCAATGCCCATTCCTGCCAGGCAGTGTGCCATGTGTTTCCAAGTACTACTAGCACAGCCCTCATAATACATCTGCAAGGTTGGCAAATTTCCATTTTAATGAGGAGGCAGTTGAGCCACAAAGAGCTGGCGATTCTCAGTCAACACACCTCAGAGTCAACCAGCAGAGAAAGCCCAGGGCGGGCAGTGTCATCAGTGCATAGCCCAGTGGATGCCACTGTCATTGTGTTGTCCTCCACTCTCTGAAGCAGGTTTCCTGTCACATGGCATCCCCCAAATGAGACCATCTGCAGGTTGGAGGTGGGAAGGAAAACCATGTGGCTCGGAGGCAGTGTAAATGGGCACCTAGGGGATCTGTTTAAATTAACTGTCAATAAGCCCACATTGGATCTTGGTGGCTGCAGGATAACCTAGATGCACTGCTGTGGTCCCTCCAAAATGTGGTTCTGTTTGTTTGCACTCAGTTTGGCTACAAATTGAACTCAGCTCTGCTTTAAGTCCCTAGCACAGGAATGGAGAGAATTCCTCCCTCCTCTTGGTCCAATAGCATTTATTCCAACTGCTGCTGAACAATTACCACACTGTGAAGTGTGTTGTCATCAAGAGTCCATCTGCCACCAGTAGTATTTATTCTTGTTTCTCCAAGACCCTAGTAAGTCCAGCATAATAGCGGGTCTTTAGTTTTGAAAGAACAAACAGGTAATCTTTGCATTGTTCTGGCCACTGAAACCTAAGGATTTGCTCTAGAATATGTTCTGAAAATTGACCGGGGTCCAGTTAGCACTGGAAGCAGAAACATCCCTGACCTGCTCCTCTGGGGCTGGATCCAAAGGATAAGCACTGACCCGGCTGAGCTAGGACGTCCTAGTCAAGGGGAAGAAGTTAAAGAACATGGTTTACAGAGCAGTTGCTGAAGCGGTGCCTGGAGCCCAGCTGAGTTGTGGGTCTGGGTCTGAACCATCAATCAGTAAGGTTCATTTAAAGGGCACCCACCATTCAGGACAACAGTGGACAATCTTGATGGTTGTTTTTCTCCTTGGGCTTCCAAAGGAGGCCCTGCTGAAACCACTACTCATGGAAGTAATGCCTCTTAAAACCTCTGTTCCACTAACATGCCCCTCTCACCCTTCCCCTTCTTGTTCTTTCATTTCCCACTTACATCCCCCTCTTGCCTGTACCAGGCCCCGTGGGGCTGGTCCTGTAGAATCCTAGTTCAAGCTTTTACTGGAGCTTAGCTCAGCAGGATTGGAGTTGGAAGCTGGGGGAATCTTGCCACTGAACTGGGAAGGTGTGGGGGCTGTGGTCTGGTAATTGTACTTGAGACTGTGATGTGTAGCAATAGGTTCTAGAATGCCGTTAGCACAGCACGATCTTGACTGCATGATGAGTAGCACTGGCTGTGCGGGTTGATCTAACATCTTTCTATGTGGAAAGAAACTCTCGAGTTCCCAAGGTGTCTTAGAACAGAACTTTGATTCTAGAACTGGTAGGGAATTGCCTGTTTCTCACATTTATTCCAAAGAGCTATGATTTTTTCTGGGTCATGGCACTGAGCTAATTCCGGTTTTAGGATCAGTAAAAATCAGAGTCAAATTGTAGGCTCTTAGAAGTGAGCAATGCTGAGAAGACAAGTCTTCCTGAAAACACATCCCCAGAAAGCAACACAGAAGCCTGTTTATTCTGAACAACATTCAGAACATTCTGACCTTGGATTTGGTTCCTGTTTTGAATGTTCAGGTGGAGGAGGGAAGCGAGACAGGGAGTCCAGGGGCAGCCCTTCTGTAGTGGCTGTGCAGCCGCATCCCAGGTGCCAGTGAAGTTACTTCCTCCTCTGTCATCTGCCCTTTCTTTTCATGCCCGCCTCCCCCCCACCCCCAAGATATTATTAGAACACATGTCTAATGTGATCTTAGGGTCCAAGACTCCGAAAACATCTCTTTCAAAACTTCTGCCTTAACTCTTCCTGGTTTGATCTAAGCTATATGCTCTTTTGTGAGTCAAAGAGATCTGTAATCTGTTTCCTTAAACTGACTCAGCTCTTGGTCGACTTGGTTTAAGATGTTGGGTAAGCTCTAGGAATGATGAAACTTGGTTCATATTTTCTTATGATTTGTTCCCTACCCTTGCCCACACCGCCCCCTTAAAATGTTAGTAAATGAGCATCAAAAATAATGCCTGCCTTTTCTTTTCAGCTCTTTGGTTTCCCTCAGCTTGCTGATATTAGAAGGGGGGCTGGGCAATTCCACTGTGGGTTTGCAGCAACCTGAGGCAAACTGGCTGTGTGTTCGTACTCTGAACTTTAGAAGGACAGGAGCAGGAGAGTAGAACTGTCCTCACACCTTACTAATGAGGCAGTATTGCTCCGTTGGTATCCTTGCAATGGCAGGTGAGCTTTTTCCCTCATCTAAGAAAATTCAGAGGCAGAGAATAAATAACCTTCCCTCTCATTTTCACCTCATGGTGACTGCTTGGAATAGGAAACCTAGATCACAGAAGAAATAAAAAGTAAAACCCAAACAAAAAAGCCAAAAAATGGCCCTAGAGGCTGCCTCTCCGCTAAGCTCTGCTCCACATGTACCCTCTTTCTGGGGTGGACCAGGTTGGAAAACAGTTCAATGAAAATCAGATGTTGAAGCTCAAGCCTTCTGTTAAGATACAGGCCTGTCTTTGATATTTTTGTTTCCCTCCAGAGACCTTTCACAGGATCTTTCACTGTGAAAATGACTCTGAATAAGAGTCAGTAATTACCACAATGGCCATTTAATATTTATCATGTTAAGGTCCTAATAATCCTTAATGGTCATTAATCATGAAAACTTATTAAGAAGCCCAGCAAAGTCGTGATGAACCATTTCCTAGGGTGATTTATAAAACCACAGAGACTATCAAATTTCAACATATCATTCCTTGAAGTGAAGATAATTTAAAAATGAATATAAATCAAAACAAATTTGGTGTCTGATTGTGAAATAAATGGCATGTTAATGCAAGTTCTTAGATGCTATTTGTTAAGTCACAGAAAAAATAACTTTGTGTTTTTATTACTGACAATTAAGCAATTTTACTCAAATTTTCATAATTCTGAAAGGCTTGCAAAGCCTCATAGATCTAGTGTGTGATACTGAAGGTAGAAGAACATTGCCTGTGGGAGTGAATTTTGTTGTTGTTTTTCCCTTACCCGGATCACTTATATAGGACAGTGACTAACTTTTAATAGATGGGATTCATGCAAATTCAAACATATATTAGGAAATGTTAACTCATACTTTTTTAAAATTGTATGCTTTGATGCTTGGAAAACCCTTGCTCACTGAAGGGTGTGTGTGTGTGTGGGTGTGCATCTCCATTCTTCTATCTGACTGAAATATGACTGGCAGAGAAGAAAAAGTAAAACATACTGCAGTCCAAGAAGTTATTGCCATTCCTATTTTTTGGCTAATCTACACAGATTACTTATCCACTCTGCCAGGATAAAATGGGATAATGGACATTGAGAATGGGAAAGAGTGAATATAGAGAGAGCACATCTCCTGGCATTTCTATATAGTGCTGAGGCCTGGCAAGTAATTGTTTTGAGGAAGAAATTGCAATCAAGTTGGCTTCTATAATGTAAGGCAAGGAGTAGATTTCTAGGAAAGTGTTCAAAGCTTCTAGTCTTTCTTTTCCAAGTCATCCCCAGGGACAGGTCAAGGGCAAAGATATTATATTAGCTCACAATGCTGGTAGGAAGTTCTTTCCCTGTGGTAAGTAGAGGGGTTAAGGGTCTAAACCCACCAGGGAGTGATCTCTCTTTGGCCTCCTGACTCCCTTGGACTTGCCACTCCTATTTGAGGTGCTAGTTCTTCTCTGGGCCTTGGGAAGAACTCTCCCATTGACTTCTCTTCTGGCCTTGAGCCTAATAAAAGGAGCCTTCACCAACTTGCTGTGGCTGATCTTCAGACTCATAGTAAAGAATAACCAGATTGTTGTGAACCTTCCTTTGAAATGCCAATGATATAAGAGAGGACCTATAATTAAATGACTGAACTATTTTTTCCATCTGCTGGACAACCTCAAGGTCATGCCTAATTAAAGAGACCTTTCTCTTATCTGGGCCAGAATTCAAAAGAAGATTCCTTTTGGGTGGATCTCTTCAACTCTTCACATCTGGCCAGGAACAGGAGTGTGCCAGACACAGAACAAGTTGTTGGAAAGGAAACAATGCAAGTTTCAGTACTTGCTTTCATGAAGCTCATCTGGTGGTGAAAAGAGAGAAGAAAATAGTATAGTATGAGCAATATTATGGGAGACTATGGCCATAGAGTTAGAAGGCCTAAGTTGGGGTGTGTGTATGTGAGGAGTGGTGTGAGGTGGAGATCATTCAAGATTTGCTGGAAGAGGTGGTATGTATTGAGCCTTGAAGACCAGCAAGAGTGAGCTAAAGAGGAAAATCATGCCAGGAACAGCACTGACAATCCATAGACATGGGAAGACTGCCACATGCTCAGGGGACTAAAGGTCAGCATGTTTGGATTCGGAGAAGGAGAGGTACATGGCCCTAGCTGGTTTGGCTCAGTGGACAGAGTGTCAGCCTGTGGAACTGAAAGGTCCCAAGTTTGATTTCAGTCAAAGGCACATGCCCAGGTTGTGGGCTCAATCCCCAGTTGAGGGCATGCAGGAGGCAGCCAATCAATGATTCTCTCATCATTGATATTTCTCTCTCTCTCTCTTCCTCTCCTTTCATCTCTGGAATAAATAAAAATATATTTTTTAAAAAAGGAGAGGTACATGAACAGGGCTCTGGAAGGAGATGGGGTCAATCATGAGGGCTTAGGTTTATACTGACAACCATGGCAAGACACAGAAGAACTGTAGGAGAGTGTTATGACTAGACTTAACCCTTAGAAATATATCATTTGCAATAGCATGAGTAAGTCACTGAAGGAGTCATAAACAGAGGCATGATGGTCAGTTACAGGGAGCGAGAAGTGAACTAAGGCTATAATGATAGGGATGGATGATGATGCCTCTGGACACAATCAATAGTGAACTACTGAGTGGGAAGGTGGTGTGAGCAAACCATGGTTTTTGGCATTGGATGGTCAATGATATTCATTAAGAAAGAGAAGACAGAAGGAGTTAAATTTTTACTATTCTGAGTTTGAGGCTTGTGTGATATTCACAGAAGTAAGGCCTTGAACAGAAAGCAAGGTTTGGGAATTATTAGCATTTACATGTTATATTGACCCTCGGGCCTATCTGTGTTTAAGATTTTCTACTAGGCAGGAGTAGGTTTCAGTATTGTTATGTGAATATTATCTTATGTAGCACATTATAAATAGTTATATTTATTTTTATAGACAATTACATATTTTTATTTTTAATATCTCATGGTCACCCCAACGATTCTGAAAGATGAGAAAGGCACCATTAGTCTTATTTTACAGAAGAGGAAACAGATTCAGGTTAAATGACTTTCCTGAGGTCAAACAGCCAGGAAAGTTGCACTGGTCTGTCTTCAAATCCAGAACTCTTTCCTGCACACCACGGGGCCTCTTACATTACAGCGAACGGTTGTATAACTAACCACATCCTCCTTCCTGTAGCAGGCAAAATGCGGATCCCTTACGAGTTTTAAGGACTGAAGGTACAATCCCCACCCAAAGATTATACCACAGCACTCTGGGCATGCAAAGCACTATCCTGGAAGCCCTTATTTTGTGCTAAATGTATTCTTTGTACATGCTTCTTGGCTGGAATACAATGTAAAGAAGCATGGTTACATAAAGGACTCTAGTTCATCTGGTCCTAGCCAATATCTTCCTTTCAGTGCCGTGGAATGCAGAGTCTCTTGGCTCCGGGTTGAGATAAAAGCTATGCTGTCTTCAGCACAATGCCTCTCCCCAACAGCTCTGCTGGTGTGGTTGTGCTCACTGGAAATGGACTGTATATGAGTGCTAGTGAAGGCCCTATCTCATTTCCTAGGGTGAGTCCTTAACTTTGCCCTCCTCACCCCTGAGTAAGACCTCTGACCCATGAAACCCTTCAGTGGCTCCCTTCAGGGTCCACCTCCTACTTGCCCCTGAGCTCAGTTACCCGACACCCTCAGGTCCTGCCTCTCACACTAGAGTGGATGCTCTCCTTGATCAGCTTTTCAGATCACTCTTGGCCTAAACTCTCTAGCCATCGGCAAATCATGCCTAACTCTCACATCCTCCCCAGATTCCCGGAAACCCTGCCAGAGAGGCAGAGACCATCACATGAACTCAGGAAGAGAGTGTACCTCAGGTTTTACGACTGACTTTGTGTTTCCCTAGGTCTAGGTATGTAGTCAGATCATTAAATGATACTCTACATTCTCACCATAGTTACCCATTTCTCTATCACTGAACATTTTGGTTATTTATAAATTTATGTTTACAGATAACAGTACAAATATATTTGTCCATAAAACCTTTTATTGTGTTAAATAATTATGATTTATTTACCTTACTTGGTGTAACTACCAAGAATCCTGTGTGTTTATCTGATTCTTCTCCACTAAGATCCTTTCTAATGCCAAATCCACTAAGATCTCTATTTTATATCTTCCTCACTTTTTAAAGTTCTATGGCCATTATTCAATTTCTTGGTATTTTCCTTTGAACTATTGCAATAGACCCCTGTGCATTCTCTGTCTTAGATCTATAGTCAGACATTCTTCCTAAAACATCATCAGATCAGGTTATTTCTCCAGAGAGATACTGAATGTCTAAAAGGACATGAGAGTCCCCACATCAGAATGACCAGTCTTGGTAATTCAAGAGATCTCAGAAACAAAGTCCCATAGTCTTTAACAAACATGATCCCTGTGTAATTGGCTGTTCGTCATGAACAACTATTCCCCCACAGAGTTTTCCCTCCTGGACAGGGTCACAAACAGGAATCTAGGAAGACTCAAATACTTGTGATTCCTTATTTTGGTTTGAGCCAATGAACCTGGGGCATGCCTGATTAACAGTTCTCTTCTCCTATTAGGATGGGGTTAGTAAGAATGCTCCTTTTGGGCAGGTCTTTTAAACTCCCAATTTCTGCCTATGGCTACATGACTCCCCAGGAGGATTTTAAAATTAGAGATCTGACTTTTTCCTTCTATGAGGATAAATTAATTCCATGACATCATGTATGAACCAGGAAGTGAGTATAATCTCATTTACCTGGGAATGCAGTTAACTGCCATGATATTTTGAATTTAATTAAAAAAGGTCTGCTGCTTGTGTCTACAGATGCTTATGGCATAAGAATGGTTAACCAGCTAAAAACAAAATGTATTACAAGAATCTTAAGGTAGAGGAGCCTAATTATTCACTACTGACCTCAAGTTGGCCAGGTTACTTCAGCCTTCCTATGTACTATGGCTTACAACTTCAGAAAACCAGCTGAGCCATGCACAGCATTTGGACTGTGCTAAAGCTAGGAGACAAGTCAGGTTCTCTGATTTTTATAGCAAAATGTCAACTGTGCTTTCTATAAGCCTAGACTCTCACATATGGAATTACTTTAAATCAACTACAAAATCCCTCCTTCCACATCCTCTTAAGAAATTCTGATTTTAAATTTTTTACTTTTTTTTAAAAAATCTTCAACCCAGGATATGTTTCCCATTGATTTTTAGAGAGAGTGGAATGGAGACAGAGAGAAGTACCCATGTGAGAGAGGCACATTGACTGGTTGCTTCTCGCATGCCCCCCAGGAGGACCCAGAGCCTACAACTGAGGTACATTCCCCTGATGAGAATCAAACCTGGGGTCCTTCAGTCTGCAGGCTGGCACTCTATCCTCTGAACCAAACAGGCTAAGGTGATTTTTTTACTTTTTGTATTCTAAAAAAAATCCATTATCCAACAGAGAAAACTGATACAGATTCATGCTTAGCTTGACCCCATATTGAGTCAGATTGCTTGAGAATTATATAGTACAACTTGAGGTCTCCAAAAAAATGTTTTCAGAGATCTAGAACTTTGCATGATGTCCTTGGATTTTCAGAGAAAGAATGGCCATGTTGGAGGAAGGGATCTGCACAGTTGATTAAACTGGTTTTGAAGGGTAACCCTTCGCATTATAATCCTTCTTTCCATGAAGATCTGCTTGATATCCAGAGGATCTCAGCACCATGGCTACAAACTGTGCTTCATACGTTCCTCCTGGGCATTCAGTTTGGGGTCTCTGGGAACCTGATACTCATGGAGAGGGGCCTTCAGAAAAAGAAACCAGAGAACCTGAGTGCAGGCCCCACCCTAATTCTGTCAGAGCCCTTCTGCTCTCTTGTGTTCTGGAGTAGATGGTGCCTCTTCCAAGGATTTTGTTTAAGAAAAGGGTTTGATTGTTACTATTAATTTGGAAATCTCTGGTATGGTAATTGAAAGAGCGTGAGCTATGACAACAAAGGTTCTGAGAGTATTTTCAGCTCTATCCCCCTTTCTAGCTCCATGACATTACCCAGGCAGCCTACCTGTTCAGCATATTCATTTCCTTATTTATAAAATAGGAATTTTAATAATACTGGCTCTTGGAGTTTGGAGAGAACTTAGTAAGATTCACTAAGATAAAATAATGCACATAACAGTTTGGTTTTCTATTTTTGGTATCTATTTATTGTCACCGTAGAACCCATCTGCACGGAACAAAATTCTCAAGCTTGAATTCTGCACATGGCTTAAAAATAATCTACTGTGTAATTGATGCTCAATAAATGCTTTCAAACTGAATTCTTAGCAAAATGTTTGCTTCCATTTATTAACAGTGAGCATAATGTCACACATCAATTTTTGTTTATCTTTTATGTTCTTGCTCACTGGCAAGTTCAAAGTTTAGTTTTACACTCAAGTGCAGTAGGTTTCCTGAGTTCATATTGTCAATATTACTAACTATTACCAGATTCATTGCTTAGTACCTTAAAAATATCAACTTTTGTGGTTTTATTACATCTTCATTTTACACTGTATGCCATCTCAAAAATAACTTTGATAATATTTAGTACATAAATAATTTTTTAAAAGTAAACATAGCTACATTTATATAAATAACTTTTATATAAGTAACTTGAAGTTATTACAAGATAGGCACACTAAATATTTGCCATAATAAAAAGCCTTAAAATGTGTAGCAAGGCAGAAGCTAATCTGATTGAAAATACTTCAGCATCTTACTTCAGAATAACAGACCTCAATATGTTCAAATTGTTTAAGAGGGTTAAGTCCCTTGGCAATTAGTTAGACATCTCAATATATTCCTTGGAAACAGACATCATTAAGTAAAGATATGCCTCCTTGGCCTATCACTATTTCCATTCTTGATTTTGAACAGTAAATCACGTAAAAACAAACAAACAAAAAAACACTCTTATCTAAGCATGTTAAGGCATAGTCTGGGGTGACAATAGACTGTCAGCACATTCACAGATGCCATCATTCAAGGAGGGGGATGACTGATGAAAAGAAGCACTGACCTAAGTTAAAAACAAATGAAAACCTTTTAAAAGAAGTTGTGCCAAAGTCCAGGCAACTCTATTCAATTTTCTTGGGGCCATTATGGTTATTGCAGTTATATGCTTGCAAAAATGTAATGGCATCTGAGAGATGCCATAAGGATTTCAGTACATAAGCATACTGATAAGCGAACTTATAATGAATACCTTAAAATGATGGCTGAGTGTAAACTGTCATTACTTCCAACCATCACATATGATCACCTAAGAAATACTTTATGGTATTCTAAAGGAAGATACTGTATTCTTCCAAAAATCTTACATCACACATGTTTCTATGGTATGTTGTATCATAAGAATACAAGCTGAACAGAGTTTAATGGAAAAAATTATAAAACAAATAAGTTAATTAATCATGTCTACTATGATTGGTTAAAAAGCAATAACAGTGTTAAATGGGTACTTATGATCAAGTTTGTTCAGGAACATAATATATAAATATTATCAACATGAATGCAATGAAATTACAAACATGCATTATTGGGATAGTGTAAAGAGGCTTGAGAGAGATCAGCATTTATTTGCAACAAATTAAGAGGGAAAATAGGGAAATATAATTTCACTAGGACTAGTAGCTACTGATAATACCAATAATCATATTTAATTTTCTTTGTTTCTGTGTGGCACTGAATTTTTAATATTGAGTTAAAAACAAACTTTCCCTTTGAAAGGAAAAAGTCTTCCAAAATAAATAGTTACCTAATTAAAAATAAAAAATTCTTACCTGAGGATATATTTGTTGATTTTTTAAGAGAGGAAGGATGATGGAGAGAGAAACTTTGATGTGAGAGAGAAACATGGATTAGCTGCCAGATATACTCCCACTGGGACCGAACTGACAACTTAAGTATGTGCCCTGAGTAGAAATCGAACCTGTGACCTTTTGGGGTTCATAACCATCCTCCAACCACCTAAGCCACACCAGCCATGGCATAAAAGAAAAAAACAAAACATATAAAAGTTAATATATCCCTTCACATATTCTTTGCTCCTGCCAAACTAGAGTTGTACCCTGTCTATGTTTAACTCAAAAGGTTCCCTTTGCTTGAAATGCCACTCTGTCTACAACCTCAGTTGCTGAAATCCCTAGCAGACTGCAAAACGAAGCTCCAATGCCCTTGTTTTTCTGAAGCTTGCCCTGTGATTGTCCAACCAGTAGTGACCAATACCTGTGAACTCACTTCCAGGGTCAGGAGATCAGAAGGAATACTTTGTATTTTAATGGTTATCATTTTTAGGAACTTTAGTTTGTAGGAAAACACCCTAACTTCCAGGACTCATTAGAGGAAGCGGAGGCAAAGGCAACGACGTGGAGAGAGACTGGATTTGAAAATTGCCTCTCCAATCTGGGACCCCTTGAGGGATATCCAACTGCCCATTTAGGCCTGATCCTGGTGGGCAGTTGGACATCCCTCTCACAATCCAGGACTGCTGGTTCCCAACTGCTCCCTTGCCTACCTACCTGATCACCCCCTAACCACTCCTCTGCCAGCCTGATCAACAACTAATTGTTCTCCTGCCAGCCTGATTGCCCCTAAATGCCTTCCCCTGCCAGCCTGATCACCTCTAACTATCCTCCTCTGAAGGCCTGATCCCCCCAACAACTGCCCTTCCCTGCAGGCCTGGTTTCCCCCACTGCCCTTCTCTGCTGGCCTGGTCACCCCCAACTGCCCTCCCTTATTGGTCTGGTCACCCCCAACTGCCCTCCCTTATTGGCCTGACTGCCCACAACTGCCCTCCCTTACTGGCCTGACCACCCACAACTGTTCTCCCCTGAAAGCCATCTTTGACCACATGGGAGTGGCCATCTTGTGTGTCAGAGTGATGGCCAATTTGCATATTATTCTTTTATTAAATAGGACAAGGTTCACTTTCCCCTTTAATGAAAAACATTTGTGCTGAGTAATGAAGGAACAGTCGATTCACAAAGCCATAAGAAACACAGCTCAGGAAGGGTTAGTATCAGTCAGCACAGCTGGTGTGAAATTTGCTCAGTGACTAGCATTTTCACATTGATAGCTTAGCCCAGGAGTACATGAATCCACTGCCTCTCAGCTCTGAGCTAGCTGTGGGAGGCCAGGAGCCTGATGACAGAGAGGTTTAGGCTTCATTACTACGAGAAAATCCTATCTGATGCCCAACTCTTACTCCTTTTTCCAGCTTCCTCCTTCTTCCCTGATGCTCCATCTAAGGTGTCAAGTCAGGTGCCCAGAAAAAAATGAACCTGAAGGAGTTTTAGGGGGGTGAGAAATGAGATTAAGGAAAGAGGGTCACGTTCAGGATTATGCTCTGCAAAGTAGGAGAAGACTTGTTGGAAACCACAATGATTGACTTCAGAGTGACCTCTCCCTGAAAACCTGCAATAAAGGAAAAGCTCTTGTCTGAACCACAGTCATCCACCACCCCCTTCAAATTGTATCGTGTTATTTTTAGTTTAACCATAGTCTTTATGGCCATGGTTTCCCAAAGTTATTTCCAGCTCTAACTGATAGTGTTTATGGTTAGAAAAATCAAACCTCCTCTATTCTCACTGATTTTCCTTTGGATATCATTATAGGATTAACAGTGAATTCCTCTAACAAGATTACACCTACAAGAGAAAAGTGGGGTGGGGAGGAGAACATGAATCATACCACAATTCTATTCTAGATACTATCCTCTGAGAAATTTTAATTCTGATTTAGAATGCAGGAGTCTGATTTCTGTACTCTATGAGAAAAAAAAACCAGTTATTTGATATGAAGTTAATTAGAACTTGAAAACTAAAAATAGAGTTTATTTTCATATAAAGTTGACTTTGATTGATTTTATATCAATGTCAAATAAGCCATTAAATTTTTTTTTTGTCCACAGTTTACACTGAAACCTAAGTAGGAGGTAGGCAATGACAGCAATGTGAAGGATAGTCCCATGTAGTATCTTTTCCGACCTCCCCATTTATTCTCTCACTCACCACGCTTCATTCCACCAGCATTCTGGAGTAGTAATCAGCCATGAGGGTGACAGTCCCTGCTTCTGGTCCTACTACCACTCTCAGAGGGAAGGAGGCCTCAGGGGTGGGATGCCCATTTTCATCACCAGCAAGAAGCTGAGGAGCAGGGCAACAGGTTGGTGGCCTGAGGCCACAGTTGCCACTGAGCAGATGCACACCAGATCTTCATACCAGATTATCATGTTTCTGTTGCTTCTTTTCAGTGTAAGTTCAGATGGATGTGATATTGTGCCTTCTTTCCAAAGAAGGCTGCCAGATTCTGTGAAACTCAAAGTGAGAAAAGTGTAGAAAACCACTCTTTATCACACGCAAAACTTCCACATCTAACAGTTAAATCATGTTTTTTCTTTGCCAAGTGACTTTTACATGTCACTTCAAGCATGTTTGGCCCTCAAACCAACTAAACAAAGTCCTCCTTTTATTTCAGGCAAAAAAGTACAGCCTGGAGAGTGGGAGTATTTTGTTCTTGTGAGTGGTTTTGCTTAACATTTTTGAGTCGGTGGCATTATTGGTTTGCCCATCAATGACTGAAATGTAAGCATGTTTAATTTCAATATTTTAACTTTGGAAA
Organism: Lasiurus cinereus; assembly: GCA_011751065.1. Lineage (NCBI taxonomy): Eukaryota > Metazoa > Chordata > Mammalia > Chiroptera > Vespertilionidae > Lasiurus > Lasiurus cinereus. The sequence goes on from JAAGEH010000018.1 coordinate 49,555,285, forward strand.
TGGGCTTCATGTGACATTTGCTCCTAGGGACACCGAGAAAGCTGACATAATCTACAAAAGTGGTTGTTGAGCAAATATTGGTGAAGGCCAAATCTGGCTTGTCGCCTGTTTTTGTACAGCTTGTGAGCTAAGAATGGTTTCTACTTAAAAAATAAGTGCAGGGCATTCATTAGGAAGTGCTCCTGGGCTTTCCAAATAGATGAGGAAACAGGATTGAGCTGAGCCACACTAGGCCTCTGCAGACCCCAGGGGGAGCTCTGGAGCTTGGACAGAGTTTTCAGGGATGAGAGGCTGTGTGAGCTTTTCTGGATAGAGATGTAGCTCTGAGCAAGGCAGCTTTCTTAGCTAACATTCTCAGCACCTGGGGGAAAAGTCCCTCTCTCCTGAAGAGGCTCCAGACTGGTCTCTGGCCTTCCGTAAGACTAAGCCCACCCCACTTTAGGTCTCGTTTTTCTAGCTCTGGGTTTCATGACACAGGGCAGCGCAGAAAGGAACCAGCGAAGAGAGCACCCAAAAAGAGAAGGGAAGCGTATTTTTCTCTGAGAACTAGAGTTGAATCTAAGTGGCTAATTCCAACCTGGTTCAGGGTAGGGGCCTCCCAAGAGAGAAAAAAGAAGCAAAACATGGTTGTCAATCTCAAGAGTAGAAGAATAAAAAGAACAGACCCTCAGAGGGCACAGTACAGGTCTCATAGGCTTCCCTGACTGCGTTACTGTTCCACCCTCTGCAAAGTCCTCTCCACTACTGCCTGACCCTGTAATCCAGCGGGGAAAGTAACACAGAAACAAAGAAGGGGAAGTCTTGACCACCATTTTCTCCCTTTTAACACGAAATCTCTTTGCTAAAGTTGTCAAGGTCAATGTTACTCTTACATGAATACAGGACCGCCAAACATAACAGTCTGGAGTTTGTGGTGTAAGCTGACAAAGGCAGAGAGAGAACAAACTTTGAGCTGGCTATGTTATCTCACCTTCAGAGATTGTGCTTTGTGTGCAATAAATGTCACTAAACATTAAATCAGTACAACAAACCTGACTCCTGGAACGATGAAAGACTAATTGACAGTACATGGCGAGAGTGATCTGAAAGTGGACCAGAGATCTTGATTCCAAAATTCTTAGGCAACACCTAGTATGTGTCTATTATAATTATTATTATTGTAATTGATTTCTGTCATTTTTTTTAAGTCTAAAGCCTCACCTTACTGGAACATAGATGTCAACATCAATTTTATTTAGAAAAATTGCACTTTAGTGCTTCTGTTTCCATTTATTCTTTAGTATTTAAAATGTAACATTTTTACAATACTTTCTGATCAATACAAGTTTTTGCATAACAAATGCATCTGAATGGATAAACAGATAAAAACAAAAAAGTGTTGCATAGGCAGCAAAATGGCAGACATATGTCCTAGCAATATCTTTACAGACACAGCTCCTAGGGCAATGGAGACTAAGAAGAAAATAAACAAATGGGACTACTTCAAAATAAAAAGCTTCTGCACAGCAAAAGAAACCATCAACAAAACAACAAGAAAGCCCACTGCACGGGAGAACACATTTGCCAATGATATTTCAGATAAGGGTTTAATCTCCAAAATTTACTGAGAACTCGTAAAACTTAACAAAAGGAAGATAAACAATCCAACAACAACAAAAAAATGGGCAAGGAATCTAAATTGACACTTTTCGAAGGAGGACATAGAGAAGTCCAGAGACATCTGAAAACATGCTCAGAGTCACTAATCACTGGAGAGTTGCAAATCAAAACAACAATGAGGTACCATCTTACAGCTGTCAGAATGGCTATCATCAACAAAGGACAAGTGCAGGCAAGGATGCGGAGAAAAAGGAAACCTTGTGCACTGCTGGTGGGAATGCAGATTGATGTAGCCACTGTGGAGAACAATATGGAGTTTCCTCAAAAGGTTAAAAATGGGGCTTCTATTTGATCCAGTAATCCCACTTCTAGGATTATACCCCAAGAAACCAGAAGCATGAATCAGAAAAGATATATGCACCGCTCTGTCCTAGCAACACAATTTACAATAACTAAGATTTGGAAACAGCCTCAATGCCCATCAGCAGATGAGTAGATTAAAAAACTGTGGAATATCTACATAATGAAATACTATGCCACTATAAAAAAGAAGGAACTTTTACTATTTGCAACAACATGGATGTAACTGGAGAACATTATGCTAAGCAAAATAAATCAGTTGGAGAAAGAAATATCACATGATCTCACTCATATGTGGGATATAATGATCAACATAAACTGCTGAACAAAAATAGATCCAGAGACAAATGGCAGGTGAAGTGGGAGGGTTAGTGAGCAACCAAAGGACTTGTATGCATGCATATTAGCATAACCAATGGACACAGACAGTGGAGTGGGGCTGGGGAGGGGGGCTTGTTCAAGGTGGGAATGGCTGGGGGAGGGGTGTCAATTAGAGAAAAGGGAGACATATGTAAAACCTTAGACAATAAAAAAAGGAGGGTTTATTTGAAGGTGCTTATATTTGTGGCTGCTCTGTAAAGGGAATTACTCCTCTCGCAGGGACATAAAAACCTTGGTAGAGATGTAGGGGTAATGGCGCCAACCTTCAGGAAAGCAAATTTAGTGCTTGAATTGAGATAAAGTTTAATTTTAATAAGCCCAGCTTTTTTCAAACACCTAATAAAATGGTATAAAAGTGCATAATAAAAATAGTGAATTACTGTCAAACTTAAAGATGCAAAATAAATCAGTGTTAATACTATAAAGTACACAAAATAACATTTATCTAGCATTTGACTTTGCTGATAGTAATTATCTGTTGCCCAAGTCATCCTCCCATCAGAGGAAAACTTAAGGTCAGGAGCTGTATGGTCTTCTCTGAAGTTTTCCCTCCGATAAGAACCATCTCAGACACCCGGGGCTTATACATAGGTGAAGAATTTTGTGACAGCATATTTCCATCACAGAGTAAATCACTCCTAACTAAGGTTTTATTAGTAAAATTTAGATGGATTCACCTTACGTTAGAACATATAAGTAAATATAGAAAAGTTATATTTCTCTCCCTATATAAGGAGTCTATATTCCAAATTTTATAGATCTTGTGTTTTTCTTTGGTCTCCAAAAATTTATAGATCGCCCAGCTATGTGGGTTGGTGGTTAAGCATTGACCTATTAACCAGGAAGTCATGCATAGTTCAATTCCTAGTCAGGGCAAATGCCCATGTTGTATGTTCAATCCCCAGTAGTGAGTGTGCAGGACACAGCCAATCAGTAGTTCTCTCATCATTGATGTTTCTCTCTCTCTCTCTCTCTCTCTCTCTCTCTCTCTCTCCTCTCTCTCTCTCTCTCTCCTTCCTCTCCCTCCCTTTCCCTTATTCTTTCTGAAATCAATGAAAAAACATACTAAAAAAAAAAAACCTCACATTAAAAAAAAAATCTTCACCTGAGGATATTTTTCCATTGACAGAGTGGAAGGAAGGGAGGAGGGGGGAAAGAGAGAAACATTGATTAGTTGCCTCCCACATGCATTCCAACTGGGGCCAGGGATCAAGCCTGCAATTGAGGTAGGTGCTCTGGACTAGGAATAGAACCCAAGACCCTTCAATCCAAAGCCCAACACTCCAATTACTAAGCCAAACTACCTAGGGCAGAAGAAAATTTTATATCAATAATTTATACCTTACTGTGGTTGTTTTACCTTCTGAGACCTGGTAGGAGGAGGCAACATTTTCATTTTAAATCTTGTTGCTAATGGTAACATGAAAAAAATTTCAATAACAAAAGCAAAGAAGAGTAGTAAGTAAATTTGGTGTGGTTTTCTAATCATGCAAGTAACCACTTACTGTATTTTTTGCAAAAAAAGTTGTTTTTAGACCCAGGCAATATTAAGTGTGTTGTCTGAAGACAGATTAGAAAAGTTAAGTGATGGAAAAAGTGAAAGAAATAATTGGATATAGAGTTATAAGTTTGAACAGAAACTATCATGTATATTTACTATAAACTGTATTGTTATTATGCATTTTAACATATACAATTATCTTAATCCAACCAATGGCTCATCATTGTTTTGTTTTAAGAAAGAAACTGGAGTTTAGAGAGTTAGGTGGCTTTTGATTGGCCACACATACAATATGTACAAGAACCAATGTTTCAACTCAAGTCTCACTTCAAAGCTCATGGTTTTAATTATTATGTAATCTCCCATTAAGAAACTTTGATGCTAATTAAAAACTTGGCCAAAAAATTAATTCTTACAACAGGCTGTACTTTACAGCAATTTATTTTTGGGAATGACTGTTTCATACAGAAATGCATGCCTCAGCTCAAGAAGCTACCCTTGAATTAAACACTGTTATTCAAAGACCATTGCCCTAAGGATCCTGTGGGAAGCATTCCTTTGTCAGAGTCCTCTCTGCATTGTATTCCTGCCTTCTCCAATTGGGGAGTCTGTCTTATCTAACTTGGCTATGGGAAAAAAAGTAACACTGTCTTATAGAGGCAACAGAAAATCCAGAGTTTTGACAATACCATTAGGGTTAAGTGTCAGGGAAATATTGCCCAGGTTAGGATAACCCTTCTATAGGAGTTAGGACCCAATGTTCTTCCCATATTCTATAGGAATTTCTTTCAAACTAGATCTTCCTGGAGAAAGGAAGAGTTAGCAGGGAGTAGGTAGTTAAATTAGAAATATTAGCCTACTTAATGTGAAGCCTAAAGACCTGGATTTAGGTATTTGCAGCTATAGACCTAGAGAAAATTGCTTAATTTCTTTAGGCCTCAACTTGCTTTTCTGGAATATAAAGACAATACTGTTTACCTCTCAAAGTGGCTCAAGACAGAATGCAATAACATATCCGAAGGTGTTTCCTAAACTAGAAAGGACTAAGTGAATATGTTACCACTACAGATAAAAAGTTATATCAGTATATTATTCCCAACGTGCTTTGAAACTGTCCTCCGAAGTACTGCTCAGTTCTAGGAAAAGTACAATATTGTGAATTCCAACCAATCTCTATAAAACCCTAATACTCAAATGGCTGAACAACTGAACAATCGGTCACTATGATGTGCACTGACCACCAGGGGGCATGGGTGGAGCATGTTGAGTGTTGGCTGCAGTGGCAGATCACAGAACATGGTGGGCATCTGCCAGGGGTGATGGTGGAGCATGTGAGTGTGGGTGCCAGACCAAGGGGGGCACCTCTACCTGTCATCAGGGTGAGCCTCTGGTGGTTACTGAAAATTCTTTGCTCCTGTGCATCCGGTCCTGCCAAGTGCTTGCACCTGCGGCCATTGCCAGCCCCATTCCCACTCGCTGCCTGCGCTGGAGCTGCCACTTGCACCCACTGCCAGCTCCAATTGTTTGGCACCATCAGTGAGTGCAATCGAGGCTGGCGCCATCAGCACATGAGAACAGTGGTGGCGGGAGCAGGGCTACCAGAAGACAGGGGAACACAGAGGAAAGGGCCAGGCGAGGGTGCAGAGGATGGGCCAAGATCAACCCCCGTGTCCACCACAGCCTCATGGCCTACAGTTTCTTTCAAGGTCATGAATTTGTGCACTGGGCCTCTAGTTGTTTCATAATCTGCTCAAAACTGAGCAGAATGTGGGTGTGTACTAGAGAACATTTTATTTTTCCAAAATTGCCACATTTGGAAAAATTGCAAAGATTTATGGAAAAATGAGAGGGGGAGTCACATGCTGAGTTTTAAACAAAAATGTAGGACAATAAAGAAATAAATGTAAAACAATTGTCAGATTGCACTGTTCAAATAGACATTAAATGCTGATTCTTAGAAGTGAGAGTGAACACAGACTCAGATAAAGAAATATTGATCTCAATTTTGAATGGTAGTTAAAAACATTAATTTTCTTAATTCATAATCATCACTACTATTTGTACAGTCTTATGAAGTTGATTAATTGAATAGTTTAACTGAGAATAATAATATATTCAAAGATTTTTTTTATGATTTCAAATACTTCCTAAATTATGCCCAATATTCCTTTCCCACCCTTAACATTCATCATTTCCTGTTACTTTGTTACTTAAAATCTCAATCTGATCCAATCTTAAATGTAAACCTCTAATTTCAAATCTTATTTAAACCTTATCTACTTCTTACTCCCAGGCATTCCTACCAGGGTAGCTAGTCTCCAAAGATGGCCCTTCATGAACCATGCCCTCTGTTGTCTCCTCCCAAATTGAATCTGAGTTGGGTCTCTGGCTCAGAAGGAAGGCTGCAATGCCAGTTCTGAGCCTAAATCATAAGGAGGCCTAGCAACTTCTTATTTTGGAAGCCCTGAGCTATCATGTAAAAAATTTGGCATGTCAACATATCATGTAGAGAGTTCACATGGAGAGGAAGAACTAGCCTTTTCCCAGTCTTAGCTGAGCCTACTCTTTAAAAAAAAATGTTTTCATTGATTTTAGAGAGAGAGGGAGAGCAAGAAAGAGAGAAACATCAATGAGAGAGAGATATCGATCAGCTGCCTCCTACATGGCCCCCACTGGGGATTGAGCCCGAAACTCAAGCATGTGCCCTGACTGGAAATTGAACCAGGGACTTATTGGTTCATGGTTTTCACTCAACCACTGAGCAGCACTGGACAGCCCTGAGCCTATTCTTCTAGCTGCCTATATCAAGAGGCCAGACATGTAAATAGGCTATCTCAGGCTTGAAAGCCTAGTCAAGGCACCAGATGACGGCTCATGGAACAAACCACTCAGATGAGAGCCCAGTTGACCCTCAGAACCTTGAGAGAAAAGCCACACATTCTGGGGTGATTTATTTTGTTGTAATAGGTAACTGGAACATTTCCCACTCCCATCTCTCTCTTTAGCCAGAGGATAGAGGACATGAGTTTTTCTATTTTTCTTTGTGTGTTGGGGACAGGTGAGAAGAGTGAAAGAACAGGGACAGTCTTTCTCCTTCACTGCCCCTGTATTCGTGCACTGGTAGGGTCTCTAATGGCTGCCTCCCTCCCTTTCCCTGGCTGGCCCTGCCCCCTGGTCAAACTCCCAGATGATCTCCCAGTTGAGGGGACAATTTGCATACTATGTTTTTATTATATAGGATTAAATTATAGACATACTTAAATACATTACATTAAAAATGTAATAAATATTCAAACTTGTCACATCCTGTTTTATTATATTTTACTACTAGAGGTCTGGTGCATGGGATTTGTGTACTAGTAGGGGCTATGGCCTTCAGGGATGGCCAGCTGTGGGAGCGGCACTCATCCCAGTCAGCCAAATGGCTGTGGACCTTCCCTCTGAGTGGCTGCTCCCTTGTCTCTCCAAGGGACTCAGTCAGGGCTGGGCCCAGGGACAATAGCCCTGAGAGGTGGTGGAGTAAACTTCAGTCCTGCAGCGGCCATGAATATGCCTCCCAGCCTCTGGGGTCAGCTCTGCGAACCCAGCAGTGGCACTGCATGGCCTGTGGGTGTCTGTAGGAATCATCAGAGACTGAGGAGGAGGAGCCTTAGGTGAGGAGGTGAGGATCACAGCCCAGGTTTCTGCCTATCGGCCTGGGGTTTGCAGCAGGAGCAACCACTCATCCTGGTCAGCCAAGCAGCGCTCCCACTATGTAGCACACTGACCACCAGGGGGCAACTTCTGCGTTGACAGTCTGGCCCCTGGTAGTCAGTGTGCATCACAGCGACTCGTTGACTGATCGTTCTGGTCATTCTGCCTGTTCAGTGACTGTGTTTTTATTATATAGGATTACCTACCCCCTTAAGTTTATTTATATGTATTGGACTATTATGGTGGAAATACCCTGTAATGGTATACTACTGCAACTTTCTTCCCAACATTACAATCAGTGATGTCACATTATTAGCTTAAAGTCAGCCATGGTGGGAATCTTTATACCATAGAAATAAGCAAATATTATAACTCAGTGCCTACCCCATACGGATTGATTGCTGACTGTTAGACATTTGCCAACACACCACTAGCTATAATTCATACCACAGTTCTTTATGGTCTTGGGTCCATTTTGGCTAGTGGATAATGTCTTAGCTGTCTTAGGCATGAAAATGTTGGCCCTCTTAAGGGGTAAATTCATGAGTTTTTGGAGGGTGCCTTGTGAGGCCGCCTATTATCACAATTCCTAATGCAGGCAGCTCCTGCTCCACCTCCTCACTTTGGCTTGTAGAAGAAAACTCTCAGTCTCTCGCCACCTGGTTCTTTTTGCTAGTGGTCTCCCTTAGTTGTATAGCAATCCAAAGCAGATCAAGCCCACCATCTTCCCTGATGTCCATCTGACCCACCAGATAAGCAGGGCCTGAAGAGGAAGAAATGTGAATATCGAGATAAAGAGTTTTCTGCCAGTTTAAGTGAATGCTCTGAGTTAGATTCTCCAGGAAGAAATTCTGACTTGAGGTTAGCACACAGCAAGTTTGTTAAGGTGGAGGTTAAAGAGGAAGAAAAACTGGGCAGAGGAAGTTGGGTTGGGATTTCATCACAACAAGGCTCTCCCTACACTATGCGGGCTCTGATGCTGGGATGCCCTTCCGAGTTGCTCTGACTGCACTGATTTGTGGTCTGCCCAGAGGGCACCTGACCTGGGCCCAGGGGACCCTCTTCAGCTCAGGCAGTTCCCAAAGAGTGCTGGCAGTCGACAACCTTCCCACCAGCTTGTGGTGGTGGTGGTGGTGGGGAATCTTTCCATCTCGAGGGAGGATCCGACTGTGGCATTGCTCTCAGCATAGCTCTTTCCTTGTGCTGCTTGAGTCTCCTTACTCCACATGGATTCTGGGGCAGCTCCTCCAGGATTCCCGTGGGCCGATGAGGAAACTTACAGGATGATGAGACACTACTGCCCCACTGCTGCAGTTAGCTCCAGGGCCACAAATGATACTCATTCTCTCTCTTCTTTGCTAACCACTCAAATTTCCTTTCACTCTGGGAAAGTGCTTCCAGTCTATGGATTTAACCGAGTGGGAGATCCCACATTCTCAGGCTGTGGTTGCTGCATTTATAATGGATAAGTTAACTATATATGTTAATGTAGTTGGGCAAAGGAATACTAAGAAAAGCCCAAATGGATCATCTTTGTGCCAAACATAGTCCTCTTTGGCCTCTTTAACTACAGTTCCTCCTCATGATTGATGATCAGGGAAGTTACCTCTGCCAAGATGGTGACTCCCCCTTTCACTTGCTGTGCTAGTCCTGTGGCATGAGCTGCCAGCAGTGGCTGGGCAGCAGGCATAGCTTAGCATGCAGTGGGATTCCTGCTACGTTTCCTGGTGCACATGTTCCCTCTTTAGGACCCAAAATTCTAAACTCACAGAGGTCACATTTATGGGGACCAGAGAGTGACTTCCCTGAGAGAACATTAGAAAGTGCAGTTAGACTAATAAGTAAATCAATTACTTTTTATATGTCTTCTGTTGTGTATCACCATGCTAGGAAGTATAAAAGAGAATTTTTGCTTATGTAAAATGACAAGTAAAATATATGAACAGCAAGACTCAGTTCCTAAACCATATATAGCTAGTAAACAAGTGAAATATAAAATAAATCAGTTCAGTGGCCAGCATCAGTGTGAAATTTTTCCGAAATGAATTTGAGCAGATAAATTGGCAACGTCAGGATTCCAGTACATTGAGACTTAGTTCTTCCCTTAGATTCCTTCCTGTTTGACTAAGAAGTTGGCCCTGTGTGGGATGAGGAGTCTCTGAAGGAATTTTCGGAGAATTAGGAGCACACAGAATGGAAAATAAAGCACATTAGGTGTGCTTATTGATATTTGCAACACAAGTTTTCATTACTTATTGGGCCCTAAGTTTGTAATTTTCTCTGACCCACCTTATCACACTGCTCTGCTTTTCCACACTTTGAAGAAAAGAAAGCAACAACACCTGTCTATACATTCCCCAGTCTCAGGCTGACATTGACACCAATACGAACATTAACAGTGGACTTCAAATGGCAAATTTAATGTGTGGGATGTGCTAAGTAATCTACATATATTGCTGATTTTAGTCCTGACAGCCATACTATGATGAAGACTTCATTGTTATTTTTGTTTTACAAGTAGGACATGGGGGCATGGAAAAACTAGGAGGAATGATTACTACCAGGAGGAGGAGGGAAGAAGAGGAGCTGTATGATTTCTGTTGCATCTTTTAGCTGCTTTTCATTAGCTGCATCGAGTTCTTTTGCTCTGGTGATTACAACTTCCAAATAAAACATCAGGACACAGGGCTTTAACAGATGCTTTTTGTGCCTCCTGAGGGACTACAAGGCAGCCAGAGCTGTGAGACTGAGGAAGTGTAGGGGCTAAGTGTGCAGGCATGGTGACAGGCTGTCCTCGCCACACCCTGGCTGTCACTGTGGACCCCTGGGGACGCTGGGCAAGCCCTGGTTTCCCACCTGCAAAATGAGGTTTAATGAAGTGTAGTTTGGACAAGTAAGCATGATAGCCAATGCAAAGCACTTAACCTAATGCCCCAATTATGTAGTTTCAGTGTCAAAATAGTTCTGAGTTATATTTGAGATGTATAACCTCCCGAGGATGCCATATGAGCTTTGTTCTGGAAAATGCAAGACCACAATGCAAGCCTACCTGAATTTTGTCGCATGCTTAGCCCACAGTTCAAGGCTGTCACAGTAACTTTCTTTTGTCTTTTTTTTTTTTTTAATCCTAAAATCTTACTTTCCAGGTTCCCAGAGCCACTTCTCTCACCAGTTGATTTTTTGGCCAAGCTGAGAAGATAGTGCTTTTTTGTTTGTCTGGATTTTCATGACTTGGTGGCTTCTGTGCTGATTATCTGATTAGAATTCTCTCATAAAGGGCTTCCCTTTAGCTTGTCAACAGCAACAACAAAAAAGTAGAGTTTTTCTACTTTGAAGTTCACCCTAATGACTAGTTAGAAATTCTTGAGGCTGAGGTAAAGATTATAGATCTTGGCTCATTTTATCTAAGTTCACACTAAAAGAGCTGCCTCTTGGACGTGCTGGGACTCCTTGGCTGGAAGTTTTGCTTCAGGAGTCTCTTCTTGGTAAGGGTCTCTTTGTTCATTATTTAGGAAGCCTGCTGTCACACGAGCAATTAATTTCTAAACAAAAGAGCTCACCTTCAGCAAGTGGGCGCTGAGAAAATTCCAGGGTTTGTCTCTTATGCAGCATTGGCTTCAAGGATCCCCAGAAGCCAGACTCTCTGCTTAGAAAGGCTCAGCTTTGGGATTTAATGTCCTGTGGTCACTGTCATGGAAGTCTTAATAATTTCATATTTGCATTTGTTGTTTTATAGGTGCAGACTAATGGGACCAGAGACTACAGCAGGGGTTGGAGCCTGCTCCACACACTGTCCCTTTTCAGGACATGTCACTGCCTCTCTGAGATAGGTTCTTGGCTGTCCATTCTACCCAGTGACTGCTGTCCCTTCTTTTTTTTTTAAAAAAAAACAACTATTTTTATTGATCTTAGAGAGGAAGGGACAGGGGTAGATAGAAACATTAATGATGAGAGAGAATCATTGATTGTCCACCTCCTGTACGCCCCCCAATGCAAATCGATCCCACAACCTAGGCATATGCCTTTGCCTGGAATCGAACCCAGGACCCTTCAGTCCACAGGCCAACATGCTTATCCACTGCGCCAAACCAGCTAGGGCAACTGCTGTCCCTCCTGACTCCTCACCCCTTTGTGTAAAGCTGTGTAGGTTCAAGGACAGCTGGAGGCAAGAGCAAACCCCCTGCGCTGAGTTAGGGGGTTCTGGGAGTCCCATGACAGTGAAGATCTGCTCTTCCCCAGTGAGTACCCCTGTGCCAAGGAAATGATACATTAAATGGCAAATGACTACCATGACAGGCTGGAGACCTCAGGAAAAAAAGGGCTTGACAAGAAGCCCCGGATTTTCATCTTTCACTGGAGTGTACAAAGTATGTAGCTGGCCCATTCAGGTACTTGAGGGAAGTGCAGGGGTCTGTGACATCTTACGAGGCATGTAACACTGAGTGCGCCTAACTTAACACACAGAGCTGCTCAACGATCTTGTGACATCTGGAGACTGTGGCAGGGCCAGGGCTAGCTCCCGCTCTGCAAAGTGGCAGCCCATCTACTTTTAGGCTCTCTGAGTCTTTTGGCCAGTCTCCTCCAGGACTTTCAACACACGTATGAAACTGTGCTATGCAGTATAAGCATAGTTTCTGTTATTACTCCTCACACTGAATACAGCAAAACTGCAAACATGTCTTGCAGAGTTTGTGCAGAAAAGTTGAATTCCAAGAGCATCCCAATATTATAACAGTGAAGTGAAAAAAATCAGTGACATCCTTGCTGGCCTGATTCCACATACATTTTCTACATATTTTATATATTTACTAGAGGCCTGATGCACAAAATTTGTGCAAGGGGCTCGGCCCTTGCAGCCCCGCCGGCCTCGGCCAGCCCTCGCAGCCCTGGTTTCACCCAGAGGTTGTCCAGACAGTCATCTGGACGGTCATTCTACTGTTCGGTCTAATTAGCATATTAACTCTTCACTATATAGGATATGAACTCTACCTTCATACTAAATCAGAACACCTAACTGACATTGCAATTCATAGTCACAACTTCTGAACTGTGAAGCCCTGGCTCTCTGGAGCAGGCTGGGGATCCACACACAGGAGTCTCGGGTTCCTCTTCAAGTCCATCTAGATAAATATTTATGTTCAATTAGACGCAGGTTCTCCCAAAGAAGGTTAAGCTGGGCATTATCATGAACTTTGGCTTGTTTCTCCTTCTTAAGAAAATAGCCACTTTGGACAGTCTCAATGGAGGTTGCTTATACTCTGCCTGAGTGAGAAGTCCCATTGTGCTCCTTGTAGGATCTTTTAATTGCACACTATCTCTCCAAAAGAAATTAAAAGCAAACTGTTCTCATTCTCAGTTTTACCAATTTGGTTCCTCTTACAAAACATATTACATAATGTCTGCCAAACAGCCCTGAGAAAGACTTCCAAGTAAGGTCACGGAGTGAATGTGGTACCCTGGTGCCCTGAAGTTGGTTCAGAAACCCTGGGTTCTAAGCCCTGCCCTGTTATTTATGAGTCATGAAAAGGAAAAGCAATGACATATAAGAGACTGGCAGAACCTGGGACAGAGTAGGTAGGTATCTAATAAATATTTATTGTTAAAATAACTTTTATTTTGTGTGCTTTAAAAATCTTAAGTTCTTATTATCTCCCAGAATTGAAGAAGCATGACCTGTTGCTTTATAATTTGATATCACATTTAGGATGATAACTTATTCACAATAGTTTAATTGCATATGTATTGGTTGGATTTTAGATCCCATTTTGCCATTTTCTGTACAAATTTCACAAGAAGCAACCATGGACATTGGGATTTCCTGACAGTAAGTTCTAGTCAGCTGTGTTTCTGAGAACCTCTCTCTCAGAAGCCACATGGCTGAGTATCGTGGCTCCTAGGGTGCTTGGCAAGGAAGCACCCTCCTCACTAGTCTAGATCTGTCCCGCATCACAGGGCAAGCTGCCACTGAGCACCAGGAACTCACAAAACTGAGTCAGAAAGCGCACAGGGCTCCCTTTAGGGAGGTGCAGGGGTTCCAAGACTTGAGTGTTTTGGGTGCTAGAGGGCTGTATATAGTCAAAGTATCCAAGTGAAGAAAGCTTCCCATAACAAAGTAAATTTAATAATAATATAGTAAACAGTCCATATAAGTTAGAGAGTTATTAATTTCTAGTAGGTTGAACAAGACTCAGCTGTTTCTGGCCTGAAATATAGCAGATTTATGTGAGCCAGTGATGTTCAGTCACACACATTTACCATATAACAATCTGTTTTACTAATTGTGTGTATCAGTTGAACTCTAAAAGTAGACATGATTTCAGTATACTTTCCATATTAATCATGCCCTTGGACAGGAAGCACGTCATTGCATTTTGCACTACATTAGGATATCTAGTGCTTTTTGCTCAGAGGACGCATTCTAGTGGCACTAGTTATTGACTAATTGAAATTATTCACAATCTAATCATATGGAACATGTGGGAATTTCCTGTTATATCCAGAAGACTGTCTATAGTTTGACCAGCACCCTCATTGCCAACCTTGCTAAATGAAGGATGTTCAGAGTCCTGGAAAGTTCCAAGTCCTTAATGTTTTGAACTGTTCCCAGAGTGATGATTACTCTGCCAAGGGCCATCTGATTCGAGGCTCCACAGAACAAAGCTATTTTCACTGGATTTATTTTTCTTTTACTGATTAAAGAGCCAGGAAAAATGACACCCCTATCAGAGAATCATTGCACCATTAGCCAGAAAAAGCATCTACCATTTTCAGGATGTTGGCCAGTTAGGGCCTTTCACTGTGCCAGAGGCTTGGGACCCAAAGCAATCTTTGTATTTTTGGTCTCTGAAGTTTCCTTTTAGAGACAGTAAAGCTTAGTCTTCTCCTCCACGGGTAAATGCATTGCATCAGTTGTCCCAAATATTGGGCTGATGTTATCAGTAGGGTCTAAGGACAAACTGACAGATGATTTCACTGCGGTTGCTGCTTCACACTAACCATCGGGTTATGTAAAGAGGATTGACCGCAATGTACCACCTGGAAACCAAACTGCTGTATTGTTATTTGCATTGGGAGGCCCTCGATGAAAGCTTCATTATTTTACAGAAGGAACAAGAGTTCCTGCCTGCCAGCTCCAGGGAATAAAGTTTTCTTTGCTTTTTGCTTCCTGTGGCTTGATTGTCACCAAATGTCTGACCTTGACTCTTGTACAGCTGCGAAAATGAGGATGTTAAAAGAGGCTGGGAGCTTAGAAAGGTTGGTAAGGGTAGAGAAAAGGCTTGACTTTTCACCTCATACCTTCATCTTGTAATGCAGCCCCAGCACGTTTCCAGTACTTGGCATCTTATGGTCAGAAAGACAGATTATTTAACAAGAGGACATTCAAATCAATGTGTCTTTTTCTGTCCACAGAAATGTGGTGCGTGGGCTTTTGAAAAGAATATACACAGATAATCTCCATGGTGCTAGACTCTATATTTACACTAATAGAGTGTAGCTGTCCAACCTCAGAGAGGCACTTAACCTCTCTTTGCTTCAATTTCCTTATCCCTAAATTGAGCTACAATAGTACCTATTTCATAGGTGACTGAAAGGATTAAATGAACTAATATATGTAAAGTGCGTAGAACAGGGATGACAAACTATGGTCAGTGGGCCAAACCCAGTCAGCTGCCTGTTTGTTTTTTTGTGTTTGTTTATGACCCATGGCCTAGGAATGTGTGTGTTTTCTTTTTATGACTGAATTTGAAATGGTTATATAAAGTACCTTTATATATGGTTACATCCATATCCTCAATTTTGCTTCTTGACCTCTAGAGCCTAAAATGTTTACTCTCTGATCTTTTAGGAAGAAGTTCGCTGATCCCTGGCACAAAACAGAGCCTGAAACATCATGAGTGCTTTAAACCTATTGGCCATTATTAATAGTACTAGGGGCCTGGTGCATGAAATTCATGCATGGGTGGGGAGCAAGTCCCTCAGCCCAACTTGCATCCTGTCTAATTAGGGAACCCTCAGGGGATGTCCTACTAACAGCCTAGGCCTATTACCTGTGGTTCTCTGCTCTCTACAGGGCCTGCTTGCCGGCTTGCTGCCAGCAGGACTGAAAGAACTGGTGGGCTCCTGGGGGTAGATCTGGCTGGACTGCCTGCCTGCCACTCCACCAATGGGGCTGAGGGGACTGGGCACTGACATATTGCAGTTATGGACACCACCATCTTTGTGATGGAATGATGGTATATTTGCATATTCTCTCTGTTAGAATTATTTACTACACTACAGTATGTTATATCAAAGTATAGTCTCATGTTCTCTGAATTAACTGCTTAAACCAAAGAAAAAGACCTCAGTGTTAGCAGAATACTTCCTGCAGCCTCTTCTGTAGGCTCATAAAAGTCCCAGTTCTCAGTCCTTTTAGGGGTGCTCTGACACACGGTTCAAGGCGGGTTCATTCAAGACCTATGAATTCCCAGATTTCAGAGGTGAGGGTCTGCCATCTTTACAGATCACCTATTTACTCAAAATTTCGGAAATGGTCTCTGTGTCCTTTTGAGACCTACCAGGAAACAGAATTCTCCAGTGTTCACAGCTGGACATAATAGTATTTAAATTTTATCCTTACGTTCTTTTACTCTATTCATTTAAGGTGGGCTTGGAGGGGTTCTGGGAATGGGATTTTCTTTTTTTAAAAAAATATATTTTATTGATTTTTTACAGAGAGGAAGGGAGAGAGAAAGTCAGAAACATCGATGAAAGAGAGACATCGATCAGCCGCCTCCTGCATGCCCCACAGTGGAGATGTGCCCGCAAGCAAGGTACATGCCCCCAAATGGAATCGAACCTGGAACCTTTCAGTCCACAGGCCGATGCTCTATCCACTGAGCCAAACTGGTCTCGGCCTGATTCATTTAAGGATGGAGAATGCCTCTAAAGGAATTTTGCCAACTCATGCTTTTCAAGTTTCCCCAAGGGAGTCAATTTTTAATCTTCATCATGCTGGTTAACAGACCACTATTTCCACTTCTCAAAACCTACTTCTGATGTTGCATATGCAAATTTATAAAGCACTGGTTGTAGATCAGGATTTAGAAAAAAGATATCACCTCACACAAGACAGAATGGTTATTATAAAAAAGACAAGAAATAAGTGTTGGAGAGGATGTAGAGAAAAGAAAACTCTTATACACTGTTGGTGGGACTAATTGGTGCAGCCACTATGCAAAACAGTATATAGGTTCCTAAAAAAAAATAATAGAACTATTATATGATCCAATAATTCCTCATCTGGGTATTCATTAGAAGAATATGAAAGCACTAATTTGAAAAGATATCTGCACTCTCATTCATTACAGCATTATTTACAATAGCGAAGACATGGAAGCAATCTTTGTCCATCAACAGACAAATGGATAAAGATGATGGTGCGCACACACACACACAAATATTGCTCAGCCATAAAAAAATATAAAATATTGCTATTTTCAAGAACATGGTTGGATCTTTAGAGTATTGTGCTAAGTGAAATCAGTCAGATGGAACAGGAACAAAACAATACATTTTCACTCATGTGGAATATAAAACAAAAAGAAACAAACTCACAAATATAGATAATAGGTTGCTGGTCACCAGAGGGTTACCTGAAGAGAGCTTGAGGAGAGCAAAATGAGTAAAGGGGGTCAAATATACGGTGATGGATGAAAACTAGACTATTGGTTGGTGAACATGCTATAGTATATTCAGATATTTAATTAAAATGATGTATATCTGAGACATATAATGCTATTAACTAATGTTACCTCAACTAAAAATACAAATTAAAAAAAATATATAATGATCACTAGCGTGGGTTAAAAAAAGGAAAAATAAAGGAAGAGAACATATTTCTTGTAGCACCATTTTTGGAAAATGGGTTTCCTGATTAGAACACTAGTATATCAGCCAATCTATGGAAAATAGGGTGGAAGTTCCTCAATAAAACTTAAGAATAGAGCTACTATATGAGCCAGCATCCTTCTACTATGTATTTATCAGAATAATATGAAAATACTAATTTGAAAAGATAAATGCACCCCTATGTTCTTTACAGGATTATTTACAGCTTATCATACTGATTAGCATTTGGGTTATGGTTAACCTAAGTAACATGCTCTTTGTCACATTAATATGCTGAAGTATTTAAGCTAAATTACTGACATGAAAAATTAACTGTTTAGAAAATATTTGCTCTATGTAGATTGTGTCTAAACTTGCAAGCTTCTAGATTTCTGCTAATTTCTGTGTGCAATTTCTAAGTTTATTAATTTATAATGACATTTTTATCTAAAAAAGAAAGCAGGAAAGCATTGAGTAGTCTCTTTTATAGTTGGCTGATAATTATGTTTTTAAAAATTGATAGTTATTTACAGTGCACTGCACCAAACTTGGAGCATAGAGTATGTTTTATTTATTTTTAAAAATCTATTGTTGAAAGTATTGCAGATGTTCTCTTTCCCTCCAAAGAACATGCTATGCTCTTCTCTGAAGAGGATCTGTTATTATTTCAAATATATTTTATCTTCTATTATGTCTGTGTGTGTGTGTGTGTGTGAGAGAGAGAGAGAGAGAGAGAGAGAGGGAGAGAGAGGGAGAGGGGGAGGGGCGGGTGAAGGAAGTGGGTTGGAGGAAGAAAGAAAATAGAAAAAGATCCATTCAAGAAGTGAGATTGTTAAAATCCTGTGAACCAGAAAGAAATACAGCAGGAGAGGGAGGAGGAGGAAGAATAGAAAGCTGGGGTATTTCATTGGTGTCGAAATTGGCAAATATGTGTGTGTTTTTTTAAATCAATTGAAATGTTTTAGACAGGATGCATGTATTAGAGATGAAGTTATGAAATATGGAAGACAGCATAGTTACTTTGGTCAGATTTTCATTTGTGTTTTCATTATGCCTCACCCAGATTATGAGTTCCTGAGGCCAAGAACCTTGCTTATCTTTTTCTTACCTCACAGACTTCCTAGCTCTTTTGTCTCCCAAATTTGGAATGAGACTTCTGGGCCTTCTGGGAAAGAAGGCCTACATGCTGGGAAGGGACCATGAGACCATATCTCAAGGCCTGGCCTGATGTCAGCACTGACAACTCTGTCTGGGGCATAGTCTATGGCCTCTTTGGAATGGGAGTAATCTTATTTTCCTTATTATTTAAGCAAGCAAGTATTTACAGAAGCCAAAATAGCAGGGTTAAAATTTCAAACAGCAGTTTTTATATAAGATGGATGCTTAAAATATACAAAAAATAGTCTATTTGAATTTAGCTGTAATTCTCAAACCTCTTTTTTTCAACCTCCTCCCCTTCCCCCCTGCTTTTTGGGCAAGAAGTCATCTGGTTTTATTTGGAAGCTTCTGATCATATGGTGCAAAGGCATATATGATACAAAATTACAGCAGTTTAGCTCATACACAAATCATTAAGGCTTTGCAATTTATTACAGAGTCTGAACTTTTTTGAACTTCCATTCCATGTGTAGCAAATCAATATCATTCCCAAGTCAAAGTCACTTCTTTATATATGAACCATCTTATTTACAGAACTCCACACAAAGCAAAGATATTCCATCACTCTCCTCACACAGCTATTTCGGGAGCCTGGCAGAAGGCATGATGGATTTTTCTGAGCGAAAGATGCATTTGGTACAATCAAGTCAGTCTCTTGGGCATAAAATACAGGCTGTACTTTCATTCCCCTCAGGTAAGACATGACAAACAGGTAGGTGGCACTACTTGTCTGAAGGGCCATGGGAAACAGAGCTAATCTTAGGCAGGAAAATAAATACCAACAACTTCTTGTTTTTCATACACAGAGAAAGAAGCCAAGAGGAGAAACGCATGATCTAAATGCATGTCAAGCTTTTTGACTCTTCAGTGATATGGTTCACAGCTCAGTTCTTCCCTAAACACACAGGCTCTTCTGTGAGGCCCTGGCCACACCCACTGGCCGGGTTTTCTGAACATCCTGCTCTCTCAGGCCAGGCCTGGGCACCAGGGACTCCCACTGCTGGTGACCATGAGTGTACAAAGTGAGAGGCAGAGGCCCAGAAGGGACCCCGCCCCATCTCTGCCTGTGTGGTTAAGGCCCTCTCTGTCCCCCAGCTGCCTGGCATTGCCTGCCTGGTATCATGGCTGCAACCACAGACCAAGCTCTCCTTCCCTGGACCAGTGTCCATGCTGCACCTCCCCTTCACTATCCTACTAAATCTCAGACCTCAGGACTCTCTAGAAACCATGTCTGAATCCTGAAGCTGATACTTTATTTAAAATTAGGTCTGTTTATCAGTAAGGTGAGAACAGAAGACAGCTGAAATGGGTCTCCCACCCTCACACTACTGCCAAGCCAACACCATTTGTCATGTAAGTGTGGGTCATGGGGACTGCCTGGGCTTGTTGCTTTAGTGACTGCGCCTGCTGCATATCAATGTTGTTCCACTCACAAGTTGACATTAGTCTGCACCAAAAGAGGGAATAAAAACAGTAGCCTAGAATAAGCAGGTTCCTTCAGATGCACACTGCATGACCCCTACACTGTTATGCCAGAGGCTGCCTCATCTGCCCTCCTGGGCAATGTTGACCAGATGTCCCTGATGTACCAGGGGCCTCTGACAGTGAAGCTGAAGGATGGGATAGTCCAGGGTGGGCGACCACCCTCCCCCAGCCCAGGTTGTGCCTACATGTTGACCTCCCAGCTAGAGAAACAACGCACCCAGAGCACCAATGAATCAAACATGTCCTCTCTAACACACTAGTGGTTTTCAATCTTTTTTTTTTTTTAATGCTGTGACCTTTTAATACAGTTTCTCATGTTGTGGTGACCCCCGATCTTAAAATTATTTTCGTTGCTACTTCATAACTGTAATTTTGCTACTGTTAATGAATCATAATGTAAATATCTGTTTTCCGATGGTCTTAGGTGACCTTGCTAGCAGTTTTCAACCTGTGGGTCGCCACCCACAAATTGAGAACCGCTGCTGTAGAGCCAGAGTTCCAAACACGCTTCATTCTAAGAAACCCCCAGCAAGCGGAGTGCTATGGTCCTTGAAAGCAGCGACAGAACTTTCCTTCTGGGAGGAATGACACCTGGGCATGGAGGCCTTCCTTGCAGGAGCAGCTGAAAGCTGTGAACAAGACTGCTCCAGCCTCAATCAGCTGGGTCAGCTGCTGAAAGTCTTGGCAGCTTCCATGCAAAAGGAATTCCAGGGGGTCCTGAGGAAATGGTGCTTCCCTAAGGAGACAGAGACCCAGGAAAGGTCTCGAGGGTGAAGCTGGTCTAGCAGGATAACCTTAGGCAAAGGGAACTGGAATGTTTAAAAAGCAAGCATAGAAGGGATATGAGGCCCACAAGGCTCTCCAGGTGTGTTGGGCTGCCTGAGAAGGTGAGGTTGAGAGAAACAGAAGGCAGTGATCCTAACACCGTTTCAAGTTATAGGACTACCCTCAAGTACATACTTCAAAACTCTTCCATGTGTCCTGTGAGCTCCATTGAGCACTCACCTGTCGAAAGAGAACAATCATGCCATTCATTCCTCTAGTGACACCATGTTATAGGGCAGATGGGCTTCAACAAGTATCACTAAGAAAATGGATCACAAATGCCCTAAAGCCTGCCATTCCTACAGTGTCTGCTCCCCAAGAAGCTCAGTGCACAACTTTCTGCCCAAGGGCAATCTGTAACTGCAAAAAAAAACGCCATTTAAAGGGAAACTTCCATGCTGGAGAGGAAGTTAAACACAAACACAGAGCCCAGAATCTACAAAGCATAATTCAGAGGACACATGCCCCAAATGCAGGTATCCACCAATATGGCAGCTGAAGACATGAAGGAACACAAACTAGTGCCAGGTTTTCCTGAGCAGGCTCCCCACAGACCTGGGGCTGTCCTGCCAGGTCCACCTGCCCCATGGCAGGATTCTCCCTGGAAAGCACTCTGGGAGGGCAAACCACCAGCTGCACGGGCATGCTCTTGTCTGGCCAATAGACTGGGAGACTGAAGAAGAGGAAAGACACCTACTTACCTCTCAGGCCAGCAGTGTTGGACCGACAAGGACACTGGAGGCAGCTGTCATGGTGGGTGTGGGGAGCTGACCACTTGGCCCTACCAGGGAGATCGCAACACCCTCTGGGTGTCAGCCCACTTCTCACTGAGGGCAGCCCTGGGCCAGCCATCTGCTGGGTGTGCTTGGAGAGAGCAAATCCTCATTTGAGCACTGGGTTAAATTAGGAAAGCCTGGCTAATTGTCTGAGTTGCCAGGTGAGATGGTGCGGTTTACTCAGGCACGGTCCACGTTCCACGGGGAGGGCTGCAGAGAAGCTCATCACTGGTAAACATCTGACGACTAGGAAGCTGGTCCATGGGCAGTGGACAGGTGATCACCACAAGCAATTAATGGGAGCTAGTTAACCTGCTCTCCTTCCCGGCGGGGAATGTGAGCTAGCAGCAGCTGGGACCCCAGCTGGGCAGCAGGCCCCACCAGGGGCAAGAAACCTGGCACCACCTCTCCTGAGAGGCTTCACCTTCTGAACCCACTACACACCAGAGGTTTTTCAATAAAAGTGTTTTGTGTGTTATTCTGAAGAGTCTACATGTGAGAACTGAAAACAGGCAAGCAAGAGGGCTGAGTGCAGGCCAGGGCCCAAGGCTTCTGGCCTGAGCTACAGGGCTGCACTCTAGGCTTTTGCTGCCTTGTGAGGCCCACAAGGCTCACCAGATGACAGGCAGGGAGAGTGGCTGAATGTTTAATACTAGGTCCCAGGGCTATTTCATTAGGAAATAAACAGAAGCACTGTCAGAGCAAAAACTAAATGATAATTTTATTTTGTATTTTTGTTGAATTTATTGGTTTTAATAAAATTTATAGGTTTCAGGTGTACAATTCCAAAAACATCATCTGTATATTGTATTGTGTTCACCACCTCCAAGTCTCTCCTTCCATCACCATTTATCCCCTTTACCCTCTTCTATCTCCACACCCCGCTTCCCTCTGCTAATCACCATGCTGTCGTCTGTGTCTATGAGGGTTTTTTTTCCTTAATCCCTCTAACTTTTTCACCCAGCCCTCTAACCTCCCTCCCCTCTGACAGCTGTCAGTCTGTTTTCTGTACCTATTTTGTCATTTATTAATTTTATTCATTAGATTCCACATCTATGGTGCATTAATTCATGGACATTGAAAGAAAGTTAATTAGAAGAAATATTTTAATATTGCTATTTGTCCTTTCTCTATAATAAAAGTGTCAACCACATTCATAATTGACAATGACAGATGGAAACACACCAGTGCAATTAGTACCAGTGAGAGCTTTATATGTGTTGCCCATGTGCAAGCCAACTTAGTCTTTTTCAGATATAGAATAAACTTGCTTATTAGACCTTCTTTCTGATTTAGCTAAACTTTTTCCAGCCCACTGAAGCACTTTTCTTTCAGGTAATTGTCAGCAACACAGCAGTAAATATCAACATAAAGCAGATTATTATTATAGATCACACAAGGAGAACAAAGGTAAAATATTTAACTGTAGCAATGTTTGACTATATTCTGGGCAGTGAGAAAACCTGAAGTCATTTTCAAGGTCCACCATTTCTTATTTCTTTTCAGTCAGGTCAAGTTTCTAAGCTTTCTAAATCTTCATTTTCCAGCTATTGAAAAGAAAATATGATTCCACCAAGTCTTCTACCTACCTACTCCAGGACTCCTGTAAGGATCAAATGAGATAAGGCAAGGGAAAATGCTTCACAGACATTTGGTTAAAGTGTAAATGTTTGGACCTGGCTATAAAATAAGCCATGTTCCTAGGCTGAAAAAACTCCAAGGAGGCTAGTCACTAGGGAGAGGAAGATTGGCATTGTTACATGACATCATTATCCAGACAGTCAGACACTTAGCATATTAGCCTTTTATATCAATAGATCATATGATGTTTGTCTTTGTCTAACTGGCTTATTTCACTTAGCATAATACTCTCCAGGTCCATCCATGCCATTCACAATAGTTAAGATTTCCTTATTTGTTTTTAAGACCAGCTAGTATTCCATTGTATAAATGTATCACAGCTTTTTTATCCACTCATCTACTGATGGGCACTTGGGCTGCTTCCAAATCTTTGCTATTGTAAATAATGCTGCAATGAAAATAGGGTGCATATGTTCTTTTGAATTAGTGTTTGGGGTTTCTTTGGATATATTCTAAGAAGTAGAATCATTGGGTAAATAAGGCAGTTCCATTTTTAGCTTTTTCAGGAAACTCCATACTGTTTCTTATAGCAGCTGCACAAGTCTGAATTACCACCAACAGTGCATGAAGGTTTCCTTTTCTACACATCCTCACCAGTGCTTTTTTGTTTGTTTATTGATGATAGTCATTTTGACAGGTGTGAGATGTTATCTCATTGTGGTTGTAATTTGCATTTCTTTGATAGTTAGCGATGTTGAGCATCCTTTCATATGTCTATTGGCCACCTGCATGTCCTCTTTGGAGAAGTGTTTATTAAGGTCCTTTGTCCATTTTTCACTCAAACTAGGCAATTGTAAACCTGTGCATCCTGCTTTGCCAGATCCTGCTCACAGATACCATGATAAATGTTGTTGGTCAGTTCCCTGCTCCACCTGCCTCTTGGCCTGCCTAGAACTTTCTCCTGGGTCCACATTCTCCCTGTCTCTGCACCTGTGGTGTGCATGCTCCCTTCTCTAGGGATTGGGATAATAAAAACTATCTTTTCAGTGTCAGTAGTAATCTTCTGATAGGTTTTACTTTCCATACCTAAATAATCTATATTTTAAACACCCTGTCTGTCTAACAGAGCAAAAAGTAAACCTTCCCTGGAGGAAAATAACATCATCTGTAGCCTCTGCATTACTCCTGCAATGAATTACTCTGCAATGAATCACATACAACAAACAAACAACAAACAAAACAGGGCCAGAAAATGTGACTTATAGAGTATTCATTTAAAAATTAAGAATTAACTGATGAACAAAAACAGATCCAGAGATAGAGAAGCATCGATTAGATCATTAAACCTCAGAGGGAAGGTAGGGAAGGTGGGTAAGAGGGAGAGATCAACCAAAGGACTTGTATGCCTAACCAATGGACACAGACACCAGGGGGGTGAGGGCATGAGTCGGGGGATAGGGAGGATAAGGACACATATGTAATACTTTAATTAATAAATAAAAAATAAATAAAAATTAAGCATTGATTGAATGGGATTAATGTCATGTTGGGCACAGAAGAAAAATAAATAAATGAAACTGAAGATAAGTCCATAGAAAATATCTCACCGAAGCACAGAGAGGAAATTTAATGGAATGCATAGGGCAGAGTGTAAGAGACACGTGTGACCCAATAAAAACTTGGTAGGCATGTAATTGAAATCTTAGCACAAGGAAAAGAGATTAGAGGAGAAACAATGTTTAAAGAAATATTAGTCCAAATTAAAAAAAAAAACAAACACCACCTGATTATTAGAACTAGTCAGTGAGATTCAGTAATAATTATTTATAATCAGTGGACTAAAAGTTAATTCTGGTATATTTAAATAATAAAAATGAATAAAATACTATTACACAAACAATAGGGATGAATTGCACAGACATAATGATGAGTGAAATGCATTACAATTTTCATTTATCTGAAGTTCAAAAATAGGCAAGATTAAAATGATAGAAGTCAGGTTAATGGTTAACTCTCTTTAGTATTAACTAAAATGGGATATAAACTATCTTTCTGGGGTGTTGGAAATATTTCATATCTTGATCTGGATGGTGGTTACATTCATGTGTGTATGTACATATTGGTGTGCATATACATGTATATAGTATATTTATTAGTATGTATGCTTAAGATTAGTGTGTTTAATAAATTTTGTATTTCAATAAAAGCAAAACAATAAAAAATGAAAATATATTGTCTATAATGATCTAGGATTGTGGTGTAAAAACTGTTGAGAATAATACATATGGAGAAATGATATATTCTTACTGAAACAGATGGTGAGTTGAACAAATGTGATACTTCAAATAAAAGGAAGATATTGGAAATAGACTCATTTTAAAATGACTTCTGGAGATGAATTAAACATTGTTGGGCTGCAGACTTCCATTTTAAAGATATGTAAATTATTATTAATATCTAAACTAATTTATTGTTTCATAGATAAGCAATAATACACCTAGAAGGTAAACAAAAGCTCATCTATAACTTTATACAGTGTTGCTTAAGATTCTAACTGGAAAGTAGGTTGAGTTTAGGAGGCTGAGAATAAAACATTGTATGTTCTGGCAACGGGACACCAAATGATTTTACCTGTGCTGTTTAAAGGGTTTGTTTTTATAATGATAGTCTGGAGAATATTTAGAAGTTCATAGAGTAATGAACTGAAGATTATTTTAAAACCTGAGTTTGAGCAAGAATCAGCAAAAACAAGCCAAGAATCACAGTCATTTAACTCCATTAGCAGATTTGGTCAAGAGCGGTCTTTCAAAGACTTCCTTCTTTGGGATTGTTGGGATTTGTGTATTCTAATTGAAGCTTGTTAAAGTCAAACAACCACTAATAATCTAAGGAGGATTTGGGACTGCTTCTATTTTTTTTTTCTAGAAGAAGTTATTTAATTCCTTAAAGTAAGTACAGCTATAGTATGTGGCGCCCAATACAAAATGAAAATGCAGGGCTTCTTCAAAAATCAAAAATTTCAAGAGGGTAACAGCAGAGCACGAAATCAGGTGGGCAAGGAGGCCCTCTTAGTGTGGGCCCTGCATAGCCTCATGTTTTAGTCATAATGACCCTATTAGTGGTTCTCAACCTGTAGGTCTCAACCTACATGTTGAGCACTGCTGCTGTAGAGCCTAAGACCATCGGAAAACAAAGATATTTACATTATGCTTTATTAACAGTAGTAAAATTACAGTTATGAAGTAGCAATAAAAATAACTTTATGGTTGGGGGTCACCACAACATGAGGAACTGTATTAGAGGGTCGTAGCATTAAAAAGGTTGAGAACCACTGTCATAGATGTTATAATAAAATTAGAGGCCCAATGAACAATATTTGTGCAAGAATGGGCCTTCCTTCCCCTGGCTGCCAGCACTTCCTTCAATCTGGCTGGAGCTACCTTTCTGCTCTGGGCTGGGATCACCTTTCTGCCTTCTCATGCTGCCCAGAGGCCCAGAGTGGAACACTTGCATTGTCACCATGGGGACCATGCAAGCATCCTGCCCTTCTCCCAGCAGGCTGCTCGGTGCCTGTGTATGCAAATTAACCCACCATCTTTGTTGGGTTAATTTGCATACTCACTCATGATTGGCTGGTGAGCACTGCTAAGGTAGATCAATTAGCATGTTACTCTTTTATTAGGTAGACAACTTTGAACCAAAGGATATTATTTGAGAACTTACTGTACTTCATATATTTTATTGCCATTTTGTTTACTTTTTTTTTGGCTTTTAAAATTTGAGCTTGTTGTGGTCAAAAATTATATTTTATTTATATTATTGCACTGCACAAAGTAGATATTTAATGCATATTTATTTGTACATGGACAAAAAGTAGAATTCTAAAGATACAAAATGGAGAAAGTTCAGCTACATTTAAAATAATACACACCATTACTTTTTCCCTGTTGAAATAATGTATTTTTAAAAATGCAAAAAACATAAGAAGACTGACTGGACTTAGTGTTTTCTGTTCCTCTTTATTCCCTCTTTAATTAATATTTAAGAATTTTCATATTCAAACTGGTAAAATAATTTGATCTCATTCTTACACTCTGCTTAAACCAAATATATTTTACTTAAACATTTTTGTCTTTCAGTTCTAGAATTAGTGGGTCTACTTCACATAAATAAGATGGTTAGTGAATTATTAGGAGTAATGTTTTAGAATAAACTTTCCCCCAAAAGATTATAATATCCTGAATGAGTAAACAAATCAATGACTGAACCCTTCTAGTAGCTGGACTAGTAGTAATTGCTTTCCTTTATTTTTTATATGCAGAATAGTTTTTTATTGCTATTTCCATACCATATGGCCAAATTCCTTTTTGTTTCTTCACAATAATTTCCACCAACTTCTGGAAAGTTAGCAGGTATGAGCTGAAATATAAATTGCAGTTTTTCTAAAGTTTTATGCTGCCTTTTCACTCAATGAGACATTACTTTCCAGCCCAAAGGGTCAAGACCATGAATCATTTTATTTTATTTTATTTTATTTTCAGAAAAAGTAATTCATCTGAGAGGGCTGACAGTCTGGGTACTATATAAAGCTCTATTTAATAGCAGACAAGTTGAAGAAAGGAGGAGACACCATTAGCTGAGTAAAGGGTAGACTTTCTGGCCTTGACTGGAGTCTGGAAGAAAACCAAGAAACAGAGCAAGTGGAAATATAATGAGGAATAAGCACCATTCAGGCCATGGTAACCTAGAATAAGGATACTCACATAGAGAGCCTTCGTCCTTCCAGCAAGACAGTTTCAAATCATATTTATTGGACATCCACAATTTTCAGAAGACATAGTCTCAGACCTGTTGGAGCCTAATTCCTAAGAAAACAGATGGATAGAGTGACTATTACATGATGTCTTTTCACATTTATTTCAGCCTCTGTTCCAGGGTGGGGAAGATATATTGATTCTGGTTATGGTAGGTAGGAAAATACTTTCGCATTCAAGTTATTCAAGGTAACTCTATGAGAGAATTGAAGTGGTTTTTGAAAAAAAAAAAGGAGGCATTGAAGAAAATTATGACAAGCATAATGTATGACATATGACTATGTATTTGTTTGCTTGTTTATTTATTTAAATTATGTTTTATTTTTTAATTATAGTTGACCTACAATGTTATGTGAGTTTCAGGTATACAGTGTAGTCATTAGACATTATAAAATTTACTAAGTGATCATCTGATAAGTCTTGTATCCATTTGACAATATACATAATTGTTAGAATATCATTTACTATATTTCCTATGCTGTAGCTTACAACCATATGACTGTTCTGAAAAATGAATTTGTACTTCTTAATCCCTTCACCTTTTCCACTCATCCTCCATACCCCCTTCCCATCTGGAAACCATCAAAATGTTCTCTGTATCTATGAGTGTGTTTTTGTTCTGTTTGTTCATTTATTTTTTTTGTTTTTAAATCAAATGTTGATAGATATGTATTTATTACCATATTATTGTTCATATTTTTATCTTTTTATTCTTTCCTTCTTCTTAAAGAAGACCCTTTAACATTTCATGGCATGCTGGTTTAGTGGTGATGACAAGCTTTTTCTTATTTGGTAAGCTCTTTATCTGTCCTTCAATTGTAAATGATACCTTTGCTGGGTAGAGTAATCTTGGTTGTAGCTCCTTGCTTTTCATCACTTTGAATATCTCTTGGTATTTCCTTCTGGCCTGCAAAGTTTCTGTTGAGAAATCAGCTGATGTTCTTATGGAAGCTTCCTTCTAACTAACTGCTTTTCTCTTGCTATTTTTGAGTTTCTGTCTTTAACCTTTTGCATTTTAATTACAATGTATCTTGGTGTGGACCTCTTTGGGTTCATCTGGTTTGGGATTTTCTCTGCTTCTTGGACTTACATGTTTGTTCATTTATTTTGTTTGTTTTTAGATCAATTGTTAGATATGTATTTATTACCATATTATTGTTCACCAGGTTAGGGAAGTTTAATGTCATTATTTCTTCAAGTAGGTTTTCAATTTCTGGCTCTCTCTCTTCTCTTTTCCTTCTGTACACCCCCATAATGCTTGAGTTGTCCCAGAGGCTCCTTACACTCTCTTCATTTTTTTGGGTTCTTTTTCCTTTGTGCTGTTCTGATTGGGTGTTTTTTGTTTGTTTGTTTGTTTTTTGCTTCCTTGTGTTCCAAATCACTGATTTTGTTATTGGCTTCATCTACTGTATTGTTGATTCCATGTAAATTATACTTCATTTCAGTTAGTGTATCCTTCATTTGACTGGTTCTTTTTTTGTTTCCATGTCTTTTTTTATGGTGGAAATTCTCAATAAGTTCACTGCACATCTTAAAATCAGCGTTTTGAACTCTGTACCTAGTAGATTTCTTGTCTCAATTTTTCTCAGTTCTTTTTCTGGAGTTTTGTTCTATCTTTCATTTGGGCCATGTTTCTCTGTATCCTCATATTTGCAGCTTCCCTGTGTTGTTTCCAAATACAAAGTTGTCTAATGTAGTAGGTGTCCTGTAGTAGGTGTCCAGTGGCACAGTTTCTCCATTTACTCAAGCTGGGAACTACAGATCACCCCCCTAATGTGGGCTGTGCACACCCTCTTATAGTTGAGCCTTGATTGCTGTTGGCACATCAATGGGAAGGATTTACCCCCAGGCCAATTAGCTGCAAGGACTGGCATTGACTATGGTGGAGGATCAGCTATGCAGGGACCTACCTCACAGGGCAGAATTTACTTTAGCAGGGCTCTAGTGCCTGCTGAGTCTGCCAATTGAGTATGTTTCTTGTGGAGGTGCTTTGATATGGTCTAAAGCTATCCACTGCATGCCCGGGCTTGAGGCCTCCCAGGAGGTGCAGGCCAAAGTCAGCCACCACCTATGTTTTGCCTAGGGCCACTGAGCATGAACTATAAAGCTATCTGCAGATGGCTGCTACTTGTACTATGCCTAGAAATGCCAATGAGAGACCAAGCTGGGAACCCATGGTCAACTAGTACTAGGTCTGGGTCTACTTAAGGAGAATTATGGGGCATATGAGATCAAATACTACTTGTATGAAAGATTTTAGGAATGTCTGAAGCATTAGTCAAGACAGGCCATTCATATAGAAAAGCTACTGGAAATACCTTGGGTGGCCAAGTTGGTGGAGTGGGATTTCAGGAAATCACTAGGATGGGATAAAGAGTGTGAAGCAGGTAGATGGAGACTCAGCTATGATGCTCACCTGCCGGCTTTGTGGGAGAAAGGCTCAGAAAAGGAACAATGGCCTCTGCCAATACTTCTATCTGGAGAAAGCTGCCCTCTAGCTCTCCCTCTGATGTCAGACACTTCAGTTCCTCTCCATATATTCCTGGTGCCTTTAAAGCTGTTGCCCCAGCGTTGGATCTCAGAGGGAGTGAGTCTCAGTAAGTCTGTGAGTAGGTCCTTTAAGAGGAACTGCCTGGGACTCCAGCAGTCCTCTGTCTCACTCAGCTATAATCCCTGCTGGTTTTTATAGCCACAAGTTATGGGAACTTCTCTTCCTGTCACTGGAATCCTGGGCTGTGGTAACTGGTGTGAAGCTGGGACCCCTCACTTTTTAGGGGCGAGGAAACCTCTGCAGCCAAGATAGCTCTCCCAATTTTTATCCACCACACATGGATGTGGGACCAGCCTGTTTCAAGTCTCCATACTTCCATCCAGGCTTAATGTGCCTTCTTCTTTAAATGCATAGTTATAGGACTTTAATTCAGCTGGATTTCAAGCATTTCTGAATGATAGGTATTCTGTAATTTAGTTGTATTTTTTATGTGGTTGTGGAAAGAGGCAATCATCACATTTCCTATGCTGTCATCTTGACTGGAAGCCTCTGTGTATGTAGTGTGTGTGTGTGTGTATGTGTGTGTGTGTGTGTGTGTGTGTGTGTGTGTGTGTGTGTGTGTGTTTTAATTTAAAAAAATATTTTAAAATTGATTTTTAGGCAGAGAAGAAGGAAGGGAGAATGAAACATTGATGTGAGAGGGACACTTCAATCAGCTGCCTCTTCTCATCCCCACAAGGGACCAAGCCCACAACCCTGGCATGAGCCCTAACTTGAAATCAAACTGGCAATTGAGCCACACTGACCAGGGCAGCTTCTGTGTTTTTTTAAGTATAAAATTTGTCTTGTTATCAATTCAAAGGCTTTTCATGTGTGAGCCAGTATATGAAAAGGAAGCTGAAAAAAAAACAGAATAAACTGGTGAATATAATAGAATTAGGGGCATAGAAAGGGAATGGACTAACAATTCTCAGGGGAAAGGCGGGGGTCGGGGGGAAAGGGTGCAGGAAGAGATTGGACAAAATCTTACACCTATGGATGAGGATGGTGGCGGGGGTTAAGGGCATGGAGTGGGGGGTGGGGAATCAGGTGGAGGGGAGCTATGGGGGTTAAAAAAAGAGGAACATCTGTAATAAATTGAACAATAAAGATTTATTAAAAAAATGGTATGGAGGAAAATGATATTAATAGGATAGCTTGAAAACAGACTGAGACAACTCATATTCATTCATTCATTCAGTCAGTCACTCATGAGATTGCCTAATGTTTGCCTGGCAAAGCAATAAATTCCACTGGCCTTTGTTCCCTAATTTTTAATGAAATATCAAGAAGCAAGAGCTGTATTTAACTTCAGCTCTGTAAATCATCTCTGCTAGAATCTACAGTTGGCAATACAAAATTAAAATTATAAGTATAATTAAAGATATCAAATACACTGCATATTTTATATACTTATAATATATTTTGTATAATTAGCCAATACAGAATTCAATTTATATGTGTGTGTATTGAGAAATAAAAATAAAATATCTGATGAGTATTTTTATGAAGTTTTTTGTCATGTTATAAATATCTGGATGATCAATTTCCCCCTGAACTTAGGAAAATTGATTTGAAAATACAAAAGATTCCTATTATATCTGGAAGTAACTATTGATTATAGTCATAATAATAGCTAACATGTATTGTGTACTTACTGTGAGTCAGATACTATTCAATGAACTTAATACATGCAATTTTGTGTTATTGTTACTATTTTCTAGATAAAAAAACAAGCTCAGGGTGTTTGAATCACTTGTCAGGGTCACAGAGAGAGAGGAGCTGGATTGAAATGTAGTCTGGCTGATTGGAGAACACAAATCCTGAACTCCTACACATTACTGAATACTCATTATTAGAGATGTAGCAAATATTTAATAGATGTGTAATTTCACTGGAGGATGATGCTTCTTCATTTCCATTCATCGTGAGGACTTCACAGCAGATAAATGTATCCTGTGCATTACCACCCAGAAAAGTGGAAAAACACAACATGTTGCATTCTTGATCTTTCCACTCTAGTCATTTAGAAATTTTTCCATTTCCTTCTCTGGTCTGTGGACCATTGTTATTTTTTCATACTTATAATTCAAATTCCCACAGGAACCATATTGGGAGATTTTTCTTTTCTCTGGTAGATAGCCAGACAGCTGACAGGAAATGCTACAAGAAAACCTAAGAATCTGAAGAAATAATTTCCCAAGTTACCTAGCATTCCTTTCATTGAATTCATTTTTTTTTTCTTTAACACTAATTTTTCTCTCTCTCACAACAGGCTTCCCCTTCCCTTCAATTTAAGGCCTGTAATAGGGAATTTCCCCTTTTACTTCCTCAGTCTCCCTCAGACACATCTTCTTTAGTTTATCCCAAAACATTTTCTTTATTTTTATACTATTCTGAAGAAAGGAAAAGTGAGCTCTACATGGTGTAAATGTCATGGCGATATTTCTCCTCTTTCAAATTTTGGATGGCTTTGGGAATGAGCGAATGATTCACAGGCTACATGCAGCCTTAGCTGTGCTAAAGGCAGTGGAATGCAGGCTGGTCATGACTAGGGAGCCCAGAGATTCAGGTTTTGCTAACAGGCACCAATGACCATGATGCAGAGAGGGCCAGTGTGTGCCAGACAGGAGCTGGCTGTCTCTACAGCACACACACATTCACATCCTGCAGGGTCCAGTCGTCAATGCAAACCATGCCCCGACTTACTGTACTGAAAAAATTAGTTCTACTTCATTTTTCCTTTCAGTTCTCTTTGATTCTTTCATTTGCACAGCAGTGCCAGCCATCTCTGTACCTCAACATGCCTCCCCAAATGCTAATTCTTCTGCAAGGTGGTACCCTTGGAAAGTTCTTCCTTAGAAGAGGTGAGTTGATAACACATCTCTTGTATGTGAAAGGTCAATGAAGAAGGTTGGTGACTTGCGCAGACAAAGCTGAACAAATGTGAGCCCCATGCAGATGCCACAGGGGCTGCTTGGTGTCTCTCTGAATTCAGATTTAGAGAATAGGATTTAGATGTGAATCCTTTTGGGGATATGGAACCATGTGCCAGAGGATTTGTAAATTCTTAAATATTGTCAAAGCATCATATGTTGTCACCTTCCTCAGTGAATAGAGTTTATTTCCAAAGTGGTAGACTGGTAAAAGGAGCAGTGTTTTCTGCTACCTCTGCTTGAGCTACTTTAGTAGTTATTCATACATTTTATAGACTTAGCCATAGGTTATGTGACTTCTGATAGAGTTGTAAATCTTGTGTGTGTGTGTGTGTGTGTGTGTGTGTGTGTGTGTGTGTGTGTGTGATATGCATCCTTTAGAAGCCAGTATAGGATAGTTTTCAGTACCTGGGGTTCCAGCCACAGATTCTGAGTGTACTCATTCTAAAGTTGAATGATCTCATTTGTGATGTGGATGGGAAATGGAAATTCCAGTTCTGTTTTTATTTCAGAATATTTCTGCTTTTTTTGGTTTCCATTTAAATATTAAAATACTTAAATGCAAAATACAAGCGGATTTCCCCTCCCCCCCAATATACTTTATTTCATATTTAGCATTAAGTTATATGTACTTGGCAATAAAATATTACTGAGTGAGATTGCTGCTCAGTTAACTTGAAACAGAGTTTATTACCTGATGATCATTTACCCCAGTCACATCAGTAGTTTAAAATTTCACAGGTAGAATAAAACTTTGCTTCCTTGACTTATTTCTAATTGTTTTTTTAAAACCCTTTTAAGTGGTGAATATTGATTATTGTCAATAAAATCACATACTAATGCTATCTATTTTCCTAGAGGATTCTAAATGTGCCTAAAGAGCTATATTTAGGAAGGGCTTCATGCAACATCTGGGTAGTCGTGTAGCAGCTGGGTAACAGCATATAAGAACTTGACTCAAAGCTCAGAACGCTAATTGAGAAAGAGCCTGGTGTTTAGCTCCAAAGCCAAGAGGAAGGCAAAGTGGGAGGTAATTATTCAATTTGGAATATTGCTTGGGTAAAAGAGTTACTGTGTTAATAAAAATATAATCAGGCCTAGTTGCCTGGGGTTGCTGTTTATTTTTGCACAACTCCCCCAGGAGCTATCTTCAGATGCAAGGTGGCTCAGTGAGTCCATGTTTTACTTTTGGCACTGACTCAGAAGGTAGATGGGCATATCCTGAAAAACAATGAACCCAATACTGACATGACTCTGGGTAATTAAATGATGGACAAGGATCCCAAGGTAGTCCTCCCACTATTCTTGGCATTGGTGAGGCTTTTATGTTATATTTAGGTTTAGGCATAATATTTTAATTTCCAGAGAGATGGTGAGATGGGGGAGTGAGGGGATTGAGCAAAAAAGGAAAAAAACTTACGGACACAGACAAGAGTGTGGTGATTGTTGGGAGGTGAGGGGAAGAGGGAGTGAAGGAGGGTATAGTGGGGATTAAATGGTAATAGAAGAAGTCTTGACTTGGGGTGGTGAACACATAATATACAGTGCACAATTGATGGCTTGTGGAATTGTGCACTTAAAACATGTATAATTTTGTTAACCAGTGACACCACAACAAATTCAATGAAAAGGAAAGAGAGAGAGAGATGAGTGATTAGGAAGAATAAGAGAATGAAAATACCCAAAGATTATGAACTGTGGGAAGGGGTGTTAGAAACATAGTTTCTGATGTAGGAAGAGGCATCTACATGTTCTACAGTTAATTTTGAAGTGAAAGTATGCTATAAATGTGATGAGAATTACCTGTGAAGATGGAGCAGTTGCAAATTCGTTTGGAAAAAAATTTAGCCTTCCTGTTTTTCTGTAAAGTTGAACAAATAAATAGCTTTTAAACTCCATAAAGTGAATTTTTAGTATAGGAAATAATGAATTAGAAAGTTGTTGGTCCATCTCAAAGCTTCTCTTCTATCATGATTTGAAGACCAGTGGGAGGATTTCTACCCCTGGTTTGTTCTGGTTTTCAGTTTTTATATCATTAAAATTCTTTGGGGTTTCTTTTTATTTTCAGCTTATTCTCTCTGGTATTTCCATAGTCTTTCAACTCCTATTCAGTGCCCTGGCCTTATAGCCATTGGCCCCACCTCCCCTCACCATCCTTCATCCCTTCCATGGCCTCTCTCCCTTTCTTACCAGCCTAAATTCCAGGGTCAATCATTATGTCACTACCTTGTGTGCCTCTTGGGCCACAGTTTACCTCCCTTGTTTTCTAGAACTCATAGCAAACTTGGAACATTGTTTAAATCCAAGAGTCAGCCTGCTCTGTGCCTGCTTTTTTGCAGCTTAACTTGGCTGGTAAAAACACCCCACTAGTGTTGACTTGTTTTCATCTTAAATTTATCAAGTGTACCTTTACTGATGCTGGACAATCATTCTATTTTTTGCTAGCTATTCACTCACCCAATTTCCTGGACATTTATTTTATACTATCGACTTTCTGCTCCAACTTCCACACTTTCTGTCCCATCTTGACTTTCACTTCCTGTTTCATGGAGCATATTGAAGTGGACAGAAGAGAACATCCCCAGAATACATCTCCTGCTCCCCACCCACCAGCATCCACATCCTCTGCCTTCTAGTTTGTGTCTAAGGAGAACCTGCTGTGCCAATCTCCTTACCCTTGCACTGGGTCCAATCTCATTGGATATTGCTTCAGCAATTCTACATTGCCTTTTAAAAATTGTTTTTGCTCTTCCAATGAATACTATCAGCATACATACATTTTCTTTTCCTTGCAATTTTAGAAGTCATTTTTTTAGCCTCATTTCCTTGCCAGTTACCATCTCATCTCCTTGGTCCCCTCTGTGCTAAAATTCTCCTAAAGACTTTTCCATGCCATGTCCAAATCCTCCTTCCTTATTCCCTCTGAAACCAAATTCAATCAAGATTATGTCCCTAAAATTTCACCAGGAATGTTCTTGTAAAAGTCATTAGTGACCTTTATCATCTTAAATTTGTCATCACAAACATCAAATGTACCTTCACTGCTGCTAAGTCCACTCTAACTTGTCCAATCATTTGTTTGACATAGGTTAGTCACTCCTTCTTTCACATACTTTCTTCACTTAACTTCCAAGATACCATATGTGGGGGGGATTTCTTCTTGTCTTATTAACTAATCCTTCTTGGCCTCCTTTTTTCCTACTTCCCATTTCTCCTAATGCTAGTATACTTCAGGTTCGGTTGTTAGTCCTCTTCTCTTCTTTGTATTCACTCATTTGTTTGATCTCACCCAGTTCCATGGTTTTGAATATTATCTGTAGGCTGACATACCCTAATTAATATTGCTGGATCATACACAACTGAATACTATCAGCATACATACATTGGGTGCCTAACATCTCCACTTAGATATTTAATAGACACCTCAAATTCAACAAGCCCTAAATGGCCTTCCCTTGGGCTTCTTTCCTTCAACCTTTCCCATTTTAGTCAATGACAACTACATTTTCCCATTTACACGGAGTCATTCTTTGTTCTTCACTTTCTCTCATATTCTAGGTCCCATCTATGTAGACACTCTATTCTCTCCACCTGGAAAATCCTATTTAATAAAAAAGAAATATGCAAATTGACCATACCTCAGCTATGCCCACAAGCCACACTCCCAGCCAATCAGGAGCAACTATGCAAATTAACCCAACCACG
Organism: Lasiurus cinereus; assembly: GCA_011751065.1. Lineage (NCBI taxonomy): Eukaryota > Metazoa > Chordata > Mammalia > Chiroptera > Vespertilionidae > Lasiurus > Lasiurus cinereus. The sequence continues at coordinate 49,592,499 of JAAGEH010000018.1, forward strand.
ATGGAGGTTAATTTGCATACCTAGATGCAGAATGAAGGCTGCAGACAGCATAGAAGGAAGCCAAGTGCTGCAGAAGGGAGTGAAGCTGCAGAGAAGCAAGCAAGCCAGGTGGCGGAGAAGGAAGGCAAGCAGGCGGGGCAGTAGAAACTGTTGCAGGAAGTCCTATTCTTGCAGGAATCTTTCTGCAATGGGCCTCTAGTATATTTATAATCTACCACTCCTTGTATCCAACAAATATAAATTTGTCACACACAACTCATTTAGTGTTCTCTTACATATTGCTTCTCTGCTCTAACCCTGAAATGGCTCCCTCTTTCCCTCAATTAAAAAATAAAGTAATTATAATGTCCCAGAAAGACTATTTAGTTCCCTAGGGCAGTGGTAGCAAAGTACCACAAACTTGATGGCTTAAAACAACAGAAATTTATTCTTTCATTATTCTGAGGGTGGAAGTATGAAATCAGGGTACACTCTCTCTAAAGGCCTTAGGGGAGAATCCTTTCCTGTCTCTTCCAGCCTTCTGGTGGCTATAGGTGTTCTTTGGCTTGTGGCTGAATCACTCCAGTTTGTGCTTCTGTTTTTTGCATGACCTTCTTCTCTCTCTTATAACAATACATATTATTGTATGTAAGCCCATGAAGATAACCCAGAATGAGCTCATTTTGAGATTGTTAATTTATTTGCACAGACAAAGACTCTTGTTTCCAAATAAGATCACATTTACAGGACCTAAGCGGTTAAGATGTGGGCTTATATTTTGAGGGTCTATCATGTAACCCACCAAAGCCCCATCTATTATAAACCCCTGTTACCTCTTGGATCGCTTGTTCTATCACTCTTTTCCTTGCTGCAAACTAGACTGGATTCTTGGATTTTTCTCAAATATGATAGGCATTCCTGGATTAGGCCTTTTCACTGGCCATTCCTCTGCCTAGGATCTCTTCCTCCAGCTATCAACCCATCTCACTTCCTCATGTTACATTCTCATGAGGTAACCCTTCATTACTGTATTTGAAATTACAATATTCTATTTCCTTTTTACTCTGCTCTTACTTTATATTTTTTCCTCATCCTGGATGAATGGGCAATTCTGCTTTGTGTAGTGTTAAGGGGGGTACTAGGAATGCTTGAAGTCAAAAGGCCTCACTCATATGTCTGGAAGTTGTTTCTGGCAGATGGGAGTTCAGTTGGAGCTGTTGGCAAAGGGCCTTGGTTCTTCTCGATGTAACTTCTCTATGTAGCTGCTTGGGCTTCCTCGCTGGTTGGTAGCTGAATTCCAAGAGGAAGCATTCAAAGAGAAAGGAAGTAGAAGCAGTCAGTCTTCTTAAGGTCTAGGCTCAAAAGTATCAGAATATTATTTCTACTGTATTCTTTTAGTCAAAGTAGTTGCAAGGCAGTCTAGAGTCAAGAAGAGGAAAAATAAACTCCACCTCTCAGTTGGAAGAGTATGTTTGCAACAAAGGCAATAAACTTGTGTAATTGTCTTTGGAGTATTTATGGTAACTATCTACCAAATGGAACTTCCTGCATCATTAATATATCATGGCGTGGCTGCCAACCAAAATGGACATCTTTTATTTTTTAAGTTTTTTTATTGATATGTTTGCATTGATTTTTTTAGAGGGAGAGGAGAGAGAAACATTGATTGGCTCCTCCTGCATGTCTCCTACTGGGAATCAAGCCCACAACCCAGGCATGTGCCCTGACCTGGAATTGAATTGTGACCTCCTGGTTCACAATTAAAGCTCAACCACTGAGCTCTGTTGGCCAGGCTAAAGTACTATGTTTAAGAAGGAGAGGATTTCAATTGTGCTGGAAATTTAATGACTGCTGAATCTTAAGCTCCAGAGTGAGGACCAATGTATTAATTTAGAAATCCTTCTGAGGAAGAGCTGCCTTCACTGGCTCACAAGACATACCTACCTCATCTCCCTTTCATCTCTCCTTTCCTCTGTGACTAGGAAGATGTATACTCTTAAAAATCTAATCAAGTTGCCACTTTGTCACACACAACTCATTTAGTGTTCTCTCACATATTTTGCTTCCCATCCATTAGTCCACATTTTCCATTAAGGTGGTGTGATTTTGAATTTTAATTTTTCTTATTATATATGTACATCCAAGATATTTGGTTGTGAAGTGAATATTCAGGTTAGGTGCTAAACAGATTTACAGTTTAGGTTCTTGAATATTCCACTTTTGTAATACACAGAAAATTCACAGAATATAATTTACTGAGGGCTCACCTCTATCATGTGGTACTTTCTTACTTCTCTGACTTTTAAGATGAAGAAATGGAGCATCAACTCTAAGTGATCCTGGAATTGTCGCATTGTTTTAATTACCTGAGAGCAAAAATAAGCAGCCATAAGTGGACTCGTTTAAAATACACTCCGGAGTTTCAGGTTTGTTTGTTTTTTCCAGATTAAAAACAATAACAAAAATTGACACCAATCATAAAAACGTTAAAAAAAAGAAAACATTTTCCAATTAATCTTTTATGCTGTGATATACCGAGAAGCACTTCAGTTTTTGGTAAGTGGAGGAGGAATGAAACTGCAATCATGAGGAGGTTTGTTTCACTTCAGGCAGATTATTAGGAAAAATTAAGAGTATTTGCCAAGTAGTAGTATAGTGCATTATCCTCCATCAAGATTGAATCCAGGCTATGTGATTGCTTTTTGTGATTATGGACACAGAGTTTCTCTGAGCTTCATTTTCCTCATCCATAAAGTAGAAATGATAGTGATAATACCTGCTCTACCTCACCTGTGGCTCAGGGGAGAGTAGAAAGTACTTTATTAAACATGAAGCATCAGGTATACCAACACATTATAGGTATCAGTACAAGAAAAATGTTTTAGTTTATATTACTTGTTTAATTTAGTGACAGGAATTTTTCTAGCCCTTCAAAAAAATATGTACTGCTTATAAATATTTGGTACTTATTATTGTTTTCTTTGTGGTAGATGAAAGTGCTTCAAAAATATACTTTCTGGATTACAAAGAAGTCAATTAAAATTAGAAATGCAAATATTATTTATTAAAATGTATAGTGTTCTCTGTAGACTGAATGTATTTTCATAAAAATGCAAGTTATTCATGACTAATTGTTTTTTTTGAATTCCTCATTGTGATATGTGGAAAATGATAAAGATTAGTATTTGCATTTTAAAGAATTTGGATTGTGGAAGGAGTTAAGTAGAGAATTATTGAAGGGTACCAACCAAATTGGAACTCTCATTGTAACTGTTCAGAAAAAAAATGGAACAAGAACAAAAAGAAATGCATTGGTGCTTTAAGAAATTCAAAGATGAGTCCTTGATTATTCTATGGGAAATGAATCATATGCATCCCTGGAGGACTCCAGTCAGCGCTTGCCTCACCTCACAAAGAACAGCAAAGGCCTCCTGACATCTTGGTGCAGAGTGCTTGGGAAGTGGGGTTAGGTGAGGCACTGCTGAGCTATGATGTAAACACAAATGTGTGAAAGTCTTCCTACACCCTCCCCTTATCTCTCTTTATAGCGTACTATCTCTCTTGAGTGTTTTACTCCTTGACACCACTTAGGTGGTTGTGACATTGAGAACAGGGGCTATCTATTGATGTCTCCAATTGAAAGGATATCCCTAGAGCAGCCGCTGGTGGTGGAGGAGTTAAATCCAAGCTATCCACCACTCACCACATCCTCTCTGTTCCTGAGAACCCCTATACTCCTGAGTTTGGTTGTGCCCTCTCATGTGTGGGTACAATCTCTTCCTCTGACCTAGGCTAGTAACTGTACAGATGTTTTTGTCCTTGATGCCATGTTACTACCAATGCCTTCTCTTATTGTCCTCCTTTCTGTGTTTTACTGACAGTAAGGAATTTTAGTCAAAATAAAGTACAGAGATAGATGGGTGGTATTTGTGGGAGTGATTTTAAAAAAAATATATTTTATTGATTTTTTACAGAGAGGAAGGGAGAGTGATAGAAAGTTAGAAACATCAATGAGAGAGAGACATCGATCAGCCGCCTCCTGCACACCCCACACTGGAGATGTGCCCGCAAGCAAGGTACATGCCCCCGACCAGAATCGAACTTGGGACCTTTCAGTCCGCAGGCCGACGCTCTATCCACTGAGCCAAACTGGTCTCGGTTGTGGGAGTCACTTTAAGGACTTCATGACAAACTGGATAGTTCTGGTTCTACTAATGTGTTAGCTTCTGGAAGGCAGGAGGTTTTCTTATAATCTATATATTCCTCACACTAATTAGCATGGTGCTTTGCATATTGTTCATGATGAATATTATGGAATGGATCGTGCTTCTGTAAGTTGTGTAGCAGTATTTACAACTCAGGTTAAACACTTCATGTTTGGAGTCAGATAGCTTGGGTGGATTCCTGGCTGTGCCATTTAATAGCCTGTGACCTTAGGCAAGTCACCAAACCTCCTGGGCTTCCTCATGTTGAAAATGGGAATAATAATACCACCTACCTAATACACTGTTGTGGGCATTATCTGAATTGATAAATATAAAGTTAAACCATGCTTGCATATGATAAAAGCTTCATACATATAAACTTTTATTATTATTGTTATTAGCACTTTATCATTTACAGAGGGCTCTTCCATATAGCAAGTCATTAAATTCCCACAAAACGCCTGTGAAATGTGGACATATATATTTACTTCATTTTGCAGTTGGATGGACTAGATATTACAACTCATCAAAGACTTCATTATGGAGGTTTCAGAGAGAGGGGGTTGGGACACACACACACACACACACACACACACACACACACACACACACATATAACCTCCACAACCAATGGTCTTGTTACTGCCCTGTCTCAACCATCATGCACTCCCTATCATCCCAGAGAACATTTAAAAATACATGAATGTCCAATTATATTGTTATAGGGGAGAACCCGAGAGGGGTTAGGACATGGGCTCTTGAGATCACACTGGGAGCCGACAGTGATTTAACTCAGCATGGTCTACGGAAAAATGGTAGAGATGGTGTGAATGACACAGGAGGTGGCCCATGTCCCTGCAGATGGATACATGTAGTGGTGGGTCCTGCAGAGATGGAACTATTCTCAGAAATGATGGAAACCAAGTTGGACCTTAAAGGAATTTCATTCCTGGGGTATTGGACAGAGCAAAGGCCAGTAACTGTACAGATGTTTTTGCCCTTGATGCCATGTTACCAGTTCCTTTTCTTACTGTATCTCCTTTCTGTGTCTGGTGCCTGATTTAGGACTTTGCATATAGTAGGTGCTCATTTAATAATAGCTGAACAAAAAAACAACAACCCCACAAATTACTAGTATGTATATGAGTACCAAAATAATTTTAAAAAGCTGTGAAATTAGAAATACATTTTATATAATCCTTGGTAAAAGATTTGTTTGGAGGAAGAATCAGGCATTATTACTAAAACCAGTAATTATCAATGTACTTAATGGATGCCTCCCATTCTGCTTTACTATTAGATTAACAAAAAAATGACTGACTTTTAAAAATACAAATATTTACCCAATTTAATTTTGCAACATGTACCCCATCCAGTAATTCCAGTCCCTTTTACCCTACCTTACCTTTCTTTGTGTAGAACTCCCTACCTCCTACCACAACATATAATTTTTTATGTTAATTATTTATCATTTAACTGCCACCACCAGAACTTTACCTGCTTGGGGACAGGAACCTCTGCCTGAGCACTAATTTAACTCAGGGTCCCAGGACAGATCCTGGAATATATTAGTGCTCAATAAATATATTTTGAATGAGCATTAATGACTTTTTTCTATGTGCAAGACAATGTAAGTGCTAATGTATATCGGATTAAATAATCATTGAAAAGCCATTTAAATGAATGTATGTATATATGTATATATTAATTGACTTAAAGGGCTTATATATTACATTTTAAGTTATCATATATAAGGAATATCATATATATGACCCTGCTAGCGGTTCTCAACCTGTGGGTTGCGACTCGCAGGTTGAGAACCACTGCTGTAGAGCCTAAGACCATTGGAAAATATTTACACTATGATTCATAACAGGAGCAAAATTACAGTTGTGAAGTAGCAATGAAAATAACTTTATGGTTGGGGTCATCACAACATGAGGAACTGTATTAAAGGATCGTGGCATTAGGAAGGTTGAGAACCACTAAGGTGTGCAGGTCACCTTTGCAGGACCTCACCCCACCTGCTTCCTGCCCCTCCCTTGACCCTCCTTCCCATGCTCTAGATGTCTGCTCACAAACTAGAAGTCTGAAGGCAGCATCTGGCCTGCACATGTTTATTGTTGGGCTTGCTGGGAGTTGGAAAATTCTTTAAGTCAATTGCCAACATTTAAAAATCTGGAGAATTCTCATAAATATCCAGATTTCCGTTTTCTCTTGCAAAACCTAAGAGTATCTGTCGACACTGGGCTGGCATTGCCATCCGGCCTTGGTAGGCTAGAGCTGAGCAGCAGCTAGCCCTCAGATGAGGCATGTGCTTTTCTGGTTACCAGCATTCCAGCCCTGCTCATCTCACCCACTCACCACCCGGCCTGGCCCTGGAGGGGCCGGGTTTGTAGCCCTGCCCTATCTCCAAAGGCAGGAATTTGATACTGCTGCAAGTTGCTGGGAAAATGGGACTATATAGCCACATACACTTTTTATAGCTAGAGTCCATCCTGTGTATAAAAACTTGCTAATTCAGAATATGAGCATATACTCTTTTAACTTAGCTCTGACTGCCCTTTGACCAAGGTTTGCAATTTCTTCACTGCTCCTCAATACAGTGTGCTCATTAGCTCAATCTAAAAAATAGTGTTATTTCTCTTTGTGGAAAAACATGCCATTAAGGAAAAATGGCTCAGCATGTGACAAAACTTCTTCTTGATGAGTTTCCTTTTTTGGAAGATAAGCCTGCCACTTGAGCTTGTTTGAGTTTATTAGGCAAGTGTGGCTTTTTACCTTTAAAATAATGTCACTTTGGACAAAATAGCACCACAGGCTGCCTCACTCTGTTATCACAGAGGGATTATTGTCTCATATATGAAGGCAGGGAGATAGAGCCCAGCACACTTGTTGATCCAAATGAAAATGCATAAAAAGAAAGCAGATATCTTAATGTTAGTGGATGAAAGGAAACCACTCATTTTGCTTCTCCACTCTGGAAAGAGTAAACATGATGTGAATAAATCTCCTTTGGTTGTTTTTCCATTGTTTGCTTTTTGCTTCCTGCTGTTCCCGCTGACAAGGATGAAAAACTATAATGTGAGAGCTAATTCATGTCAGGTGTTACTGAGCCATCCATTGGAAAGCATGTAAATTTCTGCTGCTTTGAAACAGCATTGCTAAACAATTAATTAAAATGTTGTCACTGCTACCCTGAGTGCAGTTAAATAACCCAGCACTCAGTAAAGGATAGTCAGTTTTAAGTAAAAGAGGAAAACAAATGGCTCAAATAATTTGTTTTGAAAACAAAGAACTTGCCAATATGCAATGAGCCAGATGCCAGGAGTCTCAAGTGGCCTGGTGGGGAAGGAGGGACCACTAGCACCAGGATGCACAACGTAGTTAAGGGGCACTGTCCTGGCATTGCATCCATTTGAAGTGGACTAAATTCAGTGAAAAAGATGCCTGGAAATTTCGGTTCCCATAGGGAATATGATCTGGTGAGTGGGTTGCTGGAGTTAAAATTACCCCCTTCCCCCCAAAAAAATCACATGGGCACAGTCAGGGCATAGAGTCAGAGGCCCAGGAAGAAGGGAACCATAGCAAGAGCCAGCTAAGTGTTAGGCCTCAGACAAGAGGTTGAGTGAAACAGCGTTCCAGGTCTTGAATGGGAAGCAAAAGTACAAATCAGGAAACTCAGGCAATCCAACTTCCCAGTCCTATGAATTGCACAAACTCAATGTGGGCTGGGAAGACTCACAGGAGTCCAAGGATAATCTTGGCCACCACAGAACCATCATGGTAACGTGAGTTCCAGGCCTTACCAGCTGATGGGAGCTGTGCCTATTGTTACGTTGCCAGTATTGATCCCAGGGAGTCAGAAAAAGGTGGGGACAAGACTGAAAAGGCCAGAGCTTACAGGTACCAGTACTTTTAAGGACATCTGAAAACACACATACACACTCACACACACATACACACCCACACACCCCTTCTGGGAGGATATACTCCAACACACATATACACATACACACACACTCACACACATATTCATATTCACACTCCTTTTGGAAAGATATACTCTAAAATGTTAGCAGTGATTATCATTTGATTGTAGAATTATGAATGGATTCTTTGTTGCTTTTATAAAACTTATCGTTATGTTCCCTTAATCTTTCACTATGAAAATAAAACTACTATGAAAACTTTTATAATAGGGAAAAAAGGTTCTTAAGTTATATTTCACTTTAATTGAATTTATAATTGAAGCTGGTTTAAAGCCAGATCCCTTGAAAACAAAAACAAAGACCAAAAAAAAAGAAAGAAAGAAAGAAAGAAAGAAAAAGAAAATAAAGAAATGGGGGCTCTAACTAGTTTGGCTTGGCCTGGGGACTGAAGAGTCCCAGGTTCGATTTAGGTCAAGGGCATGTACATTTGTTGTGGGGACATCCCCAGTAGGGGGTGTGCAGGAGGCAGCTGATTGATGTTGCTCTCTCATTAATGTTTCTAACTCTCCCTCTCCCTTCCTCTTTGTAAAGAATCAATTAAAAAAAAAAAAGAAATGGGGGAAGTTTTTTTCACAAAATATCCTGATTATAATTTAATCTTAATCACATGCTATCATCAAACCTTCTCTTCATGCATTTCCAAAGTAGAGGGGGGATAAGAAGGGTACAAAAGGAAGGACAGAGAGTAAAATATCATTCTTAAAATGGCTTTGAAATGTTAAATTGGGTAATAAAGTGAAAGCTGTCAAAATAAGAATCGGAGTTCTCCTACTTGAACTAAGAGCAAAATCTTATCAGTTAATGTTTTAGTCTCTACTTTCAAGAATATGTATGACCTTATTCCCTTTATAGATTGGTTTTTAGTTTTTCAATATGGAAATGAGTATCTTCATAACATCTTAGCATTATACTACCTAGTTTTCAGGAAATACCAGGCTCTGTTTATTCACTGATTTATAATCTGAAGGAGGCAGAGAGATGCAAAAGCAGTTCCCTGGGGTCTCAAACCCATTTCCTTCTATTCCTGCTCTTGTTAGAATTGCAGTATTCAATTATAGAAATGGCAACAATTACTCATAATTATGTTTCTCACATGGAATGAGTGATTTCAGATGTTGTTAGCACAGCTCAGTATCTTAGTATTAGCTCATTGTCAAGTTTGCCTATCACAATTTATTTGTCATTCAGTTTATGTGAAGAGACTAGAGACTGGCTAATGGGTGAATTCTATGGTTAGCTTTTTCAAAGGGACAAAAAAAATCTCTTGTACTTTTGAGAGGTGTAATTATAGGTAAATGGTTCAATTTCTTGGCATCAATGTCCTATTCTGAAAAATGAGTTGGATTTAGTGATCTCTAAAGGCAAGAGCTTACAGGTATCAGTACTTTCTACCTTAAAAAATATATTGATTTTAATTTGCCAACTCTGAAATTATCAGGGGTGGAAATGGGATGTCTTTTCAGAGATAGGTAATTCAACTGGTACATGGTGTTGGAAGAAAATATCAGAACCAAGAAAATATTTGATTGGTAGAGAGACATTACATTTCAGTTGAAGATATTTCTCTAACTATCTGTAGCAAACTATGGTACATTCCTCCCCTTACTTTTTCCAATAGAGGAAGAGTGATGGGGAAAGGTGGAAGCAGGGAGTGAATGATTCAGAGTGGGAATACCATTCCAAAGCATTCTAGCTCCAGCCCTGCTGTTGATTAGTTCCTGGTCTTTTCATCCCTCTTCTAGATCTTGGAGACTGACTTTTCCTCTTTATAGATTTGACAAAAGTAAAATTTATTTTACCAGGAAGACAAGAGAAAAACTTACTTTCAAGTAACAGGATTGTTATTAGAACACAGATATTACATCTACTGGGTGAAGTTCAAGTCTTCCCAACACCACATATTCTGTCACCACCACAGTCATTACACACCTGGAAGCTGGCTCCTAGAGGGAAACCAAAAAAGGCAAGTTAGATGCCGATACTTGCTGTAGTTTTGGATTCCATCAACACAATCTCTGACCAGGGGACTTCAGTCATTTCTCTTTTTGACCAGTTTCATTACTTTAGAATTACTAAGGGCTGCCCTCAAAAAGGCTTCTAATAAGCTAGTTTATTGAACATTCCTAGCATATGATACAATTGCTCCACTAATCACAGGTGAGCAAGAAGGAAGTAGAGAAATCACTAATCGGCTACAATTTAGGAATCAGGAGAAGTCTGAGATTGGCTCTAGTTACTAAAATTCTGATAATACATATTTAATAAATCTCAGGTGGAGTTTGGCCATTTGTCTTATTAAAAAGTGAGAGAATATCAGGAAATGGCTAAGGGAGAAGGAAAAAGGGAAATGGAAGGCGAGATCTCACAAGCAGGTTTTTATGGCCCTATGAACTATTCTGGGCTCTAGTTCATCCCCTGGTACCTTTTGTTCAGTTGTTATTTCTTGGGGAGAATCAAATCTTTGTCTAAGGGCTGAGGGGTTTTTAATCCTCTTCAAGATCCTACTTTTGAGGTATTGTTTTTGTTTAAAAATGTTCAGAATTATAATGCTTTATAAAGGATTTTTTGATGCCATGCCAATGATTTCCATGAAAAAAGGCTAGCATGATCAAAGAGTAACAGATACAAATTAACATTTTAATAAGATCAGGTTATCTAGATCAAATCTGTTTCTTTCTGAATGGGATAGAATAATATTATTGAGGGAAGGCCAGGATGGGAAGAGATCAACCAAAGAACCTGCATGCATATATGCATATATATGCATAACCCAAGGACACAGACAATAGGGTGGTGAAGGCCTGGGGAGGCTGTGGACTAGAAGGGGTCAATGGGGGAAAAAGGTACATATGTAATACTTTCAACAATAAAGATTTTTTAAAAAGCGAAAAAATATTATTGAAAATATTTACAATCAGTCACTTTTAGGTAAAATTGTGGGGGAAGTGGAACATAAGAGGTTTTTCTTCCTCTTCATCTCCTTAAGGCTTACATACCTCATGTCACATTCAGGCCAATACTCTCCTATGCCAAAGGTTTTTCCTAGATACCTTTTCCTGAAACCACACTCCCACAGTTGATTAATCTTATAATATCACCCTCTTTCATGCCTCTACACTTTTGCCCATATCATTCCCAGATGTTCTGTCATCCCTTACTTTGTCTTCGCAACAAACTCATATTTACCTTTAAAGGCTCAGATCCAATTTTATTACTTTTAAGTAAGGTATGGGTCAAAGGCAGATTCAGAAATAGTCCCTTTATTTAGGAAGTCTACAATCTAATTGTGGAAATAAAAACCAATTACTGCCGAAACTGGTTTGGCTCAGTGCCTGCAGACTGAAGGTTTCCAGGTTCGATTCCAGTCAAGGGCATGTACTACTTTGGCTACGGGCACATCTCCAGTAGGGGGTGTGCAGGAGGCGGATGACCGATGTCTCTCTTTCTTATCGATGTTTCTGGCTTTCTATCCCTTTCCCTTCCTCTCTGTGAAAAATGGATAAAATATATATAAAAAAATTAAAACAAACAAACCAATTACCGTACTGCACAATTATTACTATATGATGTGTCAGATTTATAAGAGCTGTAAAAATTTCTGAGAGAACTGTTACAATGTGAGAAGAGATATTATGGACAACTTTACACAAGTAAAATTTGATAATTTAGATAAACTAGAAACACTTTTTTAAAAAAAATACATTTTATTGATTTTTTTACAGAGAGGAAAGGAGAGGGATAGAGAGTTAGAAACATCGATGAGAGACATCAATCAGCCGCCTCCTGCACGACCCCTATTGGGGATGTGCCCGCAAGCAGGATACATGACCTTGACTGGAATCGAACCTGGGCCCTTTCAGTCTGCAGGCCAACGCTCTATCCACTGAGCCAAACCGGTTTCGGCTAGAAACACTTCTTAAAAGTGCAATTTACTAAACTAACATGAGAAGAAATAAAAAAAAATATATAAGTAGTTCCATATTTGTTAAAATGCATTGAATTTATTATCAAAAACCTTTTTCATAAATAAAATATTCTCATAAATAAGATAGTTTCACTGGTCAAGTCTATTAATAACTTAAAAAGTAAATATTATCAATTTAATTCAGTATCTTTCAGAAAATAAAGATGGAGTACTTTCTATTTCATTCTATGAAGCCAGCATTATCCTATAACCAAAATTAGACACAAATATTGCAAGCAAATAAAATCAGTCCAATATCCTGCAGGAAAGAGGTACAGAAATCCTTAACAAAATATCAGCAAATAGAATCCAGCATCATATGAGACTATATGAGATTATATCTTGATCAGGTATGTTTTCCAAGGAATGCAAAGATTTAAGATTCTAAAGTCAATCAATGTAGTTCAGCACGTCAAGAAAATATAGAGAGAATAATTTTAATAAATTAAGAATAAACATTGCCAAGACCGGTTTGGCTCAGTGGATAGAGCGTCGGCCAGTGGATTGAAACGTCCCAGGTTCGATTCCGGTCAGGGGCATGTACCTTGCTTGCGGGCACATCTCCAGTGTGGGGTGTGCAGGAGGCGGCTGATTGATGTCTCTCTCTCATCGATGTTTCTGACTTTCTATCCCTCTCCCTTCCTCTCTGTGAAAAGTCAATAAAATACATTTTTTTTAAAAAAGAATAAACATTGGACATTATTCAACATACATTCATGACTTAAAACTCTCAGCAAATTAACAATAGAAAGGAGGTTCCTCAATCTGATAAAGAATTCCTTCTAAAAATTAACAGCTGATGTCATATATAGTGGTGAAACAATGCTTTCTCCCTAAGTTAGGGAATAATAAGAGAATGCTTGCTCTTACCTTTTCTTTTGTACTTAAGAAACTACCTAGTAAAAGACAAAATAAATAAATAAATAAAAGTCACAAAGATTAGATAATAAGTAAAATTGTTTCATGCAGAGGAGAAATTGTGCTTACAAAGAAAATTCTAAGGAACTTACAAGATAACTACTAGAATTAATAAGTGAATTTAGGAAGAATTCATATATAAAAATATTAAAAAACAATTTTATTTCTACATGTTAGTAAATAATTAAAAACAAAATAAGAAGTGATCACTGATAAAACATTAAAAACAAAGTCCTTAGGAATAAATAATAAAATATGTGCAAGAGTTCAACACTGAAAAACTACAACATGCTGTTGAAAACATTTAAGAAAACCTAAATAAAGATGTGCAATATTCATGGATTGAAAATTCAGTATTATTAAGATGTGAATTTTCCCTCAATTCAAGTATAAATTGAATGTAATATTAACCAGAATACCAACATGATTTTTTTAAAGAGATTGAAAGCTGATTCTAAACTTATATGGGAAATCAAAGGATCTAAAATAGTTAAAACACTCTTATAAAAGAAGAGCAAAGTTAGAGGCTTCTCTCGACCTAATTTCAAAATACTGTTAGGCTGTAGTACTCAAGACAACTTGATATTGGTATAAGGATAGTTAGACAGATAAAGAGGTCAATAGATCAGAATAGAGAATTCAGAAGTAGATCTCTCTATATATGTGACCAGTTGATTTCCCTTACAAAGGTACACAGGCTATTTAAAGAGGAAAAGAAAGTCTTTTTAACAAGTGGTGCTGGGGTAAATGTATAATTTTATGAAAAAGAGGTATATCAATACTATCTCATACTATATTCAAAAATAAAATTAGAGATGGATCATAGGCAAACAAAAATGTTAAAACTTAAAAATCTTCTTAAAAACATTGGAGAATATCTTCACAAATTAGAGTAGATAAAGATTTCCTAAGTAGGACAGAAAAAGCACTAATCACAAAGAAAAAATAAAAATGTAGACTTCATCAAAATTGAAGACTCCTGATTATCAAAAAACACCTTTAAGAAAATAAAAAGGCAATCCATAGACTTGAAAAATATATTTACAATATGTACATTTAAGAAATATTTAAATACAAAGAACTACTACAAATCAAAAACAAAAATATCAATCCATTACATATGGTTAAACTTGAACTCATACTTCACAAAAGAAGATATCAAATGAGCAATGTGAAGAAGAATAGGTGCTCAACATTGTTTGTCTTTTAGGAAATGGATTTTAAAGACACAATGAGATAGCATAGATAACATTCCACGCTAACTAGAATGGCTAAAATTGAAAAGACTGACAACACTAAATTGGCATGGGCTATGGTACGGGCATGAAGAATTGAGAACTATCATACATTCCTGATCTATCTATCTATCTATCTATCTATCTATATATAAAAGGCTAATATTCAAAGTGTCTCCTCCGGAGTTTGGGAGACCAGGTGTTTGTTCATGCACTGACCACCAGGGGGCAGTGTGGAATGCAGGAAGGCCCTGGCTGGCAGTCAGAAGGCCCTGACCAGCCCTGATTGCTGGCCAGGCCTAGGGATCTTACCCATGCATAAATTGCACTGCTCCTCCATAAATTACCCATGCACTGGACCTCTAGACCTGTATAATAAAACCCTAATATGCAAAAAGACTGAATGTGGAATAACTGGTCGCTATGACACACACTGACCACCAGGGGCAGTTGCTCAACGCAGAAGTTGCCCCTGGTGGTCAGTGTGCTCCCACTGGGGGAGCACTGCTCAGCCAAAAACTGAGTTCATGGCTGGTGAGTGCAGCAGTGGTGGCGGGAGCCTCTCCTGCCTCCACAGCAGTGCTAAGGACCCCTCAGAGAATGTCTACCTGTCTGTCAGCTTAGGTGGACATCCTCTGAGGGGTCCTGTACTGTGAGAGGGTGCAGGCTGGGCTGAAGGACAACTTCTTTCCCCAGTGCACAAATGTCATGCACTAGTCCTCTTGTAGGACTATAAAATGGTTCAACTACTTCAGAAAACTGCAAGGCAATTTTTAATAAAGTTAAACATAAATATACCTATACTATGAGCCAGCAATTCCAACCTTGTCTATTTACCAAAGTAACTGAAAGCATATGTGCTCAAAAAGACTGTACATGATATGCAGAGTACCTCTGTTCAAAAGAGCCAAATATTGCAAATGTCCATTTACAAGAAAATACATGAATAAATTGTGATATATTTATGTAATGGCATCCAAAACAGTGGTAAGAATGAGAACTGCTGGCAAGGATTTGGAGAAATTGGAACCCTTGCACATTGCTGGTATGATGGAAGTTGGTGCAGCCTCTGTGGAAAGCAGTGTGGTGACTCTTTAAAAAGTTAAACACAGAATTACCACTGTAATTCCACTCCTAGGTATATATCCAACAAAATTCAAAACAGGTACTCAAACAAACACTTGTACATGCATGTTCATAGTAGCATATTCACAATAGCCAAAGGTGGACATAAATACCAATCAACAGATAAGTAAAATGTGTCATGGACATACAATGGAATATTAGTCAGCCATAAGAGAATGAGGTTCTGATACATACTGCAATGCAGATGAAGCTGGAAAACATTATGCTGAGGGAAATAAGGCAGACAAAAGGTCACATATGGTATGATTCCATTTCTATGAAATGTTCAGAACAAGTAAGTTCAGATTGGTAGTTCCCAGGGGTTGGAGAAGGGAAGGATAGGGAGTGATTGTTTAATAGACACGAAGTTTTCTTTTCGGATAATGAAATTTCTCTTGGAACTACATAGAGGTGATGGTTGCACAACAAGGTGAATGCAGTAAATGACATTGAATTATACACTAAAATTAAAAGGAATGAGTGACTTCTATCTATAACAATGTGGATAGAACTCGAAAACATTATTTTGAGCAAGAGCAATCAGATACAAGAGCATATACCACATTATTTAAGCCAAAACTGTGGTTGCTTATGTGGGGGTTGACTAGAAATGAGCATGAGAAAAGTTTTGGAGGGGATAGAAATGTTCTGAATCTTGCTGGAGTTGTGATAATATAGATGTATGCATATATTTGTGAAAACTCATTGACATAGGCACTCCAGTGCTGTGCATTTAACTAAAAGTAAATTTTATCTCAAATAAACAAAATTAGAGAAATTAATGAGCAAAAAGGCCAAAGTCCTATAACAATATGGGCAAAAAGCATGAACGGATAATTCATAAAAAACATGTTTAATCATTTATAACGATATATGAAAATTAAAACTTCACTGAGCTGTTTCTTATCTGTCATATTGGCAAACATTTAAAGGCTCGATATTATACTCTGATGTAAGTGTGTGGGAAAACAGTCAGTCTTATACATTGCTATGGTGAGAAATTTGGCAATATGTAACAAAACTACATATGCTTTTACCCTTTAATCTAGCACTTTCACTTCTAAGAATGTATCAATCTTAATCAAGCGGGTTGGCTTATAAACAATAGAAACTTATTTATCACAGTTCTGGAGACTGTGCTCAAAAAGACTGTACATAATATGCAGAGTACTTCTATTCAAAAGAGCCAAATATTGCAAATGTCCATTTACAAGAAAATACATGAGCAAATTGTGATATATTTATGTAATGGCATAGTAACAGTGGTAAGAATGAGTACTGCTGGCAGAAATTAGAACCCTGCACATTGCTGGTATGATGGAAGATGGTACAGCCTGATCTAGTGAGGACAGGCATCTGTATCCTCACCTGGAAGGGCCATAGAGATCTGTGGTGTCTCCTTTATAACAGCACCAATCCCATTCATTAGAACACCGCCCTCATGACCTAATCACCACTCAGAGGCCTCACCTCCTAACACCATCACATTGGGTGTGAATTTTGGGGGAAGATAACCATTCAATACTCATGAATACACATTTAGTAATACAAAAATGCGCACACAATAGGTTACTCATTGTAGCATTACTTACAGTCCATTTTTCTTCTGGGACCAACCACAACCTCAGGTATCCTTCTAGCAACACTCCAACATGCTCTGCTCATTTTCACCATCCAACCATCATGAACAGGTGATTCCCATTTACACCAAGTGAGCGCATCTGACTACACTGGTACCAAACAATGAATAAACCTTGGACTCACCTTGAGTGTTTGCACACCTAACAGTGTCTAGTAGGCTCTACTCTCAGAGACCCTGATTTGGTCAAACTGGCTCCTGTGTTTGTGACTTGACCTATCATTTTATTCTGATTTTCTTACTTTCAGCTATCACAGTGGCTGAGGTAGGGTACAGGAGTCAGCATTTTTAAAAAGCTTTCCATATGATTCTTTTGTGCAGCCAGGCTGAGGACAATGGGAATGAAAAATAGCAAATATTTTAGGATAGAAAGAAAAGCACAAGAATTCAGCAATATTCAAGATCTTACCTTGCTATATAAAGCATTAAAATCTTCATCCCTTCTGGGTGCTTAGTTCCAACCAGCTTCCTACTTGACTACATTTGCTGTGGAAAGGAAGATGGAGGTTTGCTCTTTACCCTAGTGAGTCATATAACCTTTTTATTGGGGGGAAGGACTGGATGCCTTTATGATTAGGTGCTCCTTTAACTGTTTTGTGGTATTCCCACCTACTCCCTTTCAGTGAGCTCAATAACTGGGAATACCACAGATTTCTAGGTCACCCTTGCCTTTACTGGCAGAGGCACGGCTACTTCCAAAAAATTGGTGTGTGAGTGAGGCAAGAGAGGAGAAACAGAGACAGTGACTACATTGTCTCCCTCCCATTTGTAAGCATATGGTTTGGCTTGTTTATTACTGATTTCCAGGTCAAAACGTTCTCTCTACTTTTTTTTACCTAGAGCACCGAAGGTCAGGAAGCATCAGACAGTGTTTTTAATGGGATGACTTTGATTTTAAAAATTACTTAGTCAATAAAGATTCATTTGAACTTGTACAGAATTGAACTTGATTGGGACAAACATAAACAAGTATAAAATGGGTGTCATAGGTAATACAAAAACAATTTTATGGATTGTCAAACCCAGTGTTTCTTCAATCCACACACAATTGAATTAAAAACTTCTAAAGTTAATCTTAGAAGTCACCAGGAAACTTGCTGTGAACTGCCCTCAGGGGTGATTTGGTTGCTAGAGGAAAAGGAAGACAATGATAACTTGTGAAAAGCAAGGCTGCTTTTTTGCATGTCTAGTCTAGTGGTCAGCAAACTCATTAGTCCACAGAGCCAAATATCAACAGTACAACGATTGAAATTTCTTTTGAGAGCCAAATTTTTTAAACTTAAACTATATAGATAGGTACATTGTTATTAACTTAATTAGGGTACTCCTTCAATTGTATTGTAAGTGCACTCTCGCACGTGCTATTTTGTGGAAGAGCCACACTCAAGGGGCCAAAGAGCCGCATGTGGCTTGCGAGCTGTGGTTTGCTGACCACTGGTCTAGTCAGTAGGTAAAGCCTTGTCCTGTTCACTACTAGTAGCTATTAGTTAGCGTCTTTCAAAATTCCTATCTCAACCATCTGTCTTCAGAACCTCTGAAGGAAGATCCATGTGAGTGAGCAGAGGTGGAAGGGCCTGTCATCTCCAGTTGCTTAGACCTACTGAGATCTACAATACGGCTCAGCTCTAAAACATGGCCCATTGTTTAAAAAGAGGCACAAGGTTTGAGGATCTGCCTTGTTACTTTTTCAGTTGGCAGACTATCTTCTAGCTTCAACACTTGTTCCCAGTCTGTGTACCTGTTTCTTCTCTCCATCTGGAATAATTTCTGCTTATACGCTTCCTATTTTTTTTTTTTCATGAGATCTCCCTAGACTATTTTAGTTGCCATTGCTCCTGCTTTCTCCTAATGCTTTTACTGAATGCACCCCAAATCTAGAACAAATTCTGTGTTAGTGCTTGTTACTACTTCATGGGCCTATGTCTTATCTTCCTAATAAATCGTTAAGCTCCGTTAAAATTTAAGCTGCTTATAGAAAGGGATATTTTATAACTTCTGACCTCCCCCAGCTCCTAGCATAGCACTGCAGACACTTTAGGTAAAGAATTTAGTTAACAAAGAACGAACCTTAAGCTGCAGAGATTTTGCTTTCTAAATCATTCCAGTTTGAGTATGGTGTTTCCTGTTGGGACCTTGAGTAACACAAAAATACATATTTTAGGTGTAAAAAGGGACACTGCCATCTTAAAAATACTATGCCTTTTTCTTTTATGAAGCCAAGAATTCTGTTGTAAAGTGGGAATCATCTTCTAATTTATCATTTATGTAACATCTATAATTTTTGAGTTCTTATATCATGAAATTTTACACAGAGCTAAAGAAAAATGAAAAAGAGCAAAACCCTGGAAAAAGATGATGTTTTACAAATAGCAGTTTTGAATTTTTTAATGCCTTCTGAACATAGGTCTGGGTTTGGTGGTGGAGTTTATGAGCTGTTCAGTCCTCAGTTTCCCTTCCTCACTTCAATCTCAGCCAAAAGCCTGTCTTGCTTCCTCCCTCTCTTCCCTCTCCTTCCTGCCAAGGACAGAATTGCAACTTGAGCTCTGAAAGGATATTGTGGATTTCAGACATGGGAGCCCCTTTTGGTCTGAATGAGTCATTACAGTTTCTACCCTCAGAGAATTAAAATCAGAGGTGGTCTAGTTACTTTTCACTCTATGACCTTATTTGGCAGTTCTCTGCATGATTCTTTGATGATGCAAGTACTCTGAAATTTCTGAGTCTTTCCCAATTGCTGAGTTAACATGTCTGCTTAGCTAAGTATGGTGTCTAAAATAATAGAAAAATGGGTACTGTATATGATTCAGCAATTTATGAAAATAGAAGATTACAAATTGTTCTGACCGTTGTAAGCACCAGACGATTACCATGCTGTGGGAACGCCTTTCACATCCTGTGTGGTTCAGGGTTCAGTTTTAGGGTTCGGGTTCTGAAAAAGGCTGCACACAAATAAAAGAGACTAAAAAAATATTAATTTGGGAAATGGGGGCCAGGCAGAAGCTCAAGAGAGGACTACTACCCACTTTGGCCTTGCTACTCCTTTTATTAAGGTTTGGGATCCTTCCATAGAGGCAGGAAATTCCAGTAACAGCCAATCAGCAAGGATTTACATAAGATTGACAGGTGGAAGTTGCTTCAGCTACCACTGTATCAACTAAATAGTGGTGGCTCTGACCTTTCAGAGCTTCCAAGGTTAACCAGCCTTCCGGGTTCCTTGTCCACACCTCTCTGCTAGTGGGGACTGTGGTCTTCTAACACCATGCCTTGCTGGAAGAACAGCTGGAATCAGTGCTAGGTCTCAGATCGGCAGTTGAATCTGACGTTGAGGTGAGGTCCTAGAGAAACATATGCTAGTTTTAATGTTGTAATACCTTCTTTGTAGCTTCCCAAGCTTTCTCTACACAGAGATCTGCTGATTTAACACTCTTTGTCCTTTGCAGACATCTTATTACTAATATTACTTATGATCATCTACTTCCATTTCTGTAATGGATGATGGCCTCTACAGAAACCAAAGCTACTTATAGGACAGTCCTCCATGGCCACTGAGAGTGACAGAGCCAATAGCCAGTGAAGCTAATGCTTACCTTCATTTTGGGGACAGGGAAGGAGCCAGAGAGGTATTTAGGCATCAAGTCTCCCACCCCAGCACTTGCAATATAATCCAATGACATTTTCTCACACTGAGTTGGTTAGAGGCAAAGATACTGGGCAGTGTTGCTGGGTGAGTTATCTAGATTTGTGTCTGTCTGCCTTGCCTCCATTACAAAGTGGTCTAGAGTCCCATAAGAAGACAAATTCATAGGGACAAGGCAGTCCATTCTTGTCTTTGGACCACTCTAACAACTGGGATATGTTCCTTTCTAGTTAGCTTTTATATTTACTGTACTCAAGCTTTTCTTTTGTATGCATGCTTGAAACTTTTGCCCAGTTTGAGAAACTTAGAGGGCATTCTGGTCTGCATTTTATGAACTGCATCTAAATTTAGCCAATAGAACCTCTAAGATGATGGGAAAAGAAGATCTTGAGTAAGCTTTGACAGCTTTGAAAGTTAGAAGGATAATGTATTTTATCTGTTTCATAAGTAGTATATTTATGCCTCATCTCAATTTACAAGTGATTTTTACATCACATGGTTTATAGCTCAAATAAGTAAAATTAAATGATTAAGTATAAATAGGACTAAGGGAAGGGGAATACAAATATGGCACCCATATAGGGAACACAATTGCTGAGATGGGGCATCGACTCTGACTCCTGGTAAAAAAGATGAACATAACCAATGGAGTGCTCTTAATTAGAGGGGAAATTAAGAGTCTTTAGCAGAAGCAACGCTTTGTTTAGCACTGAGATTAAAAGAGGTTCACTTGAGAGTTCCATATTGTGAATACTGAGTCATGTAATAAACAATGTCCTTAACAACTTTATGGTAAACAAAGAAATATATTTTATGGTTGTTTTTCAAAGCAACTTTTGATGAAAGCTAGCACATTCATGTTAGTGCTTGCTGAAGTCGATTCTTAAAGGAGCTAGACTTAACCAAGTGCTTAACTTTATAATTTTTGAAGATCCTAATTGATTCAAAAATAGTATTTATGGCTTCTTAAAACAGTTACTTTTTCTGATAATCCTTTGTGGTCTACTCATATTTGGCATAAGTGGCTGGCAGTCATATCCTCTGAAATTCAATTGACTTTAATGACATAATATTTATTGATTTTATCTGGTCACAAATAAATGTATACCCATTGTATAAAGTATATAAAACACAGAAATATAAAAGAAGAAACAATCATGCCTAAGTCCATTACCTAGAAATTTCCACTGTTAACCATTTTTTGTGGTATTTTCTTCTGCACATTTTCACACACACACACACACACACACACACATGTGCACGCGCGCATGTGCGTGGAGCCTACTTCTTGCTATTCAAGATCCACTGGCACACTTTAGAAAAGACAAGGTCTCTGCCATTGTAAAGATTATAGTTTGATAGAAGGAAATATAGAACTAAAATAATGATATAGATCAGGGCATTATTACAAATCGCTCTAAGTACCATAAAAAAAGATATAGTTCTAGGCTTTCATGTATAAAGTAACAAAAGAAAACAGAGCTGAAATGGTGTGACAGGAACACCTTCCTCTGGCAATTGAGATTATGTCCTGAGTAGGAGTTAATTAGATGAAGAAAGGGAGTAGATACTTTGAAATAGAAGAAACACATATGAAAAAGCCCTGAGACAGGGGAGGGAAGTAATTTTTAAAAAAGAGAAAGGAGCCAGCATGCTAGAGGATGGAGAGAATGGTGGGAGCCTGGAAATGCAATCAGAAGTCAGGCTATACAGAGTCTGCAGGCTACGTTAAGGATTTTTGTCTTCATCTTAAAAGCAATTGCAGGACTTAAACAGGAGGCTTGCCATGATTAGGTTTAAGTTTTGAAAATATGATTCTGACCGCAAGGAGGATAACTCATCCTAGGAACAGAGTGGGTGTTAGGACACACGTTAGGAGGTTATTGCAGGGGTCCAGGTGAGAAATGATGATCGTTTAACCTGGTGTGGTGACATGAGAAGCAGGGAGAAGTGGTTAGAGGGAAATGTCAAGGATGCCTCTGAGATGTCTGACTCACACATTAATGGATGGGAGTGTTACGTACTATCTGGGGTCAATAGTTTGTGAGAAGTTTTTTTTTTTTTAAGAGAACATTTAATTTTAAAGACACAGAAGTGGAAAAAGTGAGCTGTAGAAGAAATGGGCTCAAGAAACAAGTTACACAGGCGAAAGAAGGTGCTTGGAGCTTAAAAAGAAGAGAGAGGCAAGGAAAAGGGCAAGTGGGTGGGGAAAGATGCTGGCGTGCTCCAGAGAGAGCCCCCTGTGGGAGTTTTGGAGCTCTTTCTTGCACATGTTAGATTTGCAGAACCTTTAGGATAGCCAAGTGAAGACAGTTCATGTTTAAAGCTTCAAGAGAGGTCTGAGCTGGATGGGTTTAGAGATGTGAGCTGAAGCCATAGCATACATGATCACCTATGGAGTGTCATTCAAAAAAGATGGCACCAGCTTATAATGCATCAGTAGCATAAGGTTGCTTCCCTCCTCCTCCCCTACTTTTGACAGTACGTGGCATTGTTAAATTGTTTGATATTTTCCAGATAGAACGGGAAAACATAGTAGATTCCTGTTAGGTTGGCCTGGCATTTTTAGTGAGATTGAGCATCTGCTTCAATGTTTATTAGCCATTAACTTTTTTTTTCTCCAACAATCCATGAAGTGTGAAAGCATATTTTTTTCTGGAAAGAAAAGCTATATATTCATTGGTTCTTAAGCTGACCCTCAATGAATGGTTCAGCATTATTCATTTGGAGTTGTTCCAAACAAGAAGTTTAATTTTCCACATGTCAGCTTGACAAATATTTTATCACTGTTATTACTACCACCCCTCCCCTCCCAGGCCATGTTCACAGATTCTGTACCCTCAGTACACTAAACCTCAGGATTTCTGTGTTCGTAAGTTAAACTTAAAAGTGGTAGTGATCATACTATCTCAGCCTTGGGATGAGCAGTGCAAACTGGGGACGTGTCTAGCATATTCCATTCCTTTCTTCTCTCTTCTCCTTTTTATATATGCAGAGTCGTTCTGTTTCTAACACCTGCCTCCTCATAAAACAAGGAAGATAGAGTACTGTCTCCATTACACTGACCAAAATGCATTTCCTCCAATCTATTAATGTCTACATATTCAGCTTCACAAATACTTCTTCCTCTTTACAGAAAGCAATGTTAGTGTATGTGTCAGGCGGGGCGTGGGGGCAATAAAGGTGCACTTTCCTGTAACAATCAACACTTCAGGAGGGCTCTCTTTGCTATCTGTGAGGTATGGTTTAGGTCATTGAAAGACATTTTTAGGCCTGTCACTAGGGGGAGTGTGAGTCAAATTTTTCATTTGAAAAATGTCAGAAAGGGGGATTAGAATTCTGGGCATAGAAAACACTAAACGTTTAGGAAGGAATTTGTGGGGTTGTATCCTGTCTCTGACATGGGAGACTGGGCTGGCCTTAGCCCTTGGTGAAGGATTCACTTGCAGCCAAGGCTGACCATGGAGGCTAAGAGGTGGAGGGAAGAATAACATTCCCTGCCCTTCCTGAGACAGGAGAGATAGAAGGTTGGTGGGCTTTCTGCAAACACTTGCTAAAGTAGGCGCATGCCTCTGTGATCTTGCTTTGATATGTGCAAACATTGTCTGTTTTTGCATATATTTTTTTTGCCTGGTCACGTGGCACTTAACGTTTAATGAAGGGAGATATTCCAAAACATGAATCCGGGCACCATAACATCAAATGGCAAAATAAAAATAAAAATAAAAATTAGTGAGTCTGACTTGGTACTAACCATTATTCTAAAGACAATAGAGGGTAGTTAAAAAAGAAAAGAAAGAAAGATATAATTCCTGGATTTGCCTTTTTAAATCTTGTTTGAAAATTTGCAATATTTTCATGTCTACAAGCTCGAGTCTGTTCCCCAGTACAAAAGAAACTTCTTGATCTGATATTCCTCCCCACTCCCCCACCCCAAACCATGCCCTATTACTCTTCCCCTGCACAACCAGATTCATTCAAAGTAGTCTCATGTTCAGCATGGCCAATCAATCCAGTCCTCAACTGCACTATGGGTTCTGCCCATATCACTCCACGAAACTCTTTGGGCAAAGGTCACAAAAGGTGGCATCCACTGAAAAGAATCCCTCCTATCGCCACCTCCCAGCCACCCTTTCCTATAGACAATCATGTAAGAACTTTTGTTATTTCAGAGATATTTTATACACACCTTACAATAAAATATAATACATTTTTCTTTTTTACATGAAAATACTATGATGTTTTCACAGTTTTGTATTTACTTCTAAAAATAGATGATGTATCTTGGTTATCTTTCCATATAAAGAAGTTATTCTTTTTTATTAAAGTGTAAGATTTTCTATCATATTGAGCTAATAAAACATGGTTAACTAGCTTGCTCTTACTAAACATTTAACAATTTTTTGATATTTTGCTATTATAAACAATGCTGTAATGAATATAATAGTATATATGTCACTCCATACTACTGGGAGAGTAATTGCAGAAAAATTGGAAGTGCTGGGTCAAAGGTATTTGTATTAATGATTATAATATGTTTCCAAATTATTTTTACTCCTGACAGAAATGTGACAAATGCCTACTTCTCTACCCTACTCAAACTTGCTTTTTGCTAGTTTGACAGGTGAAAAACAGTACCTCCGAGTTTTAACTGATCATCTTTTCTTAATTTAAGAGTGATATGTAAGATTATTTTTTTAGACATAAATTGTATCATGTAACATTTTCTTGATCTTTCTGATAGCTCGTATCACCTTTGGCATACAGCTCAAACTCCTGAGAGGGCCTTTTCTCTCCTCCGGCTTCCTTTGACTCTGCACGCCTCTCCACACTCAGCACCCCAGGCACTGAGCTTCTCTCTGTTCCTAAAACACTTTCCATTGCCTCTATCAGCCAGTTTGGCACCCTAGACCTCATGTGGTTAATAAGTACTGTCCTTTAGGAGTGAGCTCCTCTGAGGAGTCCCCCACACTCTCCACTTCCACTTGGCCTGTGCTTAGCTCAATTGGGTTCTTGTGAATTTTCCATCTTTAGCCTAATTCTTGACAGGATACTGGATCTCAACAGACATTTGTTGAATGATTGAAGGGACTTAATATCACTGCAATTAAATAGCCCTGGTAATTTTATAATTTATACTAGTATATATATTCTGGTTTTTAAGCAGAATTTCAGCTGCCAAATGAAAATTTCCAGATACACTTATCCTTATTCTATTGCTACCCATGGATTTTATCTCTTTTATTCCATTTTCCTCCCTCTGAATTAAAAACAGTCAGAGAAATGAATGCCTCTCAGAGTTCATAAAATTCAAACTTATTTTGCTTAGCGATGTGATGGTTCAAGGGAAGTATGCTCTTTGTGGTGGCTTTCATTAAAGAAAAAAAAATCAAAATTTTGAGTCACTGTATACTAGTAGTTCTAACTTTCTTTTAATGAGAATGGAAAATACTTGGCTTGTTCATTTAGGAGTTGTTAATGCTGACTGGCTTGACCTGGACATCATGGCTCAGGGCCTGATTCCCTTCAGTATAGACAGACTTCTTTTCTTGTTCCAGTTTGGCTCCAAGCAAAACTGACTTCTATGTCATGCTTTAGGAGTGTCTGTTCTGGTACAGAGAAGGCTACAGTCCTAGGCCTCAGCAAAGCTGGTAACTGGTCCCAAATCAGTCAAAAATTAGCCACAGGGCTGGAAAGTTCTCTCTTCTGCAAAGCAAAGGGTTCAGATTAGTTGCTAAGCTCCCCAGTAGTTCTGTCATCCTTTAATTAAAAAATTTTTTTCTATTAGAATTTACTAAAATATTTCACACCTAATAAGGAAAAAATTATTTTCTACGAATTCAGTTTTTCATTCTTTTCTCAAATGGTTCCACACATATTCTTGGGCAAATGATATCATGTTAAGTAGTAAAACCAAATTTTATCAGCTAATTAGAGACATCTTTTTATGTAGTTACACTATTTCCTTGCATATATCCCATGTATATATTCCTCAGCGCCCTGAGAGGTATCTCCCTTTAGTCCAGGATCCATGAGAAGCATTCCAGACCTCACTTCCAGGCATGAAGGGAGCCTGAGATTCCATAGTATTGCCGACCTGTTTCTAAAAATCTTGGAATCCTTTTCCACAAGTCTCTTTATCTCCCCTGAACTTAAACCCGAGAACGCAAGATATAGTGGTTGCCACTTGGAGCAGAGGTGACACAGTGGCCATTGTCTCTCCTAGGCCTCCATAAGTAAGCCTTTCTATAATCTTCATAGTCACCAATACCTTACTACTCTGAGGCTGAGGACTAAAGACCTCTAAGATGAAGTGATTAAAACAAGCCAATTAAGGCCTGCATAGGTTATAGAATTTAGAGTTTGTTTGTTTTTTAACACCTACTATGAGCCAGGTTCTACTTCATGCACTGGAAGTAAGACATGGACATGGTTAGAGTGTGTTTTTTAAGGCGACTGTCAGTCAGCCGCTATGTGGATCAATAACTGTGGTATAGACCAAGGAGTTATAAGTGAGGCGAGGTTCACTCACATTCACTTCCCAGTTATATTGAATTTTAATTTTTGCTAGCCAGGACCCTTACTGTAAATTCATTCAATAAATGTCTTCAAAGTGTTTTTATAAAAATATCTATTAGTCCCAGGTACTGTTTTAAATACTATTAGTCCCAGGGTAAACTAAGAAATATAAAATGTGGCTATTGCTCTCAACAACTTATAATCTCATATGTAAATATTAAATAATCATAATGAGAGCAGAGAGTGACAAATGTCAGAACAAAAATAAAAAAAAAATAACATTCACTTAGGGAATTCCTGTTAGCAGTAGCTGAGTGAAAATGGAGGTTAGAAGGGGTAACCTAGTGCAACTGGGTCAGGAAAGATGGGAAGAACTCAGGTTGTGAAAATGGGGACCAGAGTCCACAAACATGCCCTAGAAAAGCTGCCCATGCCAAAAGCAAGAGATGGAAAGAGATTTTGGCTTAAGCCTAGAGTATATGAAGATAGGGGTAACAGATCTAAGGGGAATACAATGGCACCAGATCAGGGATGTTCTTAGTGAACAGGAGAATATCACAATGCCAATTTGTTAACAAGGGTAAAGTTCTACCCAGAAATACAGAAAGCATGGAGAAGTGTAATAGCACTTTAGATTTTATTTTGTCAAATTAATCATATGTAAAAGTATTTTGATATTGAAAAATGTATCATGTTTTTCTGGAACATTCACATATATAGAACTGCTGGAAAATACTGACTATACATTGGGTTTTTCTGTTGTACTATTTCTGAATCGTGCTGGGTTATTTTCCTAGTGGGTTTCCCTAAACTTCACATATGTGGTATTGTCCATCCCCTTGGGACTCTAAACAAGAGAGTGCTCTAAGTGGGTAGTGGCATCTTGACCCACGCTGCGGCGGAGGCCAGGAAGGCGAGGCATAATTGCGGTGGTCTGGGAGACACAGGCTGTCTCTTGTGGAAGGGCCATGGCTATCACTTAGAAATGGCATCCATCCAGAGGCACGAGAATGTCACAGCTCAAAGTTGTACATTCTTCCAAAGCCATGTGGGAGTACAAAGTGTTACTCTAATCTATGCTATGGTTGCTGTGTTTCAGATGGGGATTTGTTCCTTTGGGCTTCCTGTGATTGGTAGTGTCTGTTGCAACCTTTTGTAATTTGGTTCTTCACGGATTTTGCCCCAACAAAGTGCTATCATTGAAGTCCTTTTCTGTGACCTTATCATCCCATTGCAACAGAGTTACACCGAGAGAATCTTTTTATTTCAAATTTATAATTTTTATATTATACAAAATATGTTCATCAACTATTTTTATTAGTTGCCTTTGAGGAGTTAAGAAGTTAAAATCTAACAAAAGATAGCATAAAAGCATATGCATACACATATGTAGTATATATGGGTATGTATATGGGTATATATATATATATATATATATATATATATAATTTTCACATGTAAAATCAAACTCAAGGGAACAGAGCCTTTTATTCCATAGTTGGAATATTAGCCTGTAATAAGAAACTGTATCTTTCTATGACTTATGTGAAATAAGAATCTTTTATATTTTAGTAGGATGTTGACCAGAATTCCAAGAAAATTTTCCTATAGCCTATGTCTTACTCACAGGCAATAGGTCAGAGCCTATTAGACCCCACAGAAGAAGAATAGGCACTTCTCCCACCCCCCTCCAATCTGGCCCAACTGTAGAGAGTAATTCTAAACCAACATATATTGAAGCCATCAATACTGGTCCGAAGAAACATGCATATGCTATTTCAGGGAGTCTCATTCCAAGAATGTGTTTTCTTTCTGTATGTGGTTTCTTTTAAATGTGCAATACTTTACTGCCCAGGTTTGCGAGAAGAAAAAGAAAATAAAGAGGGATATATGTAATTAAAATAAAACCAGGGCCATAGGAGACTGTTTATAGAACAGTGAAATGTTTTCACTCACAGAAAATCTCAGTCACCCAAAGGAGAAGCCATTTATTTTTCTTCTATATAATTTATGCAGTGCCGAAGCTATGGGAACCCTGGCAGTGGGGCCTCCAGAGGCAGACTATGCTGTCAGTGCTCGGACATAGGGGCAGTGTTCTGCCAGGCTCATCTGATAAGAGTAGCTTTAATTCTCTCCTTGAATTTGGTGAAGAAAATCATTCGCAGCTAAGGTCACTAGTAGATTGAACTGAGATCCTGAGAATTTTTAGTGCTCAGTGGTCTGAAACGGAGTCTATTGGTAAGAAGTGTGGGTCATCTTTAACAACCAGACAAAAGCTAGCTGCCACTATCTGAACCCCCCATCCCATCCACCAACATTTGGATCAATGTAATCCTGAGGTACTGATAAGAGGAATGAGAAAGAATTGGAAAGATTAAAATAACCAGTTGTAATAAGAAGTCAAAGATAACAATTTATCACTGCAGCATCAGAGGGTCAATGTGTTTTCCCTAAATGCTTTTAAAATTCAAGAGGCCAAGTAAGTCAAAGTCTGTTCTTCTGGATGATATTTGCTTCCATCATTAGCCAATTTTAGTGGGGTTTGTTTTCAAAAGAATTTAGGAAGGCTACCCAGGTGTATTTGGTATTTCCTACTCATTTTTAAGGTGTCCGGATAATCTTCTCTTCCTTCTCTCACTTCTGACTCCCCACTCCACATTGTTCATAACTTGTTGCTACTTCTTCTCTCAAGAGTAAATTATTACTTCCTTCCAAGAATGACAGGGTTTCCAGACCTCAGGGACCACTGCCAGGTCATGTGAAGCCATTCTCTGTCTGTGAACTGCCCCTGTGTGTCACCTGTTTTCCACCTCTCCAGTAGACAGCCCAGAGCTGGGATAATCACAAACTTCAGTGAAGCTCTGGTCATAGGGGACATTTGGAGTCACTAAAAAAGTTCCATCTGGACCCCCACATGTTCCCGCCATAAGAATGTTTTCCCTCTGAGAGATGAGTCAGAGATAGCAAAAGTGAGAGCTGGAAAAAATGATTCTCCTAGGAGACCTGGCAGTGAAAATATGCCTTCAAAGCAAGCTCTTCATGGAAAATGTCCTTTCTCAAGAATACCAAATCTACTAATTATGCAAGAAAACTTTGGGTTGGCCATAGCTACCCAAATGCGTTAGTGTCTGTCAGCCTGCCAATGTGTGACTTTTGGAAATACCATTTCCTCAATCTGTTTTTCTCATAGGACTTATGGACACACATCGCAGCAGTTCTCTGGCCTTCCCAGCTACAGCATATATCAGTTAAACTTAGCATTATGGCTTGACCACATTCCGATGAGTCTAGCTCTACATTGCTGAAGGGGAATGCAAACTTGGCCCACTATCCTCTGCCTCTGTTACCGATGCTGTCACCCCTCAGAGCCAGATATCCAAACCAAGTGCAGATCTTTCCACAAAGCACGATAGTTGATTCGGCATCCAGCAAAGACAAGCTCATTTCATGCACAGTTTTGAGTGAGGCCCATAACAACACATCAAAGGTACCTGAAATAGGCTCTTTTTATTAAGGAGACAGCCTTATGTGCACTTAGTGGTTATCTTGCTGCTGGCCTTGAAAACATATTTCTATCCAATTAAAAATGCACCTGGCATGACATTGAAATTATGGGCATATCTAGTCTCTGGCCTACAAGGTCAGACAGCTGGGGTTAGCCTTCTCACCACACGACAAGATAGGTCCATATTCCAACATCTAGCAGGGGGTGTTTGGGAGATAAGGAGTAGTCAACAGGAACCGTTGTGTCCCATTGAACCCTTCCCCCTCTCCCCCCGCCCCGAGGCTGTTTGTGGATTTTAGAACAAGGAAAAAAAAATGTGGTTTGGATCTTTAAAACCATACCCCTGAGGCAGTGCAGTCATGAGTGTGTGGACTCCACCTGTGTGTGGTGTCCTTGTAGGCATCGCTGGCTGGCCAGCTCAATAAATCCTTGCTTGCTTACTACCAGCTTAGCAGCTTCCATGGTCATTTGCAACTAATTGTGAAAATCGCCCCATAACATTTGGAGGCGCCAGAGAGATACCTGGAGGAGGTAAGAGGGACCCCCGCTCAGTGGGCTGGAGGCTCTCCTTTCTTTTCGGGACCAAGGTGGAAGCCGCAATGATTTATTGAAAAAGGGGAGACTGGTCTCACAGGCGGTAAGGTGCCTAGGTTGAGATCTCAAGGGTAAGAGTCTGTCAGAGGGCTGACGCAGCATAACCTCCAGATTCTGGCCAGAGGACACGACGGTGTCCTCGGCCTAGGACAGGTGTAGTTGAGTCCGGACTGTTTGTCTTGTGTTTATCGTGTTAGTGTTGGGACTGTTTGTGTTGTGTTTGTCATGTTGGTCTTTGTCAAAATGGGTCAAGGTTCGTCTGTGTCTCCGTGTTCCCCTCTACAATGTTTTTTGAAAAATTTCCAGGACTTCAGGAAATGGGCAGATGACAATGGCTCTGATGTTAATGCTTTTTATTTACAGAAATTCTGTGAGTGCAAGTGGCCCACCTTCGGAGTTGGCTGGCCATCTGAGGGTTCTTTTGATCTCCCGTCTGCATATCAGGTCCACCATGCAGTCTACGGATGGCCTGGTCACCCTAATCAGATCCCATATATTCAGGTTTGGGTTGACATTTTAACTGAAAAACCCAGATGGCTCCGGTCTTGCCTCCCAAAGGGAAAATCAGGATAGAGACAGAAAATTTTATTGGCTGCCCCTCAGAAGGGGAAGCCACCACAGGTCCTACAAGAAGAGGAATAGCCTCCTATTTCCAGGCCACCTCCATATGTACCACCTGGCCCGGGATGAACCGCCCCAGGTGTCTAGGACCCCCAAGTGAGTCAGTCAGTGGCGTCTCCCCCAGAACCCCTACCTTCCCCTACTCCCATCATTTCCCCTCCCGATCCGCCTTTCTCCCCTTCCAACCCTTTTAGTCCACCCCATACTAGATGGGGGATGACTTATGGGGAGAGTACCAGGGGAACGGACCCTCAGGCCATTCCCATCCTGCCCCTGAGACAGGCAGGGCCACCAGAAGAATAAGAACCCATCCTTCTTGCAAAATCCCCAGGAGTTGATCTCCCTACTTGAGCCTTTCTTTTTCACCCATCAACCCACATGGGATGACTGCCAGCAGCTCTTACAGACCCTTTTTACCTCTAAGAAGAGAGAGAGAGTGAGGGCAGAAGGGAGGAAACTGGTCCTCAGCCCCAATGGGCAGCCTACCAGGGACCCTGGGCAGGTGGAAGTAGTCTTTCCCAGTGCGAGGCTGGGTTGAGATTTTACTGATCCCCGGGGAAGAAGAGTCTTAGACCAGTTTCACCAGACTCTACTAAGGGGCATCCAGGCAGTGGCCCGGAAGCCCACTAACCTTTGCAAGGTCGCAGAGACCGCTCAAGGACCGAAAGAGAGCCCTGCCGCTTTCCTGGAGTGGCTGTGTGAAGCCTATCGGGTATATACACCCATAGGTCCAGATGCTCCGGAAAACAGGGGGGCCATAAATGTAGCATTCATGTCCCAGTCAGCCCCAGAAATTAGGAAAAAACTACAGAAATTAGAAGGCTTTGAGGGAAAGTCCCTGTCTGCGCTGGTCGAAGTAGCCCAGAAAGTTTTCAATAATGGAGAAGACCCAACCGCTGACTTAAATCAAAGGATGACTAAGATCCTCCGAGCAATGAACGAGGGGAAAGGAACCAAGAAGGAAGGGTGCCACAGTGGGCGAGACCCCCCTCGAAGCGGGCTACGCAAAGACCAGTGTGCCATTTACAAGGAGAGAGGGCACTGGAAGAACAAGTGCCCAAAGAGAGGAGGACGAGCAGCCCCGATCCTGGTGGAGGAGGTACGCTGGGGATGGAGGGTGTGTTTCTGCTAACGTTGCCACAGGAGGAAGAAGACCGGCTGCATGAGGAGCCCAACCGGTCACCCAGCTCCTGACTCCCAGTCTTTCGGGAGGAGATACCGCACGTGTGGGCAGAAGACCACCCTCTCGGGTTGGCTGCTCACCGACCACCTATAGCAATCCAACTTGTGAGTAGCGCAGAGCCGGTTCAGGTTAAACAATACCTCATAAGCCAAAAGGCCCGGGTAGGAATTGCCAAGCAGGGAGATTCCCCCATAGTAAGAAGAAATGCTCTAGCTGACAGAACGGCTAAGAAGGCAGCCAAAGACCAGTAGGGCTGCTGAAGATCCTAGTGGCCTTGCAAGACTGATGGCTGCCAGAGTCTCTTATACAGAGCAGGAACAGAAGCAGGCAAGGCTTCTACAGGCACAAAGGACTCAAGGAGGATGGCTGGTGTTGCGGGGGGGAGGGGGACACATATTTCTCCCTGAGGCTCTAGGAAGAACCATCATTGAACAAACACATAGAGGCACTCACCTAGGGGGAACTCGGCTGGCTGAGCTGATCCAGCGAGACTTCTACTGCCCCGACTCCATGAGAAAGCAAAAAGCATCGCCCAGAGATGTAGAGCCTGCGCTCAGGTTAATGCAAGTCAGGGACCGGGCAAGGTTGAGGGAACCAGACTCCGAGGAAGCAGTCCAGGAGAGCACTGGAAGGTAGACTTTACAGAACTCCCATCTGGACGCGGTGGCTACTGGTACCTCTTGGTTTTCATTGATACCTTTTCGGGTTGGGCAGAAGCATTCCCCACAAGGACCAAGACCACTCAGATAGTAGTAAAAAACCTCCTCAACGAAATTGTCCCCAGGTTTGGCCTACCGTTATACATGGTGTCTGACAATGGCCCGGCATTCATCGCCAAAACCACTCAATTGGCAGCAAAAACTCTACAGGTAAATTGGAAGCTCACTGTGTATATAGACCACAGAGTTCAGGTCAGGTAGAGAGGATGAATCGGACTCTTAAGGAAACATTGACTAAACTCAAACTAGAGACTGACAAGAACTGGGTAAGTCTACTTCCCTTTGCCCTACTTTGCGCCTGCTACACACCATTTATAAAAGGTTTAATTCCTTTTGAAATCATGTTTGGCAGGCCACTACCGCTTATTCCCCAATTGGGAGTGGAGGAGATGGCTCGCCTAGCTACTCATAATTTGCTTAAGTCCTTATAGGCACTCCAGAAAGCCGCCACATCAACCTGAGATATTGTAAAGGCAGTTTATGAAGAGACTGCAGGTGCCGGAATGGCTGCAGGCTAGAAAAACACCCTGATTACTCCAGGTGATTTGGTCTGGGTAAAGAGGCACCAGCCAGGAGGACTTAAGTCTCCATGGGATGGACCCTACACCATCATCCTGAGCACTCCCACTGCTGTAAAGGTAGCTGGGAAGAAACATTGGATTCATCAGTCTCAAGTAAAGCAAGCCGGGGAGGAATCAGAACCCAGGAGGTGGAAAGTTAAGCCGACCCAGGACCCACTGAAGGTGAAACTGGTGCCAGCAGAATGAAGGGACTAGTGCTACTCATCTGTGTGTTGTCTCACAGTAAGTCAGCCCCACTGGGCACCTCGTTACACCTGGGAAGCGACCCGCACCACTGATGAGACAGTATTGGCCTGGACAGAAGGAACAGGGCCACCCACCCTGACTTTCGACCTGTGTCAACTCTTTGGGGAAACCTGGAACCGCCCCCACCTTTCAAAGTCCCAGCCTAAATGGTGGGTTTCAGGGGGGCACAGCGGACCAACAGGCCTCCACCTCCTATGGGTGTGGAACCAGGGGAGCAGAGCAACAACTAGGGAAGACTCCCTTTTACACTGGCCCCGGCAACCCCGGATACCTCTCTTTAAGTGCAGGGACCATGAGGACTTCTCTTGTGCCCAGTGGGGATGCGAGACGTTTGCCCAAGGGTGGGCCCCCAAGATGTCAGACAGGGATTCCAGGATCACCTGGACTCAGCCAAGAGACTGCCAGGTTGGGGCATGCAATCCCCTAATGATTCAACCCATCAATTACTGGTCCAGAGACTGGGCAGGGGGGAAAACGTGGGGCCTGAGGTTGTATGTTTCAGGGTACGACTCAGGAGTGTTGTTCACGGTCCAGCGGAAGGAGACTCCCAGGCCACCCAAGCCCATTGGGCCCCTGGCAGCCTTTGCCCCCATGACGAAGGCTCCGATGCCAAGCCCAGTGTCCTCAACAACAGGCAAACTGCTGAAGGGAGACACCCTTGCTCCTGTTCCCAGACCAGAGGCTGATGGAGTAATGTCCCGCTTTGATATTTTCTCCCCTTTGGACACCTCTTTCCACCTGCTGAATGCTAGCTCCCCAAACCTCACCGCTGACTGCTGGCTGTGCTTGAACACTGAGCCCCCCTACTATGTGTGAATTGGAGCCATGGCTGAAATTGGAGTGAACCCGAGATCAGTCCGGAACATGTCCATGGGCGACAGGGAAAATGATCAGCTATGCCCACGGGGATGTGGAAAACAGGGAGTAACTCTAGGGGACATTTCAGGGGAAGGACTTTGTGTACACTCCTGGAAATATGATCTCAGAATGTCCCTGTATGCAGGAAATTGTAACCAGATAATCTGCGTACCCGAGAAACCGAGTGAGGAGACCTCTCGGTATCTAGTCGTTCCAAAAGGAGCTTGGTGGGCATGCATCACCAGTCTCACCCCATGCATGGTATCCTTAGGCCTGCAGGAACCAGGACTGTGAATACTTACCCATTTCCTGCCCCAAGTGTACTACTATTCGGGAGAAGGGGGACATGAGCACCTCTCAATAGAGCCCCAGAGAGTTAAGAGAGTCCCAGTATTAATCCCTTTGATAGTAGATTTGGGTTTAGTGGGCTCCACTGCTGTAGGCAGGGAAGCCCTAGTCACTGGACAACAGAACTATAAGGAATTAGGTCAGCAGATAGACCAAGATTTAAGTACCCTAAAAAAGTCTATAGGAAAGTTAGAAGAGTCTGTCGGGTCTCTTGCAGAAATAGTTCTACAAAACAGAAGAGGTTTAGATCTATTGTTCCTGAAGCAAGGAAGACTTTGTTTAGATATATGAGAGACCTGCTGTTTCTACACCAATCATTCCGGAGTCATAAGGGAGAGCCTCCGTCAGTTGCGGTAGAGGCTAGCTGACAGAGAGGAGGCTCGAAAGACTGCAGGAAACTGGTATGAGAACCTGTTCTCATAGTCCCTTTGGCTCACCACCCTACTGACTGCCATAGCAGATCCACTATTA
Source organism: Lasiurus cinereus (assembly GCA_011751065.1). NCBI lineage: Eukaryota > Metazoa > Chordata > Mammalia > Chiroptera > Vespertilionidae > Lasiurus > Lasiurus cinereus. The sequence continues at coordinate 49,628,838 of JAAGEH010000018.1, forward strand.
CTATTACTTACAGGCTTAATCTTTGGGCCATGCCTCATAACATGCTTAATTAATTTTATACAAGATAGAATACAGGCAGTAAAACTGATGTCTTACATACTCAGTATTCCCAACTAGTAGATACTAGTAATGAATCTAGAGTTTAGATTTATTCCCAAAAGACCAGTAGGCAATGAAATAGGCTCTTTTTATTAAGGAGACAGCCTTATGTGCACTTAATGGTTATCTCTCTGCTGGCCTTGAAAACAACATATTTCTATCCAATTAAAAATGCACCTGGCATGGCATTGAAATTATGGGCATATCTAGTCTCTGGCCTACAAGGTCAGACAACTGGTGTTAGCCTTCTCAGCACATCACAAGATAGGTCTATATTCCAACATCTAGCAGGAGGTGGTTGGGAGATAAGGAGTAGTCAACAGGAACCATTGTGTCCCACTGAACCCTTCCCGCCCTCCCCCCGCCCTGAGGCTGTTTGTGGATTTTAGAACAAGGAAAAAAAAATGTGGTTTGGATCTTTAAAAAGGGCTGCATATCCCTGAGGCGGCGCAGTAGTGAGTGTGTGGACTCCACCTGCGTGTGGTGCCCTCTTGGCCATCCCTGGCTGGCCAGCTCAATAAATCCTTGCTTGGTTATTACCAACTTAGCAGCCTCCGTGGTCATTTGCAACTAATTGTGAAAATCACCCCATAACAGTACCTTAATAGGTTTTGAATCTTGGAAGATAAATTTGTGTTCAGTTTTGCTACTTAGTGTCACTTTTGCATTCTTATTCTTTAAACTTTTATGATTCGGGTAACATATGCAGTTATCTTCTATTCACAAAGCATTTGATTAACTAGTCTTTGATTCGATGATACCTTTGACAGCATGTAATTCACTATTGTCTGGTGCTTGATTTTATTATGGGGGCAGGTATGTTTTTTTAAACAGACATTTAATTATTCTGTTTATTCTCTAAAATTAGGCTTTTCAAATGTTCAGGGGTTAGACAGGGAAATGATGGTATAAAAATGGGTTTGTTATCTTCTGGGCATCTCAAACTCACTCATGGTCCATACTGGACCTCCCACTCAGGTCCTTCTATGATCCATATCTCTGTGACTGGCTCTACAGCAGGTCTGAGATGTCTCATTGGTTACCAAGATCTCACCTATTCCACTTCCAAAACCTCTTCTGCCATGGCTTTAACTCAGTTCATTCCCATCTATTTCCCTGTCTATGCATTCACTTCTCCTCCAGCTCGTATTTCCCCTCCACTCTTCAGGTGGAGTCATCTCCCTGAAACGTTAATTTAAGCCTGCCACTGAACAGCTCAAAATCTTTTAATGCCTTTTTACTTCCCATAAGAAAAAGGCTTTGTTTACTGGAGTGATTCAAAAAGCCATTTGGAGCTAACTGTCTCCTTCTTCTGTTTCACCTTTGCTATTGCCTTCCTCTAGTATTTTGGTTCAGAAATATTTAAATAATTGTAATTTCCCAAATCTTTCATTTTTTTTCTTGCTCCTGCCTTTGAACATTCTGAATGAAATGTTTATCCATTTTTGTACATCTCCACTTACAGTAGCTATTATTATTGTTTTAATACATTGCTTTCAGTATTGTGCTGAAGTATTTCCTTATAATCTACCTGTAGCTATTCTTCAGAGTTTCAGTTTTACAGCTAGATGAAATTGTTAAAATATCATCTAATTTTTGCTTGTGTTTTAATAACAGAGCAAACTGAGAAGCAAAGAAGTGTTTTGTGGGAGCTTGTGCAGCTGGTTGGTGGCCAAGCCAAGATTATCTGGTCTTCGGATTTACTTCCAAACCTGGTCCCATTTGTGCTGCCCGGATAGTCTCTCTCTATTGGTCCACTTTCACTGGTCTCTTCCTTATTCCAAATTTCTTTCAGATAAATCAGTTCTTTCACCAGATATTACCTATTCTTCCTGTTTTCTCTATGTTCCTGGGTATTGGGAAGGGGGATATTGGTACTTAATGACTTTTCTATTTTTTATTCTAGATTTCATGTTTAATATTTCTTCTATAAAAGTTGAAATGCTGCTTCTATTTTAAAATTTCTTTGACTTGGATAAGGTTTTTGCTTTTCCTTATTTGATTGTGCGGTTTTTCTATATTCTTACTAGGTATTTTGACAAACCCAGAAGATAGAAAAGGCAAGGAAGGATTTATTTAAACCATCTATTTTTTATTTGTGTGGTTAAAATATCTGATCCACCTCATTTTTCTTTCCTCCTCATCTTGTTTAATAAAAAACAATCTTAAATTTTGGTCAACACATTCCATTTCTTTATAAGATATTATAAATTTCTTTGGGCATTAGTCTTTACTTAAAAGAACCAATTTCATAAAATTCGCCAATATTCAGGTCAGAAGACTCATAATACAAGCTATTTTCCAAAGCTACCATTCCCTTTCAAGCACCCTTCCTCTGTGTTGAGTTTTTGCTTGAAAAAGCAAAAACTCATAGGGTACTCAGCATAAGGAACTCAGTAATTTCCATGAAATTACAACTGCCTTTGGATGTGGTACCTTTCAGAATCTTCTTTTCATCCCTCGGATTCAGTCTCTCTCCGTAATATAATTTTATCTTCAGAGCCATAAAAAACAACTCCAGTTCTACTTCCAGCCAGCTGATCATGTATTTGAAAGCAGTGTTCATTTCCCCCTATGCCTGTTCTTCCTCAGGCTAAACATTCCCATTTCCTTTAAACCACCATCCAATAATTTGGTTTTAAGTTTTCATATCATACAGATTGCCTATTAAAGGCCCAGAACTCATTGCAACTCCCCAGGTATCCTCTGACCAGAGAGGCAGAGCTCTCCCCTTTGTTACTAATCTGTGCAGTTACACTTTTCATTATGGGCACATTACAGTCAATTCACACTGAGTTGTTTGTAATGGGTTAAATTGTGTCCTCCCCAAAAGATATGTTGAAATCCTAAACCCCTGTACCTCAGAATGTGACCTTGTTTGGGAGCAGGGCCTTTGCAGAGCTAATTAAGTAAAATGAGGTCATTAGGGCGGGCCCTTATCCAATGTGTCTGGCGTCCTTATGAAAAGGGGAAATTAGGACATGGAGACAGACACGCACAGAGGAAAGATGTAAAGACACAGGGTGAAGATGGCCATGTGACTGAAGTGATGCATCTACAAGCCAAGGAATGCCAAGGATTTTTGACAAACACTAGAAGATAGAAAAAGTGAGGGAGGATTCTTCTCTAGAGCCCAGAGACACCTTGGCTTCCAGAACTGTGAGACAATACATTTCTGTTCAGTCACCCAGTTTTTGTTATGTTATTCAGTTCTTGGTACTTTGTTATTGTCCTGGGAAGTTAATACACTGTCCTGTAACCAAAATGCCCTGCTTTTTATTCCCCATTCTGTAATCTTTCTTTCACTTCTCTCAAAATAATGTCTAGGTCCTTCTAATCCATGTGGAAAGCTCTTTATTTCTTTTAAGTTTCATTTTTGTTTGATTTGGCTCATTACTTAAGCCAATTGAGATCTTTTATGTCCTGTTTCCATCACATTGGTATTTGCTGTCTGTCCCAGTTTAGGCACTTTCAGAATTGTCTAAGAATACTATTCAAACCACTGGTAAAAATATCGAATGAGATATGATAGGTACTCGTGGAATTCCCGTTAGGTCAACACTGATTTTCTTTTTTACCATAGTTGTTCCACCCAATTGAAACCCAGCTAACTTCCTTGACTCAAATTATAATCCTCTGTTTTGAATGCATGACAAAATGTTATAAAATAATTGTCTAACATCTTGCTGCAATCATGATATGTCCAGCCTATATCATTCATTCAATTCACCAACTATTAGTTTAACCTTTGAGAACTTTATTCCTTATCACCTCTCCTTTCTTTTTGTGTGTAACAAAGCAAGGTTTTAATAATTTGGTCAAGAATCTTGCCCAAAATGCATACTGAGTCTTTGGTTTATGTTTTGTGGAATCAGTCTCTCTTTGGAAAATTGAACCACAATGGTTCTTCTTGTTTTCCCTGGCCCCTCAAAGATTCAATTCACAGAACTCATTTACATTCTCCAGCCACCTCCCCTCGAAATAGTCAAATGTATTTTGTCTAGACCACGAGACTTAAGTTCTTTCACGATTATAGGTATAATTTCTACACTTATCTTTGTTTTGGTTCCTTCTTATCTGACCTTTTCAGACTGAAAAGTGTTCTTGAGAGAGAAGGTGAAAGCCTGACTTTAAACTACACACCTATGCATATGTAAACATCTGAGAATAATTACATCTTAAAGTTTTTCCTTTATAAAATAATGGAAGTATTTATATACACATTCTATTTTGTAAATGGGTAACTGCCATTATCACATATTCTCTTGCTTACATTTTTGCTTGATAGAGGATCAGTCACTGAATATTTCCTCTAAGCACCCTTTTCTTAAGGTTGACTACAATTTCTCTTGCTAAGAATCAATGATTTGATAAAATTTCAGAATGTCCTGGAATAGCCTAGTACATTTTGACCAGATAATTTTAGAAGTGGGCAGAAAGTAGGTCAATAGCAAATTGTAAGTTATATGCCTTGTTGTATGCATTGCTTGTAAGATTCTGTACCAGACTAGAGAAAGTAAGTTCCAAATATAATGTGGAAAAATACCTAGAGCTTATCTGTTAAGCAGAATTGCATAAAATCTGAGTTGACTTAGAAAATCAAGTTCAAAATAGGTGCTTTGCTGCATGAAACAAGACTGTAGAATCCCAAAGGAAAGGCAGGGGATGGTGGGTGGGTGGGGAGAGATCAACCAAAGAACTTGTATGCATATATGCATAACTCCTGGACAATAGGGTGATGAAAGCCTGGAGTATGGGGTAGGGCTGAGCTAGAAGAGGTCAATGGGGGAAACTAAGAGGCATATATAATACTTTCAACAATAAAGTTTTTTTTTAAGATATTAAAACAAAAAAAAATATAGGTGCTCTTTCAATATGAAGGCACCTGTAAAAGATAGTGGACCCAGAGTATAGATTGCCCTTGTTATATTTTAGCAGTTGTTGAGCATGCCTGCCTGTAACCTAAAGTAGGACATGGCAGCCAGATGATTAAAACCTGACATTATGGTATGTGTTAGTACAATTAAATACACAGGAAAAAAAACACCACATACACACACAAAAACACAACCTGACACTAGGCCCTCTGCACTGTATGGCAGCCTGAGTGGCAGCAGAGCAGCAGCCCGCCAAGCAAGGAACAGCCCACCCAGAAAGTGGGTGGGAAACAGCAGTCCTCAGACACTCGTAGGCAACTGGCTGGGGTTGGTGTCAAGGAACTCAGAGCTGGTCATGCTTCAGTTCTAGAGAGACCTCCGAATGGGAGCTCAGGTGCAGAGCAGTGTTATCAGAATAAGGTCTTTTTTAGATGTGCAGAGGTATGACTTAAGCAGCATATTGGGCAGTAAAGAGTCAGCCTTTTGTTAATGTATCTGAAGTTCAGCTGGGCAAAGCAGCTACATTTAAATGTATATGCACTCCAGGGTTCATTGCAGTATTACTCACCATTTTACCATGGAAACAATCAGAGGGTTCTTCCATAGAGGATTAGATAGATGTAGCACATCTGTACTGTGGAATACTATTCAGCCATAAGAAAATATGAAATAGCGCCATTTGCAACAACATGTATGGACCTTCAGAATATTATGCTAAGTGAAATAAGTTAGTCAGAAAAAGCTAAGAACATATGATTTCACTTCATATTTGAGATATAAAACTGAAACTCATAGACACAGACAACAGTATGGTGGTTACAAGAGAAAAAAGGGCTGGAGGTAGTAAAAGGAAAGGGGGCCAAATATATGGTTATGGCAGTTGATTTTACTTTGGGTGGTGGGCACATAATGCAATATACAGATCATGTATCATAGAAATGTATACTTGAAACCTATATGGCCTTGTTAAACAAATATCACCCCAATACACTTAATAAAGAATTAGAAAGATTATTATCAATGCCAAATAAATAAGTAAGTAAATAAATAAATAAATAAATAAATAAATAAAGTGTTGCCAGATTAGATGAAAGTATGGTATGGTAGGAGGGACAGGACAATGCAGAAGACCAAAGTTATTTCTGTTTTGCTTAATCTGGGAACTGGGGTAAAATTGAGGCTATTTCTGTGCCTAAGTCACCATTGATTGTTTGCATCATTTCCTTCATATAATTTGCATCAGACTGTGAGCCACAGGGCTCAAAATTACCTTTTAGAATTATATATTCTATATATCTTACCAGAGAGACTCTAGGACTAGAATATGAGTCAAAAGAAATAGCATTTGATCCAATTCTGAAAGATGTCAAACTTGGGGAAAACAGGCATCCAATCAGACCCTGAAGTCTCCAAATGATGTTCCTGTTCCTATGGTCAGAGTTACTCCTAAACCCCTTTCCTATTAGTTAGGTCCCTTTAGGCCTGTAAAAGACTTTGAGTATTGATATAACTTCTGATTATTTTTACATTTCTTTTTGATTGTCACATACTTGGCTAGAGGGTTTATAAAAAATCACTAATTGAACTGTCCCTTTATGTAGATGGACAATCATCTGGATAACTAACACAATTTTCTCTGAAGAATTATATGAGAACATATCTGATAGGCAGAAATACATTTTACCCAGTACTTGAGATTGCCCTGGTAACTATAAGACATTTCTCAAAGATCTGTTGAGATAGATGGATTTTTTTAAACAAATAATTGGTAATGATAGTAAATTGTGAATTTTTTTCTTATCATTTTTCACTAACAGACTTCTTGATGTTGCTGTCAGAAAGATACTTCGCATCCTCTTAAGAATGAAAACTTCATGGACATTTTATTGATTGCCTTATATGATTTTTCTCTACTTAATATACAATCAACACACTTTTAACATCTTCATTGAAAGTAAATGAGAGATTTTAAAACAGTTCACTGAATATTACTTTGTTTCTAAATGTGTAGTGGGTATTTATACATTGATAAAAGGGAACGCTTTCAAATAACATAGATGATAATATAACCATTGGTTCTAAATAAAATCTCTAAAAGTCCTACTACCCTTCTCTCCCTCTTTTATTTTCTTTTCTATGCTTCAGCAATTATTTATTAAGGGCCAACTCCGACTAGGTTGATCAGTGTACTTTGCTTTTATGGGGCATAAAAGTGAGAGAGACAGTTGTGAAACTATTAATTATAAAAAAATTATGTGAAATTCTGGCTCTTGCCTTTTGGCAACTGGTAATCTCTCACTCGTAATCTGAGTACCTGATACCTTATTCTGTGACCTTTGCTGTGTCTATCTAACAAATCCCTGAACTGTGTGAAGTCAGAAACCACAATGATTAAACCTCCTATAAGTCACAAGCCCTCTGCATTACCTAAGGCCCTCAGGGTTAATATCTCCATTTTATATCTCTTAAATGCATTTCAAAGGAAGCTTTTCCTAACTGTTTTCACTCTTCTTAATTGTGAAAACTCAACTCTGCACAATCTTCCAATTTCTTCTTTCATGAGAGGTCAATGCCAGTATAATTTTTTTCACTCAGAATTTTCTGTATCCAGTCAAGGTTTATGTTCCAAATTTTCAATAGATATTCTTATATAAAGAATGTCTTCTCTCTTTCCTTAGAATAAGCACCACTTATTTCCTTTCTGAGGACTTGCTCTCTGGATTCCAGATCCTTGGATCGTCTTTAACATTTGTTACATAAATCATGTTCTCTCTATCCCCTCAACCCTATTCTGACCTTTATCATCTATAATAATAATAATAGAAGAATATGCAAATTGCCTGGGACACCATCACAGTAACAGTAATGACAGAATAGCAGGCTACATAGGGCGACAAGGCTGGCAGGGGGGACAATTGGGAGTGACTAGGCCATCAGAGAGGCAGTTGGGTGTGACCAGGATGGCAGAGGGGGCAGTTGGGGTTTACCAGGCCAGTGGGAGGCAACCAGGCCATCAGGGGGGGCGGGGGCAGTTAGGGGGTGACCAGGCCAGCAGTGGGAGCAGTAAGGATGACCAGGCCAATGGGAGAAGGGTAGTTGGAGGAGACCAGGCCAGTAAGGGGGTCAGTGAGGGGCAACCAGGCTGGTGGGGGGCTGTAAGGGGTGATCAGGCTGGTAGGGGGGTAGTTAGGGGTGATCAGGAAGGCAGGCAGGTGAACAGTTAGGAGCCAGCAGTCCCGGATTGTGAGAGGGATGTCCCAGATTGGAGAGGGTGCAGGCTGAGTTGAGGAGATCCCCTCCCCCTGTGCACAAATTTCATGCACAGGCCTCTAGTCCTATCAGATAAAAGAGTAATATGCAAATTGACCATCACTCCAAAACACAAGGTGGCTGCCCCTATGTGGTCAATGATGGTTGCCCCCATGTGGACATAAGATAGCTGTCACAAGATGGCCAGCAGGGGAGGGGAATTGGGGGTAACCAGGACTATAGGACAGGGCAGCTGGGGGGACCAGGCTTGCAGAGGAGGACAGTTGGGGGTGACTGGGCTGGCAGGGGAGGGCAGTTAAGCTTAAATCAGGCTGGCAGGGGAGTGGTTAGGGGGTGATCTGACTGACAAGCAGAAGTAGTTAGGGGCAATCAGGCAGGCAGGTAGGCAGTTGGGAGCCAGAAGTCTTGGATTGTGAGAGGGATACGGGTCTAATCGGGCAGTCGGACATCTTTTGAGGGGTCTCAGATTGGAGAGGGTGCTGGCTGGGCTGAGGGACCACCCCCCCCCCCCCATGTACAAATTTCAGGCACTGGGCCTCTATTTTATATATATATAATAGCCTAAGCCACTGGAATAACTGAAATGACCAGTCGCTATGATGCACACTGACCACCAGGGGGCAGACGCTCAACACAGAAGTGGCCCGTGGTGGACAGTGCGCTCCCACAGCCAACCTCCCCTGGCTGGCCAACCTTCTGCAGCCCCTCCCCCGAGCTGGCAGGCCCTGATCACCTGATTGGAATGGGGCCATGGGTTGAGCTAGGGACCAGGGGTGGGTGGTGGCAGATGTGACCCCTTTCCCAGGTGGGCCAAGGGTCAGCTCTCTCCTTGGGGGTGATGGCCAGCTTCTCATGCCCCATCCCTCTCCCTGGCTGACAAGCCCTAATCAGCCTGCTGCCTGCCCACTGCAGTGGAAGTGCAGCAGCAGGGCAAGGAGGAAGGGGGGAGGTGGGGAAACATGTGATGACAGGCAATGGCAGCATCAGTGTCCATTTCTTCTGTGCCTGGCCCAGCCACTCCAGCCCGGCCTTGATTGGCCTGGTTCTGATCGGCCCTGATTGCTGACCAGGCCTCGGGACCCCCACCTGTGCATGATTTTCATGCACTGGGCCTCTAGTCCTTTAATATTCCTTTGCCCACCACCTATACAGGTGCTAGTATTTCCTTCACACAAAAACAAGTGGCAAAGGCAAACAGCAACATCCAAATTACCCAAAATCTGTGCTTTGAACTTATATTAAGCATGTGATCCAGTGAATGACAAGTTTTTCTGGGAAACATTAAACTGAGAATGCTATGTTTCATCTTTTCTATCAAATATGAATTTCCCATTAAAAAGAAAAAAAATTGTACTTTTGGAAGGTTGAGTAGGAAAGCACTTTTGAAAACCCTTTGCAATTGTGTAAATTGAGATCAATTTAATGAAATTCTCTGACTCTGAACTCACTTCTTTCTCATTTAGTGTCAACTGAAGAGTTTTTATTCACAGTAATTTTTTTTCTCTCCAGTTAGTAATCTCTAAAACCTAATTTCTGAGGAGAGCGTTCGTTCATCAGATCAAGGGTGTTGAGATACACAATGGAGCAGTGGGCAATAACTGCAGGGGGTGATATCCAGGGGGTGATATCCTGGAGGAATAGCGATCAGTCATGGGGATGTGAGTGAGTACCAGATGTGGGTGATGAGGGAAGAGAAGCAGATCAACAGCAACCAAAAAATCCTCTATATTTATTGATTCAGGAATGTTCAGCTGACCACCAAGGCTGAGTTATCATTGCTGGACTATCCAAACACAAGAGTTGGAGATGCAGTGGAAAGCCAAGGCAAACAGTTCTTAGCTAATCATTCACTAAAAATGGGTGTTTATTATGCTCCCATTTTAAACAGGAAGTAAGTAGACAAAGGATCATTTAACTACAAAGAGGTGACTTTTGAAGTCATTGCAAGAACTTGCAAAATCTCCAGTTTAACATGAATGAAAATGCCTTATGCCATCCTGTGATCTGAACAGCCTTGATCTAAATAAATGTTCTCCTCTGAAATTAGTTTTTAGAGAGCACAGCACTCCCAAATGCTACCCACTTTCCGGAGTGGTGGCCCTTATGCCCTCTTTAATGTATACTGTCCATTCTCTTTAGATTACTTCTGCTGATGTGGTCCTCCCTATAACTTTGGGCTTCCTTCCTCCTTTTTGGCTATCACATTGGAAACTTCAACCAGAGAGGTTCAACTCCTCTTTGGAAAATTTACAATGTATAATATCAATTGGCCTCTCCTATTACAAACTCACATCATTGTGCTTCCATTTGTCTAAACTCACTGCTTTCCTAATCAAAAATCCAAACCAGCTGTTTCAAAACTTCAGTTCTCTACACTCCAAACCTAGGGAAACTACTATCATAAATAAAGACAACCTACAAATTCACAAAGATTATTTTTACTTGGTTATTAAATTGTGTTTCCTTCTCACTTTTAATTCTACCTTTCATTTACAGCCATGTAAAGCTGTTTCCTAAAAGTTTAGGCAGAAAATGTATTTCACATGCTATAATATTAATTTACAATCAAATTCTGAAATCTCTCTCTCTTATGCACACATACACATATGCGTGCATGCGCGCGCATGCACGTACACACACTCACACACACACACACACACACACACACACACACACACACACACACATCCTTCTGACATCTTCAGCCCTATTGAACTTCACTTACTCCTACTTTCCTACTATAGTCATGGCTACAGCTTCTAAGCCAAAAAGCTGGATAAGTTGTCTGACATGATTTGTTATTTACATATAGGAGATAAATTTTAGATCTAAACTGGAGGAATTTCCAGTTCTTTTTATGGTTACATTCATAGCCAATCAATTTGGGGGCTTTTGTGGTTCCAAATATCTGAAATTTAGCTAAGTATGGAAAACCTGATATATGAAATAATTACATTTATAGCCCCTTCTTCTTACTATAATATGTAATTTGGCCTTTGATTATATTCTGTTTTATGAGCTATTATCCAAAAATTTGCTCCTTGGGGAGGCAGGGGTCTTGCTTTATATTCCTTTGCATTTCTTTACAAATTTTCCCAGATAGCTAGATGCATAATGCCAGTCATAGGGTATGTTTCCAGTATCAACAAATTGTATTGTATGATTATGTATTAGGTATACATATTAAATATAATGTGAAGTCTTGTTGTTTGCCAAGCATTTGTACTAGATTGTAAATGACTCTTTTCTCACACACTATCTTATTAACTTTAAGCTCTATATTAGTTTTCTGTTGCTTCTGGAACAATTACTATGTACGAACTTAGTGGCATAAAACAGCACAAGTTTACTACCTTATAGCCCCACATGAGTCTCCCAGACTTAAAGTCAACTTTTTGACAGGAAAGCATTCATTTTGGCAGAGTCTAGTGTGATATCTTCTTACTTTCCTTTTCCAGCTTCTAGGGATCCCCCACTTTACTTGGCTTATGGCCCCCTTTCTCCATTTCAAAGCAAGCAATGTTGCATCTCTCTGACCCTTATTCTTTAGACACACCTCCCTCTTGCTGATTATAACTAGAAGTTTCCCCACTTTTAAGAACTCATGTGATTAGATTGGGCTCATGTGGATAGTGCACGATAAACTTTCTACCTCAAGGTCCAACCATTTGAATAAATTAACTGCAAATGATTCAGATGCAAATTATTCAGATCTGCAAAGCCCTATTTGCTATATAAAATAACATATTCACAGATCCTGCCATTTTTTCTGCCTACCACAGCATTTTCACATTTACTGAACTCTTAGTAATTTCATTAGAATTAATAGTAATCCTAATAATTTTTATTTTATTTTCAATTTTGATTTTCATCATGCTATACTAATGTATAAATTCCAACACCTCCAGGCAGGCACATGTTCTCTAGTCCCCATGACAGTCCCCAATATTTTTCTGTCTTTTTTTAAATTAAATTTATTGGGATCACATTGGTCAAGTTCTACTGTCTAATGCCCAACCTACTTTATTCATGCAAACTAATTGCTGCCTTGTTTCTAAGGACATTTGAATTTGTGACATTTAATCTAGTCAATGTACTAAGCAATGATATTATCACTTAAAACAATACCTTGAGGCTTGTTAGCATAACTTCTGAATATCTCTAGTCACAGAGATCTTATGTTATAAAACAGATTATTCATTTATGAACAACTCTTTGAAGATTATTTTTTTGCTACTTATTCATCCTGATTCTATCTGTAGTTATACAGATTAGTCTAGACTTTCGTTTTTCAAGGGACTATTGAAAAATTACCAGGATCAAACCTCCTAATTTTTCTTTCTTCCATTATAAAATATTCCCCATTCAGTTAACCTTTTTCATTTGATACAGTTTCCAAACATTTTAAGTTTTTCAATATCTTTATAATGTGCTGATGAGAAATAGTAATAATATTCCAGTGTGGTCTAAATCAGCATCAGGTACCATAGACCTATTTTTTTCTTGAATACACCATAATTTTACTGACACAATTATGATGATCTCTACTTTATGACAGTTTATAAAAACACTTATGGCTCATATTGTACCTCCATTCAACTATAAATTCAAGGTGTTTTTTTTGTTTGTTTGTTCAAGATCTTTTGTTACATGAATGTCTGATATTCTATTTCTCCTCAAGTTTTGGTTCAGTTATCAGGCAGCAAACACTTATTGAGCACTGGCTGCATGCATGACATAGTGGTTAGTGCTAGAGGGTATAAAAAAGAATACAATCCATAGGTCCATGAAGGAGAGAGAGACTGACAAATTTTTTGGTCCAGAAGGACAAATATAGCATGTGAAATATCTGTAAGGTAGACTTCTATCGAATTAAAAAGGATCAAGTAGTTACCAATGTACTAAAGATTTCAAGTAGAAATGATCAGACATTGAATATTTAGGTTTGGAGGTGATGAGGGGCCTGGGCTAACACTAAAGATCAGAGGAATAGACTTGTTATTTTGCATCCACTTATTCATTCTTTTTTTGTTCTGGGGGTGTGAACCTTTCCCACTTGGATACAGCCAGGTTTAGACTGCCAATCACTGTGTTCTATTCTTATGTTTCCTACCCATGGGCTTGGCATGTGTCCCAGCCAGACCAATATGATGCTTGCTCTCTGGAATTTCAATCTTGACCAAGTTGCCTAAACAATTGGCAGCCAGTTCATTCAAGTGCCTGGGCCCTGATGAGACTGCCCTTCATTTTTAAGCCTGGGTGATGCAATCCATTTAAATTTCTGTCTATTTAAGCCCAATTCTCCAGCTTTCCTTTTAATTATGTGAATTACTTTTGATCCTTACCACAAATTTATTTTCAGTTTAAGTTGTCAAACCCAGTTTCCATACTCTGTAACAATATAATTCAATTATACACTTACTATATAAGGCTGTATTAGCTTAATTTAGTGGTTAATGCTATTGAACTATATAGGAAGGTCTAAAGAGCATGGACTCTGGAATCAGTTTCCGGGGGTGAAATGCTAGCTCTTTTGCTAATCACTTTGATAAACTTAAGCAAAGTACTTTATTTCTTTGAACCTAAGTTTTTATATCTATATAATGGCATTTCTAATAATGTCACTTCCCTAATGGGTAGTTTTAAACATGAAGGGAGAGAACACACATGAAACACCTAGCTCAGTGTCTGGCACACACAAACTGCTCAATAAATGTTAGCATAGATAGGGATTAAATGTGATAGTGAGGAAATTGGTAGGAAAACATAAGAGTAGGGAGAGAAAAGATAGAAAAGAGTGAAGTTATGTAGTCAGAGGGGGAGATCATTTTCGTTAGAACAGGGGCAAATGCTGCAAAGATCAAATAAGAAAAGAGCTAAAAATGACAATTTTCAGCAATAACAACAAAACAAAAGACACAATTCAAATATGGGTAAAGGGATTAAGTAGACATTTCTCTAAAGAAGGTAAACAAATGGCCAATGAGCACATGAAAGCATGCTCATCACTTGCCATTAGAAAAATGCAAATCAAAACAAGAGATAACATTTCATAGCCACTAGGGTGGCTACTATCCATAAAGGTAGAAAATAAAAAATATTGGATAGGATGTGGAGAAATTGAAATATGTATGTGCTGGTTATCAGAATTAAATAGCACAGCTGCTGTGGAAAACAATTTGGCAGTTCCTAAACAGTTAAATATAGAATTATCTTATGATTCAGCAATTCCACTTATGGGTATATATCTAAAAGAACTGAAAGCAGAATGAAACAGGTACTTATATATCGGTGTTCATAGTAGCAGTACTCACAATGGGCAAAAGGTGTAAACAACTTAAATGTTCATCAATTGATGAATGGATAAACAAAATGTGGTCTATACATATTATATATTATCCATCCTTGGAAAGAAATGTAATATACTGATACATTATATAACATAATGTGCCTTGCAGATATTATGTAAGTGAAATAAGGCAGACACAAAATGACAAATATATGACTTACATGAGGTATCCACAATAAGCCAATTCATACAGACAGAAAGTAGGATAGCAGATACAGGTGCTGAGGACAGAGGGGAAAGAGGAGTTCTTGTATAATGGATACAGAGTTTTTGTTATGATGAAAAATTTTTCGAAATCAATAGTGGTTGTACTAGTATAACATTGTGAATGTACTTAATGCCACAGAATTGAACACAAATGTGATTAAACAGTAACTTTTGTGTTATTTATATTTATACAATAAAAATACACACAAAATGTCATGGTGCATTTAGATGTTTCAGGTGATCTTTTCTAGTTAATATTAATTGATCATAAAGACATGCGTTCATTTCTTCACTATTTTGTTCCATCAATCTATATGTCTGTTTTTATGCCAATTTTATGTCAAAATTTTCTTCTCAATTTACTAAGTTTTTATTATAACCAAGTTTTTATTATAACCAAGAATCAATAGTTTACAGTGTGCTATGGGGGAAATGTGAAGCAAGAAATTAGAGTCATCAAGAATAACCTCCTCCAAAAAAGTCTGATTATAAAGAGAAGGGTAGGTAGGATGATGGCTACAGGGATAGAGCAATGTCAAGATAGACCTTCTTGTCAATATCTCTCAGAAGAGGTAACATTTGAATTCTTCTTCTTCTCCTCCCCATTCCCGACACCCCTCTCCCCCTCCTCCCCCTCCCCCTCCTTCTCCTCCTCCTCCTCCTCCTCCTCCTCCTCCTCCTCCTCCTCCTTCTCCTCCTTCTCCTCCTCTTTCCCCTTCTTCTTTGTGTTGTTGGTTGTGTAAGTTCTTTATAAATTTTGGTTATTAACCTTTTACCAGATACATCATTGGTGAATATATTCTCCTATTCTCCTTTCATTTTGTTGATGGTTTCCTTTTCTGTGCAAAAAGTTTTTAGTTTGATGTAGTCACATTTGTTTATTTTTTTCTTTTGTTTCTTTTACCTGAGGAGATGTATCAGAACAAAATATTGCTACAAGAAATGTCTGAGATTTTACTGCGTATGCTTTCTTCTAGGATTTTTTGGGATTCAAGTATAGCATTTAAGTCTTTAATTCATTTTTAGCTTATTCTTATATATTGTATAAGGAAGTTTTCTAATTTCACTTTTTTGCACCTATCTGTCCAATATTCCAAACACCATTTATTGAATAGACTATCTTTAGCCAATTGTATGTTCTTTCATCTTTAGTGAAATATTAATTTATCATAAATGTATGAGTTCATTTCTGCACTATTTTGTTCCATCAATCTATATGTCTGTTTTTATGCCAGTGCCATGCTGTTTTGATTTATATGGCCTTGTAATAATGTTTGATATTAGATAGTGTGGTTCGTCCAACTTTGTTCTTCTTTCTCAAGATGCTGTGACTATTTGGGGTCTTTTATGGTTCCATATAAATTTTTGGAATGTTTGTTTCAGTTCTGTGAAATATGTCACTGGTATCTTGATAGGAATTTCATATAGACTGCTTTGAGTAGTATAAAAATTTTAATTATGTTAATACTTTCTATTTATGAGAACAGTATGTGTGTCAACTTATGTATATCTTCTTCAATTTCTTTCTTCAGTGTCCTATAATTTACTGAGTACAGGTCTTTTACATCCTTGGTTGAATTTATTCTTAAGAATTTTACTTTTTCATGCATTTGTAAATGGAATTGTTTTCTTAGCTTTCTTTTCTGACAGTTCATTATTGGTGTGTATAAATGCAACTGATTTCTAGACATTTATTTTGTATACTGCTACTTTACTGAATTTGTCAGTTCTAGTTTTTTAATCTTTAGGGTTCTCTCTCTATAAGTATCATGTCATCTGCAAATGATAGTTTTACTTTTTCCCTTTCCAATTTGGATGTTTTTTTTATTTTTATTTTTTTGTCTTATTGCTGTGGCCAGGACTTTCAGTACTATGTTGAATGAGAATGGTGAAAGCAGACATTCCTGTCTCATTCCTGATCTTAAGGGGAACACTTGTAGTTTTTGCCCATTGGGTAAGATGTTGGCAGTGGGTTTGTCATATATGGACTTTACTATGTTTGTGATTTTTGACAAGTTGCTTATCCCCTCTCAAAACACTTCATTTTTTTCATCTGTATGATATGCTAATACCTACATGATAGCGGCTGTTAGAGTG
Source organism: Lasiurus cinereus (assembly GCA_011751065.1). NCBI lineage: Eukaryota > Metazoa > Chordata > Mammalia > Chiroptera > Vespertilionidae > Lasiurus > Lasiurus cinereus. The sequence continues at coordinate 49,645,737 of JAAGEH010000018.1, forward strand.
AAATTAATTGTTATTAATCCCTATAAAGAGATTAATGTATAACTTGGTTCTTAAAAACAGGAAATTTTCAGAGCACTCAATGTGGTAATTTTCATGACATTGGGGTAGGATCATCATGTATAGAATGGGTAAAGATATTTTACCACATTCACAGGGGAGATTGAAACATTCCTATAAAGTCTGAAAACTTTACAATGGAATAAGGTCCCCCTGGTTTTGTCCTCCTTTCCTATTGCCTATAAAGAAGACTGGAAAGTTATTAGGAAGCAATTGCTTAGCCCCTCTGAATTGATGAGTCACAGGCAAAAGCAGAGAGCAAACTGCTAAGCCTCTGTAACACTGAGCTCTCTTTCCTCCCAAGCTGTGGCTGACTTTTGCCCAGATTTGCTTTATTTCACCATGGAGATAAATGTTCTCAAGAAGAAGGATTTGCTGGACTTATTTATTGCTGCAGTAACATCTGACAGGTGTTATGCAGCTGTGTTCTCTCCAGCTACTCCCCTTGCCTCCTTTTTTTTCTGAAAAAGCCTAGATAGTTACCCAAGCCCCATTTCCACTGCAGATAGGAGAATTGTCTCAGTCCTTGGTCCTTACTTGCCAGTTGTGATACCATCACTTCCTAATGCAACACTGTTGTTCAATGGTCAGACTAAATCAAGGTTTCCATCTTAGCTCTTGGTTCTTAACTAACTTTCTTATCTTCAGCTTCTTCTCCATAAAACCAGCATAATAGCACCTCATGTATGTGGAAACTAGAAGAGATATTAGTTCTGAAGTAAGCATTTCACACAGCTTCTAAGATTATTGTTATTAAAAAAATGTTCCCTGGAACTTTGAAACTGCTTTTGGAATAACTCACTCTGGATTCCAAATAGTCCATGTAGGAGTATAAACTCTGAAAGCTACTGACTCAGGCTCTTGACTATCTCCAGACTTATGTACATGCCTCTCGTCATATTCAAAATGCCTGGCTGAATAATTGATTGAATGACTCTTGTATCAGTTCTCTTTTGCTGCATTACTAAACTGATCTCTGCTTAGTTCTGCTAAATTCACTAATGCATCTTATGTCTGTTGTTGGGTTGGTTAGAAACAGATGTTTTAAGAATGTCTCGCTCACATGTCTGGCTGTTAGATTGGTTGATATGTAAGACTGGCTGTGTTTTCTCAAATCCAGCTGGCTAGCCCAGACTTATTCTTATACTTGTAGGCAAATTCCAAGAAGATAGGTAAAATATTCAAGGGCTCTTGAAACCTAGCATGCTGTCACCTCTATGGTATTTTATTGGTTAAAGCAAGTCACAAAGGCAGCCAAAATTTAAGACTTACTTCACCTAAAGGTAGGATGTGCAAATGAACAAATGGATACAGGGAGTTGTGAACATCTGAGGACATTAGTCTACCAATTAGTCCTTAGCTCTGGGTTCCAACACCTTTACTCAGTAACTGGTACACAAAGCTGATGAAATAATCCACCATATTCCACTCAAGAGGTTCAAATTATTGTTTTTGTTCATTTGTTTATTTTTTTATGGTGTTTCAGTAACCATTTTCCTGGCCCCAGTGGAAAGAAAGATATACATAGTGTTCTGAACAGTGTCTGATCTTTCTTTTTTTTCTGTTCCTCCTTTCTTTCCACTCTCCCACCCTTACGGAATGTTCTTTGAACCTATTGATCTCTTCTACTCCAACGAGTTTAAAGCAAATGTAGAAACTTGAAGTAGGGGATTAAGATCCTAACTTCTAAAACTTCTCTGTTTGCTTCTGGAATCACCCCACAGCTAAAATAATGCATGTGATATTCAGTTTTGAGAAGAGTCTTTCTTTTTTCCTCACCTCAAATACCTATTGCCAATATTTACTTTTCACTCTGGAGTGGTTGTTGCAAAATTTTCCCCACACTGAGTACTCTTTTAGTCTTTCTATATAGCACGTAGGCACACCTTGGCCAGTACCTCAGGGATCACTTCCCAGAAGTCATTTTTGCACATGGTCTGTGGATGTTACTTAGGTGTCTGTAAACAAAGAGCAGGGTCAGGAGGAGGAGAAATGCAGAGCAAAGAATGGGAAGTAAATGCTGTGGTTTTTCAGACATGGGGAGTGATGTTCCAGGGACAGTAAAAAGAAGGCAAAAGCATACACAGAGCTCCCCTAGAAAGACTGACTCCACCAAGTAATGAATTTCAAGGAATTAAGATTACAAAGAGACAAGAAAAGCCAGAAGCATGATTCCTACATCCACAGACTTTACAAACTGGTTGAAAAGACCGGCCTGGAGGGAATAACAGACAATGGCATAAGAAATCATTAAGTACAAATTGGGAGGAAAGGACTATAAAAAAGGAAGAATTGTAAAGATGGCCTGGAGTGGCTAAGGAAGGCTGACAAATTCTGGCAAGCTAAAAATATAGGTCATTTTCTGAGATGTCTCAATGGTTGGGTCTCAAACAGGGGACAAAGTAATCAAAGAGACTCTATGTGTTTCCTTATTTATTTATTTATTTATTTATTTATTTATTTTTTATACCTTTCTGATTCATAGATTGATTGAGATCAGGATTGGAGCAGACCTTATATGTCATCTAGTAAAACTGCTTTCTCACCATCCAATATTTGAAAATGTTGAAAGCCTTCTTCTACAAACCTTTCCTCAGTTCTTGACTAGGCTGGCAACACTCCGAACTTTATTCTCTAGAAAATTGACTGTCTCTTGTGTCTCCTTGGAGTAGAGAAACCCAAGGCTCCTCAAAGAGACAGTTCATTCCCTAATCAGCACAGACCCATCACCTCTGCTTCAAAGCTTTCATTTCACATTTGAATCAAAGAATGGCCTAACCATGGAACACAAACCTTCCCGTCCTTTTTTCCCCTGTCAAAGTGGAAAATAGCTGGATGGAAACTCTAATTAAGTGGAACATGCTGGCACTGTTTTAATATCCAAGAAAATTGGTGTAACCAGTATCCTTAAAGCAGATGAAATGACGCCATGGTGACTAGAGAGATGTGCTGGTTGGCTTAGCAGTAGCAACAAAACCTAGCATTTGCAGTGTTTTATAACTTTAAGAAATGTTTACATATATTATATTATTGAAATCTTGTTTAATTTAGTACTTTAGTCCTAATAACTATTATCATATGCTCTAATTGCTTAGATGAATAAGTGGAGGCTAGAGAAGCTAAGTTGACTTAAGCAGATTAGTAATCAAGATCTAGAATCTAGATATTTCCCCCCTAATTCCCAGATCAGTATTATTTCTATTATAATGTGGTAAATTTTTATTAATTCATCCTATGATTTTATTATTTGTTAACATACTTTCTGTAAAAATGCCCCCAAATAAATAAATGTCATTGGTCTTTGTCTTTTTCATAAGTAAATTGAAAAAAGATTTGTCCCATAAAGTCAACTCTAACCTTGCTTTGTGTGTATTCTAGGCCCTTTTGGTCCACTGTGATCCATTCATAAATTTGAAGATGTACAAAATAGATCTATGGGAGGAAAAATTTTTTACAATTTAAGCAATTTTCTTCCTTTCTACTCTAAAAATATTGCTTGTTAATGCTGACAACATCCCAGTGAGGTAAGGAAGTCAGGAACACCATTATCTCTCTGTTTTTAAAAGTGAGTACACAGAGAGGAAATAACTTGCTCAAGGACATGGTGACTCAGTCAGCAGAGGAGCCAGGACAAAAACAGCCCTCATTTTTTACTTTCAGTACACACCAAGACCATGATCCACATGGGTTATGGGATTATGGCCCTTTGCAAACAAGCGCATATTAGTCAGACATGGAAATAATTATGTCCCTTTCACATTTTGAACAGAAAGTGAACTCTCAAAGATATTGGAAGAAGGGAAGTGAAATATTCCCCAAGACATTTTTTTTTAAATTACTTTTATTTTTAAGTCATAGATGGCTAGTCTGAAAATGGGGGAGGGGTTGGAGGGGAGAAACCCTTTCTTTCTCTTTTTTCCCCTCAGGCCTGGCTTCATATAACATCCCCTACCACACCCCTGTGGGAAGAAGGATTACACTTTCCACTATTCCTAGGGTAGATTTTCTTCTTTTAAAGTAAACAAACACTTGAAAGCTTTTTTTTCTTCTAATATTAGCTTTGGTCTTAAACCAGAATTGATTTGGCATTGAGTAACCAGAAAGGACAAATCGTATTTTTGGTGAGCAGTAAAGAAGGTTCTCTTTTGACAGAGTCTTTTAGAATCATCATCATATGATGAACCATAAGTCAGACTGATTTTGATGAAGAAAAATAATGACATGAGATAACCACTCAGCACCTCCCTTAGCCAGAGTCGCTACATGGCCAACATAGATAGCTGCCTAAATCTTATTTCCCCTAGATTATATGCGATGGGTCTGTTTCTACTATAATAAATTAATTTTTAAAAAAAAACTTAAGGAAAGTTGCCTTTTTTTAGTTCACACAAAGATGGTTTATAGTACTTAATGGAGGGCCTCCCTCTATCCTTCCTAATGCCTCTATTTCTCAGCTCCCAAATTAAGTCTGTATTCTTATACGTTGCTAGCAAAGTTAGATTGAACAGCAGGTAACTTGTTGAAATGTTTGGTATTTGATCATTTTGTTGTAGCATGTATTTTTTTTAATAGATAGTGTATCATCAAAGATAAAGCCTTCTTAATCTAATGATCCAGAAAACGTAATTGTTGAGAAAAAATATGAATGGGCAAGTGGAGATGTGAATTAGCCGGTCTTAAGCTGCTTGGACTGACATATATAACAAAATACTACATACTGGGTGGCTTAAATCATAGTAATTTATTTCGCACAGTTCTAGAAGTTGGAAAATCCAAGGTCAAGGTGTCATCCTGGTAGGTTTCATTCTGAGTCTGCTCACCTTGGCTTATAGGCAGTCACCATCTCACTGTATGGTTACACAACCTCTTGTGTGCACAAAAGGAGGGAGAGAGAGTAAGCAAGCTCTCTGGTAAATTTTTATAAGGATGTGAATCTTATCAGATCAGAGGTCTATATTTATAATTTCATTTACGTACTTCCTTATATACCCCATCTCCATATACAGCTACACTGTGGGTTAAGTCTTCAAGATGTGAATTTTAGAGGGCAAAACATTCAGATCATAATGAGCCCCAAATACAGAAGTCTCATAAGAAAATCTCCAAAGCATGATAAGAATTTATTCCTAAATAACAGACAGAAGCTTCTCATAATGTAATGAAGAGAGCTTCTACTTCAGACCATGTTGTGGATGCAACAAGTATTGACAAATCAATGATAATTGTTTAAGGAATATTTTTATTACCCCAAATATAATGGTTACCTCAAGTTATTGTAGAAATGTGCTTAATGAGGATCTTCCATAGTATATGGTCCTAGCTAAAGCTCCAAGCAAAAGTAAATATGTCAAACATCTAAGATTTGCAAGAGTGGTGCTAGACTATCAATGCAGAACTTGACAAGAGATGGTGAGAGAGGTTTTGTGGCCTATCATTCACATCTAGTTTAATCACAAGAAAAGGTGTGAGATGGAGGTGACAGATAAGGGAAGGATTTCTTATAAGAAAGGTGTAGGCTTGGTAGGAAGGTCTGTGCTTGTCATCCCCATTCAAGCCCAAAGACAGAGTGCTTCAGTAGTACTACTATGGAGATTGTATGAAGGTTGTCTACAAAAAAGGCAGCAGTTCACTACCTGGATAAAGTAAAGTTTATGTTAGCCCCTTTTTGGGATTACAAGTAGTCTTAAGATAAAAGTTTTATTGCAGGCAGATCTGATAGCTTTCCATGCACTTGCAGTCCATTTTCTGGTATTAAGAAAACCATTCTAAGTTTATATCCACTCACTAGCTAGCAGCCTCTGGCAATTCCTGCATGGGAAAGAGGAGACAGTGGGGGTCTGAGATGACTGGTGCTATTGTTTCAAGCAGATGTCTAGATGCTAACGATTTTCTCTTTGGGAAGGATCTAATCTTGTGCCCTCCCAGAATTTGGAGGGCTGGTGCTTGTCACTGGTCTACAGTAGCCTATGGTCCAGTGGAGGGTTGCAGCTGCCTCTAATGGCAAAACAAGGCAAAGAGCTGCATTGGAGAGGACATGTTATCCCAGAATGTTCCCACAAGCTAGGTAGATCTGATGGAAGTGGGCTGAGCTAGAGAGATATTAAAAAAATGCTTTCCTAGAGCAATGTCAGGTGCAGGTTGCTGGGGGCAAGCCTGGCAAAAAAAAGTTTACACTATTCAGAGCAGGAGTAAGGGACTGCCAAAAAAGCCAGCCTAAGTGTGCAGCTTATAACCTGGAAGAGGACCCTCTGAAAGATCTCATGAGAAAAAAGGAGTTTTCAGAGGCAGCTAGCTAGTGAATGGATAGAAACTTAAAATGGTTTTCTTAATACCAGAAAATGGACTGCAAGTGCATGGAAAAGCTAAGAGATTTGCCTGCAATATAACCTATAGGTGCAGAAGGAAGATCCAAGAGTTAATTTGAAGGGCCGAGTTGAAGAAAAGTTGTTTTCTGTCAGAGCACTGCCAAGTACAGACTATTCCATAAATTGGTAATACTTGAATTTGTTTGCGTCATAGAATATTTTCTTGGAAAGATTTTGTAAGTAAAATTATATGAGAATTTTAACCATTTTTATAATTCTCTTAGAAATATTTACAACTAAGTTGTTCTCATCTGAATATATTTATTTGAAAACAAACTTTTGGAAAACATTAAATTTCAGTAACTTTTTTTCATAGGGAAAAAAACCATTTTCTCATTGAGAATTGGCTCTACTTGACAATGTCCAAAGCTGTCTTTTTGTATCAATTAGGTTGTCCAACGAACTAATTCTTAATAGAAAATGTACTACATCTTCTTGTATGTATATATATATGTGTGTGTGTGTGTGTGTGTGTGTACACATATATAAATTACATGTATATGTAAAAGTATGTGTGTATGTATGCTTGTATATGTGTTTGATGTGTTTTGACATTTCAACAACTTTAGGCTACTGTCCCCAGCTATTTAATCAAACACTAATAGGTGTTCCTATGATGGGAGTTTGCCGATGTAATTAATGTCTATAACCATTTTATTTTATTATTTTTTTATTAATGTATTACATGTAAACATATCTTCGCATAGCCCCTCCTCCACTCTCATGTATACCCTATCCCCCCAGTGTCTTGAGTCCATTGGTTATGCTTATATCCATGTATACAAGTCCTTCAGTTAATCTCTTATATATCCGACCTCTTCCTAACCTTCCTGCTGTAATTTGACAGTCTGTTTGATGCTTTACTGCCTCTATATCTATCTTTTTGTCCATCGGTTTATAATGTTCTTTATTATCCATAAGTGAGTGAGATCATGTGGTATTATTCTTTCATTGACTGGTTTATTTCACTTAGCATAATGCTCTCCAGTTCCATCCAGGTTGCTGCAAATGGTAAGAATTCCTTCTTCTTTTATGGCAGCATAGAATTCCATTGTATAGATGTACCATAGTTTTCTGATCCACTCATTTGCTGACAGGCACCTAGGCTGTTTCCAAATTGTAGCTATTGTAAATTGTGCTGCTATGAACATAGGGGTGCATATATCTTTTCTGATTGGTGTTTCCAGTTTCTTAGGATTTGTTCCTAAGAGTGGGATTACTGGGTCAAAGAGGAGTTCCATTTTTAGTTTTTTGAGAAACTCCATACTGTTCTCCACAGTGGCTGCACCAGTCTGCATTCCCACCAACAGTGCATGAGGGTTCCTTTTTCTCTGCATCATCGCCAACACTGGGCATTTGTTGATTTGTTGATAATTGCCATTCTGACAAGTATGAGATGGTATCACATGGTCATTTTGATTTGCATCTCTAGAATAATTAGTGACTTTGAGCATGTTTTCATGTGTCTCTTGGCCTTCCTTCTGTCTTCTTTCTGAAAGATTCTATTTAGGTCCGTTGCCCATTTTTTTATTGGATCCTTCATCTTCCTTTTATTAACTTGTATAAGTTGGCTGTAGATGTTGGAGATTAAACCTTTATCAGTGATAACATTTGCAAATATGTTCTCCCATACAGTGGGCTTTCTTGTTGTTTTGTTGGTTTCTTTTGCTGTGCAAAAGCTTTTTATTTTGATGTTTATTTTCTCTTTAGCTTCCATTGCCCTTGGAGCAGTATCAGTGAAGAAGTTCTTTTGGCATATGTCTGAGATTGTGCTGCCTGTGGATTTTTATGGTTTCTGATCTTACATTTAAATCCTGTATCCATTTGGAGTTTATTTCTGTGTATGGTGTAAGTTGGTGGTCTAGTTTCATTTTTTTTTTTGCATGTATCTGTCCAATTTTCCCAACACCATTTATTAAAGAGACTGTCTTGATTCCATTGTGGGTTCATGCCTCCTTTGTCAAATACTAATTAAGCATAGTGGTTTGGGTGGATATCTGGATTCTCTATTCTATTCCATTGGTCTATGTGTCTGTTCTTGTGCCAGTACCAGGCTGTTTATTACAGTGGCTTTGTAATATAGTTTGAAATCTGGATTGAGATCCCACCTACTTTATTCTTCTTTCTCCGAATTGCTGTGGCTATTCAGGGTCTTTTTTTTTAGTCCATATGAATCCTTGGAGAGTGCTTTCTAGGTTTGTAAAATATGTTGTTGGTATTTTTAATGGACAGTGCATTGAATCTATAGATTGCTTTGGGTAGTATGGACATTTTAATGATGTTGATTCTCTCAATCCATGAGCATGGTATGATCTTTCATTTGTTTATGTCTTTCTCTATCTCTTTTTGTTTTTTGTTTTTTGTCCTGTAGTTTTTGGTATATAGGTCTTTTATTTCCTTAGTTAAGTTTATTCCTAGGTATATTAATTTTTTTGATGCGATGGTAAATGGGATTGCTTTTTCAGTCTCTCTTTCTGAAACTTCACTATTAGTGTATAGAAATGCCATAGATTTCTTGGCATTAATTTTGTATCCTGCTACATTACCGAATTTATTTATTAAGCCTATTAGTTTTTGGATGGAGTCCTTCGGGTTTTTTATGTACAGTATCATGTCATCTGCAAAGAATGACAGTTTTACTTCTTCTTTTCCAATTTTGATGCATTTTATTTCTTCTTCTTGTCTAATTGAAATGACTAATACTTCCAGTACTATTTCAAACAGGAGAGCTAAGAGTGGGTATCCCTCTCTTGTTCCTGTTCTTAGGGGAAATGGTTTTAACTTTTGCCCATTGAGTATGATGTTAACTGTGGGTTTATCATATATGGCTTTTATGATGTTGAGGTATGAACCTTCTATTCCCATACTGCTGAGAGGTTTTATCAAGAAAGGGTGTTGGAATTTGTCAAATGGTTTTTCTGCATCAATTGATATGACTGTGACTTTTATCTCTCAATTTGTTTATGTGATGTATCGTGTTTATTGATTTGCATATATTGTAGCATCCTTACATTGTGGGATGAATCCTACTTGGCCATGGTATATGATCTTTCTGATGTACTGCTGGATCCAATTTGCTAGAATTTTGTTGAGGATTTTGGCATCTATGTTCATGAGGGATATTGGCCTGTAATTCTCTTTCATTGTGTTGTCTTTATCTGGTTTTGGTATTAGGGTGATGGTGGCTTCATAGAAGGTGTTTGGAAGTGTTCCTTCTTCTTGATTTTTTTGAAATAGTCTGAGGAGGATAGGTTTTAATTCTTCCTTTAATGTTTGGTAAAACTCTCCTGTGTAGCCTTCCTGGGCTTTTGTTTGCTGGGAGCTTTTTGATGACTGCTTCAATTTCTTCCATATTTATGGGCCTATTGTGTTGTTTAGATTCTTCCTGATTGAATATGTCTATTTCCTGCAGGTTGTCCAGTGTTTTGGAATAGAGTTGTTCATAGCATTTTTTAACAATCCTTTGTATTTCAGTGGGGTCTGTTGTTATTTTTCCTCTTTTATTTCTGACTTTATTTATTTGGGTCTTCTCTCTTTGCTTCTTGGTGAGCCTGGCTAGAGGTCCATCAATCTGTTTATCCTTTCAAAGAACCAGCTCTTGGTTTTGTTGATCTTTTGAATTATTCCTTTGGTCTCTATGTTATTTATCTCTGCTCTGATCTTTACTATTTCCTTCCTTCTGCTTACACTGGGCTTTTCTTGTTGCTCTCTTTCTAGCTCTTTGAGTTGTAGGGTTAGGTAATTTATTACCATTGTATTTTTGTTTGTTGCAATAGGCTTGTAGAGCTGTAAACCTCCCTCTCAAAACTGCTTTCGCGGTGTCCCATGGATTTTGTATTGCTGTGTTTTCATTGTCATTTGTTGCCATGATGTTTTTTATTTCTTCCTTGATCTTTCTGGTTACCCAGTCATTGTTTAATAGCATGCTGTTTAGTCTCCATGTGTTTGATTTCTTTGGATTTTTTTTATTGTAGCTGATTTCCAGTTTTATGCCACTGTGATCTGAGAAGAGGCTTGATATGATTTCTGTCTTCTTGAATTTGAAGAGATCTTGCCTATGAACCAACATATGGGCTATCTTTGAAAATGATCCATGTGCACTTGAGAAGAATGTATATTCTATGGCTTTGGGGTAAAATGTTCTGAAGATGTCAATTAATTCCATCTGGTCTAGTGAGTCATTTAGGATTGATGTTTCTTTGCTGATTTTTTGTTGAGAGGATTTGTCTAATGGTGAGAGTGGGGTATGAAAGTCTCCTTCTATGATTGTATTGCTGTCAATCTCTCCCTTGATATCCTCCAGGAGTTTTTTTTTTTATGTATTTAGGTCCTCCTGTATTGGGTGCATATATGTTTACCATAGTTATTTCTTCTTGTTGGATTGCTCCCTTTAGAATTATGAAGTGGCCTTCCTTATTTCTTGTTATGCCCTTCACTTTCAAATCTAATTTGTCAGATATAAGTATTGCAATCTCTGCTTTTTTTTTTCATTTCCATTTGCCTGAAAAACTGTCTTCCATCCCTTCACTCTCAGTCTGTGTGCATCTTTTTTTCTGAAGTGGTTTTCTTATAGACAGCAGATACATGGGTCATGTTTTCTTATCCAATCTGTTACCCTATGTCTTTTGATTGGAGCATTTAATCCATTTACATTTAAAGTTATTATTGATAGGTATTTAATTGTCACCATTTTTATTCTTTACTCCTGTTTTCCTTCTTCACTTCTTCTTTCTTTCTTTTTTTACAGCAGACCCTTTAACATTTCTTGCATTGCTGGTTTGGTGGTAATAAATTCCCTTAGTTCTTTTTTGTCTGTGAAGCTCCTGATTTGACCTTCAAGATTGATTGAAAGCCTTTCTGGGTACAGTATTCTTGGATTCAGACCGTTCCTTTGCATGACTTTGTATATTCCATTCCTTTCTGTACTGATGAGTTTCTGCTGAGAAATCAGTCACTAGTCTGATGGGGGTTCCTTTGTAGGTAACTTTCTCTCTGTGGCTGCTTTTCAGATTCTTACTTTGTCATTGGTGTTTGCTATTTAATAATATTGTGCCTTGGTGTTAGTCTTTTTGGGTTCATTTTGTTTGAGACTCTGTGAGCTTCTTGGATTTGTGAGGGTTTTTTCTTCCCTTTATCAGAGAAGTTTTCTGCCATTATTTCTTCAAACAGGTTTTCTAGTCTTTGCTCAGTTTCCTCTCCTTCTGGAATCCCTATAATGCGGATGTTGTTTTCTTTTGTGTTATCCCAAAGTTCCCTTAGGCTCTCCTCCTACTTTTTAATTTTTTTTCTAGAAGCTGCTCTACTTGAGTATTTTTTCTCACCTTGTCTTCTAGCTCACTGATGCAGTCTTCTGCTTCTTCTAGTCTATTTTTGATACTTTCTATTGAGGTCTTTACAGCAGCATGTCATTTTTCATTTCTTCTTGATTCTTCTTCATTTCCTCTTGGTTCTTCTTCACTTCCTCTTGGTTCTTACTCATATTGTCGAATTTGCCTCCCATTCTTTTCAGCCACCTTATGACCGTTTCTCTGAATTCTTTCTCTGGCAGGTTGTTTGCCCCCATTTTAGTTATTTCCTTTTCTAGTGATACCTGCTTTTCTTTTGTATGTGGGCTGTGTCTTTGTCTGCCCATGGTCTCTCTTCTCCTGGTGTATGGTTATGTAGTTCTCTCTCCTGCATTGATTTAATTGGCACAAAATACAACACAATCAGGTACAATGCACAAGGCACTGAATAGAAATGTATTCACAATGTTAATAACCACAAATACAGTGACCATCAGAGAGAGACAAATTAGGGGAAAATAGAAAAGAAGAAGAGAGAAAAGAGGAAAAAAGAAAAGAAAGGAGTGCCAAAATGAATTGGGGCAAAGGAGAAAAAAGAAGAAAAAGAAATTAAGAGAGAAAAGGAAGAAATGGGGAAAAATTATATATATGAGGAGAAGACTCCAATAGAAGAGCCACTAATCCCAACAAATGCTGGCAACAATACCTGGAGAGTAATACAAACTACAAGTAACATCTAATATCAAGAGAGGTGAGGGAAAACAGAGATAAAAAACAAAGTAAACAAAGAGCAAAATAAAACAAGTAGAATAAGCAAAACAATCTCACAAAAAAGTATAAAAATCGATATAATCAATGTTCAAGCAAACAACAACAAAAGGATATAGAGAAAAACAATGTTTTGGATGGTCAAGACAGAGAAGAGAGGTGTGTATGGATTGGAGTAGGGAATTGGAAATGAGTAAAAAGAAAGAATAGGGAAAATCTAAAGTAGGAAAAGGGTAAGAGAAATAAGACAACAAAATGGGAAAAATTGGGAGAGAGTGATGGCATAAAGGTAGAGTTGAGATAGAGTAAAATGATGCTAAAGGAAAGATGAAAAGAGAATGTAGAACTCTAATCTCAAAGTAAAATAAAGAGAAAATAAAATGACACTTCTTTTTTCCAAAAAGGTAAAATATTAGTAGCAATAATAATGGTTGAAAATAAAAATGTAATAATTAAAAACCTAAAATCAACTGAGGAAAAAAGAAAAAAAATATATTTTTAATTAAAAGATGAAAATAAAAAAATAAAAAATAAAAAATATAAAAAATAGAATGTGCAGTAGTGAAGGTCATTCACTTCCTCTATTTTGTTTGGTGCACCTATTTCTCAGTTGAGACAGTATTGTAGTTCCCTATGTTCCACTGCTGGTCAGTGTTGTAAGCTAGTTCTGGTTTTTAAGCAGGGGGTGCATCTTAATCTCTTTATTCTTTGTGATTACACAACAGTCAATTTGTGAGTCAGCCCCTGGGTGGCAATGTTTTTAAATTGACCTCTGAGACTATAGGTCCTCTCTAGCCTTTGCTTACATCCTGCTTTTTTTGTGGCACTCAATACTGGTTTGTGGAATGGGTTGCCGAAGAGCTGGTTCTCTGATGGTTATTTCGCTCTCTGATCCCCAGGTTCCAGAAAAACAACTTTCCCCTGCAGTCTCTGAGGATGTCCCCAATTGGGTGATCCTATGATTTGGACTTAGCAATCAGAAGCAAGGATCTGAAGAGGAAAGAGCACGAGTCTGCACAGACCCTCTTCTCCACTCCTGTTCAAGCAGCTGGCTCACTTTAATAACTCCCAGGCTGTCCTTCTGCCTGAGATCAAAATGGGTTGCTTTCTAGAGATCCTCTCTATTAAAAGCTTTGAGGGCCCCCTTCCACATTCAGGGATCACACCCTGCCCAACATCCACAGATTTCTCTAGGTGCAGTTTTCTCCTGGTCCACTTCTCACAATGTGCATGTCTCTTTGTTCTGTGGGAGCAGAGACCTGACCTTATTCCAGACAAAATCTGACCTTTCCATGTGGAGTGTGGAGCTCCTCTGAATCCAAATGTTTGTGCCAATTGGGGAGCAGTATTCTGGGTCCCACAGCTGTTTGGTGGGTGCCGCAGCTGTAGCTTTTCAGGCCTCCACTTTCCCCTTCTAGATGGCACAGTCTCCGTGTTCATACTGGTAGCTTTGGGAGAAAAATCCCTGTGGCAGTGGGGCTGCCTGGTCAGCAGAGCCCTGCCCAGTACCCCCCCCCCCGCCCCCCGCTTTCTCCTGGAAGATAACTGCTCTGTAAATTGCCAACAAACACTCCCTGTGCGATCCTCAGCTGTTCTCTCTGTCTGCTCAGTAACAAGGCTCCGGACATGTCCGTCTATACCGCTGCTATTTTTTTCAGAGCCTTTAACTAATTGACTTTAAATTAGAGTGATTATCCTGGACAATATGCCTGAAAGACCTTAAGAATAGGAATGAGGGCTCCCTGTGGACAACAACTTCAACTGGAGCCTGTGAGTTCCAGCCTCCCCATGTTCTCATTTCATGATGGCCAGACCTATAGATTTAAAACTTGCTCAGTTAGTCCCCACAATAACATAATCCAATTCTTTGTAATAAATATCATAATATATGTGTGTGTATTACCTTCTGAGGCAATATACATACATACATGTGTGCATACATACTGGTTCTACTTCTCTGACTGAATCCTGTTGAATTGTCTAAGCCAGAGAATTGTATGAATAATCTTACTCCCTAAATAAGCCTTCTTGGGGGTCTACCCAAGAAAAACACAGCATAAGGCCCCAAACCAAACCAAACCAAACCAAATCAAAAATCAGTGAAGATGAACTAATAGAGAGCTTATACTTGTGGCAAGTGAAAAATTATAATGTTGGTTTTAATAAACAACCCCATCAAGGTGGTAGTAATATCAGAGGACTTTAAAAGGTTAGCTAAAAAAAGAACTTCAGATTTTATAGTTTGGCTGACCAGAACATTTAAAAATTACAGATTTTGAAGTTAATATCATAAGCACAGTCTCCAAAGCCAGACTTTCTGGATTTGCATTTCAGTTCCACTTCTTAGTGGCAATGTGACCCTAGGCAAGTGAGCTCTCCATGCCTCTTCTATGAAATAGAGATAAACAATGGTATCTCATCCATGGGTCTGCTGTGAGGACTAAGCGAGTTAATATATGCAAAGCACTGAGGACAAAGGATGGTACATAGAAAGAACAAAATATTAGTGATTATTTTATTTTGTAATATTGTGTTTATTATCATAAATGTATTTAGCTTGAAAAACCACTTGAATCACAATAGGGTATTAGAACTGAAGACAACGTTCCAGAGAACATCTAAATGAAAAACAAAAGAAATTGTGCTATCTGCATATTTCCAAGGAGAAAGCTTATATAATTTTAAGTGTTGAGCCTCTTCTTGTGAAACATCAAAAGCTTATTTTTTTAAATGTTGTCCTTTATTACTTTGGGGTGCAACCTGTTTATTTAAAAGGCTTTGCCCTTTCCATCTAAATTTTGTCAGGTGGAGGCTGCATTTTTTGTTTTGTTTTTGTTTTAACTTCTAAAATATCCAGTAACCTTCAGGTGTAGCTGATAATGCTTGGCTTCCTACAGTATTCAATCTGACTTCCGATGCTTTATCCTCTGTATGGATATCTATTGCAGTGACTGCATAGGGCTGTTAAGGTTGAATTGTGTCCCCCCAAAAGATGTTGAAGTCTTAAATTCAAGCACCTGCGAATGTGACCTTATTTGGAAATAAGGTGTTTGCAGATGACCAAGTTAAGATGAAGTCTTTTGTGTCCTATAGAAAGGGAAAGTTTGGACAGACAGACAGACACACCTAGTACCCCATGTGCATATTGGAGTTATACTGCCACAACCCAAGGGAACTACCAGAAGGTAGGAGAGAGACCCGGAATGGATCTGTCCCTACTGCCTCCAGAAGTGTGGCCCTGCCTACACCTTGGTTTTGGACTTCTGGCTTCACAATTCAGAGACAATAGATATCTGTCTTATGTCAGTCAGTTTGTGGTATTTTGCTACAGCTGCCCTAGAAAACTAATACAGAGCCATAACTTAGGGATCTATCCTTTTCATAGTCACTCTCTTGGGTACTCTGTATTGAAAGTTCTACATTAGATAATTTTTTTAAAAAATTATGAGGAAGTACAAATTGTCTAAGACACATACCTAAAGGGGTTTATTCCAGAAAGGGAAATTAAAGAGTCACTCAGACGAATAAATAGATTGAGCCTCTTGGCCTATGACATCTGAAGTCAGTGTGCCTCAGGGGTATTTGATGTATCTGGCCCAAGGAAGTTACTTGTAACTTATATGATACAAATATAATACAACAGGCAAGTGTCTACTATTCATCCATTTCTATTTTGTTAAATATACATTTAATGTAACAACATCTAGATTAATAAAGAGCTATGAGTAAATGTCTTCTGGGAAATTGGTAATGAAAATACTTTTGTGAGAGATATAGTAATTTTACCCACCCAAACCCAATTGCAAAATTCTCTTCCTAGAGATCAGATAACTCAAAGGCTGTGCTGTTTGACACACATATATTTCTCCTTCTGTCATAATTGCCCAGCCGGCCTTCTGGGTACTGTTTCTTTGCTTTGTTTTTCCTTTTGAGAGTAAGTTTTTCTGAGAGGAGGAGAGACAGCAAAATTGTTGTTTGCTTAAGTGTAGAAACGTCACCATGAATCAAGAAATTAAAAAAAAATGCTTCAATTCTGGTACAATCTGTAGTTGCAATTCCTGTGCATAGCTCAGTTTAACATAGCTGAAAGCAGCTTGATTAAATTACATATATCAGAGTGAGGATGCCTTTGGCCACTGAGATTCAACAGGAAAGGAATTTTATGACTGAATTAAAGCAAATCTGAAAAGTGAGGAGGCCTGAATAAACTCTCTTTCACCATGCCACAAAAATAACTGTTTGGTGTTAGTTTCTGAACTAATAAGATGTGAGCCATGATTTAAAAAATGAATAAAGTCTCAAGAATATGGGCTTGCAAAATAATGTGAATAAATTCCCTCTAATAGAAAAAAAGTTAGCTGATATACACTTAAGAGACTTATAAATGGGATGTAAAATTAAATACTAGTACATTCCTGGTATGTATAAGGATGTTGCCAGGTCCTGTGAGGAACAAGCAAGGATAAGGAAGGCAACTACTCCCAAGAATCTGAGTGTTGGTACCTGCAGTCAGGGCACATAAAATAAAGATGTACCTAAACAAAAGGACTGGGTAATGTATAATCTGAGCCAAATGGATGATACAGCACCAAAAAAGCACCGGTTGCATTAATTCAATCATTTGTTCACTCATTCTTTCAGTTAAGCAGCAAATATTTAATGAGTATCTATTATATGCCATGTTCTGGGCTGAGTGAGGAAAAATTATGCCTAATATTCACATAGCAGTATAAGTTTACAGACCACAGCCACATCAATGATGTCACCTTCTCATTTGAGCTGCACTTTAACTTTATTTTACAGATAAGAAAACCAAGACCAAGAACACTCAAATAACTAAAATATCTAATCCAAAGAGAGTTTGAGCTAGACCTGAAGATTTTAATAGCAAGTTTCACTGATGACTCAGTTATCAAGTGTGAGTGCAGGAGAGTCGTATGAACTGAGATGAAGGCAGGTGAGTAAGTATGAATTTATGGGAGTTGGGGCGTTTTCTTTTAAGTGTCTTGAGTTTGAAACAATGTTCACATGAACCATCCACTGAGCCACTGCCGTTGTGGATCTGCATTTTCAGAGAAGAGTCAATGATAGCTAAAGACTTGGTAGTTAATTTTGTAGAAATGATAGTTGAAGTATTAATAAGAATTGATGCATTTTACAAAAGATAAAGTATTAATAGTTGAGAAAAGGGCAAAGAAAACAATATTGTGAAAAGCTGACATTGGAGGGAGGTGGTGGTGGAGAGAAGAATTGACAAGAGCAGTCACCA
This sequence comes from Lasiurus cinereus, assembly GCA_011751065.1. Classification (NCBI taxonomy): domain Eukaryota; kingdom Metazoa; phylum Chordata; class Mammalia; order Chiroptera; family Vespertilionidae; genus Lasiurus; species Lasiurus cinereus. The sequence continues at coordinate 49,663,481 of JAAGEH010000018.1, forward strand.
AAGAGACAAGCAGTAGGAAAAGTATCAAATAATGCTGCTTCATCCCAGGGGTTAACAGAATTACTTTGGGAGGAAATGATGAAAACCACAGGGAGTACAAGGAGAAAGGCCAGAAACAAGGGCCTTTGAAGATAGCAGTGAGGGGCTGATTTGTGATTCTTGGGAATGCAGGTTCAATAAGCAGCAGGAATGGAAGCAAACTATGTTAAGAGATGGGTGAGTAGTGAGAAATGAAAGCGACAGAAATTTTAAAAGTTTAAATGTGAAAGTGTTTAAGTGAGAAAAATTATTCAATGTAGTTTCTGTACTTTATCCAAAGAATCTAAAAATTAATATCTTACTAATTAAGTGAAAGCAGTGTTCTACTTTGTTGACTCTTTTAATCATTCTTATTGGAAGGCCGGCAGGTAATTTAGGGAATTGTCTAAAATCTGATTACTATTAGATCCAGAATTTAGTCATCATGATGGTAGAGAGTAAGGCATGGCAAACCAAAATCTATTCATGAGGATGTTCAATACAGCAATGGGAATCTAGCCAATAATATTGTCATTACTATGTATGATGTCAAATGGGTACTAGACTTATAGGGGAAAATGCTGCACATCTGAAACTAATATAATATTAATGTCAACTGTAATTGAAAAATGACAATTTTAAAAATCTAACAAAGGCTATGCTTAATGAGAAGAAGAGAGAACAGAACTACTAGACTGTGCTCTTCACAGCAGGGTGAGTACCCTTTCTAGTCACCAATTAGTCCCACTACCCAGAAAGCCTCAATACATGGTGGGTGCTTACAATTGGTGAATGGAATATGAATGTGTTGATTATAAAGATAATTTTTTTATTGTACATAATTTTGGGGAACTCATTAAGGAGTTACCTGGTGGCATCCAGCACTGCAGACATAAAGGCAATATTTTCAACCAGAAAGTCAACATTAATGACAGATACAAAGCCTTCATATTTAATGGCTTTCTGCTATCTCTAACTTAACACATTTAAATATTAATATAAATATATGCAAATTACAAAGAGGTATGCATGTATAAAGGGGTTCATGTAGTGTATAAACTTTTAGAATTGAGGGATATCTATATTCTAGATCTACTTATCCTATATAATAAGAGGGAATAGGCAAATTGACCATCACTCCACAAAGATGGCAGAGCCCACAGTGGAGATTGGGGGGTCTGTAACACAAGATGGCTGCACCCACAGTGGAGGCTGAGTTCCCGTAAGGAGCCTTAAGGAGCAATCAGTAGGGACCTGAGGCTGCATGCCAACCCTGCCCAAATAGGGCTTGGCAGGGGACCTCAGGCCATGCCTCACACCCTGGTGCCAGGCTGAGGGGCCTCAGGCTGTGCTCCCCACCTGACATGGCTTGACAAAGGACCTCAGGCCTGGCTCCAGGCCAGGGGACCTCAGGCCACACTTGCCACCCCAGTGCCAGGCCAGGAGACCTCAGGCCACAACCCTGCCGGTGGAGCTTGACAAGGGATCTCAGGCAATGCCCTCCACCCCAGCAAAAGCCAGGGGACCTGCAGCCATACCCCCCGCCTGGCAGGGCTTGACAGGGGCCTCAGGCCACATCCCCTGTCCAGTGGGGCTTGATGGGAGATCTTAAGGTATGCCTCCCTGCCCCAGTGCTGGGCCAGGGGACTTGAAGCTGTACCCCCCACCCAGTGGGGCTTTACAAGGTTGGGACCAGCTGAGTCTGGATCGAGCCCAATATGGAGGGGTGCCAATTGGGTCTGGGTCTTGCACGATTCTGAGATACACATGGGTGGATGGGGACTTGACTCTGGATCCCATGGTGAACCCCAGACTCTGACAGGAGGAAGATTTTTATATACTTTTTACTAATTTTCTTTCATCTCTAATACTTCTATTATAGAAAAAGGGCAAATAGTAATATTAAAATATTTCCTCTAATTAATCCCCTTTTAATGTGCATGAATTTTGTGCACCAGGTCACTAGACTATATGTATATAAAAGTGCAGCAACTGAACAATGGTGGAATGACCAGAACAAATTAGCCAGCCAGTTGCTATGATGTGCACTGACCACCAGGGGGCAGATGCTCAACCTAAGAGCTACCCCCTGGTGATCAATGCACTCCCACAGTGGGAGCACTGCTTGGCTAACAGGGATGAATGGCACTCCCACAGTGGGCTGGTCCTCACAGGGCATGCCCCCTACAAGTGCATGAATTTGTGCACAGGCTTCTAGTATAGATATATTTTATAGTTTTACTAGAGGCCCAGTGCACGAAAATTTGTGCACTGGCAGGGGGGTCCCCTAGCCAAGCCTCCTCTCTCTCACAGTCCAGGAGCCCTCAGGAGTCCTACTGATGGCTTAGGCCTGTTACTGGTGACTGGACAATCAGGGGAAGGCAATGCCCCCATTACCTCACTGCTGCTGCCACTGCTGGCTGATGCAGCTGCTGGCCCTCAGAACTCGCAACCACCATGATGTTTTCATCAACATGGACTCCAGTCCCTTCACCATGAAAAAATGACAACTTTCTTTAGTCATTTTCAAGATGTCTGTATCATAAGATATGCCATTTCTTTTTTTTTAATCTTCACCTGAGAATATTTTTCCATTGATTTTAGAGAGCATGGAAGAGAGAGGAAAAGACAGAGAGAAACATCAATGTGAGCGGGACACATCAAATGGTTGCCTCCTGCATGAGCCCTAACCTGGGCCCTGGCAAGGGAGGAGCCTGCAATCTAGGTATGTGCCCTTGACCAGAATTGAACCAGGATTCTGAGGTCTGCAGGCCAAGGCTCTATCCACTGAGCCAAACTGGTTAGGGCGGATATGACATTTCTTAATCCTCCAGCAACAGACATCCATTTTTTCCTCCAGGAGTGAGGTAGAAAAATCCTAGATCACCTTCTTGGATTCTTATTATCAAGCAAGAGGCGTACTACAAGCTTAGTCAATGAGTGGTCAGGAAAGGTATTTTCTGTGCAGCTCTCACACAGAGGTGGGACTTCCGGCTCGCCATGGCTCTCTCTGGGGTTTGCAGCCATGGTGGCTGCCAGGCAATCTCTCCCCAGGCCTCACAGTGGCTTTGTCAAGAAAAACATCCAGAAGGTCGTTTGGAAGAAGACTGATCTAATTAGCATACTACCCTTTCAGGAGTATAGATATTAGTGTTCTGTTTAACAGTAAATCATGATAATATAAAAGGATTCTAATAGCTAATAATTCTTTATGTGAATAAGTCATAATTCAAATGTTTCTTGGTTGTTTTGAAATTTATTTTATGAAAGATATTGTAACTATGATATTTGTTGTGAATTTTTCATATTATATGATTTGCCTTTAATCTTTTAAGTCTTAATTTTTATTTAGTTGATCTGTTCCATTATGATTTTGTTCTTTGCTTTTTTGCCTATGTCTTTCACCTCAGATTCAGTTATTTATTCAGCTTTGGAAAGCTGAAATTTAATTAGAAAGGTTATTGTATTTATTAAATCCTAGATTTAGGGAAATTATTATTTTTAATAAGAGTAATATAATTATCCCAGTCAGAAGGATATAACTTTAGTGAAGAGGAAAAATACAACTAAAAGAATAAAGTACCAAGTTGTACTTTTAACACTTTTTATTCTTCTCTGTTACTATACTTTTTATTTTTTATTTTTTTAAAATTACAGTTGACATTTAATATTATTTTATACTAGAGTCTTACTGCACGCAATTTGTGCACTTGGAGGAGCAGGGGGGAGGGTCCTCCCTCTTGCAGTCCGGGAGTCCTTGGGTATGTCCAACTGATGGCTTAGGCCCACTCTCTAGGGGGAGCAGGCCTAAGTCATCAGTCATACATCCTTACCACCGCTGCACTTGCTAGCTGGAAGCCTGGCTCAAGGCTTCTGGCTGAGTGGCGCTTCTCCTGTGGGAGCACACTGACCCCCTGGGGGCAGCTCCTGTGTTGAGTGTCTGTCCCCTGGTGGTTAGTACGCATCATACCACCGTCTGGTCAATTTGCATATTAGCGTTTTATTATATAGGATTAGTTTCAGGTGTAAAACATGGTGCTTCGACATTTATACAATTTATACTAATACTACAGGCCCAGTGCACGAAATTCGTGCATGGGGTGATGGTGTGTCCCTCAGCCCAGCCTGCACCTTCTCCAATGTGGGACCCCTCAAGGGATGTCTGACAGCCCGTTTAGGTGCAATCTCAGTGAAGTCAGGCCTAAACAGGTGGTCGGACATCCCTCTCACAACCCAAGAATACTGGCTCCCAGCTGCTTGCTTGCCTGTCTGATTGTCCCTAACCACTTCTGCCTGCCTGCTTGATCACCCCCTAACCACTCCCCTGCCAGCCTGATTGACACCTAACAGCTCCCCTGCTGGCTCAATTGTCCCTAACTATCCTCCCCTACTGGCCTGCTCATCCCAACTGCCCTCCCCTGCAGGCTTGGTTACCCCCAACTGCCCTCCCCTGCTGGCCCAGTAATCCCTAACTTCCCTCCCTTGCCAGCCTGCTCATCCCTAACTGCTCTCCCCTGCCAACCTAGTCACCCCTAACTGCTCTCCCCTATAGGCCTGATTGCCCCCAATTGACCTCCCTTTTAGGCTGGTTCCCTCCAAACTGCCCTCTCCTGCTGGCCTGATCACCCACAACTGCCCTCCCCTGCAGGCCATCTTGTAGAGGCCATCTTGTGTCCATATGGGGGCAGCCATTTTTGACCACATGAGGGCATCCATCTTGTGTGCTGGAGTGATGGTCAATTTCCATATTACCTCTTTATTATATAGGATACTTATAAATGCCTTAACCATCCCAAAATTCTGTGAATGTGTTTCTAAATTTTCTTCTAATTCTTTTATAGTTTCACTCCTTACACTTTAACCATTTGGAATATTAACTTTGCTACCTGCTAAGATATAATTTATTTTCTTTCAAAATGAGCTTGATTCTCATCCCTCTTTGTTGACAAATTATCCTTTTCCTGACAAATTATCTGAGATGGTGTTTGCTAATGTTCTGTTCATATTCAATTAATAAGAACTCCCTCCTCACTTCCCCCCATCACCCAGTATTTTAACCAAAATTATGGGTAGCTTTTTTTATTTATATCTTTGCCTCTTATATTTTATCAAAATTTTGATATTGGGAATGTATTGGTTTCATTAAATGTTTCAAAAGTAGAGTATTTCACACTTTTAAAATTCTTTATAGAGCATGGAAATTTCTGTTTCCTGACAAAGGATCTCATTTATACAACCATTGAATTCTAGAGCATTCCTTAAGATAATTCCTCTAATTTTAAAAGTAATGTAAATAGCTATGGAACTATTAAGATATTTTATTCCTATTGGGTCATCTTGATCATATATATTTTATTGTAGACTGTACATTGCATAAAATGTTTAGAATTGTTTCAAAAGTATATGTATAAAAATTTGTATAGAATATTTGTATAAGGTATTGACAAGAATTTTGTTGGCTTCAGAAAATTTATTGAAAGACTTTTCATTATTTTATATAGAACAAAGTAATCTGTATAAGATGAGATTTGTTGATTTTTTAAAATATTTTATTGATTTTTTACAGAGAGGAAGGGAGAGAGATAGAAAGTCAGAAACATCGATGAGAGAGAGACATCAATCAGCTGCCTCCTGCACACCCCACAGTGAAGATGTGCCCGCAAGTAAGGTACATGCCCCCGACCGGAATTGAACCTGGGACTCCCCAGTCCGTAAGCCGACGCTCTATCCACTGAGCCAAACCGGTCTCGGCTGTTGATCTTTATTAAAAAATATTTTTTATTTATTTTTTACAGAGAGGAAGGGAGGGGGATAGTTAGAAACATCGATGAGAGAGAAACATTGATCAGCTGCCTCCTGCACGCCCCCTACTGGAGATTTGCTGGCAACCAAGGAACATACCCTTAACTGGAATCAAACCTGAGACCTTTCAGGCACAGGCCAATGCTCTATCCACTGAGCTAAACCAGTTTTGACAGACTTGTTGATCTTTATAACTTGGATACTTAAAAGATCTTACTGGTAAACTGCACCTCAGTTATTTTTAAAAGATAATTTTTTAAACTTACATTTATGTCCGTTTGTAAGGAATTTATAATTGAATTTGAAATAATCTATAATACTTGTCTTAACCTGGGGCCTTCAACTTTATTTTTATACTAGAGGCCCAGTGCGTAAAATTTGTGCATGGGGGGTGTCCCTCAGCCCAGCCTGCATCATTGCTAATCTGGGACCCCTTGGGGGATGTCTGAATGCAGGATTGGGCCTAAACCAGGAGTCAGACATCCCTCTCACAATCCAGGACTGCTGACTTCTAACCACTCACCTGCCTGCCTGACTGACTGCCCCTAACCGTTCTGTCTGCCAGCCTGATAGCCCCCTAACTGCTTCCCTGCTGACCTGATTGACACCTAACTGCTCCCTGCAGGCTAAAGGGACTGAGGGACTTTGGCTGAATCAGGTGTGTAGCACCTGCCACACCTGGTGGGGATGAGGGGACTGGAGGACTCCAGCTGGATGAGGTGAGGCTGAGGGGACTGGGGCACTGCCATCTTGTGGCTGTGGGCACTGCCATATTGTGAGGATATGGCAATCAATTAGCATATTCCCTCTTTATTAGATAGGATGATATATTTGATGTTTTCTGTCTTGTGTTAAATTTTTGTTATGTTCTCATAGTTGTTTTTTTAATGCAACCATTCTCTTTTTCTGGGTTTTATGATTTTAAACTATCCTATCTAATAAAGAGCAAATATGCTAATTGATCCTCATGCCATCATAAAGAGGAAGTGTCCACAGCCAATAAGGAGGGAATATGCTAGTTGACTGCCACGTCCTCAAAGATGGCGGCACCCACAGCCAACAAGGAAGAAATATGCTAATTTACTTCCACACCCTCAAACATGTCTTTGAAGTCCCCAGTCCCTCAGCCCCCCAGCTGCCAGGGCCAGCCTGAGGTGCAGTCAAGCCTCAGATGGCAGCTGCCCAGACAATGCCCAAGGCACAGGCAAACCTTGGATGTTGGCTGTCCAGCCGCCCAGAGCCACCTGAAGCTCAGATATCTAAGGCTGGCTGAGGCTTGCACTGCTGGCAGTGGCAGCAGCAGAGGTGTGATGGGGGCATTGTGTTCCTAATGGGCTAGGTTGCCTCCCATCCTTGAGGGCACCCAGACTATAAGAGGGGGAAGGCCAGGCTGAGGGACCCTCCCGCTCTAATGCATGAATTTTCATGCACTGGGCCTCTAGTTTTTTATATTATTGTAAAATTTAAAATACAGTGATTTTGAAGATTTATATTGTGTTTTACATTTGACTTGTGGCTATAATCGTATTTATTAAAAATATGGTGCAGGTTTTCTTTTCTAATTTTCAAAATCTTTTGCAATTGCATCTTCTGAGTCATTTTTTCCATGTTAGGCGGGGAATTTAGCATGCTTTTAATCATCTTCCCTTTTAATATAATTTGTTTTTTATTGTCTCATTGTTGTAATTTCATTATTTTTTATATTATACATCTTTTCTTCAAAATTCTTTTCTTACTTATTTTAAATAACCATTTAAACTCAATTTTAATTTTAGTTGGTTTCAATATCAACTGTTAATCTTTGTTTGTTTCTTACCATGATTTCCTTACTTTTGATTTTTAAATTTAGATTTATCTCTTAGTAGAAGCATCTCTTCAAGGGATTTTTTTTCAATATTGTGGATGATACATTTTTCTCAATATGCCTGTATTTTACCATAACTTTCTATTTCCTTCATGCCTGAATGACAAGTTGGCTTAACATAACATCTTTAGCTCACCAATTTTTTTTTCCTTCTAAATTCTGTGGTTTATTTGTTCATTGCCTTTTGGCCTTTCCCATTGCAAAAGAATAGACTGAAGCCAATCCAAGTTTGATTTCTCTGTTAGTAATATGTTGTCTGGAGGATTTCTTGTTAGATGGTTTTGTTTATTTTTGTAAGTCCAAAATTTTGTCACTATTTGGTTTATCTTCAGTATTTTACTCTAGGCCCATTTCAACTTAAGAGTTATTTTTGAAAATTGTGTCCATATTTATCTCATCATAAAGTGCTGTTGATTTATTCCTCCTAATTATCTCTGAAATCTTTCTTATTCTCCTATGCTACACTCAAATTCAAGCCACTGATATGCATTACTTCTTACCATAAGAGACCCTAGCTTATTTCTTTACAAACCTATACACTGTAGCTAGAGAAATTGGTTTTTCCAAAATTCAAATTTGTTCTCCTCATAAATCTGCTTGAATTAGCAAACACCTAACATGGATTTATCACAGAATATTTCAAATTGTAGGTGGGAATCCACTGGTGAATCATTAATTTGTTAAATAATAAAAGCATAAAACCATTTTATACATGAAATATACATATGTAAATGTATGTATATATACACATATATAAAATATATGTAATGCCATAAGTCTAAACAAAAGATTTCAAAAACTATTACCTACTTTTTTTACAAGAAAAATTTTCTAATTTGTTCTATTTGTATTGTATTCTATTTCAGGTTTTTTTAATGCTTTTGTGATTTTGTTTCAGTCTATTTCTCTAATGCACATGATTTCTATATATGTACATATGGGTATGTATACTGAATTATGATGTAAAAGTATCTCTTACTGAATATCTTGGAAAAAGTGACTGAAGTATCTGACCTACAGTACCCTAGATGGTCTGGCTCCTACCTACTTCCTCACTGTCATCTCACATGTTTCTCCTGAATCTCAGTCCCAGTCTGACTGGCCTTATAGTTCTTCGGTCATGCTATGCTCCCGTCTGCTAAATAACTTTTCATATCTTATGCGCTCTCTGCCTGAGAATCTCCAGTTTCTTACTTAATTTTCACTGTCTCTCAAACCTCTTAAGAAAACTTTTTCTGACCTTCTGACTAGGTAAAATCATCCACATTTTTGTCCTGGTTGTAATTTTATATTTATTCATGTGGTTATTTGTCTGTCTCTCCAATTACCTACAAAGGCAAGGATATGGCAGATGCTTCTTTTTGCCTTTTTTGATACTCTGTGTACTTTGTAGAATGAAACCTGAATAATTATTTGCATATATATAACAGCTGGTTGTATATTCACACATGATTTTGTTTTAGTTTGGCAAGATTGTTTTTCACTATAATTTTGGTTACTGCTTTGTTTCTAATTTTTTGTTCCTTCCTACTCTTATACCTTCCTTGTGAAGATTTAGATTCTTATAGTAGATATATTATTTTCTCTTTTCATATTGACTCAATATTTTAATAGTTACTCTTCTCCTCTGCATTTTGAAATAGCTTTTCAGAGCTATTCCCCTCAATTACTGAATTTAAACTGTGTAAATTCTGTGTTTTTTGTTTTTTTTCCTGCCACTACTTTTTATTCATTTCCTATTTTCTTACTTGAACATGTTATAGCCTTACCTTATTCTTTTATCTTGTTACCAGAGGCCTGGTGCATGAATTGGTGCATGGGTGGGGTCTGGACAATTGGGCTGGCCAGGGGGAGGGGACACAGGAGGTTGGCTGGCCAGTCCTGCCCCCTCGTTGACCTCCTGGTGGAACTCCCAGTCGAGGGGACAATTTGCACATTAGGCTATTATATAGGATCTTTAAGTCTATTTAATCCTTATTATTTTTTGCTTCTTTATCATATCAACCATATATCCCTTCATCTTAATAAGAACTCCACACAATTTTCTAAAACTTCCTTCTGGTTTTATTATAACTTCAAAAGTTTGTGTATCCTTTTAGGACTCAGGAGGATGAGAATGCATTCATTTGAGCTTTAAGGGTCTCTCTCTTTTTTCTCCTCCTCCTCCTCTTCCTCCTCCTCCTCTTCCTCCTCTTCCTCTTTTTTCTTCTCCTCCTCTTTCTCTTCCTCCTCCTCCTCCTCCTCCTCCTCCTCCTCCTCCTCCTCCTCCTCCTTCTCCCCACACTAAAACCTCTGTTTTCTTAATACAGTTTGTGCTACTCCCTGTCAACTTAAGAGTTGTAGGTTCTCAGATTTCTAGCAGTAGGACAATGTGATGTGCAAAATGCCTAGCTCCAGAGCAGTTCTCTAAAGAGGCTCATTGGCATTAGATGGAACCTTTTTTGGTTTCAGTCTATTTCTCTAATGCACATGATAATTTCTCAGTGTTTTTATAGACTTACTGGATGGGAGTATGGAAAGGGAAGGAAATTGATATTTTGGGTGATTCAGAAATTTGGCTGAACATGGATAGAGAATCCCTGCTCAGTTCTCAGGATGAAGAAGAGAGTGCATCTCTGAGCTGGGGGACAGACAATGGTGTGTGTCAACGTCTCTTTCTGTCTATTTTAAAGTTGGCAGGTTCATTCTGTTTAATAAAGTAAAACATGAATAGGTAAGTGCTTGTTTCTGAAATCAGCTCTATTGTTTTTATAATTAAACTCTCATATGTGAAGGCAACAAGTTAACCAGCAATCTCAGTTTTTGTTTTCTTTTTTATGTGTTTTCATTTATCTTACATGATGAAATTAAAATTCTGATATTGACTACTCTTTCACAGAAATTTTATATGTTGTTTATTCTTAAATTTGAGCAATAAAGGAATTTACTTTTTGGTATCAGTTAGGAAATTATACTTACAATCTCCTTAGAATTAACTGTTTAAATCAGCTTGGGAATGCTTCATTTACCCATTTGGTCAGACAGTAAATAAGTCTATATCAAAAGAACTTTACCTGGGGACATTTTTATTTTATGAAGTTGATCATATATTATTGCTTTACATTCCCCCTACCCTGAACTGAGCAGGTTTCTTGAATCTACAAAATATAAAGAACTGTGAAGCTATAGCAATGCTAATAATACCTTTATTACTTTTATTTACCTGAATTCCCCAGTGGATTACATTTTTGGTATTTAAAATTACTAGGCTGGCAGAAGAAAACTTTTGGTGGTGATGAATATGCAACTACCTTGACTGGTGATAGTTTTCATGATATATGTACTTTTTAAATGTTAAATTGCATTCATTAAATATGTGCAGACTTTTTTCCTATATCAATTGCACCTCAATAAAGCTGTTTGAAATAAATTCAATTTCAAGGTTGGTATACTAGTATTTCTCAAGAGTCTTTGAGATCTGAACTAATGAGAAATTTTTATTTTTATGTTTGTTTAGACATAAGCTATGTAGGTTCATCCTCTAGCTAATAATGATTGGGTATAAGGGAACTTTTCTGTTTGGGTTTTCTTGTTGCTTGTCATGTTTGTCATCCTGATGCTCAGGCTCTGATATCCCAGGATTGTTTGGTTTTCAATGAATATTTATGCTTCTATCAGGTCGATTTTAAAAATTTTACCAAGGGCAACAATTTCCCAAAGTATTTTTACTTATTGTTGTCACTAGTTATTAAGCTTTCTTTTCAGACCCATCTTTCAGAAACAGATACGAACTTTATGAATCATTGAGTGATTTAAGTAAAAATAAACTTAATAACTTCAGGGGAGAAACTCAAAGGAAAAGGAGAGCTTGTGTCTTTTTGTACAGGTATTGTTAAATCAAGACATAGGAGAACCAATTTTATTTCCTCGGAATTGATATGGTCAACAGTAATTTCAGCCTATCTTCTATCTGTGTAGTTAAAAGAAAATACCTCCCAACATGATTGTGAATAAAGTGCTGTCAATTCTTTTGTTGTTGTTATTAATCATTAGTGGTAGAAACTGTAATTCTACCTTAGCCAGCTTATCTCTGTTATAATACTTGCCCTAATAAATATGTGGTGACATAGTTTCAGCAGTGTTGATGAAGTTCTGATTAGGTTTTAGAAGGAAATCATTTCATGTTTTAACACTTTTGGTAAGAATACTGTACTAGGCTGATTTTGAATATTTAATATGCTACACCTTTAAAGATGTGTGAAATTACATTTAGGTTAATACAGAGATTTTATTTAATATTATAAGTTATAATAATGAGTTTAACAATTTATGTTCCTTTTTCATCTAACACTACAGAGAAAGGCCTGGAGAGAATATGGGCAAAGTGATCAAATAAATTTAGATTTCCTATAGATGAAAACTTGGATGAATCACTGACAAAGCTATTAATACATTTTAGCAATGTAATATTATCTAATGAATATTTGGCTAATACAATCTTCAGTTATCTATTAAATTGATTCCACATAAAGAATACTTTTATCTCATAAATCAGCACACGCACATGGTGACTTATTACATTAATGTCTTCAGGAAATTAGATTGAGAAGCATATGGTTTTATCATAAAGATTCAGTGGCTCAAAAGTTTCATTTTGAGGTTAATTAAAAATTGGTGCGCCAAATTATGGTTTTTCTATTGTCATGAATTTTAAAGGGTCTGAGAAATTGGACATGGCAGAATTGTTTTTATGGAAACTTCAGAGATTAAGATATTTTCATTTGTTTTCCATATTGCCATATTATGAGAAACAATATTTAATCACTAAAAATATGTGAATATAATCAGGCTTAAAGAATATCCATTTATTTACTTCTTGGGGCTTGGATTATAAAGTTCTATAGTTATTAGGTTATTGTTTGACTCATTACTACTTCTGAAGATTTTTTAGGAGCTGTTGATTTGGCTGAGATAAAGCATCATAGCAGTTATTTTATTGGGGGAATTAATGGGCTTCACATTTCATGGCATCATAAGCAACAGAAAGATTTGAAAATGAGTTAGTTTAGGCATCAATTGTTTATAATCTGTACACGGGGAGAGAGAATGAAAGTCTATGTGAAGTAGAGAATAACTAATCAGAAAGAAGCTCGATGAAAGAAAAACCTAAGAGTGTTAATTAGCTGGGTTGGCTCAGTTGGTGGAGCATTGTCCCATGCACCAAAGGGTTGCCCGTTGGATTCCAGGTCAGGGCAAATGCCCAGAATGCAGGCTTGATCCCTAGTGAGGGACTGTGTGACAGAAGCAGCCGATTGATATCTCTCTCTCTCTCTCTCTCTCTCTCTCTCTCTCTCTCTCTTTTCTTTCTCTCCCCCCTTCCTCCTTCTCCAAAATCAATAAAAACGTATTTTAAAAAATATCATAAGGAGAAATAGGTTATCTTTGAAGTGCTGTCACATCAAACTTTACAAATGGGGCAAAATGCCTAATCCAGTATGTGCTCAAAGTGAAATTGGACAGGACAATATAGTATTTAAAAAGTTTGGGGAGCCATACTTATATTACTGACATCACTTTTATGACTTATATCTTACAATTCAGTCAGTTTCATCAGACTTTTAAGAATTTTATTTACTTAAGGATTTATGTACTTATGGATTATTCTTAGACATAAAAGAGATTGAGAATATACTTCTTTATAAAGAATATAATATTTTTTATAGAAATATGGGGCTTAGAAGAATGAGGAAGTGTGTTTGGGGGGAACCTTATAAAGAGTACTTGAAATTATAACTAGGTGTTGGTTGTCACAGCTCAATGATATGGAAATTAGGATAATACAACAGATTTAGAGTAGCCCTCATCCTAAATACCATACTGAAGATCTGGCTAATTCTAGTCAAAAAATATTTTTTCTTTACAGGAGAATCAATAGGAGAAAAGTGAGGAGTTCAAACAGTAATTGATTTTTTTCAGAAGTGGCATTGTGTTGAAAGCCAGAAAAAATTTTCAGGTTTATCATAAAAGCTGACAATTATGAAAAGGACTCTAAATATATAAACGAGGATCCTGTCTTGACCCACAGGTTGAGAACCACTAGCAGGGTCACCTAAAATCATTGGAAAATGCGGATATTTACATTATGATTCATTAACAGTAGCAAAATTATAGTTGTGAAGTAGCAACGAAAATAATTTTATGGTTGGGGGTCACTACAACATGAGGAATTGTAATAAAGGGTAGTGGCATTAGAAAAGTTGAGAACCACTGCCTAGTTGAATGAGAAAGCTCAGTGATGTAAAAAATATTTGATTCACTAAGAGGCAAATAAAATAAACTGGATATCTGAGTCAAAAACAGTCAAATGCCAAGGAGATTATGTAGCTGAAGTCCTAAGGAAATTTGAGAAATTAATATAAATCTTCTAAAGGGCACAAAGGGTAGACTTTCTCAACAAATAAAACACTAGTGTCTAGATTTCAGGCTAGACAATCCATAAATTACTGGTAAAATACTGGAGTTTTTCTTCACCTTTAAACAAAATGTACCTGAACTTTGAATCGAAATCCAGAAGCTCCTGCATTTTACACGGGAAGGAAGCCAAGACCACTCACCATGAACAGATATAGCTGCACATTTCTATTTCCTTGCTCCTCAAAAACTTTTGAGAATTAGCTCCTCTCAGTCCAATAATGTTCAACTAAGTATCCTGATATTAAAGACTTACGTTTTTCAATCCATCAAATTTATTTCATCTGATGATCAAAAAGACTTTTGGCCAATGGTGCAACTGAGGTAGGTTCTTTTTCTACTGAGGGAATAAAAAGATAAGTCTCCTCTCCACTCAGCTTCATTCTTCAACTAATCTCTCTTGGCTAATGAGCATAGCAGAGGCATGTCAGCCAGTAAATTTCACTTTGATGGGTTTTAGCAAACATCCAAGTGAAAATGGAAAATACAGTAGCACCACTGTTGCTTGGGTTTACAATTGTAGTGGAAGAAATGGGAACAGTATGGCTTCTAATGTTAGAGGTAGGTCCCACTGATTGTTTACAGTTTTTTTCTCTCTTTTGATGTAGCATCTATATATAGTGAAATGCACAATTCTTCTAAGTACACATTCATGAATTTTGATAAATGAATACTCTTGTATAACCCAATCCTCTTTATCATCATCCCAGAAAGTTCTGGCGTGTCCCTTCCTATTTAGTTAATGCTCTAGTCCCTCCTTCAGAGGCAATTTTTTTAAATCACGAAGTAATTTTGTTAATTCTGGAATTTCATATAGTTGTAATAATATTAAATGTATTCTTTTGTGTAAGCCTTTTGTTTTGGTTTGCTAGGGCAACCATAAAAATTACCATAGACTGATGGTATAAACAACAGAAATGTATTTTTTCAGTTTTGGAGACTGAATGTCTAAGATCAAAGTGTTAGCAGATTTTTTTTTTTTTCTGAGCCCTCTTTCCTTGACTTGCAAATGACTACATTGTGTCCTCACATGGTTTTCTCTTGGTCACTGTTTTGACTGTGTCTTATTATTGTCTTCTTATATGGATACCACCATATTGCATTAAGTCCCATCCATATTTCTTCATTTTACCTTATTTACCTTTAAAAACCCTATCTCCAAATACAGCCACATACTGAAGGTAATAGGGTTTAGAAATTCAATACAGTGGTACCTCGACGAGTTTAATTTGTTCCGTAACCTTGAGGCGTGGGAAACTATGAGACGCTAGAGTCGCGGTAAATTGGTGGGTCGTGCGCAGCCGGCCAATCCGCGCAATTATTCCGGTCTCAAATGTTGCTGGTATTTCAAAGCAAAAATCGCTCGCTTGACGGCTCGTAACTCAAAAATCTCGTATGTTAGGGCACTTGTATCTCGAGGTACCACTGTATATGAATTTGGGAGGGACACAATTCAGCCTGTAATTTCTTCTTTTAATCATCAGAACGTTTCTGAGATTCATCCATGTCAATTATATTAGCAGCTCATTCTTTTTTTATTCCTGGATAGTACCCATTTACATTCCTACTATCAATTTTTGTGAATTCTGGTTGTTCCAAATTCTTTAAAAATATATATATTTTATGATTTTTTTACAGAGAGGAAGGGAAAGGGATAGAGGGTTAGAAACATCAATCAGCTGCCTCCTGCACACCCCCTAATGGGGATGTGCCTGCAACCAAGGTACATGCCCTTGACTGGAATAGAACCTGGGACCTTTCAGTCCACAGGCCGATGCTCTATCCACTGAACCAAACCGATTTCCGCTATTTCAAATTCTTATTAACATTTGGTGTTAACAGTCTTTTAAGTTTTAGTCATTCAGATTGGTATGTAATAGTATCTCATTTTGGCTTTAATTTGCACTTCTACTTGATGTAGAGTATTTTTTGCATATGTTTATTGGACTTTTGTGTGCCAGACTATTTTAATTCACATTAAATAGAGAGCACCTGGAGATCACCAGGAAATATTTATGTAAAGCAAATATTCCCAATGTGTTCATCACCTAAATCAAGTAAAAACTTAGTTCCAACATTGCACCTGATATTTCTCACCTCTCTGATCATCCCATGTGTGTCTTGAATAGAAAGAGGTATAGATTATCTAAGAGCATGGCTTTGACTTTGAGAGTTCAACAGACTTAATTACTGCTTCTACTGCTTCATGGCTAGAAAAGTTGAGTGAAGCTGATTTAAATCAAGACTGTACTTATAACTTTGTCACTTTTTATAAGGTAGTGTAGTGATTAAAATGACATACTGAGAGATTGCGCCTGACTTAAGGGGGAGGTGGATGTCTGCCGAGGTCTGAAAGCTGCGGCTGATGGAGGCACCACAGAGCAGCCAGGACCCAGAGCACGGCTTCCCAGGCGGCAGGGATGAGCAGGCATCAGATTCGGAGATCCACGCGGAGCGCAGAAGGGTCAGATTTCACCTGGGTCAGGGTGAGGTCTCCTACCCCCCCCCCTTCTCCCCGCAGGGCAGAGACGCGCACACTGTGGGAGCTGGGCTTCGGGAAAGCTGCCTCTGGAGAGGTCCTCAGAGGTGGTCAGGGTGTGATTCCTGAGTGTGAAGGCAAACCCTCTGAGCTATTGACAGAGGAGAGCTCTGGAAAACGGCCCCTTTTTTTTTTTTTTTTTTTTTCTGGGGCAGAGGGACAGCCTGGGAGTTACTACAGTGTCCCGGCTGCAAAACCCCCACAAACTGGCTTTGAGGACCACAGAGTAGCAGGATCTGAGCACAGCCTAGAGAGGTCCTGTGCTTTCTCTCAGAGATCAATTCCAAAACACTGCCACCCAGTGGATGACACACAAATTGACTCTCGCATAACCACAAAAGAATAAAGAGATTAAAATACCAAGAGGGGAACACAGGGAGCTGCAGTGTCTTCCCTGCTGGGAAACAGGAGTGCCAAGCAGAATAATAGTGGAAGTGAAGGACCATTCTATTTTTCTTCTTTTTTTTTATTTTTCCTTTTTTCTTTTTTTTTTAATATTTAATTTTTAATTTTCACATATTTTAATTAAAAGAATATTGTTTTTCTTTCCACCTCAATTGATTTTACCTTTATAATTATTATATTTTTGTTTTAAACTAGTATTATTAATTACTACTAGTACTTAACCGTTTTGGAAAAAAAAACACAAGTGTCATTTTGTTTTCTCTTTATTTTATTTCGGGATCAGAGTTCTACATTCTATTTTCATCTTTCCTTTAGCATAATTTTACTCCAACTCAACTCTACCTTTATGCCAACACTTTCCTCCTAACTTTCCCCATTTTGTTGTCTTGTTTCTTTTTCCCTTTTCCAACTTTAGATTCTCCCTATTTTTCTCTTTACCTGGTTAAAATTTCACCCCATTTATATATCTAATTTCAAATCCCCTACTACAAGTCCACACAAACCTCTCTCTTCTTGTCTTCACTAGCCAAAAAGTTGTTTTTTCTCTATGTCCTTTTGTTGCTATTTGCCTGAAAAGTGATTATATTGATTTTTTGAAATTTTTTTTGTGAGATTGTTTTAGTTTATTCTACTTGTTTTATTTTGGTTTTTGCCTGCTTTGTTTTCTACCTCTCTTTTCCCACACCTCCCTCGATACCAGTTGCTATTTGCAATTTGCTTTAATCTCTAGGTACTGGTTGCTGGCCTTTATTGGGATTAGTGACTGTTCTATTGGAGTTGTCTCCTGACATCTATATTTTGTTCCTCTTTTCTCTCTTATACACTTTCCTTTCTCTCTGACTTTTTTCTCTTCCTCTTTCCTACTCCTTCTTCTCCTTTTTATTTTCTTATTTTATTTTATTTTATTGTTCATTCATTTATCTTTTTTTTTCTCACTCTCCCAATTTGATTTTGGCATTTCTTTCTTTTCTTTTTTCCTCATTTTCCTCTTCTTCTTTCTCTATTTACCCCTAATTTGTCCTTCATTGGCGGTCACCTTATTTGTGATTATTAACATCTTGAATACATTTCTACTCAGTGCCTTGTGTGCTGTACCTGGTCGTGTTCTAGTTTGTGCCTTTCAATCAACGTAGGAGAGAGAACTACATAACCAGACATACGGAGAAGAAAGACCATGGGCAGAAAAAGAAACAGCCCACAAAAGACAGAAAGGCAGGTTTCACCAGAAAAGGAAGTAAACGAAATAGAACAAGAAATAAGCCTACCAGAGAAAGAGTTCAGAGAAATTATCATAATGTGGTTGAAAAGAATGGAAGACAAATTTGACAATATGAGTAAGAGCCAAGAAGAAATGAGGAAGAACCTAGAGGAGGTGCAGAATTAACATGAAGAAATGAAAAATGACATCACTGCTATAAAGAACTCAATAGAAAGCATCAAAAGTAGACTAGAGGAAGCAGAGGACTGCATCAGTGAGCTAGAAGACACGGTAGAAAAAAATACCCAAGTACAGCAGCTTCTAGAAAAAAAAGTTAAAAAGCAAGAGGAGAGCCTAAGGGAACTTTGGGATAACATGAAACAAAACAACATCCACATATTTGGGGTTCCAGAAAGAGTGGAAACTGAACAAGGATTAGAGAACGTGTTTGAAGAAATAATGACAGAAAATTTCCCCAATATAGAAAAGAAAAAACCCACACATATCCAAGAAGCTCACAGAGTCCCAAGCAAAATGAACCCCAATAAACCGACACCGAGGCACATTATAATTAAATTGGCAAACACCGACGACAAAGTAAGAATCTTAAAAGCAGCCAGAGAGAAACAGAAAGTTACCTACAAAGGAACCCCCGTAAGACTAGCTACTGACTTCTCAACAGAAACTCGTCAGGCCAGAAGGGAATGGAATGAAATATACAAAGTCATGCAAAGGAAGGGTCTGAATCCAAGAATACTGTACCCTGCAAGACTCTCAATCAAAATTGAAGGTGAAATCAAAAGCTTCACAGACAAAAAAGGACTAAGGGAATATATTACCACCAAACCAGCAATGCAAGAAATGTTAAAAGGTCTGCTGTAATAAAAAGAAAGAGGAAGCGAAGAAGGAACTCAGAGGTAAGGACTAAAAATGGCAACAGATAAGAACTTATCAATAATAACTTTAAATGTAAACGGATTAAATGCTCCAATTAAAAGACATAGGGTAACCGATTGGATAAGAAAACATGATCCATATATCTGCTGTCTTCAAGAAACCCACTTTAGGAAAAGAGATGCACACAGATTGAGGGTGAAGGGATGGAACATGGTATTTCAGGCAAATGGAAATGAAAAAAAAGCTGGGGTTGCAATACTTATATCTGACAAATTAGATCTCAAAGTGAAGGACATAACAAGAGATAAAGAAGGACACTTCATAATACTAAAGGGAACAATCCAACAAGAAGAAATAACTCTGGTAAACATATATGCACCCAATGTAGGAGCACCTAAATATATAAAAAAACTCTTGGAGGATATTAATGGAGAGATTGACAGCAATACAATCATAGTAGGAGACTTTAATACCCCACTCTCACCACTGGACAAATCCTCTAAACAAAAAATCAGCAAAGAAACATCAATCCTAAATGACTCACTAGAACAGATGGAATTAATTGACATCTTCAGAACATTTTACCCCAAAGCCACAGAATATACATTCTTCTCCAGTGCACATGGGTCATTTTCAAAGATAGATCATATGTTGGGTCAAAGGAAAAGTCTCTTCAAATTCAAGAAGATAGAAATCATATCAAACATTTTCTCAGACCACAGTGGCATAAAACTGGAAATCAACTATAATAAAAACAATAGAAAGAAATCAAACACATGGAGACTAAACAGCATGCTATTAAACAGTGACTGGGTAACCAGAGAGATCAAGGAAGAAATAAAAAACATCATGGCAACAAATGACAATGACAACACAACAATACAAAATTTATGGGACACAGTGAAAGCAGTCTTGAGAGGGAAGTTCATAGCCCTACAAGCCTACTGCAAAAAACAGGAAACAATGGTAATAATTTACCTAACCCTACAACTCAAAGAGCTAGTACGTGAGCAACAAGAAAAGCTCAGTGTACTCAGAAGGAAGGAAATAGTGAAAATCAGAGCGGAAATAAACAACTTGGAGACCAAAGAAACAATTCAAAAGATCAACAAAACAAAGAGAAGGTTCTTTGAAAGGATAAACAATATTGATGGACCCCTAGCCAGGCTCACCAAGAAGCAAAGAGAGAAGACCCAAATAAACAAAATCAGAAATGAAAGAGGAGAAATAACAACAGACCCTGTGGAAATACAAAGGATTGTTAAAAAATACTATGAACTACTCTGTTCCAACAAATTGGACAACCTGCAAGAAATGGACATATTCCTAGAAAAATATAACCTCCCAAAACTCAATGAGGAGGAAACCAAACATCTCAATAGTCCAATAACTATGGAAGAAATTGAAGCAGTAATCAAAAAGCTTCCAGCAAATAAAAGCCTGTGTCCAGATGGCTACACAGGAGAGTTTTACCAAACATTCAAGGAAGAATTAAAACCTATCCTCCTCAGACTATTCAAAAACATTCAAGAAGAAGGAACACTTCCAAACACCTTCTATGAAGCCAGCATCACCCTAATACCAAAACCAGATAAAGACAACACAATGAAAGAGAATTATAGGCCAATATCTCTCTTGAACATAGATGCCAAAATCCTCAACAAAATTCTAGCAAACTGGATCCAGCAGTACATCAGAAAGATCATACACCATGACCAAGCAGGATTCATCCCAGGAATGCAGGGATGGTACAATATCCGCAAATCAATAAATGTGATACGTCACATAAACAAATTGAGAGATAAAAATCACATAGTCATATCAATTGATGCAGAAAAAGCATTTGACAAAATCCAACACCCTTTCTTGATAAAAACTCTCAGCAAAGTGGGAATAGAAGGATCATACCTCAACATCATAAAAGCCATATATGATAAACCCACAGCTAACATCATACTCACTGGGCAAAAACTAAAACCATTTCCCCTAAGAACAGGAACAAGACAGGGATGCCCACTCTCACCTCTCCTGTTCGACATAGTACTGGAAGTATTAGCCATTGCAATTAGACAAGAAGAAGAAATAAAAGGCATCCAAATTGGAAAAGAAGAAGTAAAGCTGTCCTTATTTGCAGATGACATGATATTGTACATAAATAACCCAAAGGACTCTATTTCAAAACTAATTGTCTTAATTAATGAATTTGGCAATGTAGCAGGATACAAAATTAATGCTAAGAAGTCTGTGGCATTTCTATACACTAATAGTGAAATTATAGAAAGAGAAACTAAAAAAGCAATCCCATTTACCATTGCACCAAAAAAATTAAGATACCTAGGAATAAATCTAACTAATGAGGTAAAAGACCTTTATGCAGAAAACTACAGGACACTGAAAAAAGAGATAGAGGAAGATGTTAACAGATGGAAGAGCATACCATGCTCATGGATTGGGAGAATCAACATCATTAAAATGTCCATACTACCCAAAGCAATCTACAGATTCAATGCACTACCCATTAAAATACCAACGACATATTTCACAGACCTACAAAGAATTCTTCATAGATTCATCTGGAACAAAAAAAGACCACGGATAGCTACAGCAATTCTGAGAAAGAAGAATAAAGTAGGTGGGATCTCAATACCAGACTTCAAGCTATACTACAAAGCAACTGTTCTCAAAACAGCCTGGTACTGGCACAAGAACAGACATATAGACCAATGGAATAGAATAGAGAACCCAGATATCCACCCAAACCACTATGCTCAATTAATATTTGACAAAGGAGGTATGAACATTCAATGGAGCCAAGATAGCCTCTTCAATAAATGGTGTTGGGAAAATTGGACAGATACATGCAAAACATTGAAACTGAACCACTAACTCACACCAAATACAAAAATAAACTCAAAATGGATACAGGACTTAAACATTAGAAAGGAAACCATAAAAATACTAGAGGAATCCACAGGCAGCACAATCTCAGATATATGCCGAAAGAACTTCTTCACTGATACTGCTCCAAAGGTAATGGAAGCTAAAGAAAAAATAAACAAATGGGACTACATCAAAATAAAAAGCTTTTGCACAGCAAAAGAAACCATCAACAAAACAACAAGAAAGATCACTGTATGGGAGAACATATTTGCAAATGTTATCACTGATAAAGGTTTAATCTCCAAAATCTACAGCCAACTTATACAACTTAATAAAAGGAAGATGAAGGATCCAATAAAAAAAAATGGGCAACGGACCTAAATAGAACCTTTTCGGAAGACGACAGAAGGAAGGCCAAGAGACACATGAAAACATGTTCAAAGTCATTAATCATCCAAGAGATGCAAATCAAAACGACAATGCGATACCATGTTACACCTGTCAGAATGGCAATCATCAACAAATCAACAAAGGACAAGTGTTGTCAAGGATGCGGAGAAAAAGGAACCCTTGTGCACTGTTGGTGGGAATGCAGACTGGTGCAGCCACTGTGGAGAACAGTATGGAGTTTCCTCAAAAAACTAAAAATGGATCTCCCATTTGACCCTGTAATCCCACTCTTAGGAATTTATCCTAAGTAATTACAAACGCCAATCAGAAAGGATTTATGCACCCCTATGTTCATAACAGCACAATTTACAATAGCTACAATTTGGAAACAGCCTAGGTGCCTGTCAGCAGATGAGTGGATCAGAAAACTGTGGTACATCTACACAATGGAATTCTATGCTGCCATTAAAAAGAAGGAATTCCTACCATTTGTAGCAACCTGTTTGGAACTGGAGAGCCTTATGCTTAATGAAATAAGCCAGTCAATGAAGGAGAAGTATCACATGAACGCACTCATTGGGGGATAATAAAGAACATTATAAACTGACGAACGAAAGGATAGATACAGAGACAGTAAAGCTTCAAACAGACTGTGAAATTACAGCAGGAAGATTAAAGTTACGTGAGGTAGATAAGAGATCAATCAAAGGACTTGTATGCATGCATATAAGCATAACCAATGAACATAGACAGTGGGGGGTTGGGGTATGCCTGGGAGGGAGGGGGCAATGGGGAGATATGTATAAAAAATTAATAAAAAAAATTAAAAAAATAACCTGAAATAAAATAAAATGAGATACTGACATGTAGTAGATGTTCCTTTGGTAATACCAACTATTATTAACTTATTCTTTAGTTAGCAATTGACATACAATAGATATTCCATTGATGTTACCAGTTATTATTAACTTTATGCAATAGTTCTTATTCTGGTATTTGAGAAAAGCATGACTTGAATTTCTTCACTCACTTCACATCTAATTTATTTTAATTTTGGTCTCATAAAATGTGTTACATCCTAAAGCTATAATGATGACCCAGCCTTAATGAGTTATATCCTATCTAAGAAAAGAGTAATATGCAAATTGACCATCACTCCAACACACAAGATTGCCACCTCCAAAGATGGCTGTCCCCATGTGGACACAAGATGGCCGGCAGGTGAGGGCAGTTGTGGGCATCAGGCCGACAGGGGAAGGCAGTTGGGAGGGACCAAGCTTGCCAGGGAGAGCAGTTGAGGGCGATCAGGCCTGCAGAGGAGGGCAGTTGGGGGAGACAAGGCCAGCAGGGAAGAGCAGTTAGAGGTGACCAGGACAGCAGGGGAGAGCAGTTGGGGTCGACCAGGACTGCATCTTGTGTACCCATGAAAGTTAAAAGTTCTAAGATGGAAATCTAGATAGAGTCCCACTTGTGGAAAATTGAAAGAATTTTGTGATGAAGAAAACAAGAGGAAGTAGGAAAATAAAGATCCAACTAAATAAAAGAGAGTCACTAAATAAAAAGGCAAATCAATTCCCCTTCATAAAAGATACCACTCATTAAATAAATTCCAGTTCATTATACCAACAGAAGAGGGTGCTCTTGAACTAAGAAAACTTGTAATCCAATAAACTACTTACCCCTGTCTACATAATTACTTTTTGTTAATCAAAGCAAATAGAAGACATTTAAAGTAAATAGAAAGTAGCTGAAAACTACTATAAAGACTACTATAAGAAGATAAAAATTATGAAAAAACATGTCTGTTGATGAAATTATTCTTAAAAAAAAATAAAGACCATGAAGTGTAGGATTATTGAATTAAATATCATTATATCAACATTTTCATATATTAAAAACTCCACCCCAAATAGAAACTCAAAATTTCAGAAGAGGTGGCAAAAAAGAATGTTAGAATTAAGCAAACTCCAGAAAGAAATAAAGGAAAAAGACAAAATCATCTCAGGAATAAAGACTAAACTACAAAGTGAATGAGAGAACAGAATCAATGGAAAAGATAAGGGGTATTGAGGCATAAAAAATGGAGAGCATAAAAATAAAATAGAAAAACAATCAAAGAAAGTGAAAGCTATAGGAAATAGACAAAGACAATCTCACTTACATATAATTGGAGACCTTGAATAAGAAACAGAGATGGAATACAAATGTTATTTAAAATTTTAATTCAAAAAGAACTTCCAAATGGTCAATTTAGGTACATGTCTTAGTAAAACTCTTAGACTTTAATGATAAAGATAAAAGAAAAAAATATTTGGACCTTGAGGAAGAAAGACCAAAAACTTACAAGAGAATGATATCAAGTTAAAATCTGAGTTTGTGAAAGCAATACAACTGCAAATAAAACATTTTTAAAAAGCATTAACAAAGTGTAAGTCAAACATTTTATATCTAGACAAATTGTCCTTTAGTTACCAAGGCTATATTATTATTATTATTATTATTATTATTTTTTTTTTAAATATACTTTATTGATTTTTTACAGAGAGGAAGGGAGAAGGACAGAGAGCTAGAAACATTGATGAGAGAGAAACATCTATCAGCTGCCTCCTGCACACCTCCTACAGGGGATGTGCCCTCAACCAACATACATGCCCCTGACCAGAATTGAATCTGGGACCCTTCAGTCCACAGGCTGATGCTCTATCCACTGAGCCAAACAAGTCAGGACCCAAGGCTATATTAAAAGAGTTATGAAAATGTGAGAACTCAAGAAGTGCTCTACTCACAAATATAACTAAAAGGGGAGCTTTATCCAACCCAAAGAAGACTGGAGAAACCCTAAAAAATGACCTCACGGTATATATTGAAAATAGTTCAATGGAGATTTAAGATTAAAACAAAGGGTAGAGAAAGAATATGTAAGCATTATATGTTCTAATTAAATAGAAATAACTAATCCTCTTACAAAAGTGATAGGGGAATCTGGGAGAAAAGGTAGAGTAGAAAAAAGTCATTTCTGTACAGATAATATGTGCAGTCAAAATATATTATTTAGAGTTGATAAACCTAATAGCAGGAGCCTAAGAAAGGAAAAGGTAGACTTAAAACAAGGACAGGAAAAGTTAGAGGAAAAGCAAACCTTTTAAATACCAAAAGGAATAGTAAAAAGAAAAAAGCGAAAAAATATTACATAGAGAAAGAAACACAGTAAGTATAACTAATACTTATGGTATAACATATATTAAATTTGAGCCAGAATATATAAAATTGAAAAAAAACAAGGTGAAAAAGCTTTATAATATGGTGACATGTGTGAAAAAAAAATTTTTTCCCCCCAAAGAGAAATGCAGGAAAAATGTACCAAATCCTAATGAAAATGGTTACCCATTAGGGGTTGGGTGGGAATGGGATGGGATGGGTAGGGGAGAAATAAGACTTCTTTGACTTCACTTTTTAATTTGTACCAAAGTGTGTGTGTTTGTGTGTGTGTGTGTGTGTGTGTGTGTGTGTGTGTGTGTTTTAAAACAGCATTTTGAAAAATAAAGTAAATAAATCTTAAAATTGAATACAAGGAGAAAAAAATTAGCCTTTTTGTCAAAGTGATAATGTAAACATACACACAAAAATTGGTGTATGAGTTATATTATATACTGAAGTTCACATAGTAAAGTCATTATTGGTGATGAGATTGTAGCAATCTAAAAATAATTTGCATATATTCTAAGATGAAACAAATGATTAAGTATAGTATATTCTTATTGTTAGGAATCAGAGTTCTCTGTACTAATATGGAATATAGAATGACATTGTTGGAAATTGGAAGAAAACATGAGGTCGATAAAGAAAGGTACAAACTTCTAATTGTAAAAGGCTTGAGTACATTTAATGCTGGTGGGGAAAAAGCAGTGATGGGAAAATATTAAAATATAATAAAAAGAGAATAATGAATAGGGTAAGTTCCTGAGGCTGTGAGAATACTGGGTTCCTGCATTCAGGTGGATGCATTAAACTGAAATGGGAGAATGAATACTTTCTTTACTGAGGCAGAAGGGAAAGTGGAAAATATAGGGATAAGTACAAATAAATGTGTGGGTTTGTAGCAGCAGAAAGCTCAAAGAGTTTTTAAATAATGGCTTTTATTTTCTCTGTGAAGTTGGAGATGAGGTCATATGCTCAGAGTGACAGGGGTGATGTAGTGAAATAACAGAAGATTTTTAAATTTACTATGGAGAGACTTAATTGGCTGAGCACAGATTGCCAGGCAGCACTGTTGATCTGGTTTGGAGGAGAAGAACACTACTTTGCATTGGCACCAATGGGTGTGTTTTCAGGATTTTCTTCAGCTGTGTTCTTCAGCTTTAGAATATAGATAGTGTAGACACACAAATTGATTTAGGATTGGAGTTTTGCTAATCCAGACCAAGTGGAAGAACAGTGTGTTAATGTTACTGTATTGAGAATATTAGCAAGAAAATGATGATGTACTGAGCTATGGATTCTTAGATGAATAGAGAAAGAGGTGAAGACAATAATATATAGATAGAGAGAAAATGGAGTCATTAAGTAGTTGGAGAACTCAGTGAATAAAAGGAACATTTATTGAGGAATCACTAAATGAAAGAGTTGGAGAA
Organism: Lasiurus cinereus; assembly: GCA_011751065.1. Lineage (NCBI taxonomy): Eukaryota > Metazoa > Chordata > Mammalia > Chiroptera > Vespertilionidae > Lasiurus > Lasiurus cinereus. The sequence goes on from JAAGEH010000018.1 coordinate 49,690,555, forward strand.
ACAGGTTAATAAGTTGTGGTCAGAGAGTAAAATAGTTGAATTTAGGTTTTTCAGAAGTGGACAATTGATGCCACAGTCCAGGTTTGCGCATAACAGAGGGTGGCTGAAATAAAGTGGAGAAGAAGGTAACTGAAGATGAGAAGGTCAAGAAATTGTGAAACTTGAATATTGCACATTGTATGGACAAGATGTAGCCCAGAATGATGGCAGGAGTGTCGTGGAGAGGAAGACCACAGTTATATGCTAAAGTATTAGTGAACATAAGGGGATTGTCCATAAAATCAGAGACATTCTGGGTACAAGGAGAGGCTTGAAAACTTGGACCTTCAAGTAGAGGGAGATTTCATATGAGGATTGGTTTGAAGCACCACTGGATATGAAGGACCTGAGCTATGTTTTTTCATTCTGGGATTCCAAGAGTGCAGAGAGCCCTTTCTCCACTTAAGGAGACTTCTGGGGATGCAGCATCCTAGGGTAGAGTGAGGCTTTAATTACAGCAAAAAGATGGAATGAGTTTAGTGATAGGGCCAAGAATTGAGGGCTCCAGGAAGCATAATGAAAGTATTGAGGATGGTTACAAGTTGGGGTCAGAAGGAAGTCATAGGACACTGGCATACTGCTCATGTCTAATTGGATGCTTCAGAGGAGACTTGGATAGACCACTTGATGTTCTCCAACCAGGCATAACAACTACTTAACAACTGCTTTAGAAGGAAAGGCAGACTAAGACCTGTAGACTTACTAGTATCAGTGTTCAGTCACACCATATCAACATGCATCCTTTTATGATGAGTTTACTGCAAAATAAAATTTTATTTTTCCAATAAAACATTTAAAAATAGCAAATATTCTAAAACCCACTTTGGCCATTAAAATGGAATTCAATGTAAAACACAAACTGGTAATAGTTTGTAAAGTACTACCTATGGGCCCTATGAGTTTATTTCAAAATTATCATTGTCAGTGCAATTAAATGGACTCTAGCTTGAGAAAATTTATTTCCAGAAAGTGAATTATAAAGTCTGAACTCAATCTCATAGTAACAAAAGGTCCCAGACCTCCTAGAAATCTATTAAACTACAACTAGGAAATTTAAAAGTAAATATGTCTCTTAGGAAATATGGCTATAGAGTTATAAAAAAATAGAAAAGTAATGAAGGCACTGCGAGAAAATTTCAAGGTAAAATAAATATTTGAATGATTTATTCTGCTGCACAGGCAGATGGAGAAAGAGGAAACCATATTCTGTGATATATACATTAAAGATGTATGTACCACATACAGTTGACCCTTGAACAACACAAGTTTGAACTGTGCTGTTCCACTTATGCATTGATTTCTTTTTCTATAAATATATGAATGTATTTTCTCTTCCTTATGTTTTTTGTAATAATATTTTTTATTTTCTAGCATATTTATTGTAAGAATATAGTATATAACACATAACATACAAAATATATGTTAACTGTATGTTATCAGTAAGGCTTCCTTTTAACAATCAGTTATTAGTTATGTTTTTGTGGAGTTAAAAGTTATGTGCAGATTTTTTTACTGCATGGGGGCTTGACACCACTAACATTTGACTGTTGTTCAAGGGTCAATTGTATAACTAAGTATATACATAAACACACATATACATACTAGAGGCCCAAAGCATGAAATTTGTGCATTGCCGGCGGGGGGGAGGGAGGGTGGAGGGGAGGCTCCCCTCAGCCAAGTCTGCATCCTCTCCAATCCGGGACCCCTAAGGGGATATCTGACTGCCGGTGTAGGCCCAATACCCTGGATTGGGCCTACACCGGCAGTCAGACATCCATCTCATAATCCTGGACTGCTGGCTCCTAATTGCTCGCCTCCCTGCCCACCTGGTCACTACTAACTGCCCCCCGCCCCTGCCAGCTTGGTGACCTCCATCTGCATCCCCCCTGCTAGACTGGTCACCCCTAACTGCCCCAACCGCTGGCCTGATTGCCTCTTACTGCCTTGCCTGCCAGCCTGGTCACCCCCAACTATCCCTCCCACCAGCCTGGTCACCCCTAAATGCCCCCCTGCCAGCCTAATCATCCCCAACTGCCCCCCTCTGTTGCCTGGTTGCCCCCAACTGCCCCCCCTCTGTGCTGGGATGGTTGCTCCACACAGACTTCTGTTAGTCATTTGGTCATCCCTCACTATGCCCCCTGCTGACCTGGTCATTGGCAGCCATCTTGTGAGGGTGTGAGGGTCAATTTACATATTATCTCTTTATTATATAGGATATGTCAGGTATATCCTATATATAAAAGTAATTGTGTATATGCATACATACATATATGTATTATATGTGTATGTAGATATAAACATCTATTTTATGTATATGTATATCTCTAATTACTGTTTTAGAAAGACCAACATTGACATAAGCACATGGCAGCCAAGCGTCTCTCAGAGATTAGGAAAAAGATAGTTCTTATTCTCTGACAGAGGATTTGTTTAAAAGCTCTTTATGAACATTTAGCTTTAGCAACTTCTCTTTACATTACTGAAATATCAAATAATTGACATTTTCAAAGCTAAGGCTTCGTTCCTTATAAAATTGTGGAGCTACATGAAACTTTTGTGTTCTTGAAAGTAGTTTTCTTAGAGGATAAAAATTAAATCATAGAAATCCTATTACCCATTTACTAATTTAATATGTACATATAAATATACAAAATTTTCTTTAACTGCACATTTTTATAGGTCAACTTAAAGAGAATCTTTAATCAAACAGAATAGTACATGTCTCTTTTTCCCCACCTCATGCTTTCTTTTTCAAGTGCCTATTCTGTAGCAAACACTGATCTAGGAACAGCATGGGAATCCCTTCTTGATGTTAATAGTACAAGAAGGTGACCTCTGTTTTGAGTCCCAGACACACATACAATTGTCTTTATAGACTTGCCCACTTGGAGGTTCCCCAGCTCTTCAAAGTTACTCTAAGAATGAGCTCAGTGTTCTCTCTATCTACTAGTAACCCAGAGCCCCTTTTTTCTGATTCTCTCCTTGTACTCTACCTGTGAAAAAGCTTTCCAAGATGTACACTTGACCACAATGCTGCTGAAACTCTCCATGTCTTTTATGCCTACAGCAGTATTTGACAAAAATCTCTATTCTCGGGGAAGAATCCAAGAAGGCGGCATAGGTAAACACCTACACTGCTGCCTCACACAACAATTTCAAAACTACAACTAAAAGACAGAATGGAAATCATCCAGAACCACAGAAAATCTGGCTGAATGGAAGTTCTACAACTAGAGGGAAAGAGAGGGGCTCACAGAGACCCAGAGGAGTTGCAAAAAGCTGAGGTACGGAGACACACGCATGGAGAGAGCGGGTGCCAGAGTGCCTGGCTGGCTTTCTCTGGCAGGAGGGAAATGGAGACTCTCAAAGGCATATGACACTAAACCTCAGATCCAGCCGAAACTCATACAGGGGGAGTTTGGACTGTGAAAAGGGAGAAGTGCACGGAAATTTAGGGGAGTCGCAAAAGATCAAAGGCCTGGTGGCGCACACGGCACTGCACGCAGGACAGATTGCTGATTGTGCCGCTGGCTTTTGCTAGTGGGCGGGAGACAGACCCTCCCAACTGTGCCACTTCTGACTCCACTAAGCCCTGTTTTGGGCGAAACCCTGGGGACTTAGTCTCGTGTGGTCCTGGTGCGCAAGGGGAGCCGGAGGGGCAGTGGTCTAGAGGCACTGCGGGCGCTTGGGCACAAGGACCGCTCCAGCGATTACCCAGTCATGTGAGACTCAGGGGCCGTGGAGGGCTGGGCCGACTGGAAGGCAAGGCCGACTGGAAGGCAAGGCAGTCCCTTAAGCCCTGAGACTCCACCCATCCCAAGCTCAACAGAGGCTTCTTCGGTTTTGCAAGTCTGGTATCATAAAGCTGAATTGAACACAGAAGTTTCCCTGACATAGTTAAAATGCTGAGACAAGGGAAGGGATCACAAACAAAAGAAATGGAGGAAAAAAATGACTGGATATAGAGTTCAAAACCACGCTTATAAGGTTTTTCAAGAATATGCTAGAAAAGTTGGATAAATTTAGTGAGACCCAAGAGGAGATGAAAAAGGACATACTAGAGACACTGACTGAAATAAAAAATATTATACAGAGTCCTAACAGCAGACTAGAGGGTGGCAAGAATCAAGTCAAAAATTTGAAATATGAAGAAGCAGAAAACATTCAACTGGAAAAGCAAGAAGAGAAAAGAATCCAAAAATGTGAAGATAATGTAAGGAGCCTCTGGGACAGCTTCAAGCGTACCAACATCAGAATTGTGGGGGTGCCAGAAGAAGAGAGAGAGCAAGATACTGAAAACCTATTTAAAGAAATAATGACTGAAAACTTCCCACATCTGGTAAAAGAAATAGACTTACAAGTCCAGGAAGCACACAGAACCCCAAATAAAAGGAATCCAAAGAGGACCACACCGAGACACATCATAATTAAAATACCAAGAGCAAAAGACAAAGAGAGAATATTAAAAGCAGCAAGAGAAAAACAGTTCATTACCTACAAGGAAGCACCCATACGACTGTCAGCTGACTTCTCAATAGAAACGATGCAGGCCAGACGGGAGTGGCAAGAAATATTCAACGTGATGAATAGCAAGAACCTACAACCAAGAATAATCTATCCAGCAAAGCTATCATTCAGAATTGAAGGGCAGATAAAGAGCTTCACAGAGAAGAAAAAGCTAAAAAAGTTCATCAACTCCAAACCAGTATTATATGAAATGCTGAAAGGTACTCTTTTAGAAAGAGGAAGAAGAAGAAGGTAAAAGCCAAAAAATTATGAACAAGTACATATCTATCAATAAGTGAATCTAAAAATTAAGTGAATTAAAAATTTGATCAACAGAATAAACTGGTGAATATAATAGAATCAGGAGCACAGAAAAGGAGTATACTGATAATTCTCAGGGGGACAAAAATCATAAAGCATCAAATAGAATGTGAAATTACAGCAGAAAGATTAAAGTTAGGTGAGGTAAATAAGTGATCAATCAAAGGACTTGTATGCATGCATGTAAGCATAACCAATGATCACAGACACTGGGGGGGTTGAGGTATGCCTAGGAGGGAGGGGGGGCAATGGGGAGATATGTATAAAAAATTAATAAAAATTAATAAAAATGAAAAGAAAAATCTCTATTCTCTCTCTAAAATCTCCCCACTCCCACCAAAAAAGGAGTGAATATGAATGATTAAGCCTTTCAGAAAGGGAGCATAAGCTAAAATGACCATGACAGTTTTCCAAAATCTATGATTTTCCTTTATAATTCATAAAACTTCTGCATATTAATGTTCAACTTGTCTTTACTGTTTCCTATAAGATATTTTAAAAGTTTTAGCTTTTAACATTTTCTCACCTATTGAGTAGAATTTTCACTCTTAGATCCTTGAGTACAATTTAATTACTAGGTAAATGGACACATATTTTCTGGCTTCATGTACCCCTGACAAACATGACTTACTTAAAGATGCACAGTACTAGGGGATAAAGCTCAGACCTCCCCAAAGAAAACTCATGCAGGGGCACTATAAGCCTGGTAACTTGTGCTTGGGATTTAATTGCTTATCTGAATCCCAATTCTGTTATTTGTTAGTTGCATGATTTTGGGCAAGTTATTTAGTTCCTTTGCTTTTATAAAATAGGGGTTATAATAGTATCTACTTTAGGATTGTTATTAGGTTTATAAATAAAGGGCTCAGTCTGGTGTCTGGTCCATAGTAACTGCTCCTGATATATTTATTCATCTCCTGTCAGAGTTCCAATGGACAACTTGCAATTTATTGTATATGCGATGATAATTCATGTCAATCTGCCTTTGGTCTAGAATATTCTACTCCTATAATAATTATATTACTACTAGAGGCCTGGTGAATAAGTTTGTGCATGAGAAAGGGTCTGTCCCTCAGCCTAGCCTTCACCCTCTCCAGGTAGGATCAGGCCTAAACGGGCAGTCGGATATCCCTCTCACAATCCAGGACTGCTGGTTCCCAACTGCTTGCCTACCTGTCTTTCTGATTGCCCCTAACTGTTTCTGCCTGCCAGCCTGATCACCCCCTAATCACTCCCCTGAGAGCCTGATTGATGCCTAACTGCTCCCCTGCCAGCCTGTTTGCTCCTAACTGCCCTCCCCTGCAGGAATGGTCACCCCTAACTGCCCTTCCCTTCAGGCCTGGTCCTTCCCAACTGCTCTCCCCTGCAGGCCTGGGTCCACCCCCCCACAACTGCCCTTCCCTGCAGGCCCAGTCGCCCCCAACTTCCTTCCTCTGCCAGCCTGGTCACCCCTAACTGCCTTCCCCTGCAGGCTTGATCACCCCCAACTTCCCTCCCTTGCAGACCTAGTCCCTCTCAATAACCCTCCCCTGCTGGTCATCTTTTGGCAGCCATCATGTGTCCACATGGGTCAGTCTCTTTAACTACATGGGGGCAGCTATCTTGTGTGTTGGAGTGACAGTCAATTTGCATATTATTCTTTTATTAGATAGGAAGATTAGATAGGATAGAGGCCTGGGGCACAGGTGGGGGCTGGCTGGTTTGCCCTAAAGGGTGTCCCAGATTAGGGTGGGGGTTTCTTGGGGGTATGGGGCAGTCTGGGTGAGGGGTCTGTGGTGATTTGCAGGCTGGCCATGCCCCCTAGTGACCCAAGTGAAGACCCTGGAATCTGGAATTTATTTTTCTTCTATAATTGAAACTCTGTAGCCTTGAGTGGAGCCACGGCTCCTGCTTGTTCCATGGCTGCAGCCATTTTTGTTGGGATTTATTTATCTTCTATAATTGAAACTTTGTAACCTTAATCAGAGCCTAAGGCAAGCCAGGGCAGATGGAAAGCTTGGCTTCCTCCATTGCCTGGGAAATCCAAGCCTTCTGCTCTCTCTGTGGCTGCAGTCATCTTGGTTGGATTAATTTGCATACTTGCTCCAGATTGGCTGTTGTGTGTGGCTTGTGGGTATAGCAGAGGTACAATTAATTTTCATATTACTCTTATTAGATAGGATAAAAGGAATGGGGCAGAAACATGTTCTGATAACTTCCCTAAGTGGGGAAAAATTCCCCAATAATCATGTATTTGTTGAAAATATGAGATATATAAAGTATTTAAAATTACTATGAGGGTGGTGAAAGATATGCCATATTTTTTAATGTAATAGTGTAAATATCACCTATTCTTCATCAAAATAGAAAATAAAACTGTGAGACTTTTCTCTTGGAGAGTTTGAACAAGTGCCATGATTGTAGTATTTGACAATAGAGCTGAGGATGACAAATATCAGCCCATAGGTTAACCCACTCTCTTTGTTCTTCCCTACCTCCTCCAACCTTGTTCAGCTATTGAATTTCTGCTCTTTCCTTCCCATCCCTTTCCATCTCTTTACTGTTGATTATCTACCTTTCTTTTTTTGCTTTTGTTTAAAGCAGCTCAATTATTCATGCATCACCTGCTTCCTGGAGCCTTCATTGACTTTACAAGATAAGACTACATTGAAATAAATCACATATTATGACCTGTCAGCCAGAGAAAAGTACTGCTTAGATAAATAATGTTGGCATTTCCAACTGTGAACCTCCATGCTCATGCTCCTTTTCACAACTCAGTTATGGAGACTGCATTCCAAATGCACACTAAATTGTGGGGCTCTATGTTCCTTGATCTCAGTAAATAATCACACATAAAGAAGCCAGTCTAGCAGGCAAAACTGATTTAATAATATATTCTAACTTTACTTTTCTCTTTTAACCAAACAACAAAGGGGATTCAACTTCAACTTCACAACAACTCCACTCACTACATGTTATAAACTCTTACATTCCAGAGTTGCTTATCTTATACTGTATACCAGCTTCCAAAATGCTCTCTTCAGCTTTAATTCCATGGGACACTTCTTTTTTATTTAAAACCTCACCCAAGGAGATGATTTTACTAATTTTAGAGAGACACACAGAGAGAAACATTGATATGTGAAATTCAAAAAGGTCCCATACTAGCCAGATGGCTCAGTTGATTGGAGCATCGTCCCATATACCAATGGAGGAATACAAGCTTTCTGCCTGCTCTGGCCTGCCTTAGGCTCTGTGTAAGGCTACAAAGTTTCAATTATAGAAGATTAAAAAATCCCAACAAAAAATGTCTACAGCCATGGAGCAAGCAGGAGGCTTGGCTCCACTCAAGGCTACAAAGTTTAAATTACAGAAGATAAATAAATTCCAGATCCCAGGGCCTCCGTTTGGGTCCCCAGCACCAACCAAGGATGGAACCTGCAACCTAGGTATGTGCCCTGACAGGAATTGAACTCCCAACCTTTTGGTATATGGGATAATGCTCCAACCAACCGAGCCACCTGGCTAGTATGGGACATTTTTTAAATCTCACATATCATTCTTTATCTTTAAATAGTCTGAGTTAGCCCCTTCATCCCTTTATCCCCCTGCTAACACATTTCCTGTCTCTTCTTTTTTTTCTACTTTTTCAATTTTGTATTACAAAAGGTCAACTAATCAAGTTAGCAAATACTCTTTAAATTTTAGTTGCAAGGAAGATTCATGCAACTAGAGAAATTGTGAGTTGGAGGGATATTAAAAATCCAGTCTCCACTAACACATTTATTTGTGTGTCCCTTCACTAGACTGGGAGCATCTTCATATTTACCTCTATATTTGCACCACCCAACATAGGCTTGGCACAGGATGACAATCAATAATTGTTGAATAAATGATAAAAATTATTATTTTCTATAAACGACTTCTCAAATAAAAATTCATGAAAAAAATGAACTTGGTTTCATCTATAATACAACCAAGAATACAAATCAGCTTTTCACATGCTGTTGAGACTGTAAGTTTAATTATCCATAAATTTTTTGTAGTGATATTCATTGGCCAGAGTGGTCTTATTCTCCATCTCTGTCTTAAAAGCTTTTTAATTGATGACTTTCCCAAATTTTTCAAAAAATTTAAATTATGAGCTCAACTTTAGCTTCTTTAAAATTCTGAGTTTGATCAAGTTAAAAAAGTAGAAAAACCCTGTATGAAGCAGAGCCATCACTACGGACATAGATGCAAAATTCCTGCTGAATACTTCCCATTGGGCTCTTCCTTCACCTCTAGTACTGCCTGGATAGACCTTTTCCTTCCACTTCCTCTGTCATTTTTGTGCCATAATTCCTTTAATATTTTCTATTGGAGATCCTTGGAAGAAAATAAGCATATGATATTGTATAGAGAGAAATTACAGAAACATTTGATTATTTTATTAGGCCAAAGGTCGTTAGCCATCTTCAAACTGAGGCTTTATCTAGTGATTTAATTTAATTCAACAAACATATATCTATACAGTGCATTGATGAAATAAAAAAAAAAGAGCGGGCTTCTCAAGGACAGGGACTTTATTTGATTTCACTTTATATTTTCAACCAATAGTCTAATTTGTAGTCCACAGCTACCACTCAATAAATGTTTGTCAAATGAAAGAGTAATTAAACATATCCTTACCCTCATGGAAAAGACAGTATCATACAGAGTGGAACTTATTCTATCTAATAAAAAAGAAACATCCAAATTGACTATCACTCCAACACACAAGATGTCTGCCACCATGTAGACACAAGATAGTTGCCACAAGACGGCCAGCAGAGGAGGGCAGTTGGAGGGGACCAGGCCTGTAAGGGAGTGCAGTTGGGGGTAACCAAGCCTGCAGGGGAGGGCAGTTAGGGGTGACCAAGCTGGCAGAGGAGGGACATTGGGGCTGACCAGGCCTACAGGGAAGGGCAGTTGGGGGGTACCGGGTCTGTAGGAGAGGGCAATTAGGGGTGACCAGGCAGCAGGGCGGGCAGTTAAGGGCAATCAGACTGTCAGGGGAGCAGTTAGGCATCAATTAGGCCAGGGGAGTGGTTAGGGGATGGTCAGGCTGGCAGGCAGAAGCGGTTAGGGGCAATCAGGAAGGCAGGCATGTGAGTAGTTGGGAGCCAGCAATCCAATGGGCAGTTGGATATCCCTTGAGGGGTCCCAGATTGGAGAGGGTGCAGGCTGGTCTGAGGGGCACCCCCTCCCTGTGCATGAATTTCATGTACCGGGCCTCTAGTATGTACAATAATAGAGGTGGAGTTACAGTGTGATGGAAGCAAAGAGGAGGAGGAGATTAATGGAAGGTATGAAAAATGTTTAACTTCCCATATTATATGTTGAAATTCAAGAGCAGCACTCATAAAATGAAAAGCCCTATAACATATTTATCTGCCAAAATTTTGATTGCAGGTTTCTGTTCACAGAGGAAAACTAAAATTAGAAAGAAACTACATGGGTTTTGATATGAAGGAAGAATATAGTTTTTACAACATGCTTACGGGAAAAACCAAACCCAAAGGACAGACATAACCTCCATTCTGCTTAGGCACTGGGTGGAGGGAGTTTAACTAAATGAGGCTCTCATGCAGATTATAATGTTGTAGAGAAAAAAAAAGAACAAAACAGGCTAGAATGAGATGACATATGAAAGGGAGAAAAATGATAAAACCTGACAACTTCTTTGTCCATAAGAAATGCCTTTACTTTTCACTTGAAGGCTTGCAAATTACCTTCTCAGAAGGTATTTAATCCCTATTTAATGCAGTGAAAGAGACAAAAGAGGTTCTACTGTCTCAAAATCTCTCTCTCTCTCTCTCTTTCTCTGTTATTGACAGGACCCATACTGAATCCTATTGAGACAATATTATGATTTTTAATTCTCTTCACTGTGCTCAACTTTTAAGTTCAGAGTGACATCAACAGGTGAGATTTATTTGTTTATTTTATAATAAACCTGTATAATTAATCATGCAAGATAAAACATTAACCTTAGACTTAAAAGAATACTTTTTCTTAGATTACTGAGAAAAAAAATACAATGACACTTAATAACCCTTGAGTGCATCTTATGCAGAGAATTAATATTTCTCCAGAGTCTTAGACTAATTGTGTTGGCTCTGAAATTTACTGGCATCCACCTATTAGGTACTGAGTACACAGTGATAAAAAAATATACATCTTACAACCCAGTGAAAGGAGAAATGATGCAAAAAACAACTAAAAATAACTAATACCCATCATAATAGGTAAGACAAAGGAAATAAACAGGGTACAGAATTACTTAAATTACTTCAGTTCTTTCTGAAATGAAGGAGTTAAAGAAAAAAGTGGGCATTATATTTCTGTACATGGAAAAAAATGACTAATTATGGAAAGTGCCAGGGAAGAGCACTTTGGTTGGGAGAAACAACATGTGCAAAGACCTTTCAGGAAATAATCAGGGTCTTTGAGAGGAGCTTAAAGGAGGTCCATGTGGCTGGAATGGAGGAAGAAGGGGAGAATGGCCCATAATGAGGCTGAAGAGATTGGTGAGAGCCAGCTCACAACTGGCTTGAGTATTATCATTTTATTCAAAGTGTAATGAAAAACCACTTGAGGTTCTAAGAAGAAAGCAGGCATAATTTTATTTTAAAATGGACTTTATATCTTTGTGTATCAGTTAAAAGCTATTGTTGATGTGGGAGCGCAGTATAAGTTTTTGTACTGCTACACGTGAGATTTGGGTGTGAAAAGGGAGCTGGAAGTGGGCAGATTTGAGACTTTATTTTGGTGATAAAACAGAGAGGACTTGATAATTGATAGGACATCAAAAATTAGGTGATCAAACTGTACTTCAGTCAATAACTTTGGAAAAATAAATTTGGAAAATAAATAGTTCATTCTCTTTAAGAAGCTGTGTGCTCAGCACTGAGCTAGGCCCTTTGAATGATGTAAAAGAGGTAGATGATGCAGCCTTTACACATAAATATTTACACTGTAATGTCAACAAGAGATGAAAATTGCAGTAACCTGGATACATAAAGTCATATACTAATGTTCTATTTAAGTTTGAAGATATAAGTGTGAAAATAATTCTTAAAACAAAGATAATGCCTGGCTGGCATGGCTCAGTGGTTGAATGTCAACCTTTGAACCAAGAGGTCATGGTTCAATTCCATGTCAGGACACATGCCCAAGTTGTGGGCTTGATCCCCAGTGGAGCGCATGTAGGAGACAGCCAATGGATGATTCTTATCATTGATGTTTCTATATCTCTTTCTCCCTTTCCTTTCCTCTCTAAAATCAATAAAATATATATATCCACACTAATAAAAGAGAACCATGCAAATTAACCATCACACTGATACACCCACAAGCCACGCCCACCAGCCAATCAGGAGTGAGTATGCAAATCAACCAACCAAGATGGCGACCAGCCACTGAGCAAGCAGGAAGCTTGGGTTTCCTTGGCGATGGAGGAAGCCAAGCTTTCTGCCTATTTTGGAAAACCCAGGCCTCTGCTCAATGCTACAAAGTTTTAATTATAAAAGATAAATAAATTCCAACAAAAATGGCTGCAGCCACAGAGGGAGCAGGAGAGTTGGGTTTCCCTAGCAATGGAGGAAGCCAAACTTGCTGGCCTGCTTTGGCCTCCTTAAGGCTACAAAGTTTCAATTATAAAAGATAAATAAACCCCAGATCCCCTAGGGCCTCCGCTTGGGTCGCCAGGGGGCGTGGCCAGCCTGCAAACCACCACAGGCCCCTCGCCAGGCAGCCCCATACCCCAAGAGAACCCCCACCCTGATCCGGGGCACCCTTCAGGGCAAACCAGCTGATTCTCACCCATGCACCAGGCTTCTATCCTATTTAATAAAAGAGTAATATGCCAATTGACTACCACTCTAAAACACAAGATGGCTGCCCCTATGTGGTCAAAGATCCTGCCCCATGTGGGTTACAAGATGACCACTACAAGATGGCCAGCAGAGGAGGGCAATTGGGAGGAACCAGGCTTGCAGGGGAGGGCAGTTAGGGGTGACCAGGCCTGCAGAGGAGGGCATTTAGAGGTGACCAGGCCTGCAGGGGAAGGGAGTTAGGGGCAATCAGGCTGGTGGGGGAGCAATTAAGCATCAATAAGGCTTTCAGGGGAATGATTAGGGGGTGATCAGGCTGGCAGGCAGAAGTGGTTGGAGGCAATCAGGAAGGTAGGTAAGTGGGCAGCTGGGAGCCATTAGTCCTGGATTGTAAGAGGGATATCTGACTCCCTGTAAATAGGCAGTTGGACATCCCTCGAAGGGTTCCAGATTGCAGAGGGTGCAGGCTAGGGCTGAGGGACACCCTCCCTGAAGAGATTTGTGCAATAGGCCTTCCTTCCCTTGGCTTCCAGCACTGGTTTTCCTCTGGCACCCAGAACCCAAGTCTTCGCTCTGGCCGGAGTCTGCCGCCTTTGCCAGAGTCTGCCTTCTTCGTCTTTGCTGCAAGCTCTGGCCAGAGTCTGCTGCTTTTGTCTTTGTGGCAGACTCTGGCTGGAGTCTGCCATCTTTGCTGCAGACTCAGGCAGGATTCTGCTGTCTTTATCTTCACTGTGGCTGGAGTGCAGCTCCTATAGATCTCTTTACCCCTTGCCCTCCCTCTCATAGCAGGCATCCTGCCCCACCCTGCCACTCCACACCTGGAGCAGCTGGGAGGCCGCCATCTTTGTCCTTCTAATTTGCATATTTCCTCCTGATTTGCTGGTAGGCATAGTGGAGTGATGGTCAATTTGCATGTTTCTCTTTTATTAGTGTAGATTAAAAAAATACACAAAAAATTGTTTGATTAGAAGAAAATACAAGACTCAAATGGACTGCTAGGAAAAGCTGGAGACCCTTACAAGTATGGGAAACTAGGTACCATAGAATCTGTCTGGAGAAGTGTATGTAAAGTGGACAGAAAGACAGTTGGCTCAATTACAGTATTTTAGAATGGAGATTAGTGGAGGGTTAATAGGAACTAGAATCAGTATCATCAGAGCTTTTAGTGTTGAATATTTACAAAGTGCTTTCCTTTTACCTGTATTTATTTCATTCAAGTCCTCACAAAGAAATGGGTAAGCCAACAAGATTATTTCTTTATATTATAGACTAGAGATGGAATATTTAGATGATGAGGTGTTTCACCCAAGTTTACATGACCAGAGGTTGAATTAGAACTGAAACACAAATCTTCTCATTTTCTTAGCTCTTCTCTTTTCACTACAAAACTTTGTGGCAGGCCCTCACGGGTTTGGCTCAGTGGATAGAGTGTTGATCTGCAGACTAAAGGGTCCCGGGTTGGATTCCAGTCAAGGGCATGTACCTTGGTTGCGGACACAGCCCCAGTGGCAACGGGGAGGCGGTGTGCAGGAGCAAGCTGATCAATATTTCTCTCTCATCGATGTTTTTAACTCTCTATCTCTCTCCCTACCTCTCTGTAAAAAATTAATAAAATATATTCAAAACTTCGTGGCAGAATCCATATTAGTATTGTTTTTTTGGATGAGGAGGAATATGGATGATATTTTAGAAAAAGTAGTATAATGATTTAAAATTAAAAGTCATGTGAAGGTTGAGTATGAGAGGGATTGATCATATTTACTTTCAAGGCCACAAGGAACATGTCAGTCTCCCCCAGTCCACCCCACCCAGCACTACTTAAATACCTGAAAGCTAGAGACCAGTGTTTCAAAGTTAAGAGGACTTTAACACTCACCCTTATTCTGACCTGGTCATCTAAGTTATTTATGAAACTGCTACTAAGGAAATAAAACAAACCTGTCATGGAGATTTCCTTCTGAATTAACTGCACTTTATCTTTCTGATAAAGAAAAAAAAAAGCCCCTGATTATTATGTTCAGCTCCAATAGACTTTACCAGAATGACTGAATGGCCAAAATATGATTTTCATATGACTTCCTGATTATCTCAATTTTCTTATCTCATTTTGACTACATGGAAGTTTTCATGTAGATTCTGAAAGCATTTGCAGATATAAGGTTTTTCAAGAAAGTGGTTATAACAAAACTTTAGAGGAGTGAAACTATATGTTACATGTAACTAGGCATCCATTAGATTTGAATCTCTGCATTTTATGAAGTCTTAGTGTATGGATATAACAATTCCGTTGAATTCTGAATTTCTTAATTGGACATAATACTCTATTAAAATAGTATTGTTTGTGTGTAACTAATGTGTGCATGTTTGTTGTGTGCTCATATATATAAGATTGATGCTTGCTTATTTTAAAGTCAACAAACATCTATTAAATAATCCCTAGGAGCAAACCCTATAACCAAAGGCACAGAAAATTAACCCAGCATAGAATGTAATGAGTATAGTAAGAATGAGAGATAGAGAGCCATGGAAAGCTGAAGAGGTAAGGAGATCCCTGTGGCTGAAAGGGAATAGTTTAGACATTCAAACAGCATCTAGAAGAATGGGTAAGATTTTGTCAGGTAGAGATGAAGGTAGGACATATCCAGTAGGAAACAATGAAGACTAAGGCACATGCATGAGAAAGGGATATTTGTTTCCAAAAAACCAGGAATAATCAAAGGCTACAAGTACCTTGAGTAGAGGTTTAATGGTGGAAGGAAATGTTGGAAAAATATTTAGGTCAGATTAAAAAGAGTAAAGTTAATTTTGTAAGTGTTATAGAACATTGAAATACATAGAATAGCTGAGTGACAAAAATCAAAGTGGCTTTAATATATAGATGGGAGTAAAGCAGAGAAAATCATTTACTATGGGATTGACTGACAGAACTCTAAGAATTAAAGTTAGTAATAACAAGGATGGATCAAGAATAATGGCAGCCAAGAGCGAAGAGGGATGAGTGAGATGGATATTTTTAGTGACAGTGATGCATAGCTGACTCATGGTCAGCTATGGTTATTTCTGCCCTAAGTACATTTAGTCAGGCATTCTTACCTTTTATCAGTGTAGTGTGTTTTCCCCTCGAGTGTACTTTTCTAATCTGGCTGCCATCCTACGTGACATAAAAGTCGTGAGAAGCAGAGGCAGAGCAACTTCAGTATTTTCCTCTGCTTACTAATTTTGCTACATTGCTCATTGCTTCCTCCTTGACTTGTGAGAACCTTCTGATGGGGAAGGGTCAGTCTTAACCAGTAAAGGGCTATTCTTTAAGATTACATAAACAGAAAGGATTAATTTGTATTAAAAGTAAGGCCCTGGGGTTAGGACAAGAAATTCTATTTCAAGGCCAAGCACACCCTTTTCCAGGATTTTTATGTTTATTAGACCAATACCTGGTGGCTCAGCATCAAGTCAATAGTCACCCAGGACTGACCCAACCTCAGCTTGGTAATATGCTCCTACTTTGATCTTTGTTTTCAAGGCTTAGTAACCTTTCTAGTATCACCTTCTCCTTTGGCCTTGAACTCTGTCTTATTCTTTCTTGTCCTTGGCTTTGAATGTAAGTCCAGGATTCTGACTTATCACTTGATGGGTAACACACCTGGATAGCTAATATCACCCACTCTGCTTTTCCTGAAACCCGTTTTCTGTCCTGCTATCACCTTTTCATCTTACTTCTCCTGTTGATAGAATTATCAATGAAAATTCCATATTTTATCTAATGAACAAAATGAACTAACAAGCAAAATAAGACAGGCTAATAGATAGAGAGTAGGCTGACAGCTAAGGGAGAGTATGGAGGGATTGAGTAAGAAAGAAAAAACACACACAAAAAAAATCAAGAACACAGACAACACTGTGGTAATGGCTGGAAAGGTTGGGGAGGTGGAAGAGGGAATAGGCATGATAAATAGTGATGGACAGAGAGTTGACTAGGGGTGGTGAACACACAAGACAGTGTACAGATGATGTGTTGTAGAATTGTGCACCTGAAATATGTAAATTTTGTTAACCAGTGTCACCCCAATAATTCAATAAAAAGGAAAAAAAAGAAAATGCCACATGGAAGTTTCCAGTTGTAGCTTCTTTGTCACTGTGCCTCCAGAAGGGTGGTTTTTTATAAAATCTGAGACACTCAAAAGATACCTCTAATGTTACTGGCTTTCCTTGATGATTCCTGAGTTGACACAGAGAAAATAAAGTTTCAAGAAGTCAGTCCCAAATGAGAAGCCATGGTGGTGAGGCAGTGCTATGTGAGAGAGAGGAAATATGCAAACTTTTCTGATTTCACAATTTGCTAATATTTTTTTTCTTTCCTTTTTTTTGTTCATTTTTCTTAGCACGGTAAGGTCAACCTTTCATTACTTCTGTAGTTAAGAATAAATTCCAGATAATTTTTTGTGGTTTTCCTTTTACTTTATTAAAAATAAAATAGGGATATATTTTATAGTGATATGATTTGCAATTCAATACTCAGTATTTTCTTGACTTAGGGCTGCAAAAAAGATATGCAGAGAGATGGAAGACATTGTTTATGTGGATGTGATGTGATTATCATGAATCTCTACATATTCAACTTGACTCTCCTTGATCAGATAAGTATGTAAGAGTGTTTTCATCATTTATGCTAGTTATGCAGATTGTTTTTACATTATAGATAGAGATAATGACTCGTGTGTGTGTGTGTGTGTGTGTGTGTGTGTGTGTGTGTTTATTAGTGTTATTTTTAAGGAAAAATATTTATTTGGAGCAAAATAATCAAATGGGAGCTGCTAGCCTCGTCCTCCAAAAGGAGGAAGAAATCAGTCATCACTCAGATACCCTTCTAGTTGGATATTTCAAATTTCTCCAAAAGTGTCTAGGTGAAGATGAATGCAAATACCTGTTCTTTTTTGTTTTTCCCTTTGAGGAATATAGCAACCAAACATTTTTCAATTGTGGGAATCAGGAAGCATTTTTATGTAGCTGGAAAATAACATATTGCAAGGAGACCAGATATTATTGAAACTAAAAAATGCAAATCTTAAAACACTTCTCTATAGACTAAGAAATATTTACTTAGGACAATACTTGAGAGGGGAAAAACTATATTGATATGTAATAAGCAAAGTTGTTAATATTGACAGTAGTAATGATTACTTTAACAATAATGGTGTTTTCCCCCTTAGATTATTATGTTTTTAATAAATCTGAAAATGTTTAGCATTCTTTTTTTAAAATATATTTTATTGATTTTTTACAGAGAGAAAGGGAGAGGGATAGAGAGTTAGAAACATCGATGAGAGAGAGACATCCATCAGCTGCCTCCTGCACGCCCCCTACTGGGGATGTGCCCGCAACCAGGATACATGCCCTTGACCGGAATCGAACCTGGGACCCTTCAGTCCGCAGGCAGACGCTCTATCCACTGAGCCAAACCGGTCTCGGTTAGCATTCTTGTTATAGATATTAATATTAACATCATAATAACCATTAACATCATGTATTATACTCATATTCCCAAATTAAGAAAAAATTCAACAATGTTTATTGAGCAGCTACAATACGTTAGGTATGTTACTATGCTGAATAGGGTAAGTCATCTTCATTCATGAATTTCAGTGCAATGCCACTAACCACTCTGGTACTTGTGGTTATTACTTATAATGAAATAATGTTAAAAAAAAACTTAATTTAGTAAGCAAATTATTATTGACAACTTACTATGCAGGTAGAATGCTGAGGAGAGAGCATGAACAAAATGAAAGGAATTCCTGATCTCTGGCTGCCTAAGGGATAGAGAGAAGTAAATAAACTCTTAAATACATTGTGGTGTTACATGAGGAATACCTGTGGTATGGAGAAAATGTGAGAGGCGTCAGCAAAGTTTTTCCAGAATGAGAAAGGTCAAAAACATAAAGGAATTAGGTAAAGCTTCTGACACAGAATACCTTGTTTAAAGGCCTGAAAGTCAGATAATTGAAAGAAATGCAGAATGAGAAGCACAAGAAATGTTCAGGGAGTAGGCTAGGAGTGAACTGTGAGGCAGAAGTCAGATTATTAGGGTTTTGCACGCTATTCTGAGGCATTGGACTTGATCCTACATGCAATAGAAAACAATTGAAACATGGTTGAGATGTGACGTGATTAGGAACAGGTCTGGTGTAAAGAATATGCTTACATTACCACTCCATTTCTGAAGGCTTTGCAACCTCAAAGTATGGTTTTTATGTATGTTTTAATTTGGCATGGGATTCAGGCTCAGATGTTTCAACTTATCTGAAGTCAAATGTCAATTTAAAATTACTGTTTACAGAGTCAACTGTCCTTTTAGTTTGGATGTTTTTTTTCTTGCTGTTTTGCTCTAGTAAGCACCATAATCTTGGGTCTCTATTTAGACGTCCCATGGTGGATACTCTTCTCATTTAGAATGTATGCAAGTAGGTTCTCATGATCCCACAAAAGACAAATATTTGGAATGCTTGTTGCTATCACAAAATACATTCCAGAAATCCACAATTTCTGCCCAAAAATATTCTTTAATTTCTCCTGTGTTAGGCCCTCATCTAAATATTTACACATCTTTAACACCTGCTATTTCCACTTTAACTGAGAAGGTAGGACCCAGTTTTGATTTGTCTGCTATCAGCTGCGGCTATAAAGGGAATGATGAGACACTCATTCCCTGGCAGGGAGCACAGGGACCATTCAGAACCCAAATCTTGAGAGGGCAAAATTGAGAAGTTGCAAAAGTGAGGAAATCTAATCATTAAGCTTTAGTTTTTTGTTTTTTTTTGAAGGAGTTAGAATCCCATGTCTGTTCCACACATGTACACAGCAGGTCCTCAATTGAATGTCATGGGTTCATTCAACATTGTTATAATGTTGAGATAGATACCTTAGGAATTTAACTCTTGTTTGTATCAATTAGCTTGTGGTAAAACTGGTTTTGTTGACTGTTGTTTCACTTAAAGTTGCAGAACATATGCATGTTGTTACGTGAGGACTTATAATATTGGGTATTCAGCTTTGCTTTGGATTTCTTGATTGGGTGATTTGCTTCATAGTCTCTGTGGTAAGAATGTTTCTGGTATTCCTGAAATAAGACATGAATTCTATGTTCACATACAATAAAGTATTGTGTTGAGTGTGTTTGATGAATCACTGGACTTTTAGTAGGTGATTTTGTGTGGAATGATGTTTTTAATCTTCAGTGGTATTTTATTTTTTATTTTTTTAAATATATTTTATTGATTTTTTACAGAGAGGACGGGAGAGGGATAGTTAGAAATATCGATGAGAGAGAGACACTGATCAGCCGCCTCCTGCACGCCCCCTACAGGGGATGTGCCCGCAACCAGGATACATGCCCTTGTCCGGAATCAAACCTGGGACCTTTCAGTCCGCAGGCCGACGCTCTCGCCACGGAGCCAAACTGGTTTCGGCTTCAGTGGTATTTTATATCTGCCTTCACAAGAAATCTTTTCATGTCAGATAGATGTATCATGTGCAAAACAAGATTTTTACTAATGAGCCCTCCCCTTATTTCTTTCATTCTTCACAATGACCTATAGACAACCAAACTCATGATTTTAAAGAATAAATATAACTTTCTCAGGGGTTATATTGCTGACCAGTACAGATAATACATATAATCATTAAAAAACTGAAGCATGAATTACAGAACAAATGACAAAAAGATACAATAATAAAAAGAAGCTACTCACATCTCTATTTACATTTCCAAGGCTGATAATATACTTGTGCATTGATAATTGTTTAGTTTAGATAACATGATATTTTTCCTTTAAGTTCTCATTCATATTAAAAAATATTAATTTTAAGCAATAAATGGCTTTTTTTATTGAATGACTATTCTGAGCTTAGCACAGTCATTAGTATAGCTACTGATTGACAGCTATTTTTAATCCAATCAATTCCTCTGAAGAGCTCACAGTTTTGAAGAATTAAAAATTATACATACATAAAATCCCTAAAAAATAACTACTAAGATCACAGCTGCAGTATAAAAATACATGAGCTATCTGCTAAATATCAAGATAATTTACAAAGGAAATTAATATTTAAATGGTAACTATAAATTCTCTCCACTAATAATATGAATATATCATTTCTATGTACACACAATGCCCTTTGATTTTGGCAGGGAAGTATAGGTTATCTGAGTTTGATCAATAGTTAAGAGGCATTTAAATCTATATATACCATATGGATAACTCTAAATCTCTCTGTGTGGGTTATAAATAGCAGTGTGCTGGTAAATATATATAAATTTGCTCTACAACAAAGAAGAGAGAAAGGGGGGTAGGAGGAGAAGAAAGAGAAAGAAAGAACAGAGGAAAGAACAAGAGAGAAAGATAGAGCCCTGATTTGTAGGATTTACCAATTTCTGTAGTATAAATACTTCTAACATGGCCTTTTTTGAGCTATGGATGAGATACAATTTGTAGAATTGAAAAAGAGATGCTTACTATTGGCTTTTGCAGTATTACAATTGAGTTCCAGCACACCACTTCTCATGGATCCAAGTTTGAAGTGCTGGATTTTGTACAAATAAATATATTTGAGATAATTTTAGATAGTCTCTCTCCCTCCCCTCCACCAGACTTAAAATTAAATTAATATATATATAGAATATACAAGGACAAGATATTTTGCTATATATAATGGAGAATAAAAATATGTAAGTTAATGCATGCCTTTGAAGAATTTACAGTCTGGTTTTGAATACTTAAAATAAATCCTTGTCCTCATAAACCACACAAGTTAGAAATAATCTAAATATATAAAAGCCTAAGTGACCAAATGACTAAACAGCTAGCTGGTCCAGCGGTTGCTATGGTGCACACTGACCACCAGGGGGCAGATGCTCAATACAGGTGCTGCTCCCTGGTGGTTAGTGTGCTCCCACAGCCAACCTTTCATGGCCCTGATCAGCCTGATTGCTGAGGAACCCCACCCATGCATGAATTTGTGCAGCAGGCCTCTAGTAGTATAAATAATAGTTTAGGAAAATAGACAAAAAGAAAACAGATAGCCAATTAAGGATTAACTATCAAATGATATGAGTAGTCAATAATTCTCGGATGAGAGAAGAGTTTGAGAAAAGAGAAGAAATTTTAAGAAGTTTTTATGAGGAGTTGTATCAGATATGTGATATATGAGTGACTTTGGATGTATGGCATCTGAGTTATTTACAATAGTAAATAACTAAGCAAGAGCAGAGCATCTATACAGATGTACAGTTCAAGAGCAGTGCCCGGTAGTTACTGGACACTCTATGCCAGGCAGTATGCACAGCTTTATATAGATCAGCTCAAATGCTTTGAGTCAGGTTATTTGGAGTATTAAATAAGATAATACACATTTTGTAAATGAGAAAACTAGAGCTTAGGTACACTGACCAAGTGACTGAGGTCCCTCAATCTGTAGACAGTAGAGCTGGGGCCTGAACCAAGGTTTCTCTGGCCCCAAAGCCCATGACCTTAAGCACATTGCTGAATTGAGAAGCAAATCTATACATGTTATTCTTAGGATAAAGTTATAAAATCTTTGAATATGAAGGATAAAAATTCAGATGTTGTCATGCAGGATAATATTATATAGAAAATCAATAACCAACCCCCTGAAAATTTGAGCCAAAAGCGAAATGTCCAAATGTCCTTTTGTTTCCTCCTCTGATACTTTTTCTTTTTCTTTTTCTTTTTTTATTTTGGAGTCCATTTATGACTAACTGGGACATAATGTATGCAAAAGCCAAGTATTAACAAAAATTTGAGATAATGTCTCATAGATTAGGTAAGTCTGTAGTCAACTTTCAAACCTTGATGATATTGAATCAGAATATAAATAAGATAAGACTTCAATATTGGGAGTTTTATAGCTTTTTCAAAACATCTCTTGAATTGTGTTCACAATAAAGTTAATAAAACAGGTTGAAAAACACTTTTTTTTTCATCTGCATGATGCATACTGACAAAAAATGAGCATTTTTCCTAATTATGTTAAGTTCTTTGCCATTATAAGGAGAACTTTGGGCTGTATATAAGTTAAAACTTTTTTTTGTCCCCCCTTATCAGGAAGCTTTTGAGGCATAGAAGTCTAGAGAAGAATAAAAATACATTATTTTGGATTTAAAAAATCCTTGCTTTTGCTTATTTTTCCTGGGAAGTAGAGAAGTTATTCAATTTTTTATGAAACTATTCTAGAAATGAAAAATTGCTCAGTTGTTTAAGTAAAGAAAGTATATACGGTTTAAAATTACTATTTAATATTTAAATCATTAAACATATTGCAAAATAACCTCTTATAAGATACCTTAATGCCTATGAATATCTTTAAAATGCTGAGGAAGAAAGTATTTTCTTTTCCTCTGAATTATAATAAAAAAGAAACTTTTGTAATCTATGAATAATAAAATTGGTCACTAAATATGTAGGGTTTTTATTTTAAAACAAATCCTCTGAAGTTCTAATTCCACCTTTATTAATTTTTAAGATAGTTTTTATTCCATTAGGCACTTCTTTCCTTTTCTCTGAACAGCATGGATGATAAAAAGGAAATTGCAGTTTGCAATGAGTGCACAGACCAAATATTACAAAAGTGTGAGATAATGCTTTACTAATTAGGTAAGTATAACAACTTTAAATTGGAAGAACCATTAAGAAGAGCAAAGAATTTCTGGTTACTAAAATACTTCAACTCTATAAAATATATTCTTTGAGTCAGTGGTTTTAAAGTATTTTTACATATACAGGTATCATAGATCCATTTGAGATTCTGATAAAAGATAGGTGCATAATTTTTTCATAAGATTTTAAGGAATTTGTTAATGGTTTGAAGTCCATGTATGAGTCCAATCAGAATATGTTAAAATAGCATACCCTACTATATCTAATTGTTATCTAATATTTTTATATCTAATATCTATCTATATTTAATTTCTCAATCATAGTAGTATCATTTAAACAGACTTCACATTAGTACTTCAAATAACCTTTCTCTTTCTTGGAATCTAGATTCTTGAAACATTTCATTAAAAATGTTTAAATATCTTTTCTACTGAACCAATGTGTTTATGAAAACATGATTTATTCACTGCTATTATCTCATGACTCATATTGACTGATTCTAGGATTATTCATAGCTTAACTTTAAGTTCAAACTATATAAAATTGATAATAATTTTTAGGTCATAGAAAAAGAAAAAAATTATTTCATTTTGATGTTTCTGGCAATCCAGTATTGTTCCCTATGTAGTTAGGTTTGTATCAAATCCTGGAAGAACTGTGGAGATGACATTTTACAGAATGTCGAACAGAAGGGAGGAAAAAAAAAATACCTTTAGAGTGGTATCCAGACCTTAAAATTTTAAAAGCATAACAATTAAAGGATTTTCTCAAAATGGATATCTTAGTCATAAAAGCCAACAGCTACAAACTCCAGGGCTTAAAACAAACAAACAAAAATTTGTTTTGACCATACTTGGCAGCAGATTAGCTTTGGTAAGACAGTGTTACAACTGCAGCTCCTTTTGCATTTGTTTTTATTCATATACTTTCTAGTGACTAGAACAACAGAGCCTTTGATATGTGCTATCCAATTTCCATTGTATGCACCATCGGAGGGTCCTGACATGTGGACTCACCATGTGTCCTGCTACCTTGTGTATAAGCTTCTCCATTCAATAATCTGTAGGAATAACTAATTCATAGATGTGTATGAGTGTGTGTGTGTGTAAGTGTGTGTGTGTGTGTGTGTGTGTCTGTGTAAGTGTGTGTGTGTGTGTGTGTGTGTGTGTGTGTGTGTGTGTGTTTGTGTGTGTGTAATTGATTCACAGGCACATGGACCGGACAAGAAGACTACCTACTATAGTGTCATCACCTCTTGCCCACCCAATTCAAACTTTTCTATTACATCTTTCCCTTTTTCCCACAAGCACACACTGCACCACCCTGTGTAGTACCCATAGTCATAGTGAGTCATTTAAGGAAGAAGAAGGCAGTGTCTTGCCCTGCCTTTCTCAGATGAGTCTCCCCTATGTCTGTCTCCCTAACTTTTTTCTCTCTTGGTGTCACAACACATCACTTTTCTCAGTGGTAACAGACAATAGATTACAGCCCTACTGGTTTACCACTTCCTTCATGCTCAAGATAATGAGGCCTGAAAAAGAAAAGACGGTTACTTGGGCAATTGGGTGGTTAGGCATTGCTAATAATCTTTACTTTTTATGCTAGTGATTGTACTGGTGAGTTTATGAAAGGGAATGAGTAACTGTTGGTCTTCCCAGCATTTTAGCACAGCTGTTCTCTGCTTTTGATACCCATGCAAGAGTATTTGAGACTGTCAGTAACTGTCCAATTTCAAAGTTATGTTCTTTCAGTTGTACATAATTTATGGTTTTTTACTTACACTCAAATGTTGGATTGGCTACTCATATCTTTTTATTTTATATGGCCTTCTCATATATGTGTGCTTCACAGCCATGTTTTAACAGGAATAGCAAGAACAATCTGTCTTGAGACTGACTTTACTGTTTACTGATAATATATGGTATAATTTAGTTGGTAGGGAAATGAACACAATGAAAAAATATTTCTTCAAGAAGATATGGTATGCCAATCCTACTTCTATTATTGATCTGTTGGGTAGCCCTAGACAATCTTTTAATCATTGTGCTTCCCTTTTATTTTTTTGTGAAAAAGATATTATGAAGACAACCTGCAAGGAATGTCACAGAATGATCCTGATATACTCTGTAGAATGTTAAAAAAGAGTAGCTGTGAGCACTGATGATTTCTAGTTCTAGGAATCTTTATGGTAAATTACCAGATAACCTCAGCAGTTCACTGAATCATTCAGAGTTTCTGGGGAAAATAAGATAATGGTGATAATGGTTGAGTAATCAGGATATAGTAGAAATGGTACAAGTATATGCAGATTAAGTCAATCTCATAAAAGGGTTAAGAAAAAAATCTTCCCAAACTTTTTGAAAACTCAGTATAAATGAAAAGCATATGGAAAAAAAGTGTATTTCCAAGCCCACCCACAATGGCTCAGTGGTTGATCTAGAAGGTCACAGTTTGATTCCTGGTAGGGGCACATGTCTGGGTTGTGGACTTGATCCTCTGTGTGGGGCCTGCAGGAGGCAGCATATCAATGATTCTCTCTCATTATTGATATTTCTCTCTTTCCCTTTTTCTCTGAAATAAATAAAATATATATTTAAAAAATGTATTTACAGATGATTTACCTAATTTACTCAAACCTCATTGCTCATGGGAATATGTACTTGCCAATGAGAAGATAATGGTTTAAATATATGATCTAATGCAATAAATATGTGGTATGGAGTAATAAATAGGAATCTTATTAAAATATATCCTGGGATCTGTTGTTATTTCAAATGTTTGAATACTTAGCAATATTGAGTTGTTAATGCCAAAGCTTTCAAAATGGTATTTCCTCCACATTCATATTTCTCCTTAGTAAAATGGGGTTGGGGGGAAAGGAGAAAAAGGAGAGGATGTTTGAATTTACAAAGTTGGAGTCTGTCAGATGAAGACAGCCATTAATTAATTCTAGACATTCTGGCTCTTCGTGAAAGAAAGTTCCTTAACTATAACCTCAGAGCTGATTTCTAAGGTAACTAGAATCCAAAACACAGCTTCAGAAATCAGAATTAACACCTCAAATTGTTCCTGGAAGCCAAGGAGAGGCCTCAATACTTCTGGAGGCCAGCTGATGTCACCCTGTTTCCAGTTCCCTGGACAGCTGCAGCTCCAGCATTCTCACCAGTTAAAGTTTCCCTCTGGTAGTCTGTGTAGTTATTGAGAGTAGCCATATGTAGGGCACCTAATTGTAATCCAACTGAGAGATTAGATTACCAGATGTCACAGCGGTCATTGTGAAGCCAATTTATTTTCTCTCAAACCAGACCAGCCTATTGCTTAGGGCTCCATCTTCATCTTCCTGGCCTTTCTAAAAAAGAGAAAAATTCACACATCTGATGGCACACTCTAGTTTTCATTAAATCAACCTTAAGTAAGCCAGGTAGACTGGCTTTGATAAGGCCAATGATTGACTTTTAGGGTCCAGGTCAGAAACAGCAGGACAAAGGTGACAGAGTGAAAGAAGAGTTGCTTATTTCGGAATTCCTGGAACTTTAATACTGACACCTTTCAAGAAAAGGAAAGAATCCACTAATGAAGTGACAGGTGGATAAGTTAAGAAATCATGGATAGATCTTGATAATATTATACTAAGCAAAATAAGTCAGACAGAAAAAGTCAAGAACCATATGATTTCTCTCTTATGTAGGATATAAAACTGAATATAAATTATAAACAAACAAGAAAAAGCAAAAAAAAAAAAACCACTCCTAGACACAGGCAATAATATGATGGTTACCAGAAGGAAGAGTAGTAATGGGGAGGTAGTAAAGGGTAAAGGGAGTCATATATGGTGATGAAAGAAGATGTGACTTTGGGTGTGGGCATACAATACAATATACAGATGATATATCATAGAACTATACAGTTGACACCTATATACTTCTATTAAGCAATGTTATACAAATATATTTAATGAAAAAATAAACATGAATGAAACAAACAAAAACAACAAGAAATAAGATAACATAACCTAGAATGTAAAACATTTCAATGATTTCTGGTTGCACTTAGAATAAATTCTAAAACTTAAAAACAAATTAAGCTTTGGGTAAAAATAGTTTGACTATTCAGTGGCCTCTTCCCTAGATGATTAGATACTGTGTGTGTGTGTGTGTGTGTGTGTGTGTGTGTGTGTGTTTGTGTAAATGTGTGAACATAATAATTCAAGTAGCAAAAAGGATTAATAGCATTACACATTTATCTTCATCTTTTACATGAGAAAGTAGTAGAGTAACACAAATGAAAGAGGTTTCCAGAAAAATAGTTTGGTGGGGCCATAATAATATTTAAGAGTCTATTAATACAATATCCTGTTTTAAGTTTATTCTACAGTAACTTGGAAAACTTACCAAATGATCAAGTTATATAAAATAAACACTTAGTTGTATTCTCTTGGTCACACATTTCAAATTATATGATAGAACAACCTAAAAAGCTCCCCCTCTTGACGAATTTCCCAATTTTCTTGTGAATTCCAAATTTAAAGAAGTCATCATTGCCTAAGTTTTGTGGGGTTGTTGCCATTGCTGTCCTTTGCCAAGCAGTGAGTTCATTAGCTGAACCACAAGTCTGTAGTATTAACCATAGTCTTAAGATTTAAAAAGTGAAAGGAGATAAGAGACTTACAGCAAAGCCTTTCTCATTTTCCTATGAAGTGAGAACTAAAAAAAACATTTTTCTGGGAGGAAAATAAAAAACTTTGAAAGCAACTTTTTGTCATTAGTCTTTTCCTGAGTTTCTTTATTAGAGAAACTGAAGCAAAGAACCTTCTGCATACTGTAATGGTGTTTTTCAGGCATTTGTGCTCATCCTTTGCTTTCACTGAGTTTTACTCAATAACCGGATCTTTAGAGACAGCCTGACAAGAGGAGGGTTACTCAGGAAGAAAGTCATATTCACAAAATTGCTAACATAACTTCTTACATGGCCAAACCCACATAAGATGAAGTCATCTGTATGCTGCCTAGGACAGTGGTCAGCAAACTCATTAGTCAACAGAGCCAAATATCAACAGTACAATGACTGAAATTTCTTTTGAAACTCAAATTTTTTAAACTTAAACTTCTTCTAATGCCACTTCTTCAAAATAGACTTGTCTAGGCTGTAGTATTTTGTGGAAGAGCCACACTCAAGGGGCTAAAGAGCTGCATGTGGCTTGAGAGCCGCAGTTTGCCAACCACGGGCCTAGGATTTTCATTTTTCCATAATTCTTACCATTTACTCATTGTGTTTACTAGTAATCATAAACATTCTTTGAACTTCAATGTCCCCAACTATAAAGCAGGGATAAGAGTATTGGTCACATGGAAAATGATGAGATGACATTGCTTCTAAAGGACTTTAGCCTTGACAGGAAGTACAGCCCACATATATGTGTTCTTTGTTTTAATAACACAGTGTTTTACTAAAGAAGAAAAAGGACAAGTAACTATCTCTGAAATGTTTTCAGTTTTTCTGGTGTTACATGCATAGTATATAATTTATTTAAGTTAGATGAAAACTGTGAATAGTTTTTAAATATATGTCATAATACTCATCACATGTCATGTTAAAAATGGCCTCTTTTTAGTTTTCTGATTTTCTGTTTTCTGGTGAATAATAAATATTTAAGTAATTCTCATATTAAGAATACATAATTTACTATATTTTTATTTTTTATTGATTTCAGAAAGGCAGGGAGAGAGAGATTGAAACATCAATAATGAGAGAGTTCATTGTTGGGCTACCTCCTGCACGCCCCCTATGGGGATCACAACCTGGGCATGTGCCCTTGACTAGAAATGAACCCAGGACCCAATCCAGAGGAGGATAGTCTATCCACTAGGAAAGACTACATTATTTAAATTGAAACTTCCACTCTGGCACTCTGACATTTACATTCTTGGATGTTTTCTCACGCTATTAGTATAGTACTTCCTTCTCTCTTTCAATATACATTATAATTTATTTATTGGTTACATTGTTTTTTTGTATCTTTCCTCAATGGAGTAAAATCTCTAAGAGTTCACAGGTTTCTATTTTTTTCAGTGATATATCCCCAGTATCTAGAACATCTCTTTACACAAGAGTATTTATTAAAAGGTTCAATTGAAAAATAAAATTTATGTTTGGGTTCCTGCTTCTGCTCAATTTCCACAGCTTAAGAGTTCAAATTGGACTCAAGCTTTT
Organism: Lasiurus cinereus; assembly: GCA_011751065.1. NCBI lineage: Eukaryota > Metazoa > Chordata > Mammalia > Chiroptera > Vespertilionidae > Lasiurus > Lasiurus cinereus. The sequence continues at coordinate 49,720,139 of JAAGEH010000018.1, forward strand.
GAACTACTAGTAATCTGGTCCCCAATCCATACACTGACCCATACTTCCTTCTTCCCTACCTTCTTTCCATCTCTCTGCTCTCAGCTTCCAGTCTATCTAGGTTTTGCTTTCCCCATTGCCACCTGAAACATGGTTTTTGACACTTTCTTCTAGTTTTTACTTTAGATTCTCTGACCTAATGCTACTGTAACATGGAGAAACATTTATATGAAGAAAAATTATGAGAATACAACAGTAAGTACAACATGGCTGCCAATGTTTCATATGAGGAGTGCATGTGTGGATGTTGGAACTGATAGTCCATGGGACAGTGTGTTACAAAAGGCCCTTTGGCATCTAATCATATTTCAACAAGACTAGCATGCACACCAATGGATGCTATGTGGTCTTTTAAACTTACAATTCCTTTCAGATGTGGTTTAAAGTATTGTGTCATCCAGAGTTCATTTGCCTGTTGGATGATTCATTTATTGATCTCCCAAACAAACAGATGGTGGGTAGGGAGAAGATAGGAGGAAAGGAAGGAAAGAAAGATGTCAGCGAGAAAATAATTAGACACTAACATGTCTGTGTTGTGATGATCTCAAACACTAGAATGAGTGTTTTGGTTCCCTATGTGAAAATTCTAACATAGTACTGTATATAATCTTGAGGTAAGTTGTATGGTTTAACTAAAGTTTCTATAGTTTTGTTTGTTGGTTGGTTGTTTTCATTTAAGTAGAGATGATATTTATAAGTGAGAAAAGTTAGAACATGAGTAATACAATTCGACTAATGGTTTCTCAGTTGAAAATACTGAAAATTGGGGCTGAAAAAGGATCACAGCATGAATGACTTCTTACTTTGTATTCTTAAGACTTGGGCTATAAAATTTATTACATGTTCTATAGAAAGCCAAAAATAGTGTATGCTTTTTGTCAAGACACTTCTTTGTGATTCATTCAGCAAACATGACTGAATATTTTTCCAGAGCAAGGCATTGTGCCTGGGGCTAGAGCAGAGTGGTGACAGAACAAGGAGCTACCATTCCCATGGGAGTATGAAGTGCCTGTTTCTTTCAAAGATTACCTGTAAGCCTCCCAAAACTCTTCACCATGGATATTATAATATTCACTTTCAAAGTACAAAAATTGAAGATCAGAAAAGTTAAGTAATATTCCAAAGTCACACCGCCTGCATGACAAACCAATATTCAAACCAGCATTTTGATGGCACCAAACCTTAGTCTCCTATTGGTTCATCTCTCTCTCTCTCTCTCTCTCTCTCTCTCTCTCTCTCTCTCTCTCTCTCTTTCTCCTGACCCTAAAATAAGAATGAGGGAGAATGTGATATAAAAGAGGAATAAAAATTCCTATTTCTTTTATTACCCTAACTACCTAGATTCTGAGGGCTCCCTCGAATACCTGGACATTTGTCAACATTTTGCATTAATGTCTATACTTTCCATGACATGCATATATTGGTGACTGTCTATATATACTTTGTGCACATGCTAAGCACTTGGAATATACAGATACACACACATCTAAGACCTAGTCCTACCTTCAAGGAGTTCTTACTTTTGTGTAAGAAATAGGTCAAACAATTGCTGCCGTATTGGCCAATTATTCAGTTCTTTGGAAAATGAGCCAGGTATAAAAGCATATCTACTGCCACTTGTAACAGAATAAAGAAGGTACAGTCATTGGGTAAATGCTATAAATGTGTACTGAAAGAAAAATAGGGCTTGAGAGAGATAGAAAGATTATGGTAGACGAACAGAGAACAAGGCTATCTCCACCCTGCCCCTGACCTGTCCACATTCCTCCTCTGCCCCATGACCTCACTATTCCACCACAAAGCTCCTGTCCAAACTCCCTGGACATACCAATGTTACCATCTCTTTTATGTTCTCAGGGTCTATCTTTTCAGGCAATAAATCCCTGTTAAATATTAGCTATGTTCAATATTTTCCCTCTACTTGATTGCACAATCCTTGAACCGCTGACTCATTCTTGCTTTATCATAAGTATTTACATTTTGGTTAAAAATCTATGGACTTTGGAGTCATGGAATCTTCACTTCACCACTTATGTGACTTAACCTCAGTTACCTCATCCATATAACTGGGATAAAATTGTGGCGATGATCACTTTGCAAGGCATATATTTGCCAAATCATTATGTTGTACACCTTAAACTAATATAATATTATATGTTAACTACTCTTTAATAAAATAACTAGTTAAATAAAAACCATGAAAGGCATTATTAGAAACTAATAACATAATATAAAAAATCCTAAGAAATGAGGTAAGCAGTAAATATCTGATCATCTGATTATCCTAAAGAAACATTCTCAAGTTAATATATTTTAAGGGGCCTCCTAAGTTTAAGAAAATTCATGGTAAAAGTCATGTAGCCTTCTGACAGTGTGAGTCAGAAGTTCATCCCACCCTTACTGAAGGTATTCCTCCAGGTACCCCTGAAAGTCTTCAGGAGTGTATCACCCATACTTAGGCACAGACTCTATATGATATACCACAGAATGTGCCACCTTCCACTCTTCTGCCCCAGTTCCCTTAAACAAAGGCCAGTGCTGAATGAAACTGCCTTTCCATGACCTCCCCTCAAGCTGCTTTTTCTAGCCACAATGCTTCCATCATTTGGCAGCAACATGTCTGGAGCACTCGTACCTGTACACTGAAACTGCTCCTAGTCATGCCCAGGCTTCTGTCCTCTGCCAGGCACACTGCTTCCACCTATATGCCTCCTCCAGACACTAGAGCCTATGGGCTGGTACACCAAAGTGTGAAAGCCATGCAGCTACCCACACTTTACCATATTCCTTGCAAAGCTGGGTGACCCTTCTTCCCCTAAACCAGCACTTATGTGTCACATGCTGGCATATATATACCACCAGAACATTCGCTAAGCTTCTAGTGTCCTACAGAGTTCTTAGTGAAGAAAACCCTAACAGATTTTCTCTGAACAGCCTTGTTCCCTAGCAATCAGCTGTTTCTGTGTGAAGTCAGAGCTGAGATATGGATGCTGTGCCACACTCAGAACTACCATGATCCTCTGACACGTAAGCCTGAGTTAGTGGGTCAAGCTCATTGGCCTGATTCTCTCCCCCTGAATGAGTTTGTTTGTTTGTTTGTTTGTTTGTTTTTTCCAGTGGGCTACTCCTAGATTTAATTAGAGTTCTAATGGGTCTGTCTGACCAGAGCCCCAAACCTAAGTGCACAGTTGTATAACAGAGTCTCCAGTAGAAATCAGGTTTTAATTCTGTTATAGGTTGGACCATCATTTAAAATATGCTCTCTTATTCTATATTTTAAAGAGAAGCTATCCAATCTCCTATGGGGGGACTCCTTTGGTTTGGGAAGAAGCTTCAATGGCATCTTTAATTACACAGAGGCATAAAGCAAATATTTACTCCTCTTCTGGAAGGGAGTATCATAGGGTTTGGCTCTGGTTCATAGGCAGATGTAATCCTCATGCCCCAGTGTTCTATAGACCTGGGAGGCCATGACGTCCACATTCTGAAAAGGGGCCTGCTGCACAGAGGCTCATCGGATGGGAACACTTCGGGTCTCACTTCTTTTATGTTGTGATTCAAAGTTTTAAAAACACATTCAAGGAACCGCCAATAACCTTAATTAATGGAGGTGAGATAGAAAAAAAAAGACTAATGAACTCCTCTGAAATTAAAATTATTAAGAAATAACTGAGGAAAACTGGAGGACAGAGGATCTAGACTGGCCCCTTAGATTACATCCCAGGGCATCCATCGTTGGTGGGGAGGACTGATTCTGGAATGTTCTGCCTGGGCCTGAGTTTGCCTGTAACCCACCCACAGAGTGACATTAGGAGCTTTGGGGAGGTGGCTTTCTCTGAATGACAGGAAACAAATGACACTCCACACTGAATATGTGACAGCAAGGTCAGTTTCAGGTATAAACTTAACACAGGGTGAGGGTGTGTTCTCCTTCCCACTAAGAATTCTTTGTTTTTGGTACAAGTTATCAGAAGCAACAGTGACTAGATCTTACAGCAGAATGTCTTTGTCAGTGATGCTACCCTTCAGTAACAATAGAGTGTAATGGTGTATATGCCTTCCAGTGGCTCCATTACAATGTGGTGACAGCTTCCATGAAAGGTGCCTACATTGCTCAGCTTAACAGCAAGGCAAAGATAGCTTTTGATAGCTTTACACCCAGTTACATAAAAGTAGTAAAGCCATTACTCACAATAGCCAAAAAGTGGAAACAACCCAAATGTCCTTTAACAGATGAATGAATAAAAAAAAAGTGTGCTATATTCAGATAACAGAATATGACTCAGCCCTAAAAAGGAATGAACTTCTGCCCCATTTTACAATAGGAGTGCACCTTGAAGATATTATACTGAGTGAAATGATCAATCACAAAAGGACAAATACTCCATGAGTCCATTTATGTGAGGTAACTAAAGCAATCAAATTAACAGAGATCAAAAGTAGAATGATGGTTGTCAGGGGTTGGGGGAGGGACAAGAGGAAATTGTTCAGTGGCCACAAAGGTTCTGTTTGGAGTGATGTAAAGTTTTGGAAATGGATAGTAGTGATAGTTACACAACAATGTGAATGTACTTAATGCCACTGAATTGCAAGCTTAAAAATGATTAAAATGGTAAATTTGATGTTATCCATATTTTACAAGAACTAAAATAATTTTAAAAACAGTAAGGTGTTAAAGGTTAAGTTGATGAATAACTACATTCATTGCTCCTCTGATGACAAGGGAGCTAGAAATCTATGTAATTTGAGTATTAAAGTAAATCTGACCGTACTTATACTTGTAAGACAGGGATGTCAGGAGAATTCTGAATTACGTTAAAAAAAATGTGATACTGCCAAAACCGGTTTGGCTCAGTGGATAGAAAGTCGGCCTGCGGACTGAAGGGTTCCAGGTTGGATTCAGGTCAAGGGCATGTACCTTGGTTGCGGGCACATCCCCAGTAGGGGGCGTGCAGAAGACAGCTGATTGATGTTTCTCATCGATGTTTTAACTCTCTATCCCTCTCTGTAAAAAAATCAATAAAATATATTTAAAAATAAAAGAATTGAGGATTCTTTAAAAAAATAAATAAATAAATCTGATACACAAAATTACAAGCAGAATCCAGGCATCTTTGAGAAATTTCTTAAGGCCTTTAAAGTATCTATTTTAAATGAATTCCCATCAACCTACCTTGCTCAACTATACTTAGATCCAGGTAAGATTCAAAATGCAACACTAGAAAATGCTTGTGAAGCAGTTCTTACAAAATTACTCTATGAATGCTACTGTGTAGAACTTTGAGGCTGTTTTTCTAGCATACTGAACTCATATGCAATACCCACTGCTCAATCTTCACCCTTTACTGGGAATTCTAATTAACTGGGCATTTTGTTAAAATGCGGCTTCTGATTCAAGAGGACTGTGAGGGACCTTTGACTCTGAATTTGTAAAAAACTCCCAGGTGAGAATTCCTGTCTGATTTCTGCACTCCAAGCAGCAAGGCATTCAGCGGTACTTCCCATGGGTTTGGTTTATGTGAAATTTTCTCCCACTAGCATGCAAGCTACCTGGTGTGGGGCAACCAAGACTCATAACTATGTATTTATTCAAGTATCTAGTGTAATGGTTCATGCAAACAAAGAAGTCCAGTAATGCTGGTAACAATGATTAAATTCAAAGTACAGAAAATAAACAGCATATAAAGAGGGGCCAGAGGAAGAAGATTATTATTAGAAAATAAATGAAAAACCTGTAGATAGTCTATGATACCCTGAATGAATCAATTTTATTTAGTAAAATGAATGAATTGTACATTTGAATGCACAAATGATCTTGAGGAAGGGGTACAAGGCCTAGGAACATATTTAGGGGAAAGCAGAGATGATGATTTTAGCTTTCATATAGGTGTATCTCACTGCACACATAAAAATGGCTAATTTCACTTCTAAGGTTTTTGTGTGTGTTGGTCCATGTAATAATTTCACAATGGATCTAGCAAAGTGCTTTTCCCTTAAACCATCTTGAATGTTTCCCAAGAATTTTTGTTCTTCTTTAGAATAAGTTTATAATATAGACTTCAGGAAATATATCTCATTTTAAGGTGTGAGAAAATAAGATCAAATAATCATGTTATACAGTGTAAATTAGAGCAGATCCTTGTTGATGTATGAAATAAAAAAATTCCAAATACTGTAGTAACAAGGTTGCCAGTAAGAAATATTATATTGAAGTAGATTGTGAATACTAAGTTTGTACAAGTTCTGTTTTTTAAGCAAAGAAACAAACATTCTATCCTGTAGTCATCCCGGGATGCTAATTTTTCTGAGGTCATCACTCTTATTACTCAATGGGCAGATTTATTTCTCAACTAATCTATATTTGAGATGCTTACACTCCCCCCTTCACAGATTTCTTCTATTTTTATAGCACAGAGACTGAAGTATAATATTCATTTTTCCATCAGAAATGTCTTTCAATATAGCTTTCTGTATGGGTACCACTGACAAAGGAAAGCAAAGTCAAAGGCCTCATCCATTTTGCAGTTCCCATCTGAAGAATGTGCAGTCTAACACATCTACTGGAAACAGATCTAATGAGCAGACAATCTTCTTTCCTGACAGTTTCTTATGCCTTGGTCTCTGTAAACTGGAGGCTATAAATCTGACAGCAGCATTACAGCCTCTGAATTGAATGTATAATTTTTTTGTCCTCACAGAAGGATATGTTCATTAGTTTTTAGAGAGACTGAAAGGGAGAAAGAGTGAGACAGACAGACAGAGAGACAGAAACATTGATGGGTTGCCTCCCATACATGCCCAGTTGGGGATTGAACATGCAACCTTTTTGGTGTAGGAGACGACATTTCAGGCAACCAACTTAGCCACCTGGCTAGGACTGATTATACAATTTAATTGATAAACTCATGTTCTCCATTTGAAGAATTGTAATAAACCAAATGTATGCTGATTTTCTTACATGGATTCATTTTTTGGTTAGAGAGTTGATGTGACCTGAGCACTTAATAGATATGAATTTTTAAACACTGGTTTCTTTAATCTACTAGTTCTCATCTCTCTCTCCCCAACTATTTTTACTAAGAGGCTTTACATTTTCTTATTCCAAATTACACGAAGCATTGATTAACCCCATGGATTTATTTAAGAGCTTTTGTTATTGGATATTTTAGAAAGACTCAGAGGCAGACAGGCAGAAATTCTGCAATTAATCAGGATTGCCTGGCTTGTTGCTACAGTGGCAATGAATTGGTTCCCAGTAGGAGAGCTAATAGAAAAACATTCAATTTCAAAATGGCCTGGATGCATTAAAGGGATTAAGCTATAATGCTTTTAATCCCTGTAACTCAAACAAAGGGAAAATTTTCCTGAGTGATGAACTGCATAATGTATTTGTGGGGCAGCAAATAATCACTGTTGAGTATCAGCTAAACAGCCCAGTGTGCAGCCCAGGGGTTGCACACGGCATGGCGAGAATGATGGTTCAGGGGATTTAACAGCTTTTAAACTCCAGGGTTTGAGTGAATCTAAAATGGGTGCTGTTTCAGGAGGTTCTAGTCTCTGGAGCTTCCAAGTAGTCAGATATCCTGCTGACCAACTTTTAGTTTAAAACTCCCAGGCAGGAATGGTGATTATGTGACATAGCCTTCAACTTCCCAACTGCCCATGACAAACACTGTTCTTTCACCATGGCATCCTGTCCCATCAATAATACACCCAAGTTCAATTCTATTTGCTGCCATGCTTCCAGTATGAAATAAAAAATATTATAAATTATTTAGTCTCCATGATCAAATTTCTCAATTTCTAAAAGATCTGGTAGAAAATGTCAAAAAGCATACAGGTATAACTCTAAATGTATATTTTTCAAATAAACTATGTTTATATTATTTTGGAGGCTTCTGGGAATTATTTTTCTAATTGAGCTTTTTGTTCACATTGGGTACCTATTAATGTTCTATCTTATTGTTCACTGGTTCTTTCCTCTCTCCCCTCCTTTGATGTTGAGTGCATTTACTGAGTTTTTAAAAATTTTTAATTATTACATTTTTCATGTCCAGAATTTATATTTGGTTTGTTCTTATACTTTTTATTTCTTTGCTGAGACTCTCTATTTCTTTGCTGAGGCTTTCTAATTTTTCATTTGTCTTAAGTGTATTGATAATTGCTCATTGAAACATTTTTATTATAATTGCTTTAAAATCATTGTCATATAATTCTGTCTTCTTGGTGTTGGCATATATTGATCTTTTTAAAATTTAGTTTGAGATCTTCTAAGTTATTGCTACATTGAATGGCTTTTTTTCATTGAAACCTGGACATTCTCAGAATTGTGTTATGAGATGCTGGGATGTATATAAACATTTTACTTTGCCTGTTTTGTTTGCTTATTTGTTTCATGACATTACTCCAGCAGAAAATCACACTTTATTATTGTCAGGTGGAGGTAAAAGTCCAGATTTCCCACTCATCATTTCCTGAATTGAGGAGGTGGGCAGGGGGTGGAGGTGGAGAAAGAGGAGTGCTCCTCATTGCTTCTGCTTGGAGTTTGGGTTTTTAGGATTTTGTTACACTAGTGGCTTTGTTACACCTGACAATGGTAAAATGCATGGGTTTCCATTTTGCTTCCTTTGACATCATCCCACCATTCTGAGGGAGCACTTCATCACTGCTATGTAAGGGTGGCAGTCCACAATTCACAAATGGTCTCCACAAACACTATGAGCTCATTAGCTCCTTCCTGGTGGGTGGGAATGAATATCCCAGCTAGGTATTAAACCTTCTCTGACATCACTTTGGTAGGGGTATAAGGTGCCCCATGAGGGTGGAAGTTTAGGCTTCCACTTGGCCTTTGATGGTATAGGTAGGTGGTACTAGAGTTTTTTTTCTCTCTTATGTTTGGCTGGAATAGAGCAACATGTGAAAGTACTTTCATTTTTGCTATCTTTAAAATCCTTAGATTAAAGAGAAAAAACTTTTGGGGAGCTTTCTTTCTGTACTTATTGGCATTTCTGGGTTGCTGACCTTTTTAGCTCCCAGTCTGGGATATCTGAAGCAAAAAGAAAGTCCAAAGAATTCTCTGCTGTGTTGTCCGGTGTGTCCTGACCTCCATAGCCAGTAAGCCTTCTTCTTTCCACATCTCAGAATATTCTTATGTTTGTTTTATATATAATATCCATGATTTTTAGTTGTTGTATTTGGCAGAAGGAAAAGAGAAAGACATGTCTACTCTATCTTCCCAGAAGTGGGAAGTCCATGTCTATCTTTTTATTCACTGGAAAAATTTAGAGTATTTTATTATAATCAAAGTAATCATTAGGCATAGAATTTGAGAATGTTAAAAATGCCCAGAGGCCACAAAAGTGTTTGGCAATAACTTAGATATCAAAATCACATTAAGAAAGTTACTGCTGTTAGCATACAGAAAGATCTAGCACCCTATAAAACAGAAGATATATCAGCACCCCCTTGTATGCTGGTCAGTGAAAGTTTGTTCCTTGATTCTGAGACAAATCCTAGATGCTTATTGGATTTTTTTTTTGTTCTGTTTTTGCTAAGGCCCACTGTATGTTCATACATCCCCAATGCCTTCTCTGGCTCATGGGGACTGAGGGTTATAATGAAACTATTTACACAAAGTTGTTCATGACTTATTATATTACTCTTCCAATAATATTTGCATTTTAAAATAGGAATAGCACAAAAAGGATAATATTCAGAATAGACCTCATAGTGTTTGCTTTCAAAAATCTGTATGTGAAATTTTCTGAGAAGGGAGAAGGGATTTGTCAGTATTCTTCAAATTGTAATAAATTACATCACTTCACATTTAGACTCTCCCTGTATAGGGATACACATCATTTTTCAAATATGTGGCTGATCTTAAATATCTTTACTTTCTGTATACATTCATGAGGTATTTCTATGTGAAAAGTGTGTGTATAAAAGTATGAGTTCATTATATTCAGCTTGATTAAAAAATGTATAATATATGATTAATAATTAAGATAATTCATGTAAAGTGCTAAGATTTGTGCCAGAATGTGACACAGATGCAGTAAATGTTAGGTATCCTATCTAATAAAAGAGTAATATGCAAATTGACTGTCACTCCAACACACAAGATGGCTGCCACCATGTGGTCCAAGATGACTGCCCCCATGTGGACACAAGTTGGCTGCCACAGGATGGCCAGCAGGGAAGGGCAGTTTTAACATTCTCAGATTCTGGGCATTTTTAACATTCTCAGATTCTATGCCTAATGATTACTTGTGCTTATGGCACAAGAAGAGAGATTGGTTACATAGGAGATCATAGTGTCTCGGCTGTTCCAACTCTAAAGAGTCTCTTCTATTCATAGAAGCCCAGCAGAGCAATTATAAATGTGGGTCTAGGTTCAGTGAGGCCTGATCAAATCCCTGATCTGCCTTTTACTGGCAATATTGCTTCAGTGACTTTCTAAACCCCAGTTTTCTCATCTGTAAAATATTCCTCATCATATTATGTATAATATATGATTAATAATTAAGATAATTCATGTAAAGTGCTAAGATTCGTGCCAGAATGTGACACAGATGCAGTAAATGTTAGGTATCCTATCTAATAAAAGAGTAATATGCAAATTAACTGTCACTCCAACACACAAGATGGCTGCCACCATGTGGTCCAATATGACTGCCCCTATGGGACACAAGTTGGCTGCCACAAGATGGCCAGCAGGGAAGGGCAGTTGGGAGGGGGACCAGACCTGCAAGGGAGGGCAGTTGAGGATGATCAAGCTTGCAGGGGAGGGCAGTTAGGGGTGGACAGGCCAGCAGAGGAGGGAAGTTTGGGGTGACTGGGCCTGCAGAGAAGGGCAGTTGGGGGAGACCCAGGCCTGCAGGGGAGAGCAGTTGGGGAGGACCAGGTCTTCAGGGGGAGGGCAATTAGAGGTGACCAGACCTACAGGGGAGGGAAGTTAGGGGTGACCAGGCCTACAGGGGAGGAAGTTAGTGGGGACAAGCCTACAGGGGAGGGAAGTTAGGGGCAAACTGGCTAGCAAGGGAGTGGTTAGGGGGTGATCAGGATGGAAAATAGAAGAGGTTAGGGGCAATCAGGAAGGCAGGCAGGCGAGCAGTTTGGAAGCCAGCAGTCCTGGATTATGAGAGGGATGGCTAACTGTCCGTTCAGGCCCGATACTACCTAGGATCGGGCCTGAACAGGCAATCGGCCATCCCTCGAGGGGTCCCAGATTGGAGAGGATGCAGGCTGGGCTGAGATACCTCCCCTCCTGCTCATGCACAAATTTCATGTACCAGGCCTCTAGTTAGGATTATAATTTTGGATTAATTAAGTAAATATCCTGTTAAGACAGGCACAGTGTATTGGTCTGGAGACATGGCATCAGTGTTGTATTTTATTCCTGGGAAGATGCTCTGCAGGAACGAGAGGCTAAAGACCTTAATGATGGGAGAGAAGCTTGTGATCGCATGAGGACCAAGTCTACCTGCTTGTGGACTTACCAACTCTTAACTTCTCTGAAGGTTGAATTAGAATATACATCCTTTATAATGTTGAGACTTTTGGATTTACTCTAGATAGTATCTTGTACCTCTCTCCTAATCACATCATTATTGTCTTAAGCCATTTCAAAATGAGAGCTGTATAGTGAAGCATTTATTAAGACATGTTGGGGACCAGTGGAAAAATGCTTGAAAAGCAAAATTTTTCCTTGAGCTGGTAATTTTGTAAACAGATTTGTCAAAAATGCTAGTCATGTTTGGAAATGAAGCATGTTTATTTCTTCAGCCACACTTGATGATTACAGGAAAGAATGTGCTTACCTTTTATCTGAAATCTTTGATATCAGATAAGCCTCGTCATGGTCTCAAAAAACTGAGTGAATCTGGGTTTCCAAAGCAGCAATGTTACTATTTTATTCAAATCTAGGATTGCAGAAGAAAAAAGCATTGTGAGCATGTAGTAGACTCTGTAATGCCTGTGGATGAAGGTTGACTTATAGCATCTCCTCTGAAACTCAAGTTAAAATTTAACAGTGCAATGTGATTCATATATGAGAAACCTTCCAACCACCCTCAGCCTGTCTTTAGTCTCTCATAATTATTATGAGTTCTGGAACACTATTGTGTGCATTTTGTAACTTCAGGTAGCTCAGCCCAGCATAGCATATGTAAAAAACACTATATCTGTTGAGGTTAATTTAACAAAATTGAATTAAATGGAAGAGAAAGCTCATTTCCTCTGGAAAGAGAAATAGAAGGAATCAGCATTTTTGAGGACTTATCAGGTGCTAAGAAGAAGGGGATGGTACATAGTTGGTAAGATAAGGTGTTATGGCAAAGAATAGAGGAACATGAAGAATCTGTAGCTACTATCTTACCCTGTAGGTATTAGATGACCGGAAAATGTTACTAATGGAAAACAATCCCATCTAATAAAAAGAGTAATATGAAAATTGACTGTCACTCCAACACACAAGATGGCCGCCCCCATGTGGTTAAAGATGGCTGACCCCATATGAACACAAGATGGCCTCCACAAGTTGGGAGGATAGTTGGGGGTGATCAGGCCAGTAGGGGATGGCAGTCAGGGGTTATTGGGCTGGCAGAGGAGGGCAGTTGGGGGGTATCCAGGCCTGCAGGGGAGGACAGTTGAGGGAGACCAGGCCTGCAGGGGAGGGTAGTTGGGGGGGGACCAGCCTGCAGGATAAGGCAGTTGTTGGGGGGACTCAGGCCAGCAGGGGAGGGCAGTTAGAGGCTACCAGGCTGGCAGGGGAGGTCAGTTAGGGGCAATAGGACCAGCAGGGGAGCAGTTAGACATTGATCAGGCTGACAGAGGAGTGGTTAGGGAGTGATCAGGCTGACAGGCACAAGTGCTTAGAGGCAATCAGGCAAGCAGGCAGGCAAACAGTTGGGAGCCAGCAGTCCTAGATTGTGAGAGGGATGTCCAACATCCCTTGAGGGGTCACAGATTGGAGACGGTACAGTCTAGGCTGAGGGACACCCCCACCTTCCACCCCCCACCCCTGTGCATGAATTTTGTGCTGGGCCTCTAGTTATAATATATTGCCCTGGAAGTAGATGTTGGTAATATGTACTTAACCTTATCTTCCTTTGTCACACAGTCACATTTTTTTCCTTTTCTTCTCCACATGCCCACAGTTATTTTATGAGGCTGATCCTGACACGTTTAGAGTACCTTCCTTATGCTAAAAAAATATAAATTCAGGCTTTGTTTTCCTGTTTGCATCAATGCAGATGCTATTATTGGTATGACAGCCAGGCACCTTGGTGAATGTAAACTGTTGGAGCATCTAGGGAAGATTATATTTATATATATAAATTGTCATTGTTTTGTAAGGCCATCAGCACTTAATTACCTAAATTGTTTACTTATGTGTTGATATTACTGGGGCCCAGAAGAAGACCTCAATTAAGATTGTGGGCCTACAAGCTTACCACTTCCGGAAATACCCTTAGGACCTGGGGAGTTCTCCCTCTGGCAGGGCGTTGGACCCTCAGGGACTATCTATGCAGTGGTTATATTGCATAGGAAAGGCAGGCAAATTGATTCTGGTTTTAAGACTTAGTGCATCCTTTCCATGCCCCTTCTCCTGGAATTACCTCTTAAGTCTGTGTGGTTCCCCTCTTGCTGTTTTCCTTCTGTTATCCTTCTTTTACTGCATCAATTCCTCTAGAAGATGGAATTCCTTTTTGGCCACACCCTGTTTTATTCCTCTTAGTCTCTCCACATATGCTACACTGAATGCCCCATAAAATGAATGAATAAAGGGATGACATGAATTCTTTTTATGAATTATAAGATAATCTTTTCCAATCTCTGCTTAGACACAAATTGTTATGGGCTCTCATTCACTCCATCAGGCAACCCTTTAATTTTAGAATTGTTTTTATGCTCTTAATTTAGAGGTATATTTGGCCATCCTGTAATTTGTACCATTTTCCCCTTGTTTTATTCTTTTGAAACCAGAGAGACCTGGAAGCCTCTTATATGCGTGTAGACATGAAATCCTCTGATCCAATGCACCTCTTTGCAGCCTAAACATAATATAAACATCACCTTTCCTCAGAGAATGTGTTTTTCAGATCTTTTATCATCCCTTACCCCCTTCTTTGTAAGTTTGCTGATTTACTACATTCTCTGATTAAATGGTAGCACTTATCTCTGAATACATTTCTTAGATATGGTTTGACCTTATGACTTGGGTCTTCTTGTCTGCATTGGTCTACCATTCTGCTAACTACTGATGTTAAGGTACCTAGAAAGTGCAGCTCAAGTTAAATATTTATATATATACTCTTTATTCTTTAACCAATCATGCTTCTATTCTGAATTCCTTTCTAACTTCCCTGCCATATTAAACTACTTAGAAGGAAAATTCGGCAGAATCTCCTTGTCATTCCTAAAAACAAATCCAACAGGTTTTCAAGCTCCTCCTTACATTTTCTCCCAGGTCCTTATCCTGGTTGTCCTCTTTGCCTAAATTCAAAGCTTCCTAAAAAACAGCATTCCTCAACTCTAAGCTCACATCTCTATAAAAGCACCATCCCATAGAAAAATTAAAATAAGAGATGAAGAAAGCGTTACTCTCTTTATGCCTTTTGACAACATGACCATCATCTTTGCCTCATCTCAATATGCTTTATGCTGTTTTGATCCTGGAAGTTGGGCAGAAAAAAGGAAAGTAAGAAATTGCTTTACTCTTCCCAATCTTTTTAGTATTTTCTCTTTATTTCTCCTCCCATTGAGTCACATAATGTCTTCTACCCCTGTGGTGAGATATGAAAGAGGAGGAAGGATGACATTGTGCATAGTAGAATGGGACCATTTGTGGCATTTAACTGGTAATTTAATGCCTATTAACATAGCCCAAAATTACATTGGTTTCTTTGCCCACCATTAGACAGTGCGGATTCCACTTGTGGCCCCGGGGGGGGGGGGGGGGAGGAGGAAAATCCCTTTTTCATACTTTTTCAATTGCTATTGTGGCACAAATTCAGGATTAAAAATTCATCTTTTTGCTTAATATAACTTGTTACTAATTAAAGATTTAAAGTCTTAGATTTGACTCTGGAAACAGTTTGGATCTGATTGGTAAATAAAATTTAAGTGTTTTTTTTTGTCATAAGTTGTTGAGAAGTCTTTAGGTAAAAAACTCCAACCCATCTTATTCTACTTGTTTATACTTCGTTAGTGTTATTACTTTGTGATCAGACTGTATAGAGTAAAATTACTTTTTTAAAGGTTATGTTTTCTTCATGAATATAATTCTACTTTTTTAAAAGTTTTAAATGCATGATTGGAAAAAGATATATGTTATTTTGGCCACAGAGTTTGATATACATCTACTTACTTATTCTTATTCATCCAGATCTTCCAGACCTTCATCTTTAGTTTCTTATTATTATTGGTTCTTTGCTTAGTTGAACTGTCAAAGACTTGATAGTAAGCTCTGTCTTTACAATAAAATTATGTTTCTGTTGATTTGTCCTTGAAATCTAATCATTTTTTATTTATGTATTTTGGTCCTTAACTATTCAACTCATAGAATTTTGTGACTATTATATATTTCTTATAGAGTATTGTCTTATTGATATAAAATGTACTGCTTTGCCCTCTTTATTTTTTGCCTTGAATTCTAATTTTTCTTATAACAATATTGCAAACATTATTTGTTTGTTCTCTGCCAGTAACTAATGCATTTTTTACTACCTTTTTTTACATTAAATATAGTGCTTTTGGTAACTGTCACCTATAAATTTGGATTTATATTTTATTTTACTAACTTTGTGATTATTAATTGTATAAGGACGTTTAAACAATTTACATTTTGGGGAGTCATAACTGAAATACATTTTTTTGCCACCTTTTTAGATTATCTGCTTTATTTGGGTCTCGTTATTTCTTTCTTTCCTTTTGAAAAGATTAATACATTTGACCAATGAAAACTGTCTTCATATAGATGTCAAAAATCAAAACACCTTAAGCAAAACCAAAACGCAAGTGATCAGTTAAAAAAATATTTACAATATGTGGTAATGCCAAAAGATTTATGCCCTTAGTCTTTTAGGGCCTCTTCTAAATCATTTGAAATTATGGAAAAGGCCAACTGAATTATGCAAAATATTTAGGAAAAGATAATTCTTAAAAAAGAAAATAATAAGTTTAATAAATATGTGAAAAATACTCAAACTCACAAGTTATAAAGGAAGTATAAATCAAAGTAATAATTTGCTAGCAACTTTTAACCTATAACACTAGGAGGTCTTTTTATCACAATACCTAGAGTTTGTTGATTTAAGTAGAATAGGTAATTTCTTAAACAAAATTGACAAGTGAGAGACAATATTGAAATGTATACCAAAATCCATGACAATGTGAATTCTGTGTTCTCTACCAAATTTAAAAATATGTCAAAGAAAATAATAAGAAATATACACAAAGATATGTCTCTAATTATATTGATCACTAACATTAAAAATTATAAAAATGTTAACAACAAAATTAAAAATTCCAGTTAAGAATTGGTTAAATAAAATAAATTTGTAAATGCAACATGAGGCCACTATTAGAAATTATGTTTTTGAAGAATGTTTAATAGTCATAAAATATTTCACATCAACAGCGTGTCATAAAAAGCTTGTGTACATTGCAAAATCAATTTGTAGTTTTTGTGTGTTTATATATACATTAGAGGCCCATTGCAGGAAGATTCCTGCAAGAATAGGGCTTCCTGTGGAGGTCTCTGCTGCCCCGCCTACTTCTCTCCTATCTCTACTGCCCTTCTTGTTTCCCTCCCTTCTCTGCAGCCCCGCCTGCTTCCCACCCCGCCTGCTTCCCTCCTTCTGCAGTGGTTGGCTTCCTTCTACATTGTCTTCAGTTTTTGCTCTGCATGGAGATATGCAAATTAACTGCCACATTGGTTTGGTTAATTTGCATACATGTTCCTGATTGGCTGGAGGATGTGGCTTGTGGGCATAGCAAAGGTACAATTTGCATGTTTCTCTTTTATTAGATAAGATATATATGTGTGTAATTTTTTCATATTCAATCTCACTGAGATATTGTTCTCTTTAATAACCTGTGTCAAAATGCCAAGTTTAAAATAGTTATTGGGTATACTGCAAAGACTTTAAAACACATAAACACACATAAAAATACTGTTATATAGGATTTGAGAGAGTAAAACAGTCAAGTGAGTCATTTCTTAATAAGTTAACAGCACATATTTTTAGTTGTTTGTCACCTTAAGAAGAAAAGATTGAAGAACTGTAGGGTAGAAATATAGGCCTAGAATATTTTGATTAGGTTGGAAGGAAAACAAAGTTCAACATTCATAATATTTTCTTCAAATATTCACTGAGCATTCACTCTGGGGTAAGTACTCTAGAGAAGAATGCTCTCTGTATCCTTCAAGTTCATAATCTAGTGGAGAGTATGGGTACTTAGGTGATTATTACTCAAGACAACCTTCAGTGCTGCATAAGAAAGCAAAGTTGGAGGGTCACTCCATTTCAGTGCTTGGGCCAACTGAAGGTGCCAGGCATCTGCAAGGCATCAGGGTGTCTCAGGGGAAAAAAGGGTGGAGGCAGTAAAGACCTTGTCTGCCAACTTCACAGTTTTGCCTCTGAACAACTTTATTACTCACATATGCAAAACTGAGCCTCAGGATCTGGATGCAAACTCACTGAGCTCGTCTGCAGCATGCCAGTACTGCTAACAGAGCCATCAGTGTCTCCAAGGAGGGCTCTGAAAGAGTGTGATCTTAAAACACAAATGTAGATCTATAATAGTGAGGTTGAATAGTGCAGTTCACATGCGAATAAATGAGGGCCTCACTAAACACTCAGTGACAGACACTGGGCTAATTATTTACAGTGTTGAGCTTTGGTTTCCTTCTATTTTGCATGGGGATAATAATATGTATTTTTAAGTTTGCTGTGAAGGTAAGTGAGATACTTTCTGAGAGTGTTCTTAATTCATATTAAGACTTGCACAATTGTAATTTCCTTCTTTCTTTTTCAGCACCCATCATTTGCCTTGCCTTAACTGGGATGGAAATTCTGTAGTGTTCACTGTGTTTAATGGGGATTACAGTCTCCTTTATGTCTTATGTTTAAGGCATAAACTAAGGTTGTCTAGTTTAGACCAGAATGTTTCCATAAACCACATGTCAGTTGATAAACTTTGATTAATAATTTTGTGTCATAATTTTTTTAGAATTTTAAAGATTCAATAGGATTATTTTTAATAATCAGTTAGACTCTCAGTTGTTTTACATTGTTCTCCCTTTCGTTGAACATGTATCACTTAGGTATAATTCAAAATTTTCCGAAAAATTTCAAACCAATGTTGCATGTACTTTATTCCATTTACTAATGATAGAATTTTTTAAAATATAAAAATATTAATTTTAAACCTTCAAAAGAATAAACAAAAACATTTATTTAGGATAAAAGAGGGCAAGAGAGAGAAAACAAAAAGAGAGAGAGGATTTTCCAGGTTCCCCAAATCAGAGAACTTACCTTAAAAAAAAGTGTTTCCCCTATGTTCATAGCAGCACAATTTACAATAGCTACAATTTGGAAATAGCCTAGGTGCCCATTAGCAGATGAATAGATCAGAAAACTATGGTACATCTACACATTAGAATTCTATGCTGCCATAAAAAAGTAGGAATTCTTACCATTTGCAGCAACCTGGATGGAACTAGAGAGCCTTATGCTAAGTGAAATAAGCCAGTCAATGAAGGAGAAACACCACATGATCTCACTCATTGTGGATAATAGAGAACATTATAAACTGATGAACAAAAGGATAGATACAGAGGCAGTAAAGTATCAAAAAGACTGTCAAATTACAGCAGGAAGGTTAAGGAGAGGTGGGGTAGATAAGAGATCAACCAAAGGACTTGTATCCATGCATATAAGCATAACCAATGAACACAAGATGGTGGGAGGTTGCCTGGGAGTCAGGGGGTCGGGGGGTGGCAATGGGAAGATATGTATGCCTGTAACACATTAATAAAAAAAAATTAAAAAGTGTTTATTCCATATTCTTTCTCAGAGTGAATTACAAAAAAAAATTTTAAATGTAATCAGTTTTTTTATTTTATAAAAATGAAATATTTTATCTTTTTCAGGGTATATATATTTATGAAAAGTCTAATGATTTAGGTGATGTTTATCTGTGGATTAGGTATTTCATTACTTTTCAAAGTTTTTTTCTTTTCAAATTAAAGTGCCTAGAAGGACATAAAATGTGATTTCAAATTATTATACTAAAGATTACTTTCTGCCTTATAATTTTTGCCCTTAGGGTTTAGAGATACTTAAATATGCTAAGGTATGATGTGGCCATTATATTTCTAGATTTAAAAGGTTTATTTAATGTTGACTAGGAGGATATGTTGGGACTGGGTAAAGTTATCATAACATCATTCTGTTAGGCTCTCTTTCCTTAAAAAATACTAATTTCCCTCCCTGCAGGGCATGTTCTGATGAGTAATCCTGGGCTAACATAGGAACTGGGCCAACTATTATTGGACCCTGTGTTGAAATGTAGTAGCCAAAAGATATGTCACAAAATCAAGTCATGATATTAAACTAAAATGTTTTTCATCCCATTGGTAAGTTGTGTGAGACTTAGTTTCATCTGCTTGAACTACAAGATATCTTTGTATTGCCTATGTCATTTTCTTCTACTTACATCCAAATTGCAGGAATGTCTGTAAAGATCTTTGGTAAAAGTAGTTTGTGTTTCTGTTTTCAAAGAACAGCAGTGTTGTAGACGTCTTCCTTCAAGATGACTTGGAAGGTAGAATGTTGGTTATCCTAATGATGATTTACTCTAAAATTTTTGTTGGTCTTGGCAAAAAATCAGCCTCAAATTTAAAATAGCAGTCTGAATTTATAGTAGGTGATTTTAGTATTTTAGTCCCTAAATTGAAAACATGTCATGGAATAAACAAATTGAATAATGGTTTAAAGGACTTCACTGACCATAGTAGTACTTAGTAAGTAGTTGTTGACTAGCCTATTCTGGTTACCAGTCAATGGAATTTGGAGGGATATGTCAGGACATTTAGTACTGGAAGAACAAAACTGGAAAACATCTCTCCTTGTTTATAGATCAGAAGTGCTGAATATTGCCTGCTTCCTTCTATTACAGTTTGGACCTACCCTCTTTCAACAAGTCTGCTGAACTGTAACCTAGCGCCTCTTTGATAAAAGGCTCACATGTTTCAGAGTTTCCTACAGACTTCATATTGCAGTTACCCTCCTCCCTTTTTTTTTTAATGGCATGAGTTTTTAGCTGCTGGGGAAAATATTAGAAAGACAACAGTGACAACATGAGTTTCCAAAATTCTGTAAAGTCTGGTTCTAAATGAGTGAGTTTGGGACATCCAAACTATTTCCTGGTTCTATTTCCATTTTTATTCTCTTGATTCTACTGAAATAGAACCACTGATGGAGTGGCTGGCTGGAAATATTCAGAGTCTTGATACTCCATAAATAGTGTCTTAGTCTGTTTGGGCTGTTGTGACAAAGTGTCATAGAATAAGTAGTTTATAAACAACAGGAATTTTTTTTTTTTTTTTACAGTTCTAGAGGCTGGAAGTCTGAGATCAGAGTGCCAACATGGTCAAGTTTTGGTGAAGACCTACACTGGGATGCAGACTTCTCACTTTCTACTTGTATACTCTCATGTGGTTGAAAGAGAGTTAGTTAGATCTCTGGTTTCTTCTTAAAAGGACACTAATTCCAATCTCATAACCTAATAATATTTTCTTTCTTTTTTTCATTTTTTAAAAATATTTTTTATTGATTTTTTTACAGAGAGGAAGGGAGCACGATAGAGGGTTAGAAATATCGATCAGCTGCCTCCTGCACACCCCCTACTGGGGATGTTCCCACAACCAAGGCACATGCCCTTGACCAGAATCAAACCCTGGGACCTTTCAGTCTGCAGACTGATGCTCTATCCACTAAGCCAAACCAGTTAGGGATCAATTTATATTCTTACTAACCCTTCTTTTATATAACAGTATACTGTTCTCCACCTTGATATCTGTTGGTTGGTTTGTTAAGTTTTTTTTTAATTTTTTAAATTAAACCTTTATTATTCATATTATTACATATGTTTCTCTTTTTTTCCCCTCCATAGCTCCCCTCCAGCCAACTCCCACCCTTCCCTCTGCCCTTACCTCCCTCCCATTGACCTCATCCATAGGTGTATGATTTTTGTCCAGTCTCTCCCTGTACACCCCTCACCCCTTTCCCCCTGAGAATTATCAGTCCACTCCTTTTCTGTGCTCCTGATTCTATTATATTCACCAGTTTATTCTGTTGATTAAATTTTTAATTCACTTAATTTTTAGATTCACTTGTTGATAGATATGTACTTGTTGTTCATAATTTTTTGTCTTTTACCTTTTTCTTCTTCCTCTTCTAAAAGAGTACCTTTCAGCATTTCATATAATACTGGTTTGGAGTTGATGAACTCCTTTAGCTTTTTCTTCTCTGTGAAGCTCTTTATCTGCCCTTCAATTCCAGCTTTGCTGGATAGAGTATTCTTGGTTGTAGGTTCTTGCTATTCATCACGTTGAATATTTCTTGCCACTTGCGTCTGGCCTGCATTGTTTCTGTTGAGAAATCAGCTGACAGTCGTATGGGTGCTCCCTTGTAGGTAATGAACTGTTTTTCTCTTGCTGCTTTTAATATTCTCTCTTTGTCTTTTGCTCTTGGTATTTTAATTTTAATGTGTCTTGGTGTGGTCCTCTTCGGATTCCTTTTATATGGGGTTCTGTGTGCTTCCTGGACTTGTAAGTCTATTTCTTTCACCAGATGTGGGAAGTTTTCAGTTATTATTTCTTTAAATAGGTTTTCAGTATCTTGCTCTCTCTCTTCTTCTGGCACACCCACAATTCTAATGTTGGTACGCTTGAAGCTGTCCCAGAGGCTCCTTACATTATCTTCACATTTTTGGATTCTTTTTTCTTCTTCCTTTTCCAGTTGAGTGTTTTCTGCTTCTTTATATTTCAAATTTTTGACTTGATTCTTGCCTTTCTCTAGTCTGCTGTTAGGACTCTGTATTTTTTTTTTCAGTCAGTGTATGTTTAATGTCTAGTTGGTCCTTTTCCATCTCTAGTTGGACCTTTTCCATCTCTAGTTGGTCCTTTTCCATCTCCAGTTGGATCTTTTGCATCTCTAGTTTGTCCTTTTTTATCTCCTCTTGGCTCTCGCTAACTTTATTCAACTTTTCTAGGATATTCTTGAAAAACCTTATAAGAGTGGTTTTGAACTCTATATCCAGTCGTTTGTTTTCCTCCATTTCTTTTGTTTGTGATCCCTTCCCTTGTCTCAGCATTTTCACTATGCCAGGAGAACTTCTGTGTTGGATTCAGCCTTATGATACCAGACTTGCAAAACCACAGAAGCCTCTTTGTTGAGCTTGGGATGGGTGGAGTCTCAGGGCTTAAGGGACCACCTTGCCTTCCAGTCGGCCCTGCCTGCCACAGCACCTGAGTCTCAGGTGACTGGGTAATCGCTAGAGTGGTCCTTGTGCGTGCTGCCTTTCTGGCTCCCTGCGGTCCAGGACCACACGAGTCTAGGTCCCCAGGGTTTCACCCAAAACTGGGGCTTATTGGAGTCAGAAGTGGCACAGTTGGGAGGGTCTGTTTCCTGCCCACTCATGAAAGCCAGCAGCACAATCAGCAGTCTGTCCTCTGTGCACAGTGCCGTGCGCGCCAGCAGACCTCTGATCTTTTGTGGCTCCCCTAAATTTCCATGCACCTCTCCCTTTTCACAGTCCAAACTACCCCCCGTATGAGTTTCGGCTGCATCTGGGGTTTAGTGTCATAGGATAAGGGGTTCAATGCCTTTGAGAGTCTCCGTTTCCTTCCTGCCAGAGAAAACCAGCCAGGTATTCCAGCACCCGCTCTCTCCATGCACGCGTCTCCGTACCTTAGCTTTTTGCAGCTCCTCTGGGTCTCCGTGAGCCCCTCTCTTTCCCTCTAGTTGTAGAATTTCCACTCAGCCAGCTTTCTTGTGGTTCTGGATGATGTCCGTCCTGTCTTTTAGTTGTAGTTTTGAAATTGCTGTTTGAGGCAGCAGTGTAGGTGTTTACCTATGCCACCATCTTGGATTCTCCTCCCTAATAATATTTTCTTAAAGTCCTCACTACAAATACTATCACACTGGGGATTAGATTTCAACATATAACTTTTGGGTGGACACAAACAAACATTCAATCTGTAACAAGTTGCTTTCCACTCTTTCTACTTCAGTGTTGGGGAATGGAGATGGGATACAATTATACATTTTTCATGAGAAAACTTAAGAGAAATGTGTTTCAACTACTACACACATAGTAAATGCAACATACCTATGTTCATTGAATGTCTACTATGTGCAAGGCAAACATGATTTTTGCCCCCTTGGAACTTCCATTTCAGAAGCATCCTTACTATAGAGAATGGGACAGTGGCCTCTTCAACCCTTTTAAGAAGCTGAGCAGTAGGTGCCACTAGCAAGGAAAAAAAATGTATCAGAATGGAGAACAATTGAGAGAATTAAATGCAGGAGTAGGCAAGAGTGAAGGGGAATAAAAAGAATAAAAAGAAATGTGTGCTTATTAGATGAAGATAGGGAAGGGCAATTGACAATTGTGTTGGGAGTCCCTCAGTGGCCCAGATCAGGCAACCCTTAAATACACCCATTGTTCATTGTTACAACACTTTACACCACTTAAAATGTAAGATCCTGTCCCCACCTAAAGAGTCAGGGAACTGATATTATCAGTTTTGGCCAGTTTCTCTCAGCTCAGTGGAGTTGCTGAGAGAAAGCAGCAGAATTACTGACTGCTACGCTAGACTATACTTTCCCCATTTTATGGCTCATTATAAAAACATGTGTTTTGACCTATAAGCCGATAAGTGCCAACTGTAATCAATTCACTTGAGAGAAAAATTATTTATGATTACAATTTGGCTTCAAGGCTTCTTTAGAGTTTCTGCTATCCTGAATTAAGAATTGAAATTAGCAGAATAAAAAATTGCACTTTCTCACCTCTGTGGAAAAGGTAATTAGTAACTTTATTGGATCACAATAGATACTTGTCCTCAGGAATATCCACAGAGCACTGTTGCTTAGCTTTTCCCTAATCAAATAATGTCTTTTGCTGCCTAACTCATCTTCCCATCTTCTGCCTAAACACACTTCTCGACAAATTTTTCCTTTTCTTTAAAAAGCCTTTCTGGTCTGTCTGGGTTATGTATTGACCTATTTATTCTGTGTGGTGTGGTTTCTGTGACTCTTTCTGGCTCAAAAATTTAATGACTGGGTCTAAATTTTTAGCTCTAAGCATAATGGAAATCCTTACCAAAATGCATGTGCACCTGCTTCACCTCCAGAGTCCTCCTCAGTTTGCATATCTGTGGTGGTTTAACTCATTAAATTGGATTGTGTTAATAAGGCCCAGGTTGTAGTTTTGATGCTTAGTTTGGTGACAGTTAACACGCATATCCCACAGAATTGACTGTTCTCTAAATCTGGAGAGGTACCAAGCACATGTATGACCATGGTTTGGGAGGGTCAGATGAGAGAATGAAGGCAAATCAGAATAAATCTTTCATCATATAAACAGCACAGTTGTAAGCCTTTGTGATGAGGTGTCTCATCTTGGTAGCAACTTCTATGCATATGAATGGGAGTGCATAAATATGTGGTGGATGCATCTGCAAGTTTTTAAAGTGAGAACTTGACAGGTTTGGGCTAGTCCCAGAAAGCAGATTAAGCAAAATTACCATGGTGCCAGTACATGGGTGGAGTTTCCATAGGGTTAGGCCACTGCTGCTCAGTTTCCTGCCTCTTCAGGATGGAAAAAAAAACAAGCTGCCATTTTCTTCATAAACCATTGTATAAATGACTCTCTGGGCTCAGGGGTAGTCAGATCCAAAGTACTTTGCAGAAAGGTCTTCTCTCTGTCCATGGATAAACCAAATCTTCTGGTTGGTTACCCTATAGAAAGGAAGAAAACAAAAGGTGACATTCTTGCCATTTAAGGTTTTAGGGGAAAGGACTTCAAAACCTATTGAAAAGATACAAATAAGTCAACAATTGAAACATAACAAAATATATTTACCTAAATAAAATCAGACACAGGTACCCTCATCAAAGGGAAGCTTCATACATGAAGTAATTCTTGAGTAGAGTTTTGAAGGTAAAACAAGTTGTACCTAATACAATATACTGTAGTAGAAAGGATGCTCCTTAGAGAGGTAATACATGAATGATGTTTACTTAGTGTGTTACACACCAGAGCACCAAGTGTGAACTGCGGAAATACATTTCTCAGTACCACTGCGCATTCCATCTTAAAACCAGCCAGACAAAAATCTCTTCTCAAACTTAACCCTTTGTAGCAACTAGTACCCTAATTCCCTCATGAGGACTGCAAAGTACCCAAATTCAGTTTTCTTTCTGGACATATGGTAGCATAATATTTCACCGCCTTGTGTGGCCATGTGACTTCCTTTGGCTAGTGAAATAGAGTGAAGTGGCAGGTACTGCTTCCAGGAGAAAACTCTTAATTGCCATTGTGAGACACAGCAGTTCTCTTTTTCTTGTTGCAGTAATTGTAAAAGCTTGTGTTGAGTGGAGCCTTCTGTGGTGAGCATTAGACATGTAGCACAATGGAAAATAAACCTTTGTTGTATTAAGCCACTGAAATTTGAGAGTTATTTCTTCCTGCAGGATAACCTAGACTATCCTGGATGATTCAAATGTTATACTCACATTTTCTCCATATCTGGCCTTTCATTCACTCAACTCTCCTAATATTCTTTCACTCAACATCAAATGATGCTGTGGTGGAAAGGTCACAGAGTTGCCACAACAATGATGGCTTCGGGCTTTATTTCACTGTACACCTTTACTGTGTTTGAAACCACTGATCACTTCCTTTTTAAACTCTTTATTGCCTTGGCTTCCATGAGATCATTTTTTCAAATCACAACATGATGGATTATTGGTTTCAGGTATACAACTCAAAAAAATCTCATCTAGTCTCCAAGTTTTTAATTAATACAGGGTGTCCCAAAAATGTATATGTATATTTTAACAACTGATAGCTCAATTTAAAAAATGAAATGTATTTTAATAAACACTGCCTTTATAATTATTCAAAGTGTGTGGGGGGACCTTTCTGCAAAGTACTTTGGATCTGACTACCCCTGAGCATCATTTATACATTTTTGGGGGACATCCTATATAAATGTAACTAATATGCTGATGACTATTAAATACATACCTCCTGCTCCAGTTCAGACCCTGCAGCATAGACTTATACATTCAAAGGCAACATGTCCACAACTGAGGCCATTTCTCCTCTCAGACCTTATCATTCTTCAAAGTCACAAAATCATTAACTGAGAATCCTATTTGTTTTCTGTCTTTTTTAATGATGGCTCCCTAATACAACTTGTGACCAAATCTTATTAATTCTGTTTATAAATTTTATCTTCTCATATCTTTATTTTCATATTCTCCTCCCATAACCAAGTCTATATCCAAGTCCTCAGAGTTTATCTACCAGGTTTCTTAATAGCTTATGGATTGGTCTTCCTACCATGGGACCTTTAGAGAAATCTTTCTACATTTCATATGTATGTTCCCTTAAAATCTTTGATGGCACTTCATTACATTAGAGTTAAAATATAGACTCTTTGCAGGGTCCTTCTTAGCTGTCCTTATATAACCGACTGGTTTCATCACCTGTCACATACCCTTTACACTCCAGACATGCTGTTTCTCTTCTAGTTCCCTGAACTGTGCTCTCTCTCACCTCTATGCCTTTGTATATGTGTTCCCTGGATAAGGTCTACTTTTTATTTTAAAACCAATCTAATAATTTTCTCTCCCCAAAAGCTTTTTCTATTCTTCAGCTCTGAATTTTAGAGGTCTGCCTCCATGGTCCCATAGCACTGAAAACTGATTGGTGTAAGGCCATATACATATCAGGTTTTCCTCCAAAACTGTGGGTTGCTCGACAGTATAAGCCCAACTTTCATCTCTATATTCCTCGCATCTCTCAAATGTCTGACATGCATTAGGTATGCAACAAATGATTAGAGAATGAATTAACAGCTGATGGATCTGGAAAGCCAGGATTATAAGCTTTACTTTTAACTGAAGAACTTTTAGGAGTCATTATAGACATTTCAGAAGGTGATAATAACCAAATGATACTTGCAGAGGGTAATTAGAAAGTAACTGAGTAGTCATTTGAAATTTTCTAGAGATGGTGTGAGGTCTGGTTTTGATAGTAAGAATGGGAAGGGAATGAGAAGCTGTAGGACTATGGTTTTTGATTTTCAGAATTTCATTTTTAACAATTCTCACTGTAACTCATGCTTACTATATTTAATGTTAATATAGTATTAAAGACAGAGTTATTAAATACTAGTACTTTGTCAGTTCAACAAAGGGAAAGCCAACTTATTTAAAGAGGTAAACTTTTATGTCTTCAATTTCAATCTTAAAAAGTCACAGTTTTTAAAAAATTAATTTGATATCTATGAAATCAGCTAATGTACTTAGCCTATATCTAATATGTCTTTGGTTTTCTTTCTTACTCTCTTTACTGAAAATTCTAACCACTTCTCTTACTCTAACAAATATTCTTGACTATTTTATTTTACTTCTGCCTTTATTTCCTCTTCTCCTTCTCCTTCTTATTTCCTCAATAGAATGTCCTAGGGGTTCTGGAAATAGATTGGAAGTGGTTGGTTCTTACAAGAACCACACAATGGGTGAGGAATAAGTCTCCCAACACTTATTGAATTCCATATCCTCCGAATTATTTCAGGGCTGGCAGTTTGCTTATCTTTAACAAAAGCCAGGCATAATTTCAAATGTCATGTTGCATAAAAATCACTCTCCCTGTCACCAGGAAAGAAAAGAGAGAGAGACAGAGGAGAGATGCCTTCTTATATCGGGAATCTGGGATTGTCAGCCGTTTGGAACTTGCCTCCCAGACTCTATCTGGGCTTGGCTTGGAGAAGGCAGGGTTGCTGTGTAGCACAAGGAGGTGCAAAAACAAACATGGGCACAAAACCAAATACTTGACTACAAGAAATGTTCTGAAAGTTATAAAAGTGAAATACTACTTCCAGCTGTCATTTTATGCAAGGATTAAGTTGAGCTAAAGTGGCTTCAGAAACTAAATAAGAAAGTGAATTATTCATTACAGTACCTGTGCAACTTGCAGAAGATGCCTGGACTTTCCACTGATGGATTACTCATGATACTTTTGTTTATTCATTTAATTATTCACTCACTCATTCACTTGTCTTCATGTATATACTAGTATTTGAGGAGATGTTGTTTTTGCTACTAAAGATGGATGGTGACGCTTCCTATTCTTTTATTCCTGTAGCCAAGACAACTTGCTCACTGGTAATTCTTCCTTTAATACATACAAGGTGTGGCAAAAGTAGGTTTACAATTATGAGTAAGTGAAACAGAGTGTATTCCTGTATTATTATTTATTTTTATATTATTTTCCATACAAACAATTGTAAACCTACTTTTGTTCAACTCTGTATTGTCCCTTGTAGTGGCTTCCTCTTAGCTCATGATTTGCACAAATCAATGTTGCTGAAATGAACATTATCATACAATAATCAGAGTATAAATGCATTGAATACAGCCAAGTGCATATTTAGACTTTTTGATAGGCTGTATTTAGACAAATGTGTTCCCACCAATGTTTTCTAGCTATTATGTCAATTATGCATAACTCTTCTTCATATGTTCTACCTAAGAAATTCCTGAGTAGCTCAACATCCATAAACTGACTAGATAATGCATTATTACCCATACTCATACAACACTAAACTTCTGGGTATCTTCTCACTGGCTCGTTTTCACTCAATTTCAAGACCAGAAATTGTAGCAGAAACATAAAAGGTGACTTAGACACATTTGTAGCAGAAACATAAAAGGTGACTTAGACACATTTGCACTGCCCGATCTTATATCTGGCTTTCATTTCTTAACATTTCCATTGCTGTCTAAAACTCATGTAGATATTTTACTGGTTTTGAGGGGTGTGGGGTAAATATATATATATTTTCAAATACTGTTTAAGTATAAACACCCAAGTCTTTTTTCCTATCATCTAACTTGCTAAAATAAGATCCCAAATGAGTCTCTCTCAAACTGATTGCCTTTATTAGAATTTGATTATTCTTGACTGCAGAACCCTTGAAGCATAGGTTTCACTTATTACTCCTCTCAGAGAATTCCCACAAGTGGACTCAAGAACTATGCACAAGGAGGAAAATAGGCTAATCTGACCATAAACATGGAGCTTTCCTAAAACTGTATAAACACTAACAGAGGTATTTCTCAAAGTCTGTGCCAGAAGGAAGGCAACATTTTTGTGAAGTATGTGAACATTCATTCAAATTCAAAGCCTTCATTCAGCCTGAGGAATTTGTACTGAGCAGTATGTCTCATCTTGTGCCAGCCGGCACCCAGGGTAATATTCTGCAAAATTAAATATTTTTGCTAATGGTGTTGTTCCTTAACTATTTAAAAATATTTTGTAATAAAGGAAAATGTCAAGAGTAATATTTTATGCCATTCAGTTATCATAATCTTGATCTATATAATGAAACTCACTAACTAACCATAACTTTCATCAGTCTTGAGCTTAACCATCATACTGTACAAGGGCCTAGAGCTACCATCTGTCCTTTACCTATAGATAACATATAAAAGGCACTAATTGTATAGGTTTTTTGCAGTTTTTAAAAAATTTTTTCTTGACAGCATGATGTTTATTTAAAAAAATATTTCAGGAAAAAAACTATCAGACATTTTTGTGATGTGAGAACACTTAAAAAGAAATAAGTTATATTTTTATTTAATAAGTATTGCAAGCAATTTCACACACATGAGTCAGAGATGTCTTTAATGAAGAATTTACAAATGTGAAGAACAAAATGGAAATGTTTGCAATTTCCATAAAGGAAATTTTAAGCAATGATGAGAAAAATTAAGGCTAATGAGAAATTATAGAAAAATAACGGCCAATGAAATTTATTTTGTGCTTACTGTGTGCCAGACACTGTACTAAATATTCTCCTTGCTTGAAATTATCTATCTTCCAAACAATACTATAAGATAGGTACTACTATTAATTTCAATTTAAGCTATAAGATCCGAGGCACAGATAAATTCAAGTAATCAATAGTTATAAGCAAAAATTGTGAGGCATAAAAGGTGACTTAGACACATTTTGTACTATCCAATCATATAATTGTGAGGGGCACAGGGTTTATTTTGAGTGCATAACATTCCTATATCTTGAGATTTTCATTGGCTTCATTATGAAGCACTTACAAAATTTATAAGTACTGCACACTAACCAATTGCGCAACTGGAGCTCCAAAGCACTTACAAATTTTCATAATTGCTACCATTTGCATAGTCTTCCTTTTATACTTAATTACATTAGCCTGAAAAAATTGTTGACATTCTCGAGGACAGGAATTTTCAAACTTGTGTCTTGAACTCCTGAGGGTCCTTGAGACTCTTTTTGGGTATCTGCCAGGTCAAAATTATTTTAATAACAATACCTAAGACATTTTTTGCATTTTTCACTGTGTTACATTTGCATTGGTGGGGCAAAAGCAGTGGTGAGTAAAACTGCTGTTGCCTTAGCACAAAGCAAGGCAGAGGATCCAAACTGTACTTGTTATCATTATATTCTTTACCATCATATATTCATAATAACTAATTAACTGAGTACCTAACTAAGTAAATACTCTTAAAAAGCAGCTTCACTTAAATTGTCCTTGCTGAAACAGCACAAATTACTGGTTCTCTTGACACCTGAGTACACATCTTTGTAATATTCTATGAGCAATACTCATAAACCACTTCAGTTGCATAACCCAGAATTCTAGAAAACATATCTACCACCATGAGCTTAAATGTTTCAATTTTTTTAGAAGACTGTGATCTTGTAGATAAGTGATTTTTTCTTTATTATGCTGCTTTATTTTTTTAATCTTTATTGTTGAAAGTATTACATACATCTCCTATTTTCCCAATTAACACCTTCCAGCTCACCCCTATACACTCACCCCAGACTTTCACCATATAATTGTCTATGTTCATGGGTTATGCATATATACATAAAGGTCTTTGGTTGATAACCTCCCACCCAACAACCCTCCCCCGCCTTCCCTCTGAGATTCCACACACTGTTCCATACTTCCATGCCTCTGGATTCACTCCATTCATCAGTTTATTTTGTTAATTAGATTCCACATGTGAGTGAGATCATGTTATATTGTTTGTGATTTTTAGATATTGTATGACAACAACTGTAAGTGATCAATGTATGATCTTATATATTGTGTAAGGCTGGATTTTCTTATATACTTTAAAATGATGTATCTCTACATATAGGTCTTTTACCTCTTTAGTTAGGTTTATTCCTAGGTATCTTAATTTTTTTTGGTGTGATGGTAAATGGGATTGCTTTTTTAGTCTCTCTTTCTATAATTTCACTAGTAGTATATAGAAATGGCACAGATTTCTTGACATTAATTTTATATCCTGCAACATTGCCGAATTCATTTATTAAGTCAATTAGTTTTGGGATGGAGTCCTTCGGGTTTTTTACGTACAGTATCATGTCATCAGCAAATAAGGACAGCTTTACTTCTTTTCCAATTTGGATGCCTTTTATTTCTTCTTGTCTAATTGCAATGGCTAATACTTCCAGTACTATGTCGAACAGGAGAGGTGAGAGTGGGCATCCCTGTCTTGTTCCTGTTCTTAGGGGAAATCGTTTTAGTTTTTGCCCATTGAGTATGATGTTAGCTGTGGGTTTATCATATATGGCTTTTATGATGTTGAGGTATGCTCCTTCTATTCCCACTTTGCTGAGAGTTTTTATCAAGAAAGGGTGTTGGATTTTATCAAATGCTTTTTCTGCATCAATTGATATGACTATGTGATTTTTATCTCTCAATTTGTTTATGTGATGTAACACGTTTATTGATTTGCCGATATTGTACCATCCCTGTATTCCTGGGATGAATCCTACTTGGTCACGGTGTATGATCTTTCTCATGTACTGCTAGATCCGATTTGCTAGAATTTTGTTGAGGATTTTGGCATCTATATTCATGATAGATATGAGACCTATATGTAGAAAACTACAGGACACTGAAAAAAGAGATAGAGGAAGATGTTAACAGATGGAAGAGTATAATATGCTTATGGATTGGGAGAATCAACATCATTAAAATGTCCATACTACCCAAAGCGATCTATAGATTCAATTCACTACCCATTAAAATACCACAACATATTTCACAGACCGAGAAAGAATTCTTCATAGATCCATCTGGAACAAAAAAATAGCCACAGAAATTCTGAGAAAGAAGAATAAAGTAGGCGGGATCTCAATACCAGATTTCAAGCTATATTACAAAGCAACTGTTCTCAAAACAGCCTGGAACTGGCACAAGAACAGACATATAGACCAATGGAATAGAATAGAGAACCCAGATATCTACCCAAACCACTATGCTCAACTAATATTTGACAAAAGAGGCATGAACATACAATGGAGCCAAGATAGCTCTTCAATAAATGGTGTTGGGAAAATTGGACAGATACATGCAAAAAAATGAAACTGGACCACCAACTTATACCACATACAAAAATAAACTCAAAATGAATACAGGACTTAAACATTAGAAGGGAAACCATAAAAATAATAGAGGAATCCACAGACATCACAATCTCAGACATATGCCCAAAGAACTTCTTCACTGATACTGCTCCAAAGGCAATGGAAGCTAAAGAAAAAATAAAGAAATGGGACTACATCAAAATAAAAAGCTTTTGCACAGCAAAAGAAACCATCAACAAAACAATAAGAAAGCCCACTGTATGGGAGAACATATTTGCAAAAGTTATCACTGATAAAGTTTTAATCTCCAACATCTATAGCCAACTTATACAACTTAATAAAAGGAAGATAAATGATCCAATAAAAAAATGGGCAACGGACCTAAATAGAACCTTTTCGGAAGACGACAGAAGGAAGGCCAAGAGACACATGAAAACATGTTCAAAGTCACTAATTATCCAAGAGATGCAAATCAAAACGACAATGTGATACCATCTTACACCTGTCAGAATGGCAATCATCAACAAATCCACAAACGACAAGTGTTGTCAAGGATGCGGAGAAAAAGGAACCCTTGTGCACTGTTGGTGGGAATGCAGACTGGTGCAGCCACTGTGGAGAACAGTATGGAGTTTCCTCAAAAAACTAAAAGTGGATCTCCCATTTGACCCAGCAATCTCACTCTTAGAAATTTATCCTAAGAAATTACAAACACCAATCAGAAAGGATTTATGCACCCCTATGTTCATAGCAGCACGATTTACAATAGCTATAATTTGGAAACAGCCTAGGTGACTGTCAGCTGATGAGTGGATCATAAAACTGTGGTACATCTACACAATGGAATTCTATGCTGCCATTAAAAAGAAGGAATTCTTACCATTTGCAGCAACCTGGATGGAACTGGAGAGCCTTATGCTTAGTGAAATAAACCAGTCAATGAAGGAGAAGCACCACCTGATCTCACTCATTTGTGGACAATAAAGAACATTGTAAACTGATGAACAAAAGATAGATACAGAGGCAGTAAAGCATCAAACAGACTGTCAAATTATAGCAGGAAGGTTAAGGAGAGGTGGGGTAGATAAAAGATCAATTAAAGGACTTGTATGCATGCATATAAGTATAACCAATGAACATAGACACTGGGGGGTTGGGGTATGCCTGGGAGGGAGGGGGAACAATGGGGAGATATGTATACATGTAACACAATAAAAAAATAAATAAATAAATAAAACACATTTTCTTCAGAAAAAATAAAATAAAATGATGTATCTCAGCAGATCGAACATAGATATAAATATGAGAATTCAGCTTCTTTCTGTTAATCTGATATTAGAGATTTGCAAAACTGTAAAACATTGCTACTCTTTTCACTAAATTTGGTTTTGTTTTGAAACAGTTATTTTTATTAAAAATATGCTTAATTTCCAATACATTAAATATAGATAGATATAATACACATAACAAAAGTCTTTGGGGGTCATGGCCATTTTTAACAGTGTAGTCTAGAACCAAAGCATCTGCAAATCTCTGTTTTAGAGAAACAAAGCCCCATCATATAAAGAGAGGAGTTAATCTGCTCCCAGGGACAGTTAGAAGGAAGACATTTGTGTGGGATGTCATTGAAATGAAGGTAATAACATGGCACAACAGGGCGTATCAGGGCCAGCCAGCAAAATGAATTAGATCGTCTATGTTTTATTTTAGTTTAGTAAGAAAACTTTTCCTAAAGTGATTTTTAAAGCAATAGTACGAGCTTGTTCTCTCTCTAAAGATATTTTGTTTTTTTAAAATTACAGCCTGGAAAACACACTATGTGTTTAGTCTGAGTAGGTAGCCTGAGTTGTTTGTTAAATACCAGATCTCAGATTTGTGGCTGTTTCTCAAAAATAACTACATGACACTGGCAATTAAATTTATGTATCATTTTGATTATTTATACTTTGGTGAATCAAAGGAGATAAATAATGGTCTGCAGCCGAGCACTTCCATCAGCATCTCATTGGCAAGCTCTTTAGATTTCCTCCATTATGAAGCTGGATACAACACATAATCTTCCCATTAAACAGTCTGGGTGGGAGCCATCATCCAGGCCTGTTTCCATCTCAACACCTCCCCATTTCTGGAGTTGGGTGTTCCTGTGTTGCAAACATACCCTCTGTGCCATGTAATGCAGGCATGTTTAGTCTCAACTATTTTCACATGTCTACTTCCTTTTACTTATGACATGGCTCACTCAGAATTAGGGTTTCTTCATTCCTGCCTCTCAGAGTATTACAGTACTGAACACAAATATAATATTGCATGGAATTGCACAAGAAGGTGATGGCTTCCCTATAGAAGGCTACTGAGCAGGTGGGAATGTCATCTTTCCCAGGTGCCCTGCTCCATCTATTTTGATTTTTCTTCATGTGATAAACATGGTTTTAATTCAGTCTTGCTGAATAAAGGGCTGGCAAACAGCCAGCTTGCCTCAAAAAATGCCCTTCATTGTTAGGGAACTGTGCACTAAAAGGAAGAGTGAACTAATTCATTCTAAGGTTCTTTTTCATATTTAACATTCAGTGATCCCTAGATCTACTCTGCTCATTAAGTGAGAAATAGCTAAATGATGGTGGATGGGAACATCTAAAACAACTGTTCATGACTGTAATTGGCTTCAGCCTCCTCATTTGAAAGGTTGAGATGGGGGAGCTCAGATTCCAGGCATTGAATGCAAATTAGTTAATAAATATCCATGACATGCCACATAATAAACTTAAATCATATGTTATTTGTCATACTTAAATATGAAAAAAGTAAATAGCAGTTCAAAGCAGCCTCTACGAAACTATCCAGGTATTGCAGATAATCTCTGTGTAATGTGTTTGAACTAATGGATGGACATAGAGAGGCTTGGACATTACAAATCAATAAATAATTTAGGTTTAAGAAAAAAGTTAGAATGCAAACTTTAAAAAATAGTAATTGTTAATCTGTCTATAGAAATTTGTCATTAATAGCAATAAAACTTCCTTGATATAATAAAAAACTATGTTTAATATCCCTGGAAATTCTATTCTTTTAGGAATGGCTGACTGCCTGGCGCTCTCTGTGTTTAGAAGGTTTCTTAGGCTGAGGTTAGATTAGAGAAAAAGGATGTCATGACTGAAAAATAATTTTGTTCTTTCTTTAGTTTGGGCTTAGCATTATCCATATTTTATTCATGAACTGAGTTCAAATAAGTTAAGTAGTTTGCCAGAAATATATGGTGGAGCTGGGATTTAAATATTAAGTCCTTCTGAAAGACTTTTAGTCACTGTGATACCATAAGCAAACTATGACTTCTCAGAACCTCCATTTTATCATTTCTAAAAAGCTTGGGTCTGCATTGCTTTCTAAGAGCCCTTTCAGCTCAAACGTACTTTGCATTTATGAACAGTCCATTTAAATACCTCACACCCTGGCAATCTTGCCCTCCTTTCAACTCCTGAAATATTTATCATTTGGCCATTTCAGCACTATGCTTGTAATCCTTTCATGTGTTTAGGTCCTGTTTCTGCAGAAACACGGGAGATGCTTTGAGAAGAGGGATGTGTGCTTTCATGTCCCTCCACAGTGACTAACATAGCACCTTGCACATAGTAAATGTTTAAAAAATATTGATTGTTTTATATGCCCCAGGCTACCAAATGGTGTTACATTTTAATAGGCTGAACGTTGTATTTGCCACAAGCTGAGGGGCAATCGGATAATCATTTCTGAATCAGTAGTACCCAGGGTGTGTTTGACTTAGTGATCTAGCCTAGAAGGTGCTCTCTATCTCACAGTCAATGATCCCTGCCCTTCTGACCGTTATGAATGCCTGTTTATCTTCTTGCCTTCATCAATAGCAGCTATTTATTTAGCAGCCTGACTTAAAACATTCCATATATAAACTCAATGAAGGCTTTCTTTCACTATTATTTTTCTGTGGAGGGTAAAATGCTGTCTTGTTTTTCCAGTTCCCCTTCTAAGTGTGATGATTTAGATGTTCCTGCTGTTAACTGGCAGCTTTTCCATTTCCTTCTAGCATTGAGTGCCCCAGACTTCTCCACAGAAGCCACTAATGAGCCTCTTTCCTTTCAGGCCCTTGGTTCATTAATAACATAGAATTTCAGCAATGCCTGATATTCTAGACCTTATCTTTTCCCTTTCCTCCCATTACAAAACAAACAAATAAATAAACAAGCCAAGAAAGATTATTTGCTACAGTCACTGACTCAGTCCTGTCTGCTTTAAGATCCTAAAACAGAATTTATGTAAGAAGCTTGAATTTAACTTTTCAATTGGGCTGCTAGCTTACATATTTTACTCCAACTTTCAGAATGAGTATGCCTTCCCCATTTTTTTCTGTCTCTTTCTACCCATATTTAGTCTTTTTCAATGGTACTTCATGCTTCTAAGTGTGCCTCTTCCTTCTTTCTAATTAATATTGACTGAGTTCCCAAGTATATGGGGAACAATCCTAGGGCCTGTGTGGATGGAACATACAAATGAAAATGTCCCTGCCCCATCCCTGCTGCTTGACTTCTGGTTCTAAATGATGCCATTCATTCTACCCGCCTTTTGGCCCCTTGCACAACTTTTTCTCATTCAGACAGAGCCAAAGAGCATCAATGCCCTTTTGTCCTGCTTCCCTTATAGCCCTTGCAACCACACAGAGCACAACAGAATTGTCAGCAGCACTAATGCCATTCCTGTCAAACCTGCTTTTCCTCCTGTCCTCTGATGAACCAGTCGTGTTTGCAGCTGTGTCTTCCAGGAGTGGATTTCTGAATATAAGGACTGATGTCTTTCCTCTTGAGTTCTGCCTCAGTGCTTGTTAGAGTGGCTAAGCCAAACAGAGAGCATGCCTGCCTCTCTCAGTGGACAACTCAGCTCCTGCTGCCTTCACCTTCAGGTTCTCACATATCACACCTTAGAGGAGGCTATGGAATAATTTTGCTATTTTCTTGATATCTTTTTCTTTCTTCTTCTTTCTTTTTCTTTTTTCTTTTTTCTTTTTGCTTCTGTGTCAAAGCTCACAAATTCCTGTACCTCAAAAATACATAAAGATAATTATAAATATACATATTATATTTATGTATATTTCTGTCTTCTACAAACATGTGTAAGTCATCATTCCCATGTTCATAAACACATGTTGAAGACTCCGTGGTCTTTCCCAGGCATGTTTTGTTTTCCTTTCTCTGAAAAATTCTGAGTTTCCTCTCTTGTGAAATTGTCTTGGGCTTCTCTTCAGACTCAAGTCCAATGTGTGTGCAATCATACAGATTAAAGAGATCTGTTCCCAGAATGTCTGACATTCTGGTAACAGTAAGTTTTTCCCAGTCTTCCTGATGTCTCCCCATCTTGTCAAACTATGAGAAGTTAGAAGTGGTAGCTCTTCATATCATTACATTAATTACATAGGGTGGAGGCATCTGCAAACTTTCTTTAAAAAAAAACAGAAAAGTAGAGATTACAATTCTTTAATGTTTGTGAGGTACTTATCACTATTCCACTTGCAGTTACAGATTTTTTTTTTCCTTAGAAATGTTCCATTCCTGAATTTTGGAAACTTGAAAGTCTGAATTAACCCAGAATTTACAAATGTGAATTAGTCCTTATCTGAGACTTCAGGCAGTAAATTTTCCCTTTTTCTTATCATTGAAGCATGTTTAAGAATTGTTTCCTTGCCTTTATTTTTGTAGTTATAGAAAGTTCATCTCATTTTGCTGAGATGAATTTCAAAATTTCACATAACAAACATACTACTTATCTCTCAGAAATTGTCTAATATAGTGTTACAAAGAGACGAGAGCTTTTCTCAAGGCCTCCTCATTTCATGAACTGGTGGGAATTTATTTGCTGGGGCCCCAGGGTCTTCAACCCCTCCTCAACTCCACCCAGTTGCATTCTAAGCTCATTCTTCATTATCTATTGAGCACTCACTGTGTGTCAGGCCTGTGCTAGAGACTAAAAAC
This sequence comes from Lasiurus cinereus, assembly GCA_011751065.1. Classification (NCBI taxonomy): domain Eukaryota; kingdom Metazoa; phylum Chordata; class Mammalia; order Chiroptera; family Vespertilionidae; genus Lasiurus; species Lasiurus cinereus. Next base: position 49,758,907 of record JAAGEH010000018.1, read on the forward strand.
ACAACTAATAAATGGCTTTTATCCAATTAAACTAAGGTTCTGGGATGATAATATGGAAAGAAAGGAGTAGGAGGAGGGGGTTTCATGTGCATACTTAGTTATAATATAATGTGCTTAATTCTCTAAGAGAAAAGTAATCAATTTTGTAAACCACACCCATCTATAAGTTTCTAATTCTTCTTTAGGGATTCTGTTGAAATAAAGGTTCATAAAGGGCATTTGATCTGATTTTGAGGAATGGGTAACAGCATAGCAAAACTGGAAGAGGAGAAGGACTTTTCAGACAAAGGAAGATAATTCAAATGCTTAAAGGCCATGAATAAGTCAGGCTGGTTTGAAGAAAGGAAGAACATTGGTAGTTGGAGTATAAGCTATACAACTAAAGAATCTAAAATATTTTATTAACTTCCTGCTGTTGTGTAAATATAGGTTATTCTGCCTTACTGAATGTATGTGTTCAGTGGAAGACTGTTAGGAACGAATATGTCTACTGTCCTTTTCACTCTTTTGCTTACTACCTACACTCTCAAGATAGTTAAAAAAGTCAGTTAACTGATGTTTCCTTTCTCAAACATTGACTCAGGTTAATCTTCTCCCCAAGCTCTTTATCATGATGTAGATAACCCAGGCCTTCCTCTTACTCAGCTTGGTGGCTGTGTAATCATACTATCAGTGTCTCCTATATTTGTACCAGCTTATGGCCTCACCTTCTAGAATTATTAGCTGCCAATTTCAAGATAGAGCTGATTGTGTGTCAGTTTTGAATACCAATTTAGAAATTCATAATTTAGTTTACTTCCAAAAATAAAAGGTACCAACAAATATATTCTCCCCTTTTACTTGAAAATTGCACTTTTGCAAGTCACTTAATTAGTCACTTGAATGAATGACCACAGATGTTCGTACCTGAAAAAAATGTTAGTGCCTGTGAGAGTAGTCTTATGTAGTTTTTAAGGGATTGGTTCTCTCTACCTAGCTGCTCTATTTGCAAGGGTTTATTTGAGGATCTTCATAGAGAAGGAGACACCAACAATTGCTATGCAAAAATCATATCCCCTCCTCTGGTAATGTAGAAATTAAAGATTCAGCTTGTGCATTTTCTTGTGTATTTATACCTGCCCAATATTTCAAAAAGTGTGGGAGAATTGCTACATTTTGTACTAGGGGAATTACAATCAGAGAGGGGGAAGGTGACAAAGAAAACCAAAGGGAAAGAAGGTGAGGGAGAGAAAAAAGAGAATGAAAGAGGTGGAGTGAGGACAGTCTGTAGTCTCTCTGAGCAGTCTTAGACACAAGTATCATGTGATTTAATATAAATATCAATAGCCAGGAGAAGATAGAAGACCTGGAGATTGCCAGCCAGGGAGGGAGTAGAAATCCCTTTTGCTAAAAGCAATGTATAGCACTTGTGCAAATCTCCCTTGGGACTGTAGCCTTCTCTTTCATGAACTTCTTACTCCTGTTATTTCCAGTTCTGAACCATTTGATCAGAGACTACTGGAATTTCTAGCTCTCTAGGCACTAATTTCAGGGGCTAAAACAGCAACCCCTCTGCAGCTCCTACCACAACCACTGCTGCCCTGCTGGGCTGTGGGGTTGTGCCAACCCAGGCACTCTTGCCCAGGAAATGGAAGGTGGCATTTAAGTGGCCCTTAAGACTCTCCTAACCAATCCTAAAAACTCTGAATCAGGCCAATTCTAAATTAAGCGTTCTTGGGTAAATGAATAAGGGCTGAAGAAACCTCAGAGTGGAAATAAAAAAGATATGAAAAATCATACCTCCCGATGTATTTCTACTAACTCCTAGTTTTGATAGCTATTACCATAATTCAATGTTTCTACGACTTATTTTCATTTTCTACATGTTTTCAGTGTCCACATTTTAAAAGATATTTTAATAAAATCTCAATATTTAAAATACTAAAATGATATCACAGACTTGGAAGATAATTTTTTTTTTAATTTGTAAGAAAACCAAGGCTAAGGAAAAGCAAGTGCCTTGATCAAAGTTTCATAATGGCAAAACAGAAAATAGAAACCAAACCTGTTGGAATAAGATAAAATGTATTTCCCTTTAAAAAAATCACAATGAATCAGTTTTTTGGGATATGTAATAGATGGATTGAAAAATAGGTTTATTTATGTGTCATGTATTTTCATGAACTAATTTTGAAGTGGCTACTTGTACTTTTTGATATTGTTCCTTTAAAGGTAAATCACTTGGTTTCTCCCAATGATCTAACCAGAACCAGTGCTATAAAAGAAAGCTGGTAGAAATCTATGGCTAAGATGCTCTGTCTTGACCTCAGAGCAATTACTTTCTCTGAACAAAATGCACACTAAGGAATGCCAGTGCCTACTGTTCTGGAAAACAGCAATGTTTGACTTAGAATTCATACCAAATTTCCACAGTGCAATGTACTCTGAGATGGGACACTGGGTCACTGGGCTGAAGGTCTGTGCTGAAGCCAAGTGGTGTTGTAACCACCAGACTGAAAGCTTGTACATCAAGAGCCATGGCTATACTCTCAAATGTGACTCAACTGTGGTTTGAGATTTCTCTGTGTGGGGTACTACTGCAAGGAATGCTAGCTGAATTGGGCACACTAATTTCTAGTCCAAGCTTAGCCTCTAAACAGGGGGTCCAGAGTCAATCCTGTAAACTCCCTAAGCATTCATTACTCATCTATAATGTACCTGCATCTTGCCTATAGAGAGTCATTCCAACTAGCAAATAAGGTAAGAGAAATGAAGAGTATTTGTGGATTTAATGCGTTAAATGGTTATAATTACTAATATGTAGAAAGTATTAAAAGTTAAATTTTTGTTTGGCTGTATGTGTTTAAATGTATCCTAATATACAAAGCTAAGGATGAGAGTCAGTCTACAGACACACATGATGCTGCAGGGAAGATACTCTGCTTTTTTTTTTTTTTTGAGTCTTTCAGATTAAATATAGTTGGTATTGTGCATTGCAATAACAGACCAGGGAAGATATGACAATAAATGGTGAGTTCTTGGAATGTATCCACATTTTTTATATTGTTTCAAAAAAGTATTTTCCTTTTGGACCCTGTACTAGGTGTTTTTTTGTAAGCAAGTTCCATTAACACTACCTTTAAAAAATTAAAGCTAAAAAACACTTCTCTTTTTCTGGACATTTTTCCAGTAATTTTATTTCTTTGTCTGGATATATTCTGTCAAATGTTATCAATAAATTCAATCATTCAACTAATATTTATTAAAACCTACCATGTGCTATCACTGCTCTAGGGATAAATCACTGAACAAAACAGACAAAATTCCCTGTATCCTCTTCATATTTTGCATTAATATATTTCTAGATACCTCAGTCTGTGTTGTAGAATCTTCTATGCATTTAAGTGACCAGACTCTAATTATCAATGTTCAGTCCTACTTGTCTACCTGCACTTCCATCCTGGAACTCTGGGGTTCTAGCTATACTCTGCCACTTCTTTCCCCAAAATCAGCTTTTGACCATATTCCAGGTAAAATCTATTAGGTAATTCATACTTGGGTAATAGAAGCCAAAGGTGGGCTGTTCTAATGTAATTATTTATCTCTGAGGTTTCATAAACTTCCACTCTGACTGTTGCACCAAACCCTAGCTTCAGAGCCTGGTTAAAGTCTTAACCCTTCTAGGTCATTTAACATTACTGGATAAAGTTTTATAGCATTTTTTTCAATAATCTATTGTACATGTAAGTTACCTTAAATTAGTTGGGAACTATTGAGCATAACAAAAATCTATGTTCACTTTTGATCATAACATAATGATATCTCTACCATCATTATTTGAAACTTTTAATCTTTAGTATATGTATTTCTATTCTCAATCCAACCCAAGATTTGCCTTCAGGAAGTGGCCTCTCCTCATCCCCTGTCCAGTCTTTATCTTCTACAGACCTTATGCCACACTGAATTTAGAGTAATATTTTTGAACCCAAAGCCCAATTGTAGCAATCTTCTCTTTTAATGATTTATCATTAGTTTTATGATAAAGCAGTTGAAAATCCTTAACTCAGTTTACAAGGCCCTGCATCATCTGACTTCAACTAGTGTCCTATCTCTCCATTCTACATTCTCATCTTGTTCTTTCATGCCTCAGTTTCTTTAAACATATTTTCCTCTTCCTGGATTACTTTTTTCTTTCTGCCATCAACATAGCACTCACATCACTCCAATTTATCCTCCACTGTCTGGCTTGGATATCACTTCTTCAAAAACAAGAATACAACACAACACAACACAACACAACACAACACAACACAACACAACAGTAACAACTTCCCTGAGCCTTTCTGTGGGCTCTCAAAGGCATGAATTTATCCCTGCCTGTACTTCCACTTACTATGTTGTATTCTAATTATCCGGTTATTTGTTCACATCATCTTCTACAGTGTAAGAGTTCTTAAGTTAGAGATATTACCTATTTTATTCTCTGTTATGATTCTAGTATTCAGTTCAGTGCCTGACACTTAGTAGACGCTCAATAGTTATTCATGAAATAAATGAATGTGATTTAGTTTTTGTGTACACTGTTCTCTTCAAAATTACCATTAAGCTCTTAATCTATGACCTCTCCAATGCTATGATCCTCCACCTCTATCCAATAACTTTTGACATTGTTGATGATTTCTTTAAAAGCTCTTTTTCTTCCATGGATATAGATAAAAATGTTCCCTCTACTGCTAAAGATCTGTCTTCCATAATAGATTCCTTTTGTCTTGTAAGTTCTCAATATGGGCACACCTTGTATTACAAATTTCTCCTGAATTTCTTTCTCAGAATCTTGTTTTTCATGTTTAGATGTCTTCGAAATTCCCAGTTCAGTCCATAATATTCACTTGAATCCAAGCTCTTCTCCATTGCATATCTCCAATGGGACCCTGTTATCCTGGAAAGTAACTGAATCTATGCTTATCTTCTTTTGCCAAACAGCTGTTTGTCAACATGGGCTCATATTTACTGATGCTCTGAATAACTCAAAATTATTTTAGATTTATTTCTTCTGTTTATTGATACTACTAAGATCAATTAATTCTTCTTCTGTTACTTAGTTTTTCAATTAACTCCTATTTGAACTCCATCATAGTTCAAACCTCATGCTTTCTAACTTGCCTTCTTAAATATCTCAAGTCTACTACTACTTCATGCACATACCCTAAGAATTCTATATTTGCATATTCTTTCTATCTTTCTAGAACACCCTTCTCTTACAGGTCTACTTAATCTGAGTTCTACCCTTCTCTACAGGCTCAGCCCAGAACTATCTTTTATTATAAAATCTCCCAGTTGTACCAATCCACAGGAATCTCTCCCATAATATACAATAATACATATTTCTTTACTATGGTTTTGTCATTTAACATACATTGCAATTAGTACACTTTCTCTTTCTTTCTTTCTTTCTTTCTTTCTTTATTCTATTTTAGTTTTCTTATTTTTTTAAATATTCACTTGAGGAATTTTCTCCATTGATTTTTAGAGAGAGTGGAAGAGAGGGAGAAAGAGAGAGAAGGAGAGAGAGGCCTTGAATTCTAGGATAACAAGTTTGTATTTTTATCAAAATTTTCTAAAGAAGATTAAACTAGTGTGTTCCATGGAGATGTGTATGCTGAGTGACTGGGAAGGATGAAAAGGGGAAAGGGGTGAATAGACAGAGGGAGGCCAGTTAGAAGGTTTCATAGTAGTCACTCTAAAGGTAATAAAATCTGAATTAGAGTAGAGATGATAAAGAATAAGATATAAAAGTGATTGGTATTATAGAAGCAAAACAATAGGTATTAATAGCTGAGGTGTTAAGAGTAAGGGAAAGATGGAACAATTATGAGTCATCCATTCAAGAGATGTTCATTGTGCATTCAGTGTGAGGTACATACTAGATAGTGATAACAGAGCTTTAGACAGAGCAGCACACTCCTAACCTTCACAGAGAATACCAATATATCACTGGAGAATACCAAAACTACAACCTGAGTGATTTGAAGATGGTGAGGCCATTAACAGAGAGAATAAATATATAAATTAGAAGTTTCAGAGAAAAGTTAATATATTAATTTTGTGCATAATTATTGTGTGCGCACTCTGTGTTAGGCACTGTTTTAATCACTTTGCATATATTAACTTATCTATTACTCATTACAATCTTGTGAATTAGGTATTATAATTATCCCCATTGTGCAGATGAGAAACCAGGTATACAAAGAATAAATAATTGAGCCAAGTTACATATAATATCAAGTGAAGAAAAAGGCATACAACGAAGGCAGCCTGGCTCTTAAATCCACAATCTTGCTTCTAAGACATAATGCTTTTGAATGCTTTGGGACTAACAGACATACAATTTTAGAAGGTAATTGGGATGCATAATAGAGGTTTAGAATAGAGTTAAGGACCATATGTAGATAAATATCTGGGAATCATCTACTTACAAGGAATACTTAAATCTATTAACTAAATTACATTGCTCAGAGAAATCATGAAGAAGAGATAAATTTATATTTTCATTTAGTTCATAATATATCATTGACACATCCTAAAATTCTTCCACTGGCTTTTTTTCTGATTCTTCTTATATCCTTCTGGCTACACTTTTCAGTCTTTTTCTTCCATCTTCTCTAAGTTGACTTATTAGGACTCCCTTTTAATATATTCATTCTTCCCACTCTCATATTTTCCATTGGGTGATCTTATATTAACCAATGACTTCAGTTACCATTTGTGTGATAACAATTCTGAATGCTCAGTCTGGTTATCTTTCCTGAGCTCCATACCCACACATTCAATAATCTCTTGGATATATTCAGTTAGGATAACAAGTCACCTTAAACCTCAATGTGACCAAATGGAATTTATCTTTTTTACTTCCAAACTTACTATTCTTATTCATGAAAGAAACCATTATTCACTGTAGCATCAAGGTAAAAAAAAAAGTTGGAATCATTTTGATACCTCTCTTCCATTTATCTTTTTATCCCTCCCACTCAATGGATCGTCAATATTTGAAGATTTCTCATGTTCATCACAGTTGATCCAGCCTTACTTTCATTCAGTTCCCATCAATTTTGAGATAGATTTATGCAATTGCCACCTAATTAGTAACCTCCCACATTACTTCTAAGTAATCATTATTACATTTATACCCCCCCAGCTTACACTTCTTTATTGACTCCTGTAGTCTTCAGAATATTTTTTAAAATCCTCAGCACAGCTTTGTCTACATTTTAACCTCATTTACTGAGCTCACTATCTTTATTATTTAGCAGTTTTCCAAACACATCATGTTGTTTCACTATTGTGAGCTCCTGCACATTCTAGTCCCTCTGCTGAGAATGCCCCCTTCCCTTTTTCACTTGGCTTAAACCTACCTGTCCTTCAATATTTTGATTAAACTATACCATATCATCAACGCATAAGCCTCCATGGATTTTCTCCTTATCCCTGAGTCAGATTTGAATGTCCCTTCTCTACATTTCTATCCAATTCCCTATGAGCTCTATCTACCACTCCATACTTACTGATTTATTAAGTTGTGTACCCCCTAAATTATAAGCTCATTGAGAGCAAGAACCATACAGCCTGATACAGTGTGTGAATTAAATAAATTTATTTTAAAAATGATTAATCAGGAAATAGGAAGTATTTCTTCAAAAAATATCCATAACTCAATTTTGGAACTCCCTGGTATGATAACTATATTTGCCAAAACACTGGAAATAATTATAGAACTATGAGTTAAAAATAAATGACAATGAGAACATTTTTTCTTATTAGGGTTGTAGAGTTGTTTATATAGAATTTATGATTATTATTAAATACTTTTATAAGTATCAATTCTGAATTGTAAGCTACATGAAAGAGTGGTACACATCTGTTTTGTTCACACTGATTTCTGTAGCACTTAGCACATGTTAAAAATGAAATAAATAGTTGTTGAACTTTGTTGAATGAGCACAGTAGCAAGCATTTAAGTTAGATGGAATATGTCCTTCTAGCACAAAAATTAAAGTGTGTTTCTAAAATATGATTTGTATTGACTTTTAAGGTCTTTATTATGTCTTAACTTTGTATGTGTGTTGCCAGTTTTCCTCCTCCTCAGTTTGTTGCTATTTTTAAACTATATTTATGGTGGGTTTTTTTTACAGAAGTTTTTTTATTTATATGTAGTCATGAGAAGGCTAAATGGCTAATTCCAATGTAACCCTGATATTTGGAAGGGGGAGGGGGGGCTAGCAATCTGAATCTATGCCAGCAAGCCCAGGGTACATTCTTGATAACCTGTAATTAAGTCCATACCTTTTTTTTCCAGAAACTGACCTTGTAAGACCTGTTACCTGAATACAGAGGCCACAAACTATAAACAGTGCACAGTCCTGGAGAGGGGGGCGGGTGTTATTAACACTAGCACCAGGCCAGACCATTAGAAACAAAGACCCCAGAAAAATATCTTATCTAATAAAGAGGTAATATGCAAATTGACCATCACTACAACACACAAGTTGGCCGCTCCCATGTGGACACAAGATGGCCACCATAAAATGGCCAGTAGGGAAGGGCAGTTGAGAGGGACCAAGCCTACAAGGGAGAGTAGTTGGGGGCAATCAGGTCTGCAGGGGAAGAAAGTTAGGGGTGACCAGGACTGCAGGGGAGAACAATTGGGGGTGATCAGACCAGGAGGAGAGGGCAGTTAGGGGCAACCAGGCTGGCAAGGGAGGGCATTGAGTGGTGACTGGGCCAGCAGGGAAGGGCAACTGGAGGAGACAAGGCAGGCAGGGGAGGGCTATTAGGGGCAATTGGACCAGCAGGGGAGCAGTTAGGCATTGATCAGGCTGGCAGGAGAGTGGTTAGGGGCTGATCTGGCTGTCAGGCAGAAGTGGTTAGGGGCAATCAGGCAGGCAGGCAGGTGAACAGTTGGGAGCCAGCTATACTGGATTATGAAAGGGATGTCAGATTGGAGAGGGTACAGCTGTACTGAAGGACAACTCCCCTCCTCCCCTTCCCCCCATGCATGGATTTCATGTACTGTGCCTCTAGTAAAAGACAAGCTCCCTGCATGTTATTTTGCTCAGACTTGGAAAGTTATTCCGCTGAGTCTGCTGGCATAATAAAACTGTAAACTCCATTTCTTTAAAATGTTTTTCTCTTGATTTTTCTCTGGTCTTCTATAACAGTCAAACCATTCAATGTTATCCTTTATTTATGTGTTTCACATTATACTTACAAAGGCTTTACCCACTTTAGGAGTTGGGAAAAGTCCTCTATATTTTATTTATCTATGTTAAAATCTTTAACCCACCTGAAATTTATATGTGCATAAATATATTTTGATTTAATGATTAGTGTACACTCTTTGTTTATATTATTTTGTACCTCTGTACTTTGCAATTTTGCCCTGGTTTGATTCTAAAAGACAGTGAATATGTATCTTATTCACAAATCTTATTCACAAAATCACCTCAGAGTCGGTGACTCTTTCAACTGGACTCCTGCATTTGTTATCTTTCCACTGGATTCCTTGTTAGGTTTCTTATTAATCATTTCATAATTCTGTCTGCTCCACTCCTTTCTTCTCTGAGCAATAACCAGGATATTTTTTAAGTACTAGAATTAAATCTCCATGCCACCAGATATTTCTGTCTTTTTTATTCATTGTTGTATCCCTAATGCTAGAATAGTGCAAACATAATAGAATCATGCTACTTCCTTGTTTAAGACCAAAAATGTCCCATTTCCACCATAATAAAATTCAAACTACTCTAAATAATACAAACACACTGAGTCCTTTCCATTCTCAGGACCCCGTGCTGTTCCCACTTCAAAAACCTTCTTGTTTACTAGATAGTAGCTTACTGTGATTTCCCCAAGGAAATCTTAACTGACTCCACTATTGAGAATACAAATGCCTTAAGTGTTTTGTTTTTGTTTTGTAAATTACATAACTTTGTGATTCAGTTATCTTTTACAACTATTTGCTTCAATTTTAATTTCTTTCTTTTTGACCAGAATGTAAGTACTATAAAAGTGTTTATTTTGTCTATTTTTTCTCTGATGTGACTTCAGTACACAACCTGATCCTTGGTAGGCACCCAATAAAAATTTATTAAAAACGTGTTAAAGACTTATCTTATGGCAACCATTATTATGACAGTGCAGAGGTTCCAGGTGATTAACTTGCCAATTTTCAAAAAGTAACTCATTTGTTAAAAAGAAATTCATCATGACATCATTGATACCTTCAACTTTAATCATGCTTGAATATATAAACAATCCTATATAATAAAGAGGTAATATTCAAATTGACCATCAATCCAACACACAAGATGGCCACCCCCATGTAGTCAAAGATGGCTGACACCGCATGATGATACAAGATGACCACCACAAGATAGCCTGTAGGGGAGAACAATTAGGGGTGACCAGGCTGGAAGAAAAGGGAAGTTTAGGGCAACCAGGCCGGCAGGGAAGGGCAGTTGCAGTGGGGGGAAGGGAGGCAACCCAGGCCTGTAAGGGAGAGAAGTTAGGGAGGACTAGGCCTGCAGGGGAGATAAGATGGGGGCACCAGGTCTGCAGGGTAGGATAGTTGGTGTGATCAGGCCTGCAGGGGACGGCAGTTAGCGGTGACTGGGCCTACAGGGAGGGCAGTTGGGAGAGACAAGGCCTGCAGGGGAAGGCATTTGGGGGGAACCAGGACTACAGGGGAGGGCAGTTAGGGGCAATTGGGCTGGCAAGGGAGGGCAGTTAGGGGCAACCAGGCTGGCAAGGAAGGGCAGTTAGGGTTGACTGGGCCAGCAGGGGAGGGCAGTTGGGGACAACCAACCTTGCAGGGGAGGGGTATTGGGGGCAACCAGGCCTACAGGGGAGGGCAGTTGTAGGGGACCAGACTGGCAGGGGAGAGCAGTTAGGGGTAATCAGGCCAGCAGGGGAGTAGTTAGGCATTGATCAGCCTGGCAGGGGACCAATTAGGGGTTAATTAGACTGGCAGGCAGAAGCGGTTAAGGGCAATCAGGCAGGCAGGCAGGCAAGTGGTTTAATACCAGCAGTCCTGGATTGTGAGAGGGATGTCCAACTGCTCACTTAGGCTCAATCCTAAATGGGCAGTTGGACATCCCTTGAGGGGTCCCAGATTGAAAAGGGTGCCAGCTGGGCTAAGGGACAGGTCCCAGATTGGAAAGGGTGCCAACTGTGTTGAAGGACACCACCCCCCCCATAATCACAATAAAACAATTGATGGTCAACTAGATTTGATTACCTGGTCATTTTATTCAGAGTGCTTAAGTATCAATAGATGAATTTATGCAAAGAGACATCACAGAAAAAACAATGAAGAACAAGATGTTAAAGTTATTACATAATTAAAGATGTGATGGTAGAGAAAATATATGATCTCTTTGAGAAAATATATAGAAAAAAACCTGGGAAAAAAACATAGATTGGGAAAGAGGTTATAAAAATTTGATGCTACTATCCTCTAAATCTTAAGTATCACTTAAGTATGTGCTGCCAATAAGAACAAGGTTAGGGATACTGGAGGTACAAAGAGGGCCAATTGTAGGTGTAAAGTGAAAAAAAACAGGAAAACTGAGAAAAAAAAGAAATTAAGAAAAAAACAACAAAATCATGTATAAATAGTTGATTGGACATTATCTTAAAAGAAAAAAATAATATAGTAAAAGAGAGTGGAAGAAATGTAAAAAGCAGAATAAGAGGATAGAAGAATATTACAAAATAGAAAATAAAAAATATCAAAGGCAGAGGAAGAAATCTGGTAAAAAGAAGTTGTTAGCAAAATCATAACTACCATGGAAACTGAAAATAATGTTTTAAAAACATACTAGTTTAAGTCATATAAAATCATGATGAATGACTGGCAGTAATGTTTCTTTTTCTGCTACTTTATAGTATGTGTGGACCAACAATAATTTTAAATGCTGTTTTCTTTACACAAACTAAAAATCATCAAGCAAATCTAAAATAACAAAAAATAAATAAATGTCTTCTTTTTCTGGAAAGGCCTTTATCTTTACTTATCTCTCTGCTATCAGAAGGTATAGAAATATCTAGGCAAAATGTAAAGCTGAAATTGTTGCAATAAGCTAATATATTTATCAAGCATTTACCAAAAAACTCTGTGTTTGTAGTTTTATAGATATCAATTATAGGACTCTACCAATTATAATCTAATTGAGGGGTTAAAAATAATTATAATTTAATTTATGAAAAAATCATTATTATATCTACATTCAATTCATTATGTGGAATTCATTATAAAATACACAACGATGAATAAGGCACTGATACCACCATTTGCAAAACAGATGGCTCCCAGATTTGAGCAACTGATTTGAATTCAGGGTTTGAATTCAACATTTACTTCTCGAACTATAGGCAAGCTTCAAATTCTTCATCTATCTTATAGAATATGAGAAGGGCATTTACTGTTTGCTAAATATTCATGCACTTCCTCACATCTCCAAGCTCCTTTGCCTAGATATATGACTAATTCTGGCAGTGGACTATGAATAAAAGTGATGTGTGTCACTTCTAGTCCAAAGAATTTTCTAGCTACTATGCAATCATTAGCTGTCCCTTGTTGGAGTGATTTGGAAGCAGAGGATGACCACCCTGGAAATTTACCTGATCCACATTGGATTAGAATAAACTTTTGTGTTGTTAATTGAATGAGATGCCCCAGTTTATTTGTCACAATTGCCGATCCGATGTTGATCAATGAATGAAATTATTGTGAGGCTTGCATGGGATGGTGCATGCAAACTTTTTAGTAGAGTGTCTGACACAGAATAAGCAAGCAGTAAATTAAAGCCATTTGTATTTACAGATCTTTATAAATAAAACTAATCAAAAGATTTTTCTTTTGGGTGACAGAAATAAATTAATAGTGAAAAGAAAACTGTAGAATGTGTTGGCAGAATGTTTCCAAAGCTACTTCAAGGCCTTTGGTTCCTCTCTCTCTTTCTTTTTTTTTTTTTTTTTTTCCTAATTGAGTACACTTGATCTTTTGTGATAGGAGTGGCTAGTCATTGAACTTGTACTTTTTGTAAACACAGTATATGTTTTTGGTCAAAGGGCTCAAGGTTTTTATTTATGGATAATTCATTGCTCTAAACCAATAGTGAAAACTAGTGATCTTTCAAACACGGAAACACCCTGTAATTTTCTTTTGGCATTGCAACAACTTTGATGTTCATCTTTTTCTTTTCTGGCTGAACCTATATACACTTAAGTACAGGATCACATTAAGAAAATGCTCAGACCACATGTAAACAACCTGTGGCTAGACAATTCCTGAACTCTATGCTATGTCCAATTTTCAAAGGATGTAAGCTTCTGTGTTGTTTTCTCTACCATATATTTTTCCACAAAAGTCCTACTTACTACTTTATCATGAACTGATGTATTTGGGCATAAGTCTAGACATGCTGTGATTTTAAAGCAGTCTAACCCTTCCTGCCTACCCCACCCTTCTGCCGTCTGGAGAGGGGTTTGGACATAACTTCTGCTGTGGAACATAGCTCTGTGGGTATGCTAAGGTAGCACATCCCAATTAAAAAAACCTGAGAGATTTTGGAGGATGTGCTAAGGAATTAGGATAATTTGAATCCTATGCAGATAGAAATAATATGTGCATAATAAAGAATGAAGATGAGGGCAAAGGGGATTAAGTTCATTCAATTGATCAATTTTATTTTTCAATAAATGAAGTTACCACTTTATATAAAAGTAATAAGGAAACATTTTGTGACTGTATTTGGCAAATTAGATGACTCCTTAATATTCAAGTATCAGTTGGGAAAAAAACAAAACCTGAACTTCTATTCATTTAGTCAGTAGATTATATAAACTAAATCAGGAATCTGTTTTCCTCAGCTTTTCCTTCATCTTCTTGTCCTCAGTAGTTAAGATATGACTCACCAGGATTGATTATACAGCTGACAAAAACAGCCATGAGAAGGCAGGATGAGTGGTGAGAGTTGGGGGTGAACAACATTCATTAAAATACAGTAGAAACATCCTCATTTATAGTTCCTATGCAGAAGAATTCTCCCAAAGATGTTTCAGAGCTCAGAGGTGGGAAACTAAGCCTCTAGGAAAAGCTCAGCACTAAGAGGCCACAAGGGATATTATCAGAATGAGCAGGGTCACAGGTTCAAAACTGGACAGGCCCTGGCCATTGCATATTAAGACCAGAAACTTGAATGAACAAGATAGCTTATGAAAGTACAAAGCTGGGAGGGGATGGGGATTTAATGCAATGAATGATGGCATCAGGAAATAGGCTGGCAGAAAGGTTGAAATGAACAAGATGAAGTTTAGCCAGGATACATATAAAAGATGCAGTCTGGGAGGTGGGGGTAGGGGAAGAAGAATAAAATAGCATAGCATAGCATAGCATAGCATAGCATAGAATAGAATTCTGATTGTAATTTATTCTTCAAAAATATTCATCCTCTCCACCTCTATGTAAACTTCTAAAAAGTGAGTTTGAAGAAGTTCAAATAAAATATGAATGCCTTATAAAGTTTATAAAATTAAGTTAAACTCTACTCATCTATATAATAAAAGGGTAATATGTTAATAGATCTGGAGACCTTCTGGATGTCCTTCTGGACAAAGCTGGGGGCTTGGCTGGCCTGAAAGGGCTTTGCAGGCCTTTGCCCAGGCTGCCCCACCCCCCATGCCAGGTCACCATGTCCCCAGGAGGGACCCCCACCCCATCAGGAGGCTGGCCAGCCTGCAAACTGCCCCAGGCTTTTCGCCCAGACTATCCCCAACCCAGTGGGGACTCCTACCCTGATGGTGGCATGGATGGCCTGCAAAAGGTCCTCAGCCCCTCACCTAGGCTGGCCTGCCCCCATCAGAGACCCCCACCCTGATGGGGGAGTGGCCAGCCTACAAACGGCCATCAGCTCCTCACCCAGGCCAGCCACACCCCCCAGATGGGACCCTCACTCCGTAGGGATGTGGCCAGCCTACAAAAGGTCATCAGACCTTGGCTCAGACTGGTCCTGCCCTCAGCAGAGATGCCCCATCCCAATGGGGGCATGGCCAACCTGCAAACCCTCAGCAGCCCCTCACCCAGGCTGTCTGTCCCCCAGCAGGGTCCCCTACCCTGATTGGGGTGTGGCTGGCCTGCAAACTATCCCAGGCCCCTTGCCCAGGCCATCCTTGCCCCCCAAGGGGCCCCAACTCTGATTTGGGACCCCCTTCAGGGCAGACAAGCCAGCTCCCATCTGTGCACTAGGCCTCTACCTACACTAAGAGAAATATTCAAATTGACCATACCTCAATGACGCCCACCAGCCAATCAGGAGTGAGTTTTCAAATTAACCCAACAAAGATGGTGGCTTAATTTGCTTATGCAGGCATAGAGCGGCTAGGCGGGGCAGGACACCTGCTTATGAGGAGGAGGAGGGAGCTACAGGAGAAGCAGCGCTCTGGCCAGAGCAAAGACTGAAGATCATGGCCAGAGAGAAGTCCTGGGTCCTGGGTGCCGGAGGAAAACCAGTGCTGGCAGCCAAGGAAAGGAATGCCTATCGTATGAATCTTCATGCAACGGGCCTCCAGTCTATACTAATAAAAGGGTATATACTAATTAGACCAGATATCCTTCCAGACAAAGCCATGGTAGTAGGACCAAGGCAGAGGAAGTTAGGGTGATTAGGCTGGCAGGGGACAGCAGTTAGAGTGATTAGACCAGCAGGGGAGAGAAGTTAAGGGGACCAGGTTAGCAGGGGAGAGCAGTTAGGAGGATCAGGTCTGCAGGCAGGCGAGTGGTTAGGAGTCAGTAGTCTTAGATTGCGAGAGGGATGTCCGTCTGTCAGTTTAGGCCTGATCCTGCAGGAATTGATTCTCCTCTAAACTGGCAGTTGGACATCCCCCAATGGGTCCCAGATTAAAGGAGGTGCAGGCCGGGCTGAGGGACACACTCCCGCCCATGCATGAATTTTATGCACCAGGCCTCTAATATTTAAATAAATACAAACTAAAATAAGATGTGACACTTTTTCACTTGTCAGATGGAAAGAAATAAACAGAGTTTGGTAGTAGATTGTTGGTCCTGGGTGGGCAAATGAGCACTCTTAAATCCTTGTTTCTATTGTTGTAAACACTTGATAGAGCAATTTGGAAATTGTTACCAAAATTTAAAATAAATATGCTCTTTAACCCAGCAGTTTCTAGCTGTACTTTCACATGTGTTCAAAGATACATAAGCAAAAGCTTGCAATCTTTCCAGCCTTTTGTATAATTGCCAACGCAGATGCAACTAATATCCTTCAATAAGAGAATGGTTAAATAATGTTATGTGTATCAATGGAAAACTTGTAGTGCATTAAAAATACATCTCTATATGCTGATAGAATATGATAAGGTATGACACAATGTAAATATATTTCTAAATTAGAAAATCAGTTTGTAATGTTATACATACAGAATTTTGTAATACTAAAGGAATGATAAAGGAACCTAACTCTTCAGGGATAGAGAAAAGTGCACTGTTGAAGAAAGAAAGGGCATACTAAGCAGCTAGGATGGAGTGTGCAATTAAAACATATATAAAAGAGCATGGTCAGAGAATAGTAAATAGTCCACCTAGCATGCACACCAAAGCACCTAGCTGCTAATTTTATATTATCATTTCCTCCCCTTAATACTGGTGTGCATGCCAGTGTAAATGTGTTTGATATCCAAAAAAAGAAAACTCATGATTACCTAGAGTAGCACTAACATTGGCAGGACCTGATCACATAGTTATAGAGAACTCCTGGCTTTCAGTAATAGAAACTATCCACTCCTCCCAGAGTAGAGATATGAAACCTTTGGATTAGAGTATGAAATCAACTTCGTCTCTCATAACAATGAGGGAATCAACACCAGCCTTATAAATAAACAGGTACCTTATACTATTTAAGTACCTTCGCCACCAATCAGCCAAGAAGATAAATATTTACTCCCTGTACAGGTAAATATAACAATTTAAGTTTTTTTCTGTAGAATTTTGAGTCAATTCTGGGGTCATTATTTGCCAGTATGTGTGTATTAACTTAAAGCTGTACATTACATTAATATATTTACCTGAATTTGTAGACCCAAATTTTATAGATTTGCTAGGATCAGGTATTTTTTGAATCATGTTCTCAACTTATAAGTCTGTGGTTAAACTGGGTATGATACCACAGTTAGTAATGGACAACACACAATGGACTAAAATGTCAAATTGAAAAATTCCTCTTTTGTTTCTTCCCAATCTTTCCACAAAAGATCTTATCTTAATGCTTCTTTTTCTCCTGCTGACCAGAGTTGTCTTTCCATAGGTCCTTTGCTGAATCTAACTCCCTGAAGGTCACCATAGAAACCAGGCATACTTTGGTCAAAGTTGTCCTTAATTAGAACATAAAATGACCCAGTAGAAAAGAGGTTTTTTTTTTTTAATTCTTCAGTGACTGTTTCTCTAATTAATTCTTAAGATGCTTATTGACATAAGTAAAAGGAGTATGATGATGAATCTAATTTTCTTTTTTTTTTTGCAAGAACTCTTAACCCTTGGTTTTCTTCCTCCACTTAGTATCTTAAAGTCTTCCCCATTTGTACTTGGCTGCTTAATGGTAAATGAGTCACTTGATTTTTACTCTGGAGAAGTCTGGCTTGGAACAGGACTCTAAGGGTTAGAGTTGTCTGGTAGCATTATTTATTATTACTTTAATAAACTTTTTTTTTTTGCAATTGGCTTTGTGGCCTTGGATGCTCTTTCTCTCACTCACTATAATCAGTTGTGAAATAAAAATGTCAGGCTAGGTTTTCTCTAATATACCATTGGGCTTCAAAACTCTATAATCCTGTGATTCCTGTTTCCGTAAGTCAGCTGATGATATTTTTGGTGACTTGGAAGTTGGTCTCCGCAATCAGACTCCCCTGCTTGTTTGGCCTCAGTCGCCTGTTCACCCTGTACTCTGTGGACCTCCTTCTCACACAGGAATCTCTTTGATCTCAAAGACTGCTCTGTAAGGTGCAGAGCAAAACAAATAACATGGTGCTCATGACAATATGAGTTGTCCAAAATGATAAAAAGGTTTAAGAAAAACTTATCCTTGAGTCAACATTTGCAAGTGCCAAATTAATTTCTATCAGCACAAATGTTATTTAAAAAATGTTTTCCAAGCATAAAAGGAATAGAATAAATGACATTTCAAAATGGCTTTGATTATCCATTTTCATAAACATAACAACACCCTGGGGCTGGGGGGGAGGGGGAGGTACTAACTAAATGCTAAATTCTAACTAAATTCTCTGGAGTTTTGAAAGAATAATTTTTAAATTTTTATAACAGTTTTTTCTTTATTAAGCAGTCATATTATATTATTCCTAGCATACATGTAATTCACCAATGAACTGACTCACTTTAAAATATTCCTTTTTTCCTGCCTAGCTGGCATGGCTCAGTGGTTGAATGTCAACCTATGAGCCAGGAGGTCACAGTTCCATTCCCAGTCAGGTCACATGCTCAGGTTGTGGGCTTGATCCCCAATAGGAAGCGAGCAGGAGGCAGTCATTCAATGATTTTTACCATTGATGTTTCTATCTCTCCCTCTCCCTTCTTTTCTGAAATCAATAAAAATATAATAAAAATTAAAACATTCTTTTTTCTTAGAAGGAGTGAATCATGCCTATATATACATAAATTAAATTAATTTGATAATGAAGATGCAAAAATAAGAAATCTTTAGTAAAAAATGACCCTGGTACCTTATAAGTAAAAAGTAAGGACTTCTAATATTGAAGCCTAGCAAAGCACTGGATGTGCATTAAATTTAAAACCTAAAGATGAAAAAAATCGTTAGACATGAGTTAAGGTATGTCGCATTTTACATGAGTAAAAAAGACTTACAACAAAACATTGAAGAATACTAAGCCAGAGCATGTACACACATTATATATTTAGGAGAGATGACTCCAGGATTGCACAGGACTCCATTTATATATATGTTCAATATTTCACTTGGATGGCACATGAGAATGATGGTTCTCATCCATTTTATGAAAGAACAAAAACAAATCCTAACCTCAAAAGGACAACAGGTTTTTTTTTTCCTAACAACTAGAGAAAATATTTCAGTGTCTCCACGTCCTACTCTGTATAGATTAAAAACACAGCCTTTGGGTCCTGGCTAGTGTGGCTCACTTGGTTAGAGTGTTGCCCCATGTACCCAAGTGTCATGGTTTCAATTCAATATTAGGGCACATACCCAAGTTCTGGGTTTGACCCCCAGTCAGGGCATGTACAAACAGATAGATGTTTCTCTCTCTCCTTCTACTTTCCTCTCTCAAGAATCAATGAAAAACATATCCTGCCTGGCTGACATGGCTCAGTGATTGAGCATAGACCTATGAACCAGGAGATCATGGTTCCATTCCCAGTCATGGCATATGCTCGGGTAGTGGGCTCAATCCCCAGTAGGGGGTGTGCAGGAGATAGCCAAACAAACTTAATTGTTGGGATGTTTCAATCTCTCTCTCCTTTTCTTTCTTAAATCAATAAAAAAATATATTTTTAAAAAACCAACAACAAAAAAGGAAACAAAAAATACAGTCTTTGGGATTATAAATATTTTATACACTTTCTGAATAACCTTGGAAAAATTACTTGGGGAAACTTTCTGAAGCATTTATTTCTAAAATGGGGATACAAATACTTATTTCATAGAATTGTTTGGTTAAATAAAATAATATATATTCAAGCATTTCAGGGTCTGGCACATAGATAAAGTTGTTGCTATTATTACTTATTTTTCTGGACTTTATGAATTCACTGTGGTTGATGGATATGTATGGATATTCATCTCTGACTGTCCCATTGGTATCTTTGGGATTGAAAGGAGGTCTGGTAATAAGAACTGGGTGGAGCAATTCAGCACTGTGCTGATGGTATGTGAAGATTCGTCCTATGCTTTGAGGTTGCTGAATTTTGAGGTTCATTTAGCATTTTGCTGAGAGATGGGAAAATGGTAAGAAAGAGGGAAATAAGTTATTACAGGGAGGATAGAGATGTTAAATACTCAGCATTTCAAAAAGAGATAACTATCTCACTCAGGCTTGACATAGCCTCACAATCTTCTAACGGAAGATACCAATAAATCGATAAAACTTGTTTGTCATCTGTTAATATAATCAATGGCACTCAAAATGTGTTAGTGGACTAGCAGCATTAACATCACCTGGGTATTTGTTAGAAGTATACATTTTCAGGCCTACCTCAATACCCTCTGAATCAGAATTTCTGAAGGTGAGACCCAGGAATCTGTGTTTAACAAAATTTTCAGGTGATTCTGATACATGCCAAAGTGAGACAACTACTTATGAAGTTCTTTACATCAACAAACAGGGGTTGCTCAGATGGCAAAATGGGGAAATGAATAGAAACTAATGTTTATGAAGGACTTACTATGTTCTAAGCACTGTTCAAGATGCTTCTCATATGCTTAGTTGTCCCAATAATCCTCTGATGTAGATAGATACAGATAACTTAGACAGATGATGGATAACAGATAGAATGACAGATAGAAGAAAAGAAGAAAAAAAGAGAAAAAGGATAGAAGGGAAGTGGGAGGTGGGAGGAAGAGAGGGAAGGAAAGAGGGAGGGAGGGAAGTACAGAGAGAAAGAGAGAAGGGAAGGAAGAAAAAAGAAGGGAGGGGAAAGAAAAGGAAAAAGAAAGGATAGGTAAGGAAGGAAGAGGAGAAGAGAGGCAAGAAGAGGAGAGAACAGAGGCAGAAAAGAAAGAAAACTAGATTTTAGAGTTATTTATGTAGTTTTTAAGCAACTAGTAAGAGGCTGAGTAGAACTCAATTCCCAGTTTTATTGCAAAACCTTTTCTTCCATTCTGCTACACTAAGTAATACAGATATCAAACAAACATTCCTATGGCTCCAATAACATTTATTATTTAGGACAGGAAAAGAAAAGTTACTGGAGAAACATAGCTATCAGTCCACTTTTCTTCACAGAATATCATTTTTCACAAAATCATTATGAACCAAAAGTCACTGTATTTCTAAAATCTTGGAATAACTTTATCTAGCATGAAATTCAGAGAAGCTGTGGGAAGAAAAGCAATTGTCAGTGCAAAATTTTAGCCCTTAGAGCTAGAAGACAAAGTTCTGGTTAGAACATTGAGATTGGTAATAAAAATTCCCTGCTATTTTTTAATTTTTTAGTAGACTATGTGTTATGTTTTCTAAAATGACTTTTCAGATAAAGTTTCAGGAAGAGGTCTGAATAAAATGTTCTAGCAACTGGTTTTTTTTTTTAATTCTCTTTTTGGCCAGAAAGAATTTTTCTTGTGCCTGACAAAATAAGCAAAATGCAAACTAGACAAAGAATAATGTACTTTAAAAATTTACTGCACAAATGTATTTATTTTGGCTAATGAAAACATTTACATAAAATCCAAAGGTTTTATACTGACTATTTTAATTGAAATCTGCCTGTGAACAGGTAGGTAGGAGACAAATGTATTTTCACAAGGAAGCAGAACACAAAGATCCCATGGGACTCCTCTGAATGATGCTCTGCTGCTTATTGCTGACAGCGTTGTCCTGGGTGCTAATACATCTAAAGTGTGTCGGGGAGCAGGTGTTCCGTCATATGGCAAATCTTCACTGTATAGAATGAAGGCTGGTCTTTGGTTTTCACTCTGGTGATCATTTGAGATACTAGCAATGATTACAGCACTCAAAGGGCAAACTTGAACGAGTCAGGAATCACATTAAAAAAAAAATAGTCTGTTTCACAATTGACTGTCATGATGTTTTTGTGCCCTTAGTCCTAGGGCTTTATCACAAACCATGTGGCTGGGAAAAATAATTACAAATTACCTCTGTTTAATACTAGTTCATCAGAACGTACTGATGAATTTGGCTATGGGGCTTATCAAACTGCATCAAATATTCTGAGAAATTTCATTTCTCTGCTTTTCCCCCCCTCTTGGTCATAGTTGTTCTACAGGTTATCTTGTTTCTATAGATTGTTTTAGAATTCCCATGCTCTCATTCTTTGCTCAAAGTTGATCCAATCATGAAATACTGACAAAATATATTATACTTTATAGTGAGATTCCGAAATTGTCAAGGTTTGATGCTTATTATTTCCATGAAGTTTTCTACAATGAATGACAGAATTCTACTATTTATAATATAATCTGCCAGTCGCTCCACTGGTTGCCTTCCTGTGGAAGCTCAACAAATAACTTTCAGGCACTATGTGTGTGTTCTGCACCAGCACAATGCCACGGTTGCTGCATTTAAAGAGGAGCAGCGACTTTTACCCCCGGTGTTTTGAATGCTCCAGACAGCTGAAGCTTAAAGATAATGTACTTAGTATCTCATTGTCCAGAAGATGCAGCTACTGTTCTCTTGATACAAGTCTGTGCTTAATATCTGCCACATCATAGGTGGCAGCTCCCACAGTTCGGATGGAAGAAAAATTTCCTTGATCAGTAGCATGCCAATGGAGGCGCTCTCCAGCTGAGAGAGGACTGGGATTCTTGCCATCTCTAAGGATAACCCTAACTTTGTCCGCAACACACCACCATGGCCCATGAGTTTGGGTTATTAAGCAAGACATTCGATTAAAACTTCAGTTTAATCCAATAAATATTTTCTGAGCACTATATTTGGCATTTTTGATAAATAAAATGCAATGGGAATACCTGCCCTTGGGTAGCCTCTAGTCTTATAAATTAGAGTGAAGGCAAGATGAAATTCCAAACTGTTCACAGCCTTAGAGTGACAGTCTTTCCTCAGGATTCATGATGCTTAGTTGATAAGCATAACTGTAACTAGAAATGAAAACACTTATTACAAAATTACTGCGTGCCAGATATAATGCTAAACTCTTTATGTGTGCTACTTATTTCAATCCTGAAAAAACTTTATATGTTACTACTATAAATACTACATAGTATTTCTATATTACAATTGAGGAAATTGAAGCTCAGAGAATTAACTCCAGGAACAATGACCACTTAGTGTAGCTGGCACTGTAATGCAGTATCATCACCTTCTCTTTCCTTATTCTGGAAATTTACATCTCCAAATTGGCAATTATAATGCTAGCATTTTGATAAAGAGAGCTATTTTGGGAAATATATTGGCTAATTTAATTTTTTATAAAGGGTATCAATTATGTATGAGATAAATGCAAAATGCAGAGAAGAGAATCAGATAACTGACATATAAGAATGACCACATAAACAGGTACATTTTATTAAGCAATACCTAAATATATACATTTTTAAGCATTTTATGTGAATTAACTTTTAATCCCATTATCTCCATTTTGTAGTTGAGGAAATACTCTAGAATTCAAGGAAAACTTTCTGAGAGAAGATAATAAGCAAGTAAAATTTAAAGCATAAGTAGTAATTAGTCAGATAAAAAGATTAGAATATGGATAAATTAGACTATGCTCCAGTAATAAACATCTCAAAATTCTTAAGGGCTTAAAACAGTACAGGGTTATTTCTCCCTTATACTTCATGTCTGTCTCAGGACATTGTCCTTACTCAGGCACTAAAGCCAACTCCACTATCTGGAATATTGCTAGTTGCTGTGACTTGAGGAAGGGGGATGGAAAATCATATATCTGCTCTTAAAAGCATCTGCTTGAATGTGACACAGTTGCTTTTATTCACTTTTCATTTGCTAAGGCAAGTTGCACGATCATGGCTAACTTCAAGAAGAAAGGGAGTACTATCCTACCATGAATCAGAAGACAATATTTGGAAATAGTGTTGAATTGTAATAATGACTGCCACAGGGGAAAGACCAGAATTGTATTCCAGACAGAACCAACAGCCAAGGCTTTTAATGTTTCATGTGGATGGGAAACTATAAACATTTGGTATTACTAAAGAAATTGTGAAACAGGCATTATCAGGCATATTTTGGCAATCATAGATAGAAGCCAAGTTAAAAAGGGCTTGTAGCCACTCTTATAAGCTTCGAGTTTAACCTGTAAACCATAGAAAATCTTTGAGGGCTGTAAGAAAAAGAATAATTGTCAGATTTTGTTTTACACAGTTATTATGACGTTGATGCAGTGGATAAATCTAAAGAAGTCAAGACTAGACACACAAAAAAATGAACTTGAGCAGAATTAAAATTATCAGGATTAAACTGTGTTGGAAATAGTAGATGCAGAGAAGATAAGAAAAATAAATATTTAAGAGATATAATAAAAGGAACTTGTTCATTAATTGAATATGGAGGATGAAGGCAAGAGGAAAACTAGCAAAGTTCTCTACCAAAGATTTGGTGGAGGTTAATTCATATAAATTACATAGGGTATATAAAAGGAACAGGATTGAGGATAAAATGTACTTTGAATATTAGCCTGTGGATCTCACAAGTTTGGACATGTTATTTGTAAATATGAGTCTGACATCTGGAGGAAAGTTCACAGGATCAGACTTAGTTTTGGAAATCACTAAGATACTGAAGGTAGTTAAAGTTCTGAGTCTGGATCAGGAGTCCAAAACGAAGCTCTACCAAAAGAAAAGCAATGGACCAAAAATGGAACTCAGAAACTCCAGCTTTAGAGAGACAAGTCAGGGGGAGAGATAAAGAGTGGATGGGCAGAGGCAAAAGCAGGGAGTCCAGAGAGAACTCAACAAAGTCAGATACATTAGTCAGATATGGAGAGAAATTGTCTTAAAGTCTTAAAGGAAGTTGAGAAGAATTGATACACTTTTTATAAAGAGCTTTACTGAGACATCATTGATATACAAAAAAATTCACATATTTAATGTATACAATTTGATGGTTTTTTTTGGCATATGTGTACACCTGTAAAGCCATCACTGCTATCAAGGTAACAGACATATTTATCACTTCCAAATGTTTCCTCATGTCCATCTATTTTTGTGTCTTTGTGTGTGTGTGTGTTAACAGCATGAGATTTACTCTATTATTAAAATTTTAAGTTCATATAATAGTACAATACTATAGGTGTTATGTATGACATTGATTTGTATAATTTGCATGATGATGCAAGATGAATAAGATCTATTGACACAATTAAAAAAAACTTATCAGTTGATTGGTTGGGGTAGAGAGTAAATTTCAGTGGAACGAGGAGTGAGTGATTGGGTAGTGCCAGAATGAAGAGAGTGAATGTAAACTACTCTGAAAAGTGGAATAATAAAAGAATATATCAATGGGTGATAGAGTCAGGAGATTTCATAAAACTGGAAAAAATCTCCACACTTTTAAAAATATATATATTTTATTGAATTTTTACAGAGAGGAAGGGAGAAGGATAGAGTTAGAAACATCGATGAGAGAGAAACATGGATTAGCTGCCTCCTACACATCCCCTGCTAGGGATGTGTCCACAACCAAGATACATGCCCTTGATTAGAATCAAACCCAGGATCCCTCAGTCCTCAGGCTGACACTCTATCCACTGAGCCAAACTAGTCAGGCCAATCTCCACACTTTGGAATGTATGTCTCTAAGCTCTGGAGAAAATGATGGTGAAGTTGGGAATAGAAAAATAGAAGATGCAGAACATATAAATGGTATCTGTGTTTCCTAAATAGTAAACAATTACAGTTTTAACAACTGCACATTTTACTATGAAAGTTGAAAGGAAACTAATTTTTCAAGAAAAAAAGCAATATATTACAAAGTAATAAAATCCTATGAAAGGCTGAATGCTTCAGTAAACTAAGTTGTAGTTTCAGAGGCTACAACTAAGTTTTAATCATGGTTAGATGATTGATTTACTATATAACTTTGATTAGTTAACTCAAGTTGAACTTATCTCTCTGTCTTGTTTTTCACATGTGTATTGTAAGGTGAGCCAGCCCTTGAATAATTAGGAGGGGTAATTAGTTAGTATATTTGCAATAAAAATATTTTGCAAATGAGAAATGCTACACAAACACTTCTCAAAAAACATGTCATTTTACATATAATTTCAAACTTCTTTATGGCATATCCTATTTTGTACCTGAAAGCATAGTTTTGACCAAAAAAAAAATGATTACAGTAGAATTTCAAAGAGTGGAAAAGCAGGAGTGTTATTTATAAAGGAGTCAGATAGGGAAATTCCCTGGAATCTATTTCAAATACTACAGGTTAGCAGATACCACCAGCCCCACAAAAACCTACATATTATAGTCATCTGGTGCAAACTTGCTTTCTGATATCCCAATCAGCAACTTGCCTTTATCCAGTGGGGTAGCCCTTTTGCTTTTGCTTAGTTTACAACCAGAGAAACTTTTCCATATATTTTGAGAACATGATACATATTGCAATGTAGAAGGAAAGTTTTTTTTTTTGGCTGTTCTTGTATACTTTAGTTCTCTAATGTAAGTGTTACTGTGCATTGTTCATCCCTGCCCAGTTGTTAGCCTGGCAAGCTTCCTCTCAAAGCTGTGGGGATATGGTCCTTCCTCTGCTTGCAATTTTAAAATTGTAGTCCATATTTCATATGAAATGCATTTCAATTGACTGGTGGTATTGACTTTGAACACTGGGTTGAAAAAGACAGTGAGGTAAAGTTTCAACCTAATGGAACTTTATTCATGAAAAATTGATGCTTGTCATGGGTGCAGAAAAAAGAGGGGCACCAGGTATTCACCATGTCCACTGCTGACCTACACTTTGGGAGGCAGTACAGAGCTCCACTACATTGGAAGCTATATTCCTGTGTCCTACTGATCACCTGTGCTTTTCTGTCTTCTTCCAGGTTCTGGGGATGTTTTCCCCACATTGTGCCTATTTGTGGGTCATTATCTTTAGTCAACTGGCTGGGTCTTGAGCTATGACAAGTACCTTCCATAAAAAGGCTTTAAGTGCATTATTATGAGAGAAGAAAAGATTAAAAACTAAGATCTCTATCCATATGAATGAATTGTTTCAAATTTATTTTTCCTTTGGTTTAGTTGTGATTACTTTTCTTTTTTTAATTTTATTTTTCAATTATAGTTTACATTCAGTATTACTTGTACTAGTTTCAGATTTACAGCACTGGTTATACAATGGTACATTCCACAAAGTGATCCCCATAATATTTCAAGTACTGGCCTGGTACCATCTACATATATATATATAAAGGCAGTGACCATAATGACTGAAGGCTCGACCAAATACTGGTAGTCAGTCTGCAGTCAGTGCTGGGTTGCTGTGGTGACCCAGCACTGATGCTGAGGTGGCTGCAGATCAGGCTCAGAGAGAGGCCTGGTGAGAGAAGCAGGGTCTGATCCATAGCCTCCTTGACAGCTGATGATCAGCCGTGCCTCTCTCGTTCTCTCCAGTCCTGGCCAGCAGTGTGCCTCTCTTTCTCTCTAGGCCTCTGCAGGGGCTGCTGATCAGCCCCACCTCTCTGACCAGGCCCATTTCAATATATGCACAGAGACACTACTGGCATAAAAACCAACCAATCAGAACCAAATCTGGTTGAACTGTGAGAAGCCAATGGCTTCCTAGGAGGTGGAGCTTTTGATGCTGACTGGCATAGAAACTGACCAATCACAACCTAATCTGGGTGAACCGTGAAGGCAGAATCTAAGGTGGGGGCTGAGGAGGGGTTTAAGGCAAGATCAGGCTGGCAAGGGAGGGCAGTTGGAGAAGTGATTAGGCTGGTAGGAGAGGGCAGTTAGCAGTGATCATGCAGGGAGAGGCAGTTAGGGGTGATCAGGCAGGCAGGTAGAGAAATTAGGGATAATCAGACAGGCAGGCAGAGGCAGTTAGGTGAAAAGAGGCAGGCAGGCAGGCAGGTGAGTGTTTAGGCATCAGCAGTCCCAGATTGTGAGAGGGATGTCCAACTGCTGGTTTAGGCCCAATCACTGTGGGATCAGGCCTAAACCAGCAGTCCCCAATTGGAGAAGGTGCAGGTTGGGCTGAGGGAACCGCCCTTACTCCCATGCATGAATTTTGTACACTGGGCCACTAGTCTATATTATAAAAGGCCAATGGCTGTAATGCCATAACGCTGATATGACCAAATGACGGGTCACCAGGAGGTGCATGAAGCATCTCTCAGTCCATCCCCCCAGCCCAGGAGCCACTTGCAGTGGTGGGGAGGGGCTTGTGGTTGGCATGACACAGTGGTTTGTAGCTTACACAGCACAGTTGTTTGCAGCAGCAAACTACTTGTGCACAGTGGATTTGGGATCCCACCAGTGCAGTGAGTCTGGGGTCCCACTGGCACAGTGGGTCTAGGTCTTGCACGATTTCACATGCTAAGCATCTAGTATTATAATATTATTAATTATACTGAGTGATCAGATTATTATTATGATCTCTGAGTGCATAATAATCTGGCCACTCAGTGTGTGTATATATATTAGAGGCCTGGTACATGAATTCGTGTGTGGACGAGGTCCAGCCAGCTTGGCCAGGAGGAGGGGACATGGGCGATTGGCTGGCCTGCCTGCTGGTCAAACTTCTGGTCGAGGGGACAATTTGCATATTAGCCTTTTATTATATAGGATATATATTGAATGGCTAGATTATTATGTGTATAGAAATAATAATAATCTGGCCACTCAGTGGATATTCCGTATACCGTACTTTACATCCCCATGAATATTTTGTAACTACCAATTTGTATGTATTAATCCCTTCTCCTTTTTCACTAAACTCCCCAACCCCCTCTGGCAATGATCAATCTGTTCTTTGCAACAATGAGTCTTTTTCTATTTTGTTTGTTCATTTATTTTGTTCTTTTGTTTACTTTTCAATTTGCTTTCTATGATGGGTTTGTATGTGGGTCAACTAGCTGTAAAACAATTATTCTAAGTTGGTTGGGAAAGGAAGAAAAAAAATTCATATAAGCCTCAGCATTTATCATTACCAATTGTAAAACAATCTCTGCATTTGAGACTATATTAGTGATGGCATAAAATACTCTAATCTGTTTTAAAAGTACTAAATGAAATGCTTTAGAAGACCTATATGCTTAAGTACTAGTAATGTTTGGTCATTGAAACTTTGACAACCACTGCATACAAATCATATTATTTAAGCTACTGGAGTAAGGGGTATTTTTTTTTTAAATGCTACATAGTACAGAGAATAAGATGATTGGTTTATATTAAATTTTTCCAATTGTTCCAGTAATTTTTTTAGTAATGCACTTTTTAACTAATTAAAGAAATCTCAATCCAATCAAGGATTACACATCTTACACACACCAAACAGGGCCCTATTTTTTTTATAAGTCTTTAGTCCTAGTTTTGCCTTTCATAAAATTGCCATTTTTATTTTTATCTTTTAAGATATATTTTTATTAGTTTCAGAGAAGAATGGAGAGGCTGAAAGATATAGAAACATCACTCTTCTGGGTAACAAGAAAAAGAATAAGTATTGCCAGCTTATGGTTTCTCTTCCTTCTTCAGTTTAAACAGTCTGTTTTGATTTCAGTTTTAATGTACAATATATTTCTTTTTAATAAATGTTCCCATTAATTCTAAGTTCAAGTTCTTATCATTGTAGCTTCTCCCTTTCCATTCTTCCTTACCAAGATGGTGCCTGTTAGCTCTTATGATTCCCTTAGCATTGGGAGGTATTTAGTTTCATGGGGGTCTTTTGTTGGCTTTTCTCATAAATAGCTGGTGCAATTCTTGGGTCCACCCAGCTTAGGTGTGTTTTGTGGGGTCATGTTTTTTGAGCATGAAGTGAAATCTCCTGCTGAAGTCAGCAGCAAGAGAATTGATGATCTACTCAAGACTGGACATACATCCGTTCCAGTCTATATTTGTGGTTTAATGGAATTCCTCCAGGGCAGCATGATGCCTAACCATAGTGGTATTGGGTAAATTTTTGTAATTTAATCATAGTATTTTCACTAAGAAGTCATACATTTGTTAAAAGCCTACATATTGCATAGTAGATATTCAATTTATAGGTTTCTACTATCCCAATCTTTATAGTAATTAACTGTTGAACCTTTAACTATTTTCTTTTTACTTTTACTTCTTTTTTATTATTTGACAATTTATTAAGTATATCAGTTGTACATAATAAACTATACAATATTTTTTAAATGAATTAATTATTTTTATTTTGATATAACAGTTGATATTCAATCTTGTTTTATATTTGTTTCAGGTACATAGCATAGTGGTTAGAAAAGTGTATAATTTATGAAGTGATCCCTCTGAAAATTCTAGTACCCATCTGGCACCATACATAGTTACTATAATCCATTTACTTCTTAAGTGGAAAACAAAATCAATGAAATGTTTTTTCAACTCAAACCTGCCAAGTTAAAACATGTCAGGTTTCCTCTCATGCATGTAAAAATGTACATTGTTTAGTAGTGCCAATTTCAGCAGAAAAATCTTCTAAGAATCAATAAAATCCAACAGTAATTTAAACTTTCAGTTTCTTAAAACTAAAATGCTTGTCTAGTTTTAGCATTATAATCTACAGGTTTGTGTTTTGTATTTAACATCAATATGGAACATTATAAAATACTAGAGTCCCAATGCATGAAGATTCATGTAAGAATTGGCCTTCCTTCTCCTGGCTGCCAGCATTGCCTTTGCTTAGGCTCAGAGTCACCTTTCTGCCTTCCAACACTGCCCAGAGGCTCAGACTGGCTGGAATGGTGCAAAAAGCCTGCATCCTGCCCCCAGATGCTCAGTGCCTATTTATGCAAATTTACCCTCCATCTTTGTTGGGTTAATTTGCATACTGATTCATGATTGGCTGGTGGCCATCATGAAGGTATGGTCAATTTGCATCTTTCTCTTTTATTAGTGAAGATTTTACTCATGATTGTTCCAGACTGTTTTATTAGTGAAGATTTTACTAATGATTGCTCCAAACTGTTTTCTCCCAGTTCCCTTATCTACACTAATAAAAGAGAAACATGCAATTGACCATGCTTCCACTACACTCACAAGCCATGCCCACCAGCCAATCAGGAGCCAGTATAAAAATCAATCCAACCAAGATGGCGGTTGATTTGCATATCTAGGCATAGAGTGAGAACTGAAGACAGCATAGAAGAAAGCCAAGTGCTGCAGAAGGGAGCGAAGCTGTAGAGAAGCAAGCAGGGTGGAGAAGGGAGGGAAGCAGGTTGGGCAGTAGAGATGGCCATAGGAAGTCCGATTCTTGCAGAAATTCTGCATTGGGCCTCTAATTGTCTATATAATTTCATAAAATATTATAAATACATGTTTTCACAAAGCTTCAGTAACAAATGTTTTTAAAAAGCTGCAGTAATAAGTACTTTTAAGGCCCTTCTTTTCTTAATATTAAATCTTATTTTTCATAGTGCTAATTATATATATGATTTCATAATTATACATTAAAGTACAAGAGCCATTTTTATGGATATGTTAGACATTATTCCCTTCATGACTAATTTCTTAATGCTTACGTTCCCAAGAAGTGCCTTCAACAGTGCCTGCAGGATCCTGCTTTCCCATGGTGCCTCTGCTAGCAATAGTTCAAGTTTCATGGGCAATTCTTTCTTATGGCATGACTGGGTCTTCTCTTATCAGGAGTCTTCCATTTCAATTCTACATCAAATTTAATATCTGTCTGTTCTGCAGTTGCATATTTCTCTTTCTTTCTCATTTTACTTTAAACATTTCTTATTTTCAAACATAGTAAAGAAAAATTAAAGTAGCTTTCACAAAAAACAAAGGATTTTTTAATGTACAATATATCTGGAAATAATAAGTAAAACTTATTGAGCATTATTCAATTGTTCTAAGCACTTTATATGTATTAACTTACTGAATGTTCACAACAACTGGGCATTATTCACTCTCCATGGATCAGATCATAGAGACAAAACAGTTAAATAATTTGTTCTCTGTCACATAGCAAGTAAGTGGCAGAATAGAGATCCCAACTCAGGAAGTGAACACACTGAATCACTGTGGTGTTCTGGAATTACAGCATAAACTAATGTCTACTAAGGAGTATTTCCACAGAAGGCTTGTCTTTTTTTCCTAGGAATTTAGATGTAGATTGAAAATTGGCCAGAAAAACAAACAAACAAACAAAAAAAAAAAACAGTCCTCTTTTAATAAAACTTTCCTTTTATTATCCCTCATTCTCCCCTAATACAAATATATAAGGAGAGACTGAGGAGGAATAGAAAATAAAATAAAATAAAAAAACCACAACAATCTTTCTTACCTCCATAAACTTTTTACTCAATTCAAATTACCAAATAAAATATGAAAACAATTTTTCTAGCAACAATTTGTGAGCCAAACTCTAATCATATTCTTCACTGGAGTCTAAAATCAACAATAATTTTTTAAGCTGCATAATTTTCCTGAAGTCCACAAAGAAGATTACAAATAATAGAGCCAAGAAGTTTGAAAATTATTCATTTTTTTAAATTATAGAGTTTTTGTTTGTTAATTACATGTTCTCTTTGAGGTTATTGCTTGGAATATTATTGATCTAGAAGAGTTAAGCACTTTTGTAGATCAATGTCTAACTCAGTTTTACTATTAAATATGACCAATTTTTGTATGTGCTTATGTGTTAATCATTCTCATTCTACAAAGGAAGGGAGAAAACAAGATATAAAAGAAATAGCTTTAAGAAGAAAATCATCCTTAAAAATTATATTTTGTATTTTTAACTTTAAAATGCATTTTATCATTTATGTTATTTTCAGCTCAATATTAGGAGGTACCTTTAGACAGATACTAGTCTGAAGCAAAAAGAAGTCAAAAGTCATGAGTATTAAATGAATCTATTCTTTCTGTGCTCTTTCATTAGCTCAATCCAGTTAGAAAAACTGATGTCTAACTCACACTTGTTAGCATATACCTCACCTGATGATTGACAACGTAAGATATATAAAAACATGTTTTAGGAAAATTTGAGGGCTAACACGATATTCTGTTATATAGTTATTGTCTTGAGCTGCCTGAATCTGCAATTTGGCAGTTGTAGCCTGTCTGCTGAAGAATCATATCTCTGCCATCTCTCATTTCTCATCCAAGTGGTAAAATGATAGTCTACTCCTATAAATCTACTCATTTAGATTGCTAGTATCTAATTAGAGAAGAAGGGAACTGTTCTTTCTCATATCAGATGTGAACTGACCAACTCATGGCTCCTTTAACCAGGTGAAATCTCTCTCAATCTCGCTTAGCTGGTCTTTCTTGACTTGAGTCAGCACACATCTGTAGGAGATGATTTTTACTGGGAGCCTTCTAGGAGCAATTTGAGAAGATGAATCAGTGGAGGAAAATGCTTCTGGGGTGCTAGCTGCTGATGGAGCTATTGTCAAGTTATCACTAATCAGACACTTAATTTTTTATTTTGCTTTGTGTTAAACTTTGTTTTCTTTTCAGTCCAATTCACCTAAATTTTGTAGACACAGCCTTAATACTCCTTCATGAAGTTTCTGTTATAATATTCTGACAAAGTTATCCTTTGTGCTTAACTTCTTGTGCTTAAATTAGACCAGTAAACTTTTTAATCAAGTATAATTTTTATCATGACATTTTATTATATTTGTTAGAGTTTGGCCCCTTGATTAACTTAAGCGTTGGATCTGATAGCTAGGGGAGGGGTGAGAGCAAGATAGGTATTCTAGCTAAAGTGTTTTGAAAGCAAATGCTTTCAAAGTGACACACGTATACTTGCTATAGGTATTGAGTAGAATAGATGTATTACTCTAGCTCTTTAGTTCTTTTTTTCCCCAAATATAGCTGAATGCTCATATCTATTTTCTGGCATAAATTGCTTTGTATTTGTACATTTTCTTCTAGTCCAAGGGATTTAAAAATCAGGACTTTAAAATTCTTCCCTATGTATTTTCACCGGAGACACATTTTTAAGTTGTATCTCATTGTCTAGATCATGCCTTCATTCGTGAGCCAGTAAAGGATTTCTGCTTCCTTGCACTTATAGATTCTGTTCTAAATGTGTCTGAAACAGTGATTTTCAACAGATGTGTCATAAGAATTTTTAAAACATGCAATACCTGACTATTTTAGACATAAGCACTGACCTCTTTTCCCTTAGATTGTAAAAGACAAACAAACAAACAAAAACAACAACAACAGCCAGCTCAGCAATTGCCATTCTGTTGTGATTGAATCAAAAGTATACATATTTGTTATCAGACTGGCAAAAAATGTATTTTTTGGTGTCCCGTAGATAGTCATTAGTTTATGTGTGCCATGAGATAAAAAGATTGAAAATCTCTAGTCTAAAATGATCAAAAGTTGATCATTCAGACTAATTTTATTTTCATGTGATCTAATTAATGATGCTGACATGACTATATGTCTAAACAGTAGTTAATAATTTGTTATTTTATTCCTATAGAGGCTACATTTTAACTTTGAAAACATTCAATGGTATCATATCTTCTATAAAAAGAGGAAAATCCTTTTCAAATATGGCTATGATGACAATAGAGGGAAAATATCCTTATCAGATAGAGATGCATACTGAAGTATTTTTACCAGAGGAAAAAAAAGATGTGATATCTTTTATTTGCATTTAAATACTCAAAGTAAAGTTACAGGGGAGATAAAACAGGATTGGCAAAATGATATTTGTTTAAGCAGATGATGAGTATAAGGATTTGTTTCTTTACCTTATGGATTCTTTAGATATTTGAAATTTTTCAAATTAAAAGAACCATGTTTATCATTTTGAGACATATTCTTCTTTTGCCTCTTGCTTTCACAAATCACATATTTTCATTGTGAACTGAAGAGAACTTGTCATATTATTTGTCTCATGCCTTCAAAACTTTAGTTCTCAAATATTACCCTGGATTAGAAGAGTAAAAAATACACCTCGAAGTCAGATTCTAATTTGTATCCTCCTTCCACCACTCCTGATGGCATAACCATAGACAACCTCTCTCATCTCAAATTTTTTATCTGTAAAGTGGGAATAATACTAGCAATTTCATTGCCTGGCTGGGGAAGTTAAATAAGATCAGTACCTAGCATTAAGTACTATAAATTCTTAACATCCCATCTAAAATAAAAAAGTAATATGCAAATTAACCACCACTCTGCTACACTCACAAGCTATGCC
This sequence comes from Lasiurus cinereus, assembly GCA_011751065.1. Lineage (NCBI taxonomy): Eukaryota > Metazoa > Chordata > Mammalia > Chiroptera > Vespertilionidae > Lasiurus > Lasiurus cinereus. The sequence goes on from JAAGEH010000018.1 coordinate 49,793,995, forward strand.
CACCAGCCAATCAGGAGTGCATATGCAAATTAGCCCCAACCAAGATGGCAGTAGGCTTGGGTTTCCCTGGGGATGGAGGAAGCCAAGCTTTTCACACACCCTGGCAGGTCCAGACTCCACTCAAGGCTACAAAGTTTCAATTATAGAAGATAAATAAATCCCAACAGAAATGGCTGCTGCCAGGGAGCAAGCAGGAGGGTTGGCTCTGCTCAAGGCTACAAAGTTTCAATTGTAGAAGATAAATAAATCCCAGATACCAGGGCCTCTACTTGGGTCACCAGAGGGTGTGGCCAGTCTACAAACCACGATAGGCCACTCGCCCAGACCCCATGCCCCAAGGGAACCCCCACCCTGATCCGGGACACCCTTTAGGGAAAACCAGCTAGCCCCCACCCATGCACCAGGCCTCTATCCTATCTAATAAAAGAGTAATATGCAGATTGACCATTATTCCAATACATAAGATGGCTGCCCCCATGTGGTCAAAGATCCTGTCCCTATATGAACACAACATGGCCACCACCAGATGGCCAGCAGGGGAGGGCAGTTGGGGAAGACCCAGGACTGCAGGGGAGAGCAGTTGGGGGGGGACTAGGCCTATAAGGAGGGCAATTAGGGGTGACCAGGCCTTCAGGGAAGGGCATTTAGGTATGACCAGGCTTGCAGGGGAACAATTAGGCATAATCAAGCTGGCAGGGGAGTGGTTAAGGGGTGATCAGGCTGGCAGGCAAAAGCAGTCAGGGGTAATCAGGAAGGCAGGTAGGCAAATAGTTGGAATCTAGCAGTCCTGGATTGTGAGAAGGATGTCCAACTGTCCATTTAGGCTCGGTGGTATCAGGCCTAAATGGGCAGTCAGACATCCTTCAAGGGGTCCCAGATTGGAAAGGATGCAAGCTGGGCTGAGGGACCCCCTCCCCCACTCCGTGCATGATTTTCATGCACTGGGCCTCTAGTTCAACATATGATTTTTAATAAAAGACTATAAATTAATGTTAATAACAACAGTACTAGGAATTGTTGTGGCAGTTAATATTATCTTGGAGTTATATGTACCTAAGATCTACAATGAAGGAATATTTTTTTTCTTTTTCAAGGAAATTCATAATAGAAATCTGTTTCAGATGTGTTTGATTTTCCTTCTGCTCAGCAATTCACTGGATTTCCTCAGTATTCTATTGGATATTTTGGTGGAGAAATATGTATCCATCTGTGAACTCCTGTTCAAGGGGTATTACCTCCTCTCTAAAGCCTCTCTGAACTCCTCCAAGAAACATTAAAATTTCCTCTTTTGTGTTCTCCCAGTACTTTGTTTATATATGAAAGCACTTAACCAACATTATTGTGAATATTTAATTTGGGGTCTGACGCCTAGAGTTTAGCACTTTATCTGTTTTTCAGGACTTTAAATCCTTTTCTCCATTGCTCCTGGCACTATCCCTGGCTCATAATAACTGCTTAAAACATATATGAGGATTTCCTGACTGAATGAATAGCCCTTCTTATTTATTGAGATTTTCTTTTTTTTTTTCTTTTTGACAGCTCTGAGAAACCTAAAAGATTAAAGTCCACAGCTATTTCTTATTTTCCAATAATCTCACTCAATATTCATGCTTCATGGTCTGTGGATGTTTCTTTTTACATTTCTGAGAAAGCAATTTTGCTGTTACTCCATTTTTATAAATGGGAAATGGTGAACTTGAACAACTATTCTTCCAATTTTCTCCCACCTGTGCTAAAAGACAACATTTAGGGACAGAATACATCTGTCTAACAGATCAAAATGTTAATACCACTGTAGGCACCAATTTACCAATTTATATTTGGTGGGATAAAACTTATGAAAAGTTGCATGCAGTCAGAAAATATGAAAATAAATTTTAATTGAAATAAGTTAGTCAAAGCTTCCTGTCACTGTCCTTCTCAATAATTTGGTCTATTTCTCTAGCTGTAGGGATTTAATTTTTTTAAAGAAACATTTAGCTTCCTGTTATTATGAATAACCAACTTTCTGGCCAGGCTCTTAATAAATCACAGGATTAAACACATCAAGATAGCTCCAACCTTTTCTAAATGGAATTGAAAACACCAGAAGCCCAAGATAAGTGGGAGGTTTACTGGATAGTAACCTAGTAACACCAGTCAAGCAATTGTACTGTAGTTACCTTTTGTTTTCTTTCAATGCTTCTGTGATGTTATATACCTTATGAATCATTGTGTACTTGCTGAAGGAGTATACCTGCATCTACATTGTCACACAGATCCTAAGAAAGAAGTCAGAGGTGTGTAATTGCGTCCTTATTGAAAAATCATGAGATGTTAATAGAATTGTAGGCAATAAATAAAATTTCTTCTACTACTCATTAGAAATGAATGACCTGCAGAGCTTGCCTGTTTAAAATGGGTGTTTCTTCCTGTATTTTCTTTGCCCAGTGGAAGTTTTACAACAAGAAACCTGTTTTAATAATATTGAATGCCAGAGATTCAGATAGAAATAAAATCATTTTCAACTTTCCCAAATTATATAAAATGACTTTGTGGGAAATGTACCTAATAATTTCCCACTGAGAGGACTATTGCTTGAAGAGGAGCAAATACAAATTAGTGAAGTACTTTCTCCTCTTCATTCATTCCTTCAACAAATATTTTTTAAGCACCTATTATATGCCAGTTACTATGGTGTCCTATAGGAATACAAAAGAAATCAAAAGAGATGTGACTGATGTCTCAGGAAGATGAGAAATTAGAGAGGAAGTCAGCAAACAAATGAGCAGAGAATAAAATTACAAATGTGGTAAATGGAAAAGTCCAAATAACCGTGTGGGTGGGGTGGAATGGTGGGATTAGGAAAAACTACCCAGAAGTAACAGTTGAACTAAAGATTAGTTAATAGATTGTGGATTGAAGGATTGAGGGAAGATTGAGTCTAATGAAGAGAAAGCCTCTCACAGATGCACTGAGGAGGTAGCAGCACTTTAGAATTATTTAAAATACTAGAAGCATGATGCATGAAATTCATGCAAGGAGTTTGGTCCTCGCAGCCCCGGCTTTGTGCAGAAGGACATCTGGACGGTCATTTTGCTGTTCAGTCTAATTAGCATATTAGCTCTTTATTATATAGGACAATTTAGAAATTGCTGGAGTTACTGGAAAGGAGAGGAATAGTGGGAAATAAGATGGGAAGGTTGGCAGAGCCACCACTATTTTAGACCTTTCTAGTAAGTTCAGAAGAATATAATGTGGGAAACCCTTTCTAGAAACAGGAAATTTGTACAAATCTACCCAATTTAAATATCTACTTAATATCCAGAGTTCTATATACTGATGTACATAAAAAACAATGATAGCATTGATCTTTACCTGTATCCCACTCACTGTCCAACTGCAGAATTCTGAAGTTCTAAGAAAGTCCATATGTTTAGCAAGAATTTGGGTTGGCCACAAAGAGATTTCATTCTACACACTGCAAACAAGTCATGCATGCTCACAACAGTTCATTCAGTCAACAGCTACTTATTGAGGTTTGTCTTTGTGTCAGGTACTCAATGAAAGAGTTTTCTCAATTTTTCTTAATCAGGCACATCACTGAGCACAATAATCACTGTGCCCTTTGACAACATTCTCAGGCCAACAATTTAACTTTATCAGTCTGAGACAAATGGAGAAGTGGGAGAAATGGAAAGGGTCTTTTTTTGGAGTACAAAAAACAAACATAGAAAACACTATAGGAAGGGAGTAAGAGAAAGGGGAAGGTTGGGCTTATGCCAAACTTTTTCTGAGCCAGATAGATAATGCCCTCTACATGAAATATACTAGTCAGATAAGATTAATTGCAGATAAATAGTGCGTAGGCTTGTTTCACATTATGCATATGATACTATGTTCCTCCCCAGTAGACCCCAGACCAATCAGGGTAGGGTCCTATTAAGTAACTTAAGGTACTAAAGGAGAGGGAGTATGGAGAAACGGTAAGGTCCATCAAAATTTAGTGAGTGCAAGAAAGGTAAAACCATGATATCACTCCCTCAGTCAATCAGTGCTGATAAACAAAGATTAGGGAAAGGTGGAATGAAGAGATAACATTCCTCTTGCCTTTAGATGCCTGCAGCACAAGACTATGATGTGATATAGAGGTGAAGATATTTTAAATGTTGGAGGACTATAGTTCCTAGCAGTGCCTCTGAGTTGGGGATAGAAAGTAGATGTTTGGTCTCTGGCCAAAAGAAACCCCTGACATGTAGGGCTGATAGGGAAGATGTCACAGACACATGGATGCCTCCAGGAACAGTTGGTACACATCTGCATTTTTAAAATTATTTTTGTTTGATTTTTTAAAAATCAATCTTTGGCAGAATACATTTCAATTTCTTTCTTCTTTGTGTATAATATTTGATTGTAGAGACCCATATATCTGCATGATATCTTCAGTTCATGGAACTCTTCCTTTTACTACCCCGATAAAGTGAAATAGCCACAGTGACGCAGGCTGTTTATCTAGTTTCCACAAAAACACTCCATGATGGTTGTTGAAGCTGTGAGAATTAGGTAAACAGACGTAACAGGTAACAGGGCCTTGCTGTGTAGCCTCTCCTTTACTTCCTGATGGGCCTCACGTGGTTGCTTGCCTCTAACCACAGGAGTCACAACTCACAGTTCCACTCGGAATTTTCTATTGTCTCTTTAACCAACAAATGGGAACAGATTTCTGTTTAAAGGTTGCATTTGAATGTTCATTATCATTTTCATTCCTTATTCTAAATCATCTATACCAACTTTCCACCCTCCTTAAAGGAAAATGTGTGGGGCTGCTTTCCTCAATGATTTGTGATGTCAGAGAGAACTAAATTTAACCAGGCACAATTACCAGTTTTGGCCACAGCTGCTGACCAAACACTTGGGAATCAGATGGCCTAAATTGTCTTAGTATGCCAATATTGCCTCTGAGGATAGCAAGCCTTACTTAGCATTTACAATTTTCCCTGAAACAGAAAAGAACTGTTTGTTCAGCCGGGTAAGAAAGTCCATGTGCTACTACATGTCCTAAACCAGTGAATTTTCAAAAGTAGTTAGAAATGTAGTTTCAATGGGGAAGCTCTACAAGAAAAACTGTACTTGAAAACTATGTCCTGATATCCTTGTAGGGTTTTAAATTTCATGACAATAAAACATAAAAGATAAAAAGATTTTTAGAATAGCTTAAAACTCACCAGAGGTATCACTTTGTCTTCTTTTTCTTATGTAATTCTAGTTATCTCTTTTTCAAGGTTCATAGCCTAAATGGATTTGTGGTGTTATTCATGGCAGAGTGGTTATCATCCAAAAAATTTATGGAATATCAGTGGCCTACAGGAAAAATATGTACTATTAAATCTGTTTCCTTAGCTTATTCCTAAGTCTAAATTCAAAAACTATAAATGCAAAAAGAAAACAAATATGCCTGTACAAACAAGTAATTCTGTTGGTGATCTTCTTCAGAGATAAAGGTAGAGGATTCACCTCTCCTAAAAACAGAAGCTGAAATGCATGAAAACCTTTTATCCACAAAAATGTTCACTGAATTGTTATTTATAACACAAAAATTGAAAACTGTCTAAATGTTCATCAATAATGAAATACTTAATAAATTATGGTAAGTCATGATGGAATATTAAATAGCAGTTTAAAATGATGATCTCATTGAATTTGTAATCACATAAGGGAAATGCTATATTACAATGTTCTATGAACAAAATTAGATTAATAAATACATGCAAAGATCTCTTCTATGTACATAAGTCTATATGTTTAAAAAGTTACTGAACATGAATTCAAATAAGTTTAGTTGTATATTTTCCCACTCATTCAACTCTTTAGTATTTCCTATCATGCAACTATATTATAAAGACGGTTTTATATTAAATTCAAGATACCTTTTTAAGATATTAAAATATAAAATTTCTAAGCTCTCTGCTCTCCTGCTTTCACCAGCTAATCACCAAGTTTTAAAATATAAAAATTCCATTAAATATACCAATTTTCCATCTGACAGCACTTCCTTTTTATGATGACTTCAATTTTTATGCATAAATACTCTTAGCATTTTCATTTCATTGTTAATATTTCTAAAATATTCCTCTCTAGGCAATTGGCAAGTCTGAAGGTTTTCTTTGGTTTGCAATCAAGAGATAAAGATTAAATAAACTGTTAGCTGGCTGGCTTAACAGACTGTCTTTAGGAAGTCTGCTGTTGCAGGGCTCAGATGAATCTTCCTCAGGCAGCAAATTTCTCCTGTGCTGAGTGGATTTTGATATTTCCCGGGCAGTGCTGTGGGTGGCTGGGCCCTACCCACTGTGGGTCAAAAGGAATAGGATCCCAATAAAATTTACATCAACTCTTCCTGGGAAGTAATTTTAGAGCTTCCAAAGGTCATATGAATTAAGAGGCTGGTGGAAGCTTTTATGTGGGAAATAGTGGTATAATTTAAAAGGTCATTTTTTTTCTAACTACTTGCCTCACATTAAATGTGGTTTTATAAGCTCTATTATAAAGGTCTTTTGACCCAGCTGCATTAGAAACAGGCCTGAGAATTAAAGAACAAGGTCTTCTAAGCTACTATTGTGCCTCCGAGAGGCTTTGAGCAAATTAAAATACAAACATCTCAACTGCCTTTTTCTAATAAATGGGCCATTATTGTGTTCTAACTGATAACCAGTTAATTATTGTCAAAGGCCTAGAAAACAACAATCTATTTCTAATTTTTATGCCTAAATTAGGACATGGGAGCTGTTTATACATTGAGAAAAGCATTGTGTGTGTGTTTTTTAGTCACTGAGTAAAATGCAAACAGGAAAAAAAATATACTGAACTTCCTACTCAAATAGGGGAATTTAAAATACATATTGTTAATGTGTGGTATCCAAGGTTTTTATCATTCAACATGAAATATTCCTGTACAACATTAGCTTGGCAAATAATCAGGGAAGCTGTTTAATTATTAGCTAGCATATAGTCTTTGACTACAGACCTGTACTCAAAAACAGGGATATTTATGAAAGGAGGGAATGCTGAGGGAGAAATAGTTTTACAAAAATATTATGTTCAATCATCTTGGTACTTAGTAAATCTTGTTACTCAATTTTGCTATTTTTCAAAATCATTTTGAATATGAAGACTTACCTTCTAAGTCCAAAACATTTTAATCACACTCAAAAGAGACTCCCTACCCATTAGTAATCCTATCTAATAAAGAGGAGGGCATATGCAAATTGACCACAAGTTCATGACAAAGATGGTGCCTACAGCCAATAAGGAGGGAATATATAAATTGAGGGTCACTCTGCCACAAAGATGGTGGCAGCAGAGCCGGGAGGCTTCCATCACTGCCAAGGTAACAATGCAGGCGTTCTACCCACCCTGCCTGTAGAGGGCCTATGGGCAGCACACAGAGGCACAGAGATGCTGGTGGGGTGGGGGTGTGGGGGTGGAGGGGTGGGGAGTGGGACGCCTGCCTTCATTGCCTTAGCAGCACACTCCTGGTGGGTGGGCAGCATGCTCAGGCACAGAGTGGCTGGTGGACATCATACTCTGGGCCAGTGGTCAGCATGCTCATGCATCATGCCTTGTCCAGCCCGCTCTGGGCCTGTGGGCAGCGTGCGTGGAGAGCCTCTGGGCAGGGGAGGTGGGCCAGGGGAGGGTGTCCTGTACGCCCCATATGTTGGCAGTGGCAACCGTGATCTTGCCAAGAAGAGCTTACAGGCCGAGCTGAAGTAGTGCCTGCAGGCCATCAGTACTGAGGAGTGACTGTGCAAGACCCACCTCCTGGCCCAGAAGATATGTACTCACAGGGAGAGCCAACGTGGTGGGCCAGATTGATGTCCTCCTGGTCTCACCATGGGGGTCTGTGGTTCTGATTGGTCAGTTTATATGCCAGTCAGTGTCAAAAGCTCCTCCTCTTAGGTAACCATTGGCTCCCTAGATGACCCAGATTTGGTTCTGATTGGTTGATTTCTATGTCAATCAGTATCTTCAGGTCTGATCAGAGAGGCAGGGCTGATGAACAGCTGCCACAGAGACTGTGGATCAGACCCTGCCTCTCTCATTGGGCCTGTCTTTAGGCCTGATCCAGCACTGACTGCAGGACTGACTTCCAGTGTTCAGTTGAGCCTTTGGTGTCATTACAGACCCTGGGTTTTTATATATTAGGATTATCATATTATCTTCCAATGAACTGTAAACATACTTTTGCACACCCTTTAAATGCAACTATTTTCCTAATTTAATTTCCAGATTGTTCATTGCCAGTTTGTAGAAATACAGTTGCTTTTTGTATATTGATTTTTATTTATTACATCTTTGAGGAAGTTACTAATTAGTTTAATATTTTTTGGTGGCTTCCTTAGAATTTTCTATATAAGAGATCATATCATGTGGAAATGGAAATAGTTTTATTTCTTTACAATATGGATGCTTTTTGTTTTTCTTGCCTAATTGTCCTAAAACATCAAGTACAATGTTGAAAAGAAGTGGTGAGAGTAGATTTCCCTTTCTTGCTCCTGATCTTAAGGGGAAAGTTTTCTGTATTTTGCCATTAAGTATAATGTCAATAGTGCATTTTTTAGATATTCTTTATCAGGTTGAGAAATTTCCTTCTGTTAGTTTTTGTGCGTGTGTGTGTGTATCATAAAATGGTGTTAGATTTTGTCAAATGCTTTTTTTTGGCATTTATTGATATGATCATATGGTCTCTATCCTTTAATATATTATAAAATCCAGAGTTGTGTTAGAGAGCTTAGCTGCTAGGTATAGATTCTAGTTGGTCAATTAAAACAATAAGTCACAAATGAGTGAGATCATGTGGTGCTTCTCCTTCATAGACTGATTTATTTCACTAAGCATAAGGCTCTCCAGTTCTATCCAGGTTGCTGCAAATGGTAAGAAATAAAGAACATTGTAAACTGATGAACAAAAGGATAGATACAGAGACAGTAAAACATCAAACAGACTGTCAAATTATAGCAGGAAGATTATGGAGAGGTGGGGTAGATAAGAGATCAATCAAAGGACTTGTATGCATGCATATAAGCATAACCAATGAACATAGACACTGGGGGGTTGGGGTATGCCTGGGAGGGAGGGGGGGCAACGGGGATATATGTATACATGTAACACAATAAAAAAAACAAAAACAACCCCCCCCAAAACAAAAACAAAAACAATAAGTCAATGCACTAGCCGGTTTGGCTCAGTGGATAGAGTGTCAGCCTGCGAATCAAAGGGTTGCTGGCTCGATATTCCGGTCAGAAAATATGCCCGGGTTGTGGGCTCCATCCCCAGTAGGGGGCATACAGAAAGCAGCTGGTCAATGATTCTCTCTCATCATTAATGTTTCTATCTCTCTCTCCCTCTCCCTTTCTCTCTGAATCAATTTAAAAAATATTAAAAACAAACAAAAAAGCAATAAGACAAAATGAAAGTAACAGAGATGCTGTAAATCATTTATGGTAATAGTATAAGAAAGAGGCTAAAAAGGAAAAAATTTCAGCTCCACCAGTGTTCCATTCCTGCCCCCACAAGAAAGGTTGCCAGGAGATCAGATGTATCAGTGCACACTGCTGAGGGACCCCAAACCAAAGGGTCATGCTGTTTTGTGGACCCAGAGGTTCAGGAAAGATGGAGAAGTGTTAAGAGTGAAAAAATAATTAATACAGTACTGAGTCAAAGTGAAGGAAATGTCTTGAAGGTCTCTCAGAGAAAGTGGGATAGGCAGAGTGCACCTAAGAGAGACCTTAGCCAAGAGTCCTCTGATAAGAAAACCTCTTAACAAAGATTCCTGAGCTAAGAATGCAGATGTTCATAAGAGCAAAGTTAGTCAGGGAGACATGAGTCCTTTACTGTAATTCCCACTAGAAACTGCAATACAATGGTCATAAACCAAATATGCTTTGTGTGTGTTTTGGGGGCAGCTTCCCTCTCCTCACCCCGATGACGCTTGTCAGATAGATAGAACCTTTGCAATTAGCCTTGATCAGGCTCGAAAGATCACACATTGGGTTTCAGTCTGGAGCCAGACTCCTCATGTATTACATTAATTAATTGTTTGTTGTATGTTAATACAATTTTGCATTCCTCAAATACATTCTATTTGGTTGTGGTTTATAATCTTTTTTATATGTTACTAGATTTTTTTAAAAAGATTTTTGTGCCTATATTTATAAAAAATATTGATCTAAATTTTTCCATTCTTATAACATCTGTTTTTTCCTAGGTTTGGTGTCAGAGTTATCTTAATCTCACAGAAGTGTTTGAAGTGTTTTATAGTTTTGAAAGAATTTGTGGAGGATTGCTATTTTTAAAAAATGTGGTAGAATTCACCAGTAAAGTCATCTGATTCTAAGATTTTTTTGTGAATAATTTTTATTACTAATTCTGTATCTTTACATGGTATAGATCTATTCACACATTCTATTTCTTCTTAAAAAGTTTTGACAATTGTGATTTTCTAAGAATTTGCTCATTTTGCCTAGATCATCTCATTATTTTAGCATACTTATTCATAGTAATTTCTTGCAGGACAGTCTGCTACCAATAACTTCTCTGGTTTTGTGAATCTAGTAATCTCTTAATTTCTCCTTTATATTTTAAGGATGTTTTTTCTTGGTTGACAATTTTTCTTTAAATATGTCATCTATCTTCTGACATCCATAGTTTCTGATAAGAAATCAACTGTTGACTTTTGAGGGTCCCTTGCATATATGTGATGAATTCCTTCTCTTGCTGCTTTCAATATTTTATCCTTGTCTTTGACATTCAACAGTTTTATTATGATGAGTATCAGTGTGGTGGTCTTTGAATTTATCCTTTGAGTTCATTAGCTTCTTGGACATGTAGATTAAAGTTTTTAAATCAAATTTAGAAAGTTTTCAACCATTTTTTTCTCCCACACTTCTTTCTGATCTTTTCTTTCCTGGCCTTCTTAGATTCCCATTAAACTTATGTTGATATATTCAATGGTGTTCCACAGTTTTCTGAGGCTCTTAATTTTTATTCATGCTTTCAACTTTCTGTTCCACAGATTAAGACTTAGTTGACCTATTTTAAAGTTCACTCCTTCTCTCTTTTTGTTAACTCAAATCTACTGTTGAGTGTCCCTAGAGAATTTTTCGTTTCAGATATTGTATTTTTTAACTCTAGAATTTGTTTGGCTTTTTAAAATACTTTCTATCTCTATTATGGATATTCTATATTTAGTGCTATTGTTCTCCTACTTTCATTCTTCAGACATGGTTCCTTTAGTACTTTGAACATAACTAACTGATTTAAAGTCTTTGTCCTATAAATATGACATCAGGGTTTCCTCAATAACAGTTTCTAGGATTTTTTTTTTTTACCTATGTGTGGGCCATATGTGTTTTGTTTGCTTTTTGCACATCTCATAATTTTTGTTGAAAACTGGACATTTTCAGTAATATACTATAATTCAGCAACTATGGAAATCTATAAATAAAAACCCTCTATTCTCTAGGATTTAGAAATCATAATTTAAATTGCCATGATTACGCTCACGTAGATATCGACATAGTTCTTTTGGAAAGCTGGAGAAAAAAAAGATAAATGAAGTCCTTTTGTGATTATTCATTTTTCTCATAGAAACCCTATATAATTAGAGTTGTATTCTTAAAAGTTTGTTGGCAAATCAGACCACTTTATTTTTTTATTTTTTCAAAGATATATTTTATTGATTTTTTATAGAGAAAAATAGAGAGTTAGAAACATTGATGAGAGAGAAACATTAATCAGCTGCCTACTGCACACCCCCTACTGGGAATGTGCCTGCAACCAAGATACATGCCCTTGACCAGAATCCAATCTGGGATCTGTCAGTCCACAGGCGGACGCTCTATTCACTGAGCCAAACCAGTTTCGACAAATCAGACCATTTTAAAGTGCAAAGGGCTGCTATTTATTCTATCATGAATCCCATTGTAAATTGAGGAATTATATCTGTAATTATTTTCCATAAATTCAAATTTTTAATGTGGGTTTTATTTAAAGAGTTATTATCTACATTTGTTCCTGAAAGTAAATTTAAAAGGTAAAGTGTACTTGTGAGTAAGTCTTATGTAGGCTTTATATACAAGGCTTATACTGATCATTTTTATATTTTGATTATATTAGATTATCATTGAAATGGTCCAGAGAATTAGACTGCCTATTGTATGTCACCATCATTTCTGGAGAACTTATAAAAGTTCTCACTGAAATCTATTTATAGGGCAAGATTTACAGGAATCAGAGTCAATTTTCATTCTAGTGACACAGACACTTTATAGTCCCCACACAGATATTTTAAATCCAGACATTTAATTGTCCCCCAGTTCAGTTTCTCTGGCCAGTGCTGCTTAATCTTTTTCTCACTGGCATTTCCCAGTGGATGGGGAAGGTATAACATGAGCAGCAATTGCAGATTTGGGCCTGACTACACTTTCTGGGATAGCGAAGCATTTATTAACTTTTTATTCAATACCAGCCACTTTTCTTATATTATTCCTTTTCATGTCTCAATCAACATTTCCATCATCCCCCTCTGAAAAATGAGGAAAGTGAAACTTGGAGAAGTTTAATACTTGTTCAAAGGTCATTCACCTTGGAATTGGTGCATTCATTTATCCAATTGAGTTCCCTCTACCATGATCTTCAGATAAAAATGTAGCATTCTTTCAGGTAGAAGATATAAGCTAAGTAGAGGCTTGCATATGATCTTTAAAGATGAGAGAATTTGGGCAGTGCTGAATGCAGCTCTATAGCACTTCTGTGTTGTGGTAATGATTCTTGGACGGCAGGTACTATGTGACACTATCTGACTGGAGTATTTAATTGTTCATAGGAGGCACTTCAGCACACTCTTCTCTGGTCAAGTAATCAGACATCTTGAAAGTACATGTTGAAATGGAAACAAAACAAGATAAAAGAGCTTCCCTGGAGAGTTACCTGGATTAGCTGTACCATTGTGAAAGGCAAACCTCTGTGATTTTGGAGTTTTTTTGATACCATAGCATAGTCCTACCTATCCAGACTAATATAAGTGTGGTAATTGCTGCTTGTGTAGAGCATTCATTAATTTTGCAGCATAATTTCTATAGAGCAAAACTGTGATAACATATAGCTGGGTGTGAGAATTATGAGCAACATCCACTAGAGTTTAATAAAAGTCTTCATGCCGAAACTGGTTTGGCTCGGTGGATAGAGAAAGGTCCCAGGTTTGATTCCGATCAAGGGTATATACCTTGGTCGTGGGCACATCCACAATCGGGGGTGTACAAGAGGCAGCTAATCAATGTTTCTCTCTTCAATGTTTCTAACTCTCTATCTCTCTCCCTTCCTCCCTGTAAAAAATCAATAAAATATAATTAAAAACAAAACAAAACAAAAAAACAGTCTTCATCTCCAATTTGAAGCTAAGGTTGTTGCAATTGTGTCTAAAACAGAATTGGGATTTCCCTTTTTCCAGATCAATAAAACCCTAATTAGTTGACCTTTCTGATCGGCTTAAAAACAGTTTTGATGTCATACCATTTATTTATTCTTGATTTTCATTTGCCCAAATACTTCTGGCAGAAGGAAGCCTACCATATGTTTTATGAATTAACCAATAAACTCATCATCATAACCATTGTTTGTTCATTACAGTCAATTCTCATAAACCCATTAGGGCAGGATAAAGGAAATAAAAATCACAAATCTCGATTATGGTGCTTTGGCCCAACCACCTTCTCTGTTCAGCTAGTTTAAGGACAAAAGACTTTTTTTTTTTTTTTTAAATCAGCTCCTTTCATTGTAATGGCTTACTTTCACACATGATCAAGTTTAAAGGTTTGTTTTCCAGAAAAAGAAACTGAAACTTTTCTACCAGTTACTCAAATGGTTTTTTTAATGCCTCATTTGCATTTGCATCAATTATCTCTAAGAGGAAGTATGATAGGCCTTTGAATAGTTACAGAACCACAGCTAACAGATGGAATCATCAAGCAAACAAATGAAAACAGTAAAGGGACTTTAACCCTGAAGCTCAGAGAAAGGCCTCAGACTAGGGATGCTGGAGTGAGGTCATAGAAACAAAGTCTTGTGAAGCAATGTAGGCATCCCCAGTTCTCAAATGGCTCTGAGGTGTTCTCTTTGCAAAGGCAGTTAGCACCTGGTAATGCTTTTCATCCATTGGTACTAATGAGAAATACTTCCTATAAAAGACTAAGCAAATAATGCCTAAAAAGATGGAAAAGTGTCATTTTACAAAATATAAGTCCCCTTTAAAGCAACTTGCTTTAAATATTGCCTCCAATATTGTTTTTCAGACAAAAATCAATTCTTTTCTTAGAAAAAGTTAATTCTTTCTACATATTACTCCTTCATTTAATATCTACTATGTGTCAGAAGCTCTGCTGAGTGCTTAGGATAAACAGTAAATAAAACACATTTTTACTCTCAAAAATATTTACTCTCTTGAGGATGTATCTTTATACTTTATTGTCTGCGGAGGTATAACAGAGTAGTAAGATATTTTTCAGATATAGTGATCTGTGAGCAGAACTGTGGAAAGTGTTGGAAAAGTGTCACAGAAAGTAGTAGTAAAGAAATAAATGGTACTCAGATCAATATCACTTACTCAGTCTAGCTTTGTTGATATTTGCCTTATTCCTTGTTTCCTTTGAACAGATTGGATATGATATCCTAGGGAGAGATCTCAATGACCTGAGCTTTTCACATGGGCAGTCAGCATGGTGGTGATATTCTTAAGAACAATTATTTAGGAATACAAAAGGAGAAGCAGTTGATGAGGGAACAGATGATTATCATCAGTAGATATGCGGAGCTGGAGTTTCCTCTGGGATATCTTGGAGATGTCTAGTAAGATGTGAATATTTTTATCTGAAAGAGTGAACTTCTTTTTTAAATTCTTGCAAGTGCTTGAAACTGCTAATCCCTAGAGATGCAGGATTTAAAAAAGCATGTAGGCTAAAAACATATGTTGTAACTTCACAAAATACTCAGGTCTACACCATCTCTATTGGGTTTTAAGGAGGAAACACTTAGCATGCTCAAATTCAGTAGAGCTTAATAAAGGGACTATCATGAGGAAGCAGAGAGGGTGAAGGAAAACCAAGATAGTGCAGTACCCCAGAGCTCATTATAATAAGAAGGTATTATCAAGAGTAGAGAGTAGTTCCCAGTTCCCAGAGAGGAAGTAAAGAGCCCTGTGGAGAGAGTCACCTGAAAGGAGACCTGGCCTTTAGTAGAGAGACCAGTGGAGCTTTCCCCGGAGGAAGCCTATCTCTTGCTATTGCCTCCACTGACCTGACCAGAGCTAGAGGACAAAGAAATCCTTTGATAGAGGCCCCAGCTTAACCTCAAGGGGCACAGAGTAGGATGCAAAAAGTTGGAGAGTAAATTTAGAGAGGCAATCAAATATCCAGCATGCATATACTAACCCCATAGTAACAAAGTTAAAAACTACATGGATTGAGAGCTTCCCATTTGTCAGGCAGTATATCAATGCTTTATACCTCATTAGATCTTCACAATAACTATGAAGTGGATACCATTAGTCACAATTTTATTGAGAAAGACACCAAGGATTAGAGATATTCTTTTGCTCTTTTATCCAACTATAAGTAGCACGGCTACAATATCACCTTAAAAGTTTCTTATCAAAACCACTAGGTCTTTCTATCTGCCTATTTTTCATATGCAAAACTGAATCATGAAAGTTAAGGGATTGGTTCAAATCAACATGGCTATGAAATGATGATTCCGTGATAAACTCATCTCTTCTTTAACTTACCCACGACATCTTATAATTATGAGAGAGATGGATGAATTTGTACTGTCTGTTTTCTTCAGGCTGAGGGAATAGCATGAGCAAAGCATGGAAGTAAAAAGAATAGTTCAATCAGGCCAGAGAGTCAGAAGAGATGAGGGTGATAGTATAGCATTTAAGAGGTCAAAGTGTTAAAGGATGCCAGAGAAGCCAACTGCATAAAAGGAAGAAGAGAATTCAAAGAAAGGACAACCAGGAGAGGGTCAGAGGGATTAAATCACAAACTCAAGTAAATAACAACAGTTAGGAACAGCAACAGCAACAGCATTTATCTGACTTCAAAAGTAATGAACATTCTAGGATAGCATGCAGCCTTTCTCTATGTACTACCCTATTCCACACCACAAGAGTTAGAGTTTTCTAAAATTCATTATCTTTGCTAACTCTCAGCAGGGAACCTGATGATGTTAGTTTCTTGGTTGCCCAATGAAATTATCTATTTTCTTACTACTCTCCCACGCCCTTCTTACTTTCTCTTTTCCCATCCTATGACCCTTCTCTAATTGTATGGAAATATTTTTAATGGCAATGGCAAGTTAACCATTTCTTCAACTAATATTTATTGAATCTCTACCATGAGAGGCATTGTTTCTAGTATGGGGATATGAAAAAAAAAAGACAAAAATCTCTGCCTTCAAGAAGCTTAACTTTTAGTGTGAGAAAACAAATAAGACTTATTGTATTTCAGCTGGTGATAAATGCTATAGAGAAAAAAAAAGTAAAAAAAAAAAAGAAAGATATTTTTTGATGTAAGTTGCCAAGTGATGGCATTTGGGAAAGGTCTGGGAGATGGGATAAAAGGCTGTGGGGGGACATTTGGGGAAGAAACATTGAGTTAGGCAACATCAAAAGCAAAAGCTTGAAGACTGGCTTTTATTAAGTAACCTCTACTGAGGTTTTTCAGTAGGACAAATATATGACTCAAATTAAACAACAAATGGCTCATACTGGTTGCTGTGAGAATGGGCTGTAGGTAGACAAGTATCGAAGTGGGAGACCAGTTAAGAGGCAACTATGATAACATGGGGGAGAGATTCTGAATGCTAAGTGGGATGTGGTTAAAAGAAGAAAAGGTTAGTTTCTGCATGTATTTGAAGGTAGAGCTGAGAAGATTTATTAATGGGTAGGATGTGAGACAAAGGGAAACAGGAGAATCAAATATAGGGTCATGATCTTGGGCCAGGAAGCTGGAAGGATGAAATAGCTATTTTCTGAGCTGTTGAAAACTGTGGCAGGAGAAGTTAAGTTTTGAATATGTTTGGTTTGAGATGGCTATTAACATATAAGTAGAGATGGTGAATAGGAAATCTATAGTTCAGGGAAGAAGTCTGACTGGAGGTATTAATATGGGAGTCATCAGCATGAAGAAGTGACTTAAAACCATGAGCAGAAGCCTCCTGAGTGGATGTATTTAGTGAAGTGTTGATTCTGAAGTGCTTCAACGTTCAGAAGTAATGTACATGAATGAAGCAAACTATGGGAAAGAGACAATGGTGAGTCGTTTGGACAGTGGTAAACTGGAGTTCACACATCTTGCCCAAAGTTGGTAGTTCTCTCTCAGATCTAGCTATTTCCTGCCAGGAAAAATGTATACTATAATTCCCCAACAAAATATATTTCCAGGCCACTAATTGGTGACCTCTGCCCTACAAGTAGAATCTGGATATTTGATTCTGGATTTATTCCCCAACCCTATCATACTATTTGATCAGTCTCTGCTATAAGTTTAGGTTTTACATAATACCTAGTGTTTGATATTGTGGGTTTGGGTTCTCCTTTAATTCATAAATCTAGGTTTCACCTTCTGGGGGGCCAGTATTGCACCAGAACTAGCTTCTATTGGCTCATGAGAACCACTTTTAGAGTTTCTAGAATTTCATAAGCTAGTTCATAAATGCAGTCATTATTAAAATTAAATTATGTTATAATTACATAAATTATATTAAAAGCAAGATAATAAATACTCAAATCATATAACTTCCTAATTATGTTACTACATTTTATTATTATGTGTACTTCTGAGGTGATTGTTATTTAAATTTCAATTGTATCTGTATTCTGAAAATATTACATATGATATGTTCTCTTACGAACTCCGCTTTCAATGACTTCGTGTTGAGTGTTGGTAGCTCGAAATGGCTCATGTAGGATATTTATACCATGGAAATTGTCAAACAATACAAATCATGGATATTTTTGCAGGACAGCCAGTTTTAAAACTTTATCAGCATACCACTATGCAAATGGCACCCTATCACAGCTGACTGATAGAAACTGGAAATGACAGGCATGTAGAGATTAAAGTTCAGGCCCACTATTCCCTAATTTCTGAAAATATTTACTTGATAATTATGTCTAAAAGATTGCTGCATGAATTTTCAGAGACTGGCTTTGGAAAAGCCATACCTACAATTTGTACCTCTTGCTTTTCCAGCAGCAACTACAGAGAATGTCTGTGTGTACCACAAAAGGTCAACAGAATCATGTCCCAAGGAGTTCTTTGGAAAACAGGTTGACATTTTGAGTCAGTATTTTCTGTGTTCGACCCAATGTTAAACCTTATTATAAAAATGCAATTGAAAAGACTATATAGTTTTTCCTTGAGTTTGAGGAGCATGTAAAGAGAGATAAAATTTTAAGTAGGACCATGGAAAAATGATTCTTTAAGAAGCAAAATATATATATTCCATTTTTTAAAATTCTAGAATGCCTCTGTAGTAAATATTCAAGGATTCAGTTTGTGTGTAATATAGCTTTCATGTAGGTAAAAGCAAATGAAGCTCACTTTCCCTTCCACGTTTCCTGAAGCTACCCTGTTTCCTTCCTTTTTACATGCCCTCTCCACAAATACAGCTGTTAAAAAAGTATCTGTTACAATGACCCAGGCTTTACCATTCATGGCAAATCTCTCTAAATTATAGGTTTTTCCTCATAGAGACCATTTACAGTGGGCATAATACAAGGCTGTGTTCAACCATGCCACTCTTTGAACTAGCTGTACCATGTTATTACCACACTAAACTGGAGTGACCAGTTTTTCTATAAATAAATATCCTCTTCACTGGGTAGATGAAAATCCTTAGTAGCCATTCCTGTATTATTGATTTTCTGGTTCCAGCTTCTCTGTTGGGAATGACTTTTGAGTTGTTTTGAAAAAGAAGCCTGGTAAACACTTGGCTGTTGCTGGACTCGAGAAAAATCCAATTGACAGGGAATCAATAACATTATCATTTAGCTGGGCTCCCTGTAATTCTTCCATCTCTGGGCAAGGTGGGTGAATGGGGATGAGAAGGTGAGCTTTTTCAAAGATATTGCATACTCTTCCTGGATTCTATTTGTTCTTTAATTTTGTGTTATTGGAAAAGGAGCTAATACATGACAGTTTGAACAAGAGTGGCTTCCTCTCTGTGAGGGAGAACAAAATGGAGATTATTGACTTTGGCAAAGATTGTTAGATGCTTAATCAGCCACTCTGTAAGACTCCCCCATCATCAACATGAAATAAAGTCCAGTAACTCACTAAAATTGTATAGCTCTTAATACGTTAGTAGTCCATGTACACATTATATCTTCAGGGTAGATATAATTTTTTTTTTGTTGCCATTTATCTTACTTTCTTTTTTCTCTAAATCTTCTAAAGATATATATTGGAGGTATTAACCCTGAGAATAACTTCCTGTCCCCTGTGCCCCCAGAGTCAAGTCAGCTGTTTAGATCACAGGTGAGTTCTAATATATTGCACCCATTCTGACATTAATTTATTATAAATTGATCCTCACCTACACCTCAGTTCTATTATCTGAATTCTCAACCTGTCTATGCTTGCCTCAGGGCTTAACTGAAAATGCTGTCCTAAACCAGGCTTCCCAAGAAACCAGGTTGAGTTCTTGCTGCCATGTAACACTCTCCATCCTTGCTAGGGTCTGCCTGCCTGAACCTGACTGTGCAGCATGTGACTAATGATGATGACCAGATCCCCTAATGTGTGCCCAACAGTTTGGTCTTTTACTTATTATAGTTTGGCTGAAAATCTGAACCACAAGTGAACTCTGAAGAAAGTTCTGAACCTCACCCATAGGAAATCAGATTTAGTTGGTCTCATGAGGGCCATTGGTTTTCAAATTAAAGGCCTTTGTTATAGGCTGAAGTATGCCCCCTCCCCACAAGTTGAAGGTCTAACTCCTCAAATGTGAATGTATTTGGAGGTAGGATCTTTTTATAGGTAATTAAGGTAAAATGAGGTCCTTAAGTGGGTCAGAATCCAGTATGACTTGTGTCTTTATAAGAAGAGGACATCAGGACACAGACACACAGAGGGAAGTCCGTGTTCAGATGCAAAAGAAGTCCATCTACAAAACAAGGAGAGAGAACTGAGAAGACATCAACCCTGCTGATAACTAGATCTCAGACTTCTAGCTTCCAGATATGTGAGAAAATAATTTTTGTTGTTTAAGCCACCCAGTCTGTGGAATTTATTACAGCAGTCCTAGCAAATTAGGACTGTTAATATAGTCTTTAGATGGATTCAATAAGTAGTAGGAACCACTAATATTCTGGTTCTAAATTGTTAGCCTTCGTCAATTCACCTGGAGGCCATATTAAAACAGATTGCTGGCCCAGCCAGTGTGGCTCAGTGATTGAGCATTGACCTATGAACCAGGAAGTCATAGTTTGATTCCAGATTGTGGGCTTGATCCCCATTGTGGGCCATGCAGGAGGCAGCTGATTAGTGATTCTTTCTCATCACTGATGTTACTACCTCTCTCTCTCCCTCTCCCTTCCTTTCTAAAATTAATACAAATATATTAAAACAAAACACACGACAGGCTGCTAAATCCAAACCTTAGAGTTCACTATATCCTGAGTGGAACTGACAATTGCATTTCTATCACATTTCCAGGTGATGTGGATGGAGCTAGTCCTAAAACCATATGTATTTGCAAACCACTGCACTAATTTATTATGTCTTGTAGTTGTTATTCCTTGAGTCTTCAAGTTCTATCAATTCTTTCTTTTTTTATTTATTTTTAAGTTGACCAGCTGCCTCCTGCACACCCCCTACTGGGGACTGAGCCCACAACCTGGGCATGTATCTTTGATGGGAACCAAACCTGGGACCCTTCAGTATGCAGGCCAACTCTATCTACTAAGCCAAACTGGTTAGGGCCTCCTATCAATTCTTGATTGTCTTATGGTACAGTTTCAGTGACATAAAGGTACCTTTATATTCCAAATGAATGAGTTGGTATAAAGCATGGATAAGTATGCAATAAATGGTGGTTGAATCAATTAGAAAAATGAAATTTGTATCCTGCACAAAATATTTCTCACCTTTCTACCTTTTGCATTGGATCTTCCTACTCCTGGGCTGCATGACCCATTTTTCACCTAACGTGGGTTTAAGATTCAATACAAAGATTTATTCTGAACTGAATTTGTGCTGTTCTCTTTGTTTTCAAATTCAGAGCCTATCGATTTAGTAATCCCATCAATAAAACTTAACCCTTGCAAAGTGTATCCGCATGTGTAATTTCATTTAATCTTCACAAGGTTCATCTGGGGGCTTTTAAACACTACACTTCTCAGCTCCACCTAAGACCAATTACATCAGAACATCTGGAAAGAAATCCTAGGAGTCAGCATTTTAAAGAGCCCTTGTAATTTTAATGTGCAGCCAAAATTGAAAATCACTGTGTCAGAGGTTCCACATCTATGGTACAAAACGTAAGCCTTCTCTTGCTTGAATGAGTTCTTAGAACCTGAAAGATTTAAAAATAGTTCAAGAAGTTCTACATTCTTGGTCTCTCTTCTCCCTTCCTTTGCAATGTTTCCACCCTTCTCCAGTTTTCTCCTCTTCTCCATGGTTTAGGATCCAATTCCTCCCCTGCTTTCTAGACTAAAACACTTTCAGTCCCCTCTCAGTTCCTCCTATTTGCTTCCCCAGTTACCACCAAGTTCAGCAAAACAAATTCAGCCCTGAGGAGCTTTAGCCCATCTCAACACTAGTAGGGTAGTTACCTATTCAAAAACAGTAAGCCCTTTGAGAGAGAGGTCTTTTTTTATCTTCAGTTATAAACATTCAATAAATGAGAGAAAATTACTTGTTCAGTGGAAAGGCTGGTGATAGAGATGATGTAGGGATTTGTAAATTGAGTTAAGGATCTTAGAATTTCTTTGTGGACTGCCCTTGAAAGGATATAAACTAAAAGAGTTACAGGTTCAGAACAACATTTGCAAAAGATAACAGAGGCTACAGTTGAACTGAAGAGGACTAAGAGTTAAGAGACTCCTGGAGACAAAGACTGGAGTTGTGGAGAAGATGGTAAATATTTTAGAAGTGGAATCTATAAGGCATCTTAGACAGATACAATACTCTATTCCTCTACACTGTTGCCTTTGTCCAAGAGGGAATTAGATATCACTCGGTATTTTAAAATGTGTTATAAAATAAAAGAATTTTATACATATTTAGACAGCACAATTTGATCCCTTTTAATTCTTGTTATCTTTTTAAACACAAACCTTGGCTCTTAACAAAGAATGGGAGTGATAATTCAAGATAATTAAATATAAATTTTACTGGTTTTCTCCCCCTGCCCAACTTTGGTTTCTTATGTAAATGTGTTTAGAAAACATAAGAAAGTTTTATATCCAACAGTAAGAGGTCTTAAATCAGCTAGAAAGAACAAACATTTAAGATTAAAATAAGTCTTAGCTCTTTCTTCAATCCATTGTTTTGTGCATATATCTTCACATGTTCATTATAATTTAAACTAGAGGCCCGATGCACAAAATTCATACGGGGGGAGGGAGGGGTCCGTCTCAGCCCAGCATGCACCCTCTCCAATCCTGGACCCCTTGGGGGATGTCCAACATTCTTCTCACAATCCTGCACTACTGGCTCCTAATCGCTCACCTGCCTGCCTGGTTGCCCCCAACTGCTCCCCCCACCAGCCTTGCCACCTCTTATTGCCCCCCCCTGCTGGCCTGGCTATCCCTTACTGCCCCCTTGCCAGCCTGGTCAGCCATAACTGCCCCCCCTGCTGGCCTGGTCACCCCCAACTACTCCCCTGCTAGCCTGTTTGCCCTCCAACTGCCTCCCCCTGCCAGCCTGGTTGCCCCATGTAAACTGCTTGTTCAGTCATTTGGTTGTCCCTCACTAATCCCCCTGCCACCCTAGTTGCCCCATGCAGCCTGCTTGTTCAGTTGTTTGGTCGACCCTCACTAACCCCCCTGCTGGCCTGGTCATAGGCAGCCATCTTGTGAGGGTATGAGGGTCAGTTTGCATATTGCCTCTTTATTACATATGATTTTTAAAACCAATTGGTACCTGAAGGCTCAGCCTCACATGTAAGTGCCCAAGGACCACCAAATATCCTGGCATTCAAAACCTTTTGTAGTGGTATCTAAGAGCAATCCATGTAAGGGACCTAAGAAAACCATGTTTATTTCTGGGCCCAATTTTAATATCACCCCTTTCATTTTCAAAAGTGTCCTGATTCTGAATCCAAATTACTTGCTCACCATAGCTGTGAAGGACAGAGCAAGTGTTTGTATTGTGAGTGGAGAAGATCCTCTGAAATAAGTTCACTTTTCTTTCCTTTTTGACTTTCTGAATAACTAAACTGGGCAAGTAGTAGAATTATGTGCTTTGGTGCATTAGGGCAAAGGACAGTGACAGGAACGGAGTGGAAGTGAGCTGGAAGGGGAAGATTGAAAATTTCTCAAACCCTCATTATGGAGGAGCTATAGAAAAAAATAAGAAAACTTCACTATGAATAACAATAATCAGGGTTAAAAAAAAGGATGAAAAATAATACAGTTGCTTTTTCTGAGACTTAGATCTTAACATCTCATAACAAAATGAATTTAGAAACTTCTCAGGAAAATTCCAGCATATCAATGATAAAAGAGAATTGCCAAGGGGCCAATGGTATCTATGAGGGCTAGAAGTCAAGGGGACTTGAAAGCCAATATGATTACTTTAAGTGCACCAGCAGCATGGGGTTAGGCAGGGAACTCTGTTGTCTATGCTGGTGAGCTGGCATTCATCTTCATACCTCCCCTAGAGCTGATGACTGTGCCATCTTGAAAAAGTTCCCTGAATCTCTCTGTGCCCTGTTGTTCTAAACTAGGAAATGAGAAGCATCAAAAGTGACTACATCTTTGATAAAGACATTGCTTTATTTTACAAATAGAAATCTTACACAGGACTCTTTTTTTCCCCTATTCTGAAGCTTCTGTAAGAGAGGGAACAAATCTGTGTCCCTCACAGATTTATGGAGCCTGTTCTTAGACCAAGTTATCTCTAGCTAGACTAAAATTTATTACTGCTTCTCAAATAAAACAAAACCAAATCAAACAAAATAAAACCAACCCTCCAAATTATTTTATTATATATTTTTTTATCTTAAAAGCCATGGTTTTTATTTAAATGGCATGTACACCTTTACAAATGAATGGAATTGATATTTATTTTTGTGGCTTCACAAATTCATTCACATAATAAAAAATAATCTTATTGGACTCTTGAAAGTAGAGGTCTAGATTCAATATAAACACAGACAACATAGAGGAACTAACTGGCTTCAAATCCCAGATATTAGCATAATAAGAAATGTTTATTTTTGAAAGACAAGCCTGATAGGTTTCTGAAATCAGTCTGATAACCCACCTGCTGGCCTGGTCATAGGCAGCCATCTTGTGAGGGTGTGAGGGTCAATTTGCATATTGTTCAAAGTGGAGATGTTTTAAAAATGTAAAGCGTGTGTTCTTTTTAAATTCATTTTCTAAGGTACCATATTTTCTTACTCCTTTCCTCACCCATACTCCCCCAAAGATTGTTTTATGGAGAAAAGCCTTCCTTTTCAAAGTAAGGTTCCAAGTCAGCAGCATGGACATCACTTGGAAGCTTGTAAGAAATGAAGGATCTCAGATTCTACTGCAGAGCTACTGGATCAGAACCTGCATTTTACCAAGCATTATGGATGATTTTCATGCAATTCGAGTGAAGCACAGGATTAGAGAATATTTGACTAGAAAGAGATCATAAAAGTAAGTCAGTCAAATAGAATTGTTAATGGAATTAAAATACCTTGTGCTTTCCTCCCAGAGAAATTATACTAATTCTCCTTAGACTCTTCTCCCTGTGTGCACAATGATGTCTGCCTGTATTCTCTTTTACTGCTTGCTTAAAGTATCTTTCTCTTTCATATTATGTATGGTGGTTGCATGCAATTGTGGTTAAACTTTATAATTGCTATTACTTAGCAAAATTTCAAACTTCCTCTAAAATTACTTCACTACCAACCTACAATATGCTCTATTTACACAGCCTAAATCTGTTTCCTTTTCTCTGAGACTCCGTTCATGGAAGCAGACATAATACGAAGTAGAAGAATGGTTTGGCTTGGGAATATACTAGTTCTGGGAGTGCAGCTATGGACCAGTGCCAATGAGAATTGATACCAGGGGTAAAGCAAGATTTGGGATGTTCATTAGCAGCAGCAGAAGAAGAAGAAGCATATTTTAGTCATGGGTAACACAGAATTCTGAGGCAGCATGAACCACAGCTGGTAAGAATGTACATTTCTGAGGGCTCGAACAGCCTACTTTTGCCTTATAGGGCTTTCCAGGAGACCCATCAATGAATGAAGATACTTGGAGTTATTTTTCTATTATATTTCCACTAAAAATTATAAAGCTTCTTCCTAATTAAAATTAAAGAATATGGAATCAAAGATCTTATATGCATATGGGCATAACCCATGGGTACAGACAATAGAGTAGTGAAGGCCTAGGGTTGGGGGTGGGGTAGAGAGGGTCAATGGAAGAAGGAGGACGTCTGTAATATTTTCAACAATAAGGATAAATTTTTTTAAATTAATTTTTTATTAATTTTTTATACATATCTCCCCATTGCCCCCCCTCCCTCCCAGGCATACCCAGACCCCCCAGTGTCTGTGATCATTGGTTATGTTTATAAGCATGCATACAAGTCCTTTGATTGATCACTTATTTACCTCACCTAACTTTAATCTTTCTGCTGTAATTTCACAGTCTGTTTGATGCTTTATGATTTTTGTCCTCCTGCGAATTATCAGTCTACTCCCTTTCTGTGCTCCTGATTCTATTATATTCACCAGTTTATTCTGTTGATCAAATTTTTAATTCACTTAATTTTTAGATTCACTTGTTGATAGATGTGTATTTGTTGTTCATAATTTTTTGTCTTTTACCTTTTTCTTCTTCCTCTTCTAAAAGAGTACCTTTCAGCATTTCATATAATACTGGTTTGGAGTTGATGAACGATGCAGGCCAGACGGGAGTGGCAAGAAATATTCAACGTGATGAACAGCAAGAACCTACAACCAAGAATAATCTATCCAGCAAAGCTATCATTCAGAATTGAAGGGCAGATAAAGACCTTCACAGAGAATAAGGATAAATTTAAAAGCAGGATATGGATCCATCTTGATTGAGAAACAGCAGATAAAATTAATATAATTAGATGATAAAAAGAACAAATGCTCTAGAGTCTGACAGACATACTGGAATCCAACTCCCACACCTGCTACTTCACTTACAACTATAAAATATAAGAAGGGGATTGTGATACTTGAAGAACTTTTTTAGAGAATTATATTAGATCATGTATTTTTACATAGGACCTGGCACTTAATCACTCAATGGATATTAAATATTTTCCTTTCTCATTTCTTCTTTAATTCTTTTCTGAATTAGTGGGTAAGATTATTGTATACTAAAGGCCTAGTGCACAAAATTCATGCATGGAGGGAGGGTTTCCGCAGCCCAGTGTGCACCCTCTCTAATTGGGGATCCCTTGGGGGATATCCAACTACCAGTTTAGTCCCTTTCTCAATCTAGGACTGGCAGTTGGACATCCCTCTCTCAATCTGGGACTGCTGGCCCCTAAGCATTCACCTGCCTGCCTACCCCGTTGCCCCTAACTGCCTCTGCCTGCCTGCCTGCCTGTTTGCACCTAACTGCCCTCCCCTGCTGGCCTGGTTTCCAACTGCCCTCCCTTCTGGCCTGATATTGCCGCCAATGGCCTTCCTTACTGGCCTGATCTAGTCCACAACTGCTCTCCCCTGCAGGCCTGATCTCACTTTCAACTGCCCTCCTCTGCTGGCCAATTTGGTTCTGATTGGTCAGTTTCTTTACAAGTCAGCATCAAGAGCTCTGCCTCCTAGGCAGCCATTGGTTCTTCACAGCACCCACATTTGGTTCTGATTGGTCAGTTCCTATGCCAGTCAGTGTCTCTGTGCCTATCAATGGGTCCTGATCAGAAAGATGGGCTGATCAGCAGCCCCAGTGGAAGCCTAGAGAGAAATGGAGATTTGGCTGCTGACCAGACTAGGAGAGAAAGAGAGGCAACTGCTGATCAAAAGCTACCGCAGAGGCAATGGATCAGTCCCTCCTTCTCTCTTCAGGCCTCTCTCTGGCCCTGATTCGCAGCCCACTCAGCAGTCAGTGCTGGGGCACCACACCTGCAGCAGAAGCAGTCAGCGCTGGATTGCCACAGCAGGACTGACTTCTGGTTGGTCGTGCCTTGGTTATTACTGGTTGTTATATATTAGGATGATTCACTAAATAACCTGAGAGATAGTCACTATTGTGATTGAAAGCCAAATGTGTGAATATGATTTATGCATAATAGCAATAAAAAGGGATACATGAATAGCCAGCATATAAGATGACTGGGTGTATAAGACGACCCCCAACTTTTCCAGTTAAAATATAGAGTTTAGGATATACTCACCCTATACAATGACACCTGGCATATATGGCGATCCCCGACTTTTGAGAAGATTTTCCTGGGTTAAAAAGTTGTCTTATAAGCCAGAAAATATGGCATTATTTATAACTAGTGGCCCAGTGCATTAACTTCATGCATGAGGGGGTGTCCCCAGCCTGGCTTGCACCCTCTCCAATCTGGGACCCCTCAGGGTATGTCTGACTGCCAGTTTAGGCCCATATGGGATGGGACCTGAACTGGAAATCAGACATCCCTCTCACAATCCAAGACTGCTGGCTGCTAACCACTCGCCTGCCTGATTGCCCTTCACCAATTCTGCCTACCAGCCTAATCACTCCCTAACTACTCCCCTGCTGACCTGATTGATGCCTAACTGCTCCCCTGCTGGCCCAATCACTTCCAACTGCCCTCCTCTGCCACTACCCATCTCCTCTGCCAGGACCAACCTCCTCCATGCCACACAAAGCTGCAGGACCCCCTTGCCTCACTGCATGGAGTGGCTTTTGGGCCCCGCCTCTGCTATGTGCACGGCCATATTGTGGCAGTCATCTTATGGCGGCCATCTTTGTGGCAGCCATATTGTGGTGGCCATCTTTGCAGCGCCCATCTTGTGGAGGCCACCTTGTGATGTCATGTACAAGGGTCACCTAGGCTTTTATTAATATAGATAATTACAATGCTGTATTGAAGGAACAGGGCTAATTAATTTGAATAAAAAGTTAATGTTGGAAACTGAACTGCCAAGCAAAAAGAGACAGACTCATAGCAGGTTCTGGTGTGTGTGGGGTGAGTGGTCAGAGGTGGGGGATGGGGTACAGGAATTGAGGGGAAAAGAAAAAAAAGAGAGAACTCATGCTCATGGACAACAGTGTGGTGTAGGGGGGTAGAAGAGGTCATAGAGGGGATGGTTGGTGATTAAAATATAAAAGAGCCAAAACTGGTTTGGCTCAGTGGATAGAGCGTCAGCCTGCAGACTGAAAGGTCCCAGGTTCGATTCCAGTAAAGGTCACATACTTTGGTTGCGGGCACATCCCCAGTAGTGGGTGTGCAGGAGGCAGCTGATCGATGTTTCTCTCTCAGCAATGTTTCTAATGCTCTATCTTTCTCCCTTCCTCTGTAAAAAAATCAATAAAATATATTTAAAAAAATAAAACAAAAAAAAATAATAGCAGGTGGAAACATGAGTTTAAAAGCAAAAAAAAAAAAGTTAATATTAGTAATGAAGTTCTACTGAAGCCTTCCAAAGAAAAGAACTATGGCCATCTTCAAATATTTATAAAGGTCCTTCTTTTGAAGACTATGTAGGTAGTGATTCTAAAAGGGAGAATCATACCGAAATGCATATATGATTTTCATTTTTTCTAAGAATATCATTATCAACTCACTCATTGAAGCATTAATTCAATATTTAATTATTTACAGTACCACTTTATTAGATGCAAAGAATATAGAAATCAACAAAACATCCAATCAACAAATAAATATGAAAATTTTGGCAAGGGCATTCAAAGAAAAGGATGTTATTACAATTAATTCCTTCCTATAACTTTAGGCTTTCTATTGGGAGTAAAGTAATTCATTTTCACCTCTTATTTGTTTTTTTCCCTTTACACATTTATTTACCCTTTGTAAATATATAGCTTTTTAAATTTTTTTCCATGTCTTTATTAAGGTATTACATATATACATAGCTTCCCATTGCCCCCAACTTCCACATATGCCCTCACCCCCCAGTATCTTGTATTCATTGGTTATGCTTATATGCATGCATACAAGTCCGTTGGTTGATCTCTTATCTCCGCTATTTCTCCCTAAACTTCCATATATAATTTGACAATCTGTTTGATGCTTTACTGCTTCTGTATCTATCTTTTTGTTCATCAGTTTATAATGTTCTTTATTATCCATAAATGAGTGAGATCATGTGGTATTTTTCTTTCATTGACTGGCTTATTTCACTTAGCATAATGCTCTCCAGTTCCATCCAGATGGCTTTAAATGGTAACAATTATTTTATGGCATCATAGTATTTCATTGTATATACGTATCATAGTTTTCTGATCCATTTAATGCTGATGGGTACTTAGGCTGTTTCCAAATCTCAGATATTGTAAATGGTGCTGCTATGAACATAAGAGTGCATATATCCTTTTTGATTGGTGTTTCTATTTTCTTAGGATATATTCCTAAGAGTGGGATTACTGTATCAAATGGGAGTTCCATTTTTAGCTTTTTGAGGAAACTCCATACTGTTTTCCACAGTGGCTGCACCAGTCTTCATTCCCACCAGCAGTGCATGAGGTTTCATTTTTCTCCCCATCCTCGCCAACACTTTTCAGTTGTTGATTTGTTGATGAATGCCATTCTGACACGTGTAAGATGGTACTGCATTGTCGTTTTTATTTGCATCTCTCAGATAATTAGTGACTTTGAGCATGTTTTCCTGTGTCTCTTGGCCTTCTTTCTGTCTTTGTAAATGGTCCATTGCCCATTTTTTTTTATTGGATCATTTATCTTCCTTTTATTAAGTTGTATAAGTTGCCTGTAGATGTTGGAGATTAAGTCTTTATCAGTGATAACATTTGCAAATATGTTCTCCCATACAGTGGGCTTTCTTGTTGTTTTGTTGATAGTTTCTTTTGCTGTGCAAAAGCTTTTTATTTTGATGTAGTCCCATTTGTTTATTTTCTCTTTAGCTTCCATTGCCCTAGGAGCAGTATCATTGAAGAAATTCCTTCAGCATCTGTCTGAGATTTTGCAGCCTGTGGATTCCTCTAGTATTTTTATGATTGCCCATCTTATGTTTAAGTCCTGTATCCATTTGGAGTAAGTTGTAAGTTGATGTTCTAGTTTCATTTTTTTGCAGGTATCTGTCCAATTTTCCCAACACCATTTATTGAAGAAGCTGTCTTAACTCCATTGTGGATTCATGCCTCCTTCGAGAAATATTAATTGAGCGTAGTTTTTGGGTCGGTATTTAGATTCTCTATTCTATTCCATTTGTCTATGTCTATTCTTGTGCCAGTACCAGGCTGTTCTGAGAACAGTGGCATTGTAATATAGTTTCATATCTGGTATTGAGATCCAACCTACTTTGTTCTTTTTTCTCAGGATTGCTGTG
Source organism: Lasiurus cinereus (assembly GCA_011751065.1). NCBI lineage: Eukaryota > Metazoa > Chordata > Mammalia > Chiroptera > Vespertilionidae > Lasiurus > Lasiurus cinereus. The sequence continues at coordinate 49,824,742 of JAAGEH010000018.1, forward strand.
GCTATTTGGGGTCTTTTTTTATTCTGGATGACTTTTAGGAGAGTTCTTTTTAGATCTGTGAAATATGCTGTTGGTATTTTAAGAGGAGTGCATTGAATCTATAGGTTGTTTTGCATAGTATGGATATTTTAATGATGATTCTCCCAATCCATGAACATGGTATGTTCTTCCATCTGTTTACATCTTCCTCTATCTCTTTTTTTTTCTGTGTCCTGTAGTTTTCAGCGTATAAGTCTTTTATTTCCTTAGTTAAGTTTATTCCTAGGTATCTTAATTTTTTTGGTGTGATGGTAAATGGAATTGTTTTTTTTAGTCTCTCTTTCTGTAAGTTCACTATTGGTGTATAGAAATGCCATAGATTTCTTAGTGTTAATTTTGTATCCTGCTACATTGCTGAATTCATTTATTAAGCCTATTAGTTTTTGGATGGAGTCTTTTGGGTTTTTTAAGTACAGTATCATCTCATCTGCAAATAAGGACAGCTTTACTTCTTTTCCAATTTGGATGCCTTTTATTTCTTCTTCTCATCTGATTCCAATAGCTAATACTTCCAGTACTATGTTGAACAGGAGTGGTGAGAGTGGGCATTCCTCTCTTATTCCTAATTTTAGAAGAAATGGTTTTAGTTTTTGCACATTGAGTGTGATGTTTGCTGTGGGTTTGTCATATATAGCTTTTATTATATTGATGTATGATCCTTTTATTCCCACATTGTTGAGAGTTTTTATCAAGAAAGGATGTTGGATTATGTCAAATGTTTCTTCTGCATCAATTGATATGACTATGTGATTTTTATCTCTCAATTTTTTTATGTGATGTATCACATTTATTGATTTGTGGATATTGTACCATCCTTGCATTCCTGGGATAAGTCCTACTTGTTCTTGGTGTATGATCTTTTTGATGTATTGCTAGATGCTATTTGCTAGAATTTTGTTTAGGATTTTGGCATCTATGTTCTTGATGGATATTGCCTTGTAATTTTCCTTCATTGTTTTGTCTTTACTGGTTTTGATATTAGGGTGATGCTGGTTTCATAGGAGGAGCTTGGAAGTGTTCCTTCTTCTTGAATTTTTTGAAATAGTCTGAGGAGGATAGGTTTTAATTCTCCTTGAAAGTTTGGTAAAGCTCCCTGTGAAGCCTTCTGGATCTGGGCTTTTGTTTGCTGGAAGCTTTTTGATGACTGTTTCCATTTCTTCCATAGTTAATGGCCTATTGAGTTGTTTAGTTTCTTCCTGATTGAATTTTGGAAGCTTATATTTTTCTAGGAATATGTCCATTTCTTGCAGGCTGTCCAATTTGTTGGAATAGGTTTGTTCATAGTATTTTTTAACAATCCTTTGTATTTCAGTGAGGTCTGTTGTTATTTCACCTCTTTCATTTCTGATTTTGTTTATTTGGATCCTATTTCTTTGCTTCTTGGTAAGCCGGGCTAGAGGTCCATCAATTTTGTTTATCCTTTCAAAGAACCTGCTCTTGGTTTTGTTGATCTTTTGTATTGTTTATTTGGTTTCTAAGTTGTTTTTCTCTACTCTGATCTTTATTACTTCCTTCCTTCTGTTTACACTGGGCTTTTCTTGTTGCTCTCTTTCTAACTCTTTGAGGTGTAGGTTTAGGTAATTTATTATTAGTGTTTCTTATTTTTTTGCAGTAGCTTATAGAGCTATGAACTTCCCTCTGAAGACTGCTTTCACTGTGTCCCATAGATTTTGGATTGTTATTTTTCATTGTCATTTGTTGCCATGATGGTTTTTATTTCTTCTTTGATCTCTCTGGCAATCCACTCATTGTTTAATAGCATGCTATTTAGTCTCTGTGTTTGATTTTTTTAATTGTTTTTATTGTAGTTGATTTCTAGTTTTATGCCACTGTAATCTATGATGATGCTTGGTATGACTTCTATCTTCTTGAAATTTAAAAGACTTTGCCTGTGACCCAACATATGGTCTGCACTTGAGAAGAATGTATATTCTGTGGCTTCGGGGTGAAATGTTCTGAAGATGTCAATTAATTCCATATGGTCTAGTGAGTCCTTTAGGATTGATGTTTCTTTGCTGATTTTTGTTTAGAGGATGTGTCCAATGGTGTTAGTGGGGTATTAAATTCTCCTACTATGATTGTAAATCTCTCCCTTGATATACTGCAGGAATTTCTTTTTAATGTATTTGGGTGCTCCTGTATTGGGTGTGTATATGTTTACCAGAGTTATTTCTTCTTGTTGGATTGCTCCCTTTAGTATAATGATGTGGCCTTCCATATCTCTTGTTATGTCCTTCAGTTTGAGATCTAATTTGTCAAATATACGTATTGCTACCCCATTTTTTTTTTCACTTCCATTTTCCTGAAGAACCGTTTTCCATTCCTTCACTCTTGGTCTGTGTGCATCTGTTTTTCTGAGATGGATTTCCTGTAGACAGTAGATATATGGGTCATGTTTTCTTATCCAATCCATTAACCTAAGTCTTTTGATTGGGGCATTTAATCCATTTACATTTAAAGTTATTATTTATAGGTACTTATTTATTGCCAATTTTAGTCTTTACCCCTGTGTTCCTTCTTCTCTTCCTATTTCTTTCTTTTCTTTTTTTTTTTTTTACAGCAGGCCCTTTAGCATTTCTTGCATTGCTGGTTTGGTCGTAATAAATTCCCTTAGTCAATTTTTTCATCTGTGACGCTCCTACGCTCCTGATTTCACCTTCAATTTTTAAAAAAATGTATTTTATTGATTTTTTACAGAGAGGAATGGAGAGAGATAGAAAGTCAGAAACATCGATGAGAGAGAGACATCGATCAGCAGCCTCCTGCATGCCCCACAGTGGAGATGTGCCCTCTAGCAAGGTACATGCCCCCGACCGGAATCGAACCTGGGACCTTTCAGTCCTCAAGCCAATGCTCTATCCACTGAGCCAAACCGGTCTTAGCTCACCTTCAATTTTGATTGATAGCTTTGCTGGGTAGAGTATTCTTGGATTCAGACCCTTACTTTGCATGACTTTGTATATTTCATCCTATTCCCTTCTGGCCTGATGAGTTTCTTCAGGCAATTAGTTGGTAGTTGATGGGCCATATTTAAGATTCTTACTTTGTCATTGGTGTTTGCCAATTTAATTATAATGTGCCTTGGCATCAGTCTTTTGGGGTTCATTTTGCTTGGGTCTCTGTGTACTTCTTGGATTTGTGTGGGGGTTTTTCTTGCCAATATCAGGGAAGTTTTCTGTCACTATTTCTTTAAACAGGTTTTCTATTCCTTTCTCAGTGTCCTCTCCTTCTGGAACCCCTATTATTATGTGGGTGTTGTTTTGTTTCATGTTGTCTTAAAATTCCCTTAGACTCTCCTCCTGCTTTTTAATTTTTTTTTTCTAGAAGCTGCTGTACTTGGGTATTTTTTCCTACCTTGTCTTCTAGCTTACTGATGTGATACTCTGCTTCTTCTAGTCTACTTTTTATGTTTTCTATTGAGTTCTTTACAGCAGCAATGTTATTTTTCATTTCTTGGTTCTTCTTCATTTCCTCTTGGTTCTTACTCATATTGTCAAATTTGTCTTACATTCTTTTCAGTCCCTTATGACTATCTGTCTGAATTCTTTCTCTGAAGGTTGCTTGCCTCCATTTTGTTTACTTTTCTGATGATGCCTGGTTTTCTTTCATATGTGGTCTATTTCTTATCTCCCAATGGTCTCTCTTCTCCAGGTGTCTGGTTATGTAGTTCTCTTTCTCCTGTGTTGATTTAAAGAGACAAACTACAACACAACCAGGTACAATGCACAAGGCACTGAACAGAAATGTAAAGGTGACCACCAGAGAGAGGCAAATTAGGGGATCGGAGAGAAAGAAGAAGAGAAAAAAATAAAGGAGTGCCAAAATGAAATTAGGAGAAGGAAAAAAGAAGTAAGAGAGAAAAGAAATAGAATAAGAAAGAAAAGGGGAACAATATATATATGGGAAGGAAACCTCAAAAGAACTTTGACTAATCCCAACTAATGCCAGCAAGAAGTACCTGGAGGTTAATACAAATTACAGACAACAACTAATATCAGGAGGCAAGGGAAAATATAAGCAAAAAACAAACAGAAATAAGTAAACAAAACAAAACAAAGAATAAGGAAAACAATCTCACAAAAAATCATAAAAAATTGATATAATGAACATTCAAGAAAACAGCAAAAGGACAGAGAGAATAATAATTTTTCGGATAGTGAATACAGAGAAGAGAGAGATGTATATGGACTAGGCCCAGGGGATTGGAAAGTAGATATATAAAGAGGGTGAAATTTTAACAGGGTGTAGAAAGAAAGAATAGAGAATATATAATGTAGGAAAAGGGTAAGAGAAACAGGACAACAAAAGAAGAAAATTTAGGAAGAGAGTGATGGTATAAAGGTAGAGTTTAGATAGAGTAAAATGATGCTAAAGGAAAGATGAAAATAGAATGTAGAACACTAATTCCAAAGTAAAATAAAGAGAAAATAAAATTACATTTTTTTAAAAAAGGTGAAGTAGTAGTAGTAATAATACTGATTGAAAATAAAATGTATTAATTAAAAAGGTAAAATCAAGTGAGGAAAAAAGGAAAAATAAATTATCTTCTTAGGTAAAAGATGAAAAAAATAAAAATAAAAAAAGTAAAATGTGCAAAGTGAAGGTCATTTACTTCCTCTATTTTTTCCACTTGACATGCCTGTTTCCATGTCAGGACAGTATTGCAGTTCCCTGTGTTCCACTGCTCCTCAGTATTGTAAGCCGGTCCTGATTTTTAAGCAGGCAGTGTGTTTTAATTTCTTGTATTCCTTCATTTGTGATTACACGAGAGTCAATTTGTGATTCAACCCCTGAGTGGTAGTGTTTCTGGATTGACCTCTGGGTCTATAGGTCCTCTCTAGCCAGTGCTTAGATCCTGCTTTTCCTGTGGCACTCAATACAGGTTTGTGGGAGTGGGCTGCCCCAGAGCTGGTTCTCTGATGGTCACTCTCTGCTCCGATCCCCAGGTTACTGAAAAACAACTTTCCCCTGCAGTCTCCTTGGATGTCCCCAACTTGGTGATCCTATGTATTGGGGTTGGCAATCAGAAGCAGGGATCTGAAGATGAAAAGGCGCAAGTGCATGAATTCTGGAGCTGCGCAGAAGTCTGTACAGTCCCTTTCTCCCCACTTTGTGTCCAATCAGCCAGCACACTTTTAAAACTCCCAGGCTGTCCTTCTGCATCAATCAAAATGGGTTGCTTTTTAGAGATCCCCTCTGTTAGCAGCTCTGAGGACCTCCTTCCACATGCATGGATCATGCCAGCCCCAACAGCCACGCATTTCTCTAGGTGCAAACTTTCCCTAGTCCTCCAGCTCCTGCAATACAAGCATTTCTCTGTCCTGCTGGGACCAGGGACCTCACCTTATCCCAGGTGAAATCCGACCTTCCTGTGGTGGAGTGTAGAGCTCCTCTGAATTAGCGTGTTTACACCAATTGGGAATCGGTGTTCTGGGGTTCTCAGCTGTTGGGTGGGTGCCATAATTGTAGATTTTTAGGCTTCTGATAACATCCACTTTCCCCTTCAAGATGGCATGGTCTCCACATCTGAGCTGGTGGCTCCGGGAGGAAACCCAGCAGCAGTGGGGGCTGCCTGGTAGGAGGAGCCCCATCCAGCAGTTCCCCACCTTCTCCTGGAGTATAGCTGTCCCTTAATTCACCAACAAACACTCCCTGGGTGACCCTCAGCTGTTCTTTCTATCTGTTTTGGGATAAGGCTTGGGACATATCCATCTATTCTGCCACTATGTTTTTCTCACATAGATTTTAAATTGCATATTTTTCTTTTTATATGTTTTTCTTTGTTTACCCTTTGATTGGTAAATAAATCTGAAGGCTGTGATATGCTAGTAAATGTTTCACAGAAAAGTTCTGAGGAATAAAACGTGTGTATATATGTATATATACACATATATGTATATACATATATATTTATATTATAAATTTTACATATATAAAATATATGTATAGCATACAATTTATAAATAATTATAGATTCTATTTATAAATTTATAGATCCAATTGATTCTCACAGAATACTGCTATTAGTTTTTGCAAAACTATTGCATGCAATTGAACCATGATTTGACAAATGAAGTTACTTCCCAATCTGCTACCTCTTTTCCCAATAATGTTTTTATCATTAAATCTGATACACATTTATTGTTAAACTAGTTATAACTCTTATACAAAAGTTATATTCATTAAATAGTAACCTCTTTCATCTTCAGCACTAGGCCCAACACACTATTAAGTATAATTTGCATTATTGACATTTTCTCCATCACTCTCTTTAATAAAAACAATCAATTAAACAATAAGTCATGCCCTGATTTGTAATATTAGCTACTTTCTGCAGTGAAACATTGCCATCATAGCAATTTTCAAGCTACCAATGTAAAATCACTAAAATAAAATTGGAAAGAACTACACAGTAGCAAACCATCATATAGTATTCCCAACTTGCTGATACAAGAAAGTTAAATAACCTCAAGATCATAGAATATTAAAATAGAGTAAAATAATTGAGATATGATACATTTTAAATATTTATGTACTTCATTATTTTAAAATATATTTTATTGATTTTTTTTACAGAGAGGAAAGGAGAGCGATAGAGTTTGAAACATCGATGAGAGAGAGACATCCATCAGCCGCCTCCGACATGCCCCCACTGGATACATGCCCTTGACCGGAATCAAACCTGGGACCTTTCAGTCTGCAGGCCGACGCTCTATCCACTGATCAAAACCGGTTTCAGTGGACTTCATTTTTAATATGACATATTGAACTATAAGTTTATAAAATTAAATATTTAATGATAGGCATGTTTAACAATTGACTCACTAAATTCCTACAAATACTAATAATCAAATGATCTGGTTCTATCACAGCTCTGCTGAAGGATGCTGGAAACACTGGCTATTCTAGTTGCAACAATAATAGTGCTCATACATCTAGCTCTCACTAGATCCTAGGTATTATTCTAAGTAGTTTAGATTCACAATCTCATTTATTCCTCATAATGGCTCTGTGAGGTAGATATTATTTTTATTCTATTTTACAAATGAAGAAATGGAAGTACATAGAGATTATTTAGCTTTGTCTAAGTTTTATAAAACTACATCTGCCTCTCCCAAAGATAGACATATTTATCACAAATTTATTGTGCCTATAAAGATAAAATCAGTATCCAACAAGGCTCAGAATTTAGCAATGACAACAATAGCTTTTTTTTTTTTGGTAGTTTGAATAAAGATCCAAGGCTACTTAAAAGAGGGAGGCATAGATGGTGCTTGGGAAGGGAGACTGGGGATTTGCTGATGACTCTACTAAGATATATATATCAGCTGAATGAGTGGGTACCTTTTTGAAAAGTTATTACTGGCAAAAAGTGGTGTGAAGCTGATGGAAGTTAGAATGGAAATGAGTATAAGCAAGTGATATCAGTGAAGGTAGAGGGTTAACGTAGAGCAGATAAACCTTAAGGTAAGGGGCCTAGAGAGTGATCACAAAGTAGACATGTGCAGGCTAGAAAGGCCAAGAAGTAAAGCCAGAATGTAACTGATCAATATGAGCTCTTTGGGCAACTGAAAGCCTTTGAGGGTTCAAAGAGCAACCTTAGTATGTATAAACATGGCTAGGCCACAGTACCCAGATATTTGGTCAAATACTGTTTTAGATGTTTCTGTGACACCCTTTTATTTTTATTTTTTTTGGATGGTATTAACATTTAAACCAGTAGACTTTGAATAAAGCAGATTGTTCTCCATATGTGAGTGGGTTTTATCCAATCAGTTGAAAGCTTAATGAAGAGACTGACCTTCCCCAAGGGAATGAGAAGTCTGAGAGCCAACTGCCTTTGGACTTGAACTGCAACTCTTCCAGAGTCTCTAGTCTGTTTGCCTAGTGCGTGTTTGTATCATTCCAAATGCATATGTTGAAATCTTAATCCCTAAAGATGATAGTATTAGGAGACAGGGCCTTTAGGAAGTGCTTCAATAATGAGATTAGTAATTTAAAAAACAAAACCCACAGAAATTCATAGCTCTTTTACCATGTGAGAGAAAAAAGGAAAAAGAAAATCAATGAAGAAGCAATAATAAAAAAAAAGTAGCGTATGATAATTATTGTTAGGGAACTGGATATATTTATAGATTGGAGGCTTGGGAATAGCCTCATAAAGTGGGTAAGAACTGAGCAATACTTTGAAGAATGGATGAGAATTTAAGTTTAGATACAGGAGTAGAGCATGGGTCCATAAAGTACCAAAAGAGAATTTGGCTGTTATTTATTAATGTAATAAAGTTTTGTCTTTATGCTGGATGTCCTCCAGACTAATCTTCTGGACAAAGCCAGGGCTACAAGGGAAGCTGGTGCTGGCAGCCAGAGGAAAGCTGGTGCTGGCAGCCAGGGGAAGGAAGGCCTACTCTTGCATGAATTTCATGCATCAGGCCTCTAGTTATATCAATAAAGTTCTGAGAAATGCTACTGCACACAAAACTTGGTATCTAATTCTTTTGCAATGTTAGGTATCTTGAATGAATGAACAATCAACCTGCCTTCTTAGTGATGGGATAATGGAAAAGCAAACTTGCATTGAATAAAATCATGCTATCTAATCAGCAGTCAACTGTCCTTATTTTGCTCCACAGCTCATATTAATAAGACCTTTAGTATAGAATTTTGGATTCCTATTTAAGCACACATTCCATACTGTCACCCCCAAGTTGCACTTATACCAGTTAGCAAAATGAGGTAAAGTCACAGACTAATTACCTCAAGTTGTTGTTTCTAGAACTCTCTGCTCTCCAAGGGAAAACAGAGTCAAAAATCAAGTTAAGAATTCCAAGATGGAAGAAACCAGATTTTTATATTAATTCCTCATTCTATTATTTTTCATAAAAGGAACCCAGCATGCAGCATAAAAGGAAGCTAAACTTTAGGAAAACCTTTATAGCATTAGTCTTTAAAGCCTGGTTGGATTTGGCCCTGCCAATAACTTACAAACAGTAATTCAGTTTTATCCACATACACTATAAGAAAAGAGCACAATAAAACTATGACTTTTTGCCATTCACTTGTCATAGAATGTTGAATATAGTTGAGGTCAAATTCTATGCAGTTTTACAAAATGCTACTAATATAAATTTATCTGATCATTCCTGAAAAACCTTCTGACAGAAAATTACTATATGAAGTTGCTTCTTTTTCCTTATGAAAGAAAACAATTTTATTTTAACTATAAATAAGATAATATTCTTGTCTCTCCTTCTAATCCACCAAAATGACAAAGTATGAGAGGTAAATTTTAACTAAGGATATGAGAAGATGGCAGGATGAAACTTTCATATCTATCCCAATACACTACCAGGTTTGAAAAGGATTGGAAAACATAAATGTCCTTGACTTCTTCCAAAGAAACTCTTATATGGCTGTATACAAAGGAAAGTTTCAAACAGGTTTATCTTGTACCTTGTGCCTCAAAAAATCAATACAATTATAGAGCACCATTTAGACATTGGAAATCTGATTCTCTTCTTTTGATATCTGGAACTGCTATAGCAAAAACACACCAATATTCAACATCAAAGTTCAATTTATATAAGAAACCTCTTCATAATATCAACAGTTAAAGAATCCAGAGAAATTTTGGATGAATTTCACATGGAAATAAATCTTACTTTTCTTTTTTCATACAAAAAGTGAATCTTAGTTTTAACTTAATCTAGTAAATACTGAAAACTTTACAATTTGCTAATTGTTTTATATATGTTTCAATACTTTTATTTTTATTTTATATGCTCAGGATACTTCAGCAATTCACCAAAGTGGAAGCAGTGGAGCAAGTATTTTAACCCTATTTACTCTTCTACAATGAGAAAAATATTTAATAATTTTAATTAAATAAAATTAATCGAACAAATTTTATTGAATGTAAATTATGCTGGAGATAGTGTTTTTCATATTTAATGTAAATGGAAAATATACAGAGATACCAAGATTCAAATGGTACAGTCTCTGTTCTCAAAAACTTTAAAATCTAGTAAGGTAATAAGACAAAATCATACTAACTAGGAATGAGGATATTTTAAGTATCTTACAAGAAGAATGAAGTGCTTCAAAGGACAGTGAAATAGATATATAGATATATCACAATTGGAATGAAAAAATGGGCCAAGAGGTAGGAAAGGTTCAAGTATATGAAACCATTTGATAAGAATCTTGAAGGTTCAGTAGCTTTTAATGTTTTTAACTTTTTATTTTACAGTAGTTTTAGGCTCACAAGAAGTGCAGAAATAGTACACAGTTGTCATATACCTTTCATTCAACTTTCACCAATGTCAGCACCCTCCATAATCATGGTACATTATTATCAAAACCATGAAATTGGTATTTGTAAAATACTGTTAACTATACTATAGACTTTATTAGGATTTCACACTTTTTATATGCACTCCTCTGTGTGTGTGTATTTGTATGTAGTTATTCAAAATTTTATCACATGTATATATTAATTTAGGTATCACAACAGCAAGGACGTAAATCTGTTCCACCACCACAAAGAAAATACCTCGTATTTATCCTTTTAATAGTCACACATCTTTAATTCTAACTCTAGAAACCACTGATCAGTTCTTCATCTTTCAATTTTGCAATTTCAAGAATATTACATATGTAGAATCAAACAATATGCAACCTTTTGTTTTATTTGGCTTTTTTAAAATTAAGCATAATACACTAAAGATTCATCTAAGTCATTGCATGTGTCAACAGTTAATTCCTTTTAGTGCTAAACTAAATGGATATACCATAGTTTATTCATCCATTCACCAGCTGAAATGAATATGGGGTGTTTCCACTTATTGGTTATTATAAGAAAAGCTGCTTTGAATGTATACAAGATTTTGTGTATTAATATAAATTTTTATTTCTCTTCCCAGAGTATGATTGCTGGCTTATTTGGTAAGTGTATATTTAGAGGTGGAATTTTAATAAATTTATAATCAGTAACCACTATAAACTTCTTTGTATAAGCATTGTTGTTAATTTTTAACTTATTTATTTGAGAATTAGAATTGCTATCTCAATGGGAACAGGCTTTTAAATGCTTTTAATACATATTTTATTCTCAAGAAAAGGCATGCTATTTCCAGTCATTAATACCGGAATTATGTGAGCAGGCCTATTCTCCAATCTTGAAATAACATAAGTATCATTCTTTTTAATTATTGCCAACCTAAAAGTCAAAACTGGTATCTTGTTTTAACTTACATTTTGACTATATACATTTCCTCATTAATTTCTTATGTATGACTTTTCCCACATTTGTATGAGAATTTTTATTGTTCTTACTGATTCAAAATATTTGTGTTTGTGTGGGTTATTTATACATATAAAAGAAAATAATATTGTCATGTATGTTGCAAAAATGTTCACAACTAGTGATTTGGCTTTTAACATTTAAAAACATGCTTTTGACATATATACATACATTTCAAACTGTTATTCAGGCAAATCTAACACCCAATTTCCTTTTATGGTTTTAGCACTAAACTTTATGCTTATAAAGGTTTTCTGCATGTGAAAATTATATAATTTACTAGTTTTTTTATATACTAACTAGTGGCCTGGTGCACAAAATTCATGTGCATTAAATGGAGATTAATTAGAGGAATAATTTAATATTGCTATTTGCCCTTTCTTATAATAGAAGTGTCAGAGATGAAAGAAAATTAGTAAAATGTATATGAAAACCTTCCTTCTGTCAGAATCTGGGGCACACCACAGGATCCAGAGTCAAGCCCCACCCACCCACATGTGGCTCAAAATTGCGTGAGATCAGACCCAGTTGGCCCCCCACCACTGGGCTAGATTCACACCCAGCCAGTCCCACCCTTGTCAAACCCCACAAGGCAGGAGGCATAGCCTCATGACCCCTATCCTGGAGCCAGGATGAAGGGCATGGCCCGAGGTTCCCTAGCCCAGAGCCTTGAGTTCCCCTGTCAACCCCGCTGGGTGGGGGTCATGGCCTGAGGTCCCCCATCAAGCACTGACAGGCAGGAGGGCACAGCCTCAGGTCCTCCATCAAGTCCCACCAGCAGGGGAGTGCATCCTTAGTTCCCTTATCAAGTCCCACTGGTCGGGAGGTGCAGCCTGAGTTCCCCTGACCCAGCACTGGGGGTGCACTTTGAGGTTCCCTGTCAAGCCTCATCTGGTCCCCCAGCCTGGCACTGGGGTGGGGAGAACAGCCTGAAGTCTCATAGCCCAGCACCAGGACAGAAAGTGCACCTTGAGGTCCCCTGTCAAGCCCCACTGGTTGGGGGTCATGGTCTCAGGTCCCCTGGCCTGGTGCCAGGGTGGGGGATACGGCCCTAGGTCCCTTGTCAAGCCCTACGGGGACAGGGGAGATCATAGCCTCAGGTCTCTGCTGATTGCTTATTAAGGCTCCTTATGGGAACTTGGCCTCAGCTGTAGGTGGAGCCCATCTTTGTGATGGAGTGATGGTCAATTAGCATAGTCCCTCTTTATTAGATAGGATTTTTATAATCTTTCTTTTCTTTTTTCTTTTTTCAATCACATAATTATGCATTTGGAATTCATTTCAAAGTAAGAAAATAGGTGAGATAAAGAACTAACCTTATTCTTCACCAAGATTAGCCAATGGTCCTATCTCCATAATAGAATATGTTGTCTTTCCCCACTGAAGTACTATCTTTTTCATATACCAAATTCTTACATTTAAATATGTTTTGAATTTATTTTTCTCTTTCAATGGTCTCTTTTTCTATTCCTGTATAAATATCATTATATTCTATTAAATATTGGCTTTAAGATACATTTTTATAACCTGTACGTTAAATCTACCATCACTATTTGATTAAGTACTGTATCAAAAAGTCACATTGAGATATGGGGACTTTTATCACAATTACCAAAATGTTTAAATTTGTTTGAAAATAACCTGTTTTTAATATGAAAAATTCCATTCAGTCTCTCAGGAAAGAAGTATTGTATATTACTTGCTAAATACATTTTATTTTGGGATGCTATTATGAACTAATAATTTTTCATTTTATGTTTTCTATATGGTTTGGGAAAATGTATTAAATTTGTAACAAGTCACCTTGCTGATTTTTCTTTTTCTTTTTTAAAATATACTTTTATTGGTATCAGAGAGTAAGGAAGATGGAGAGAGAGCTAGAAATATCAATGATGTGAGAGAATCGTTGATCAGCTGGTCCTGCACACTCCCCACTGGGGCTCAAGCCCTTAACCTGGGCATGTGTCCTGATCAAAAATTGAACTGTTACCTCCTGGTTCATAGGTTGACACTCAACCATGAGCCACAGCAGCCAGGCTGAATTTTCTTAACAGTTTTAGCATATTTTTAAAGGCCACTTCATATAGGTTTTCCAGGAAGGGAAAATACTTATTCCATATGTAAATACTGATAATTTAATCTTCACTTTTCCAATTTTAGACCTCCTATATCATGTTCTCCTCTGAATGCATAGTTAATCACATCTAGAATAATTATAGGTAAGAGAAGCAATATAATGATATTTTAACTAGAGGCCTGGTGCATGAAATTTGTGCACGGGGTGGGGAGTGGGCCCCTCAGCCTGGCCTGTGCCCTCTCGAAATGTGGGACCACTTGCCCCTAACCACTCGCTTGCCTCCCTGCTCAGTGCGCATTGTAGCAACTGGTCTTTCCAGTTGTTCCATTGTAACACTCTCTTAGGCTTTTTTATATATAGATTAGTAGTCACTAACCAGTGGTCTGCGGACCACTGTGGCCTAAGAGGTCCAAAAGGCTGGTGACCACTGTTTTAAAGAAACCTTTGGTGCAGCAGTTGCCAACCAGTGGTCCTCATTGATGGTCTGTGAGGTCCAAAAGGTTTATGACCACGGATATAGTTCATATTTACAATAAAAGATGTCCTAATATAAAATCCTTGGGTTTAGAGAATAAATACATAGTCAGATATTATTTTATTTTGTCACATCAATGCTAATATTTTTATTATTTTTATATTAATTCATATGTGAAACATACTATAATGAGGTTTTGCTAATTATATGTCCAACTAGTAGCTCTGTGCACAAATCTGTGCACCAGTAGGTCACTGCTGCCCTCCTATAGCTCTCTGCTCACTGCCCTGCCCTCCTATATTACCCCCCAAACCTCTTCATGTAGCTCTCTGCTTCCTGTTTGTTTGCTGTCCTGCTCCCTCTTGTAGCTTTCTACCACCCACTTGTAGTTTGCTACCCCAACCTCCTGAAGATCTGTGATCAGGTTGTTATGAGGTTAGTTGTTAAGCCTCAGGACACAATGGATAATTATCATATTCCTCTCTTATTATATAGGAGGCACTACAAAGCTTTCCTTCATTCTCTGTTTTCTTAAACCAATTAAGTAGCTTGAGAAGTATTTGTTCAGGGAATATTTTTTGGGAAAAAAAACCTATTACACATCAAATTGGGTCAGGTACCTAGAACAAGGTGATAGCTATCTTAATTTCCTATATAACTGGTTGTGTCTTGGAACATCCAATCTCTTCTTTAGTCCACTTTTCTGTTTTGTTTATAATTTCTTAAAAAATAATCAATTTTTCTTGGGATTATCAACTTTATTGCTAGAGAACTCTACAAAGCCATCTAATTATGACTTAGCAATTTACATTTTTTAATGAAAAAATTACAGCCACTAACTGAATTCTTTCTGACTATACTATTATGCAAATAGAAATAAAAATTAAAATAATTTTATCTTAAACTAAGTAAAAATTTTCCTCATTCTTTTCTCATTTCTTTATTTTCCTCCAAAGAGGAAACACTTAACTCATATGTTTCCATACACTCTGTTCTCTCTCTTGACTGTAACTTCTCAGATCCTCTCTTTTCTAGTCCCTTTTAACCTGACTTATGTTCAGCCCTTTTTCCTTCCTCTCATCCTTCAAACAAACAAGCAATGATAACTGAGAAAGTATTCAGAATAACATATCCCCAAATGCTTCAGTTAATATATTCCTCACCACTTGGGCAAATCATAATTTCCTGTGAAGAAACAGAGTATGTAATTTCTAAGAACTTTATAGTCTGGCTCAGTAGGAACCTTTTAGACAGTCACACATGATGGGAGTAGCCTTGCTTCTAGACAGTGGCTGAGTGGAATAAGATTACTAATAAGAAATATCTGTCTGTAGAGGCTTTTCTGTCTTCTAGTTTCAACTGTGTTTAGCTTAAGAAATATGGAAAAAAACACACAAGTAACTCAGAATGAAGGATGATAATGCTAATGTACAGAATCTATATTCACAGAGAAGACCCAAAGTCCAAAGAATATGCTTGCTCATTTTTTATCATAGTTTATAATAAATCTGGACACTTCAATCTTCAAGTTGGGGATATTGGGATATGAGGAAAAAAAACATGACTCAACTCATTTAAAAAAAAAAGATGCTTCATGAAAATACATCATAGCATAACTTGAAAATCACTAGAAGCTGGAGCAGTTAGAGAACTTGTGTATACATTATTCTCACATGCTTCAGAAATGGCAAACTTTGAGTAAGGGACCCAGTTAGCTCCATGAATACTTCCTCTGCTGTCCCATCCAAGAAAAGCATGATATGTCTCTACCACCAAGGAGCTCATAGTAAAACTATCTGGCCTCTAAAATAAGAAATGGCGAGGAGGAAACAAGATGGCTGCATAGATGAACACCTAAACTGCTGCCTCGCACAACAATTTCAAAACTACAATTAAAAGACAGAATGGACATCATCCAGAACCACAGGAAAGTTGGCTGAGTGGAAATTCTACAACTAGAAGGAAAGAGAGGGACTCACAGAGACTCAGAGGAGCTGCAAAAAGCTGAGGTACGGAAACGCGAGCGTGGAGAGAGCAGATGGTGGAGTACCTGGCTGGCTTCCTCTGGCAGGAGGGAGATGCAGACTCCCAACTGCACTGAACCCCTTATCCTACGGCACTGAACCCCAGGTCCAGGCAAGACTCATATGGGGGAGTCTGGACAGTGAAAAGGAAGGAGTGCACAGAAATTTAGGGGAGCCATGAAAGGGCAGAGGTCTGGGGGCACGCATGCCACTGTGCCCAGAAGACCGACTGCTGATTGTGCCTCTGGCTTGCTCAAGTGGGCAGAAGACAGAGCCTCCCAACTGCGCCACCACTTCTAATTCCACTAAACCCCAGTTTTGGGTGAAATCCTAGGGACCCAGACTCATATGGATCCTGGAGCACAGGGGAGCCAGAAAGGTAGCCAGCTAGAAATGCGCCCATGCGTGTGTGCACAAGAAGGCTCCAGCTATAATGGAGAGACACTTGAGACCCAGGGGCTGCATAGGGCGGGGCTGACTGGAAGCCAAGGCACTCTGAGACTCCACCCATCCAAGTTCAACAGAGATGCTTTTGCAGTTTTGCAAGTCTTGTATCATAAGGCTGATTCCAACACAGAAATTCTTCTGGCATAGTGAAAATGCGGAGATATAGAAACAGATCACAAACAAAAGAAATGGAGGAAAACAAACGACTAGATATAGAGTTCAAAACCACGAATTTTTCAAGAATTTTCTAGAAAAGATGGATAATTTTAGTGAGACCCAAGAGAAGATGAAAAAGGACCAACTAGAAATTAAACATACACTGAGGGAAATAAAAAATATTATACAGAGACCTAACAGCAGACTAGAGGAAGGCAAGAATCAAATCAAAGATTTGAAATATAAAGAAGCAGAAAATACTCAACTGGAAAAGCAAGAAGAGAAAAGAATCCAAAAATGTGAAAGTAATGTAAGGAGCCTCTGGGACAGCTTCAAGCGTACCAACATCAGAATTGTGGGGGTGCCAGAAGAAGAGAGAGAGCAAAATACTGAAAACCTATTTGAAGAAATAATGACTGAAAACTTCCCACATCTGGTGAAAGAAATAGACTTACAAGTCCAGGAAGCACACAGAACCCCATATAAAAGGAATCCAAAGAGGACTACACCAAGACACATCAATAATTAAAATACCAAGACAAAAGACAAAGAGAGAATATTAAAAGCAGCAAGAGAAAAACAGTTCATTACCTACAAGGGAGCACCCATATGACTGTCAGCTGATTTCTCAACAGAAACGATGCAGGCCAGGTAGGAGTGGCAAGAAATATTCAACGTGATGAATAGCAAGAACCTACAACCAAGAATACTCTATCAGCAAAGCTATGATTCAGAATTGAAGGGCAGATAAAGAGCTTCACAGATAAGAAAAAGCTAAAGGAATTCATCAACTCCAAACCCATATTATATGAAATGCTGGAAGGTATTCTTTAAGAAGAGGAGGAGGAAGAAAAAGGCAAAGATAAAAATTATGAACAACAAATACATATCTATCAACAAGTGAATCTAAAAATTAAGTGAATTAAAAATCTGATGAACAGAATAAACTGGTGAATATAATAAGGGAGTAGACTGACAATTCTCAGGGGGAAAAGGGTGAGGGGGGTGCAGGGAGAGACTGGACAAAAATCATATACCTATGAATGAGGTCAATGCAGGGGGAGGTAAGGGTAGAGGGAGGGGTGGGAGCCTGATGGAGGGGAGCTAAGTGGAGGGGGAAGAAATGTAAAAATTTGAACAATAAAGATTTATTAAATAAAAAATATAAAAAATAAAAATAAATAAAATAAGAAATGGCCCCATGAAACTGTATGAAATCACACAGAAAGAAGCTCATTAATACTATTACTTAGGGGAGGGATTCTTAGAGCCTGGTGACCAGCAGATGTAGGGACAATCAAAGTAAAACTAGAAATTGTAATAAAAAAGCAAATTGATTTTTTTCATCAATGTTGTAGTTTACTGTTTAAAACAAACAACTTTGTACTTACTTGACAAATAGCCCCCTTTCATCCCTCCCTCAGCTTTCAGTACTAATTAAGGTAAACATCCCAGAATGTGTATTATTGTGTTCTAATTATAGTTGAGGGCACAGTGGCATGTGATTGTAGTATAATAACTAAAACCCTGGAGTGCTTTTTTATTCCATTAAAAATGACCTTAGCTTTGGATCACAGAGCTTTGCATTAATTTGTCATCTTCGTGGTTTCCTCTCCACAGATCTGCTTCCTCATACAGAGTGATGCATTGAATAATGACCACAGGGGTCAGTGAAATTCACTATGTTTCCCCATGAGCAATGGCCCATCATTCAGCATTGTCTATTAACATGCTACTGCTATGAATGAATAAAGTCATATGAAATGTATGGAAATGGTGGAGCAGATGAGCTACATAAATATCATTTGGTCTTCATGATAAAAACAATCATATTCTCATCTTCAAACAGCAGGCATTTGGATTCCAGAAAAGGACATGTTTATAAGTTTGGTTGCTATAAGAAAGAGGTCTACTGCTTCTATTAGAAGTGACACCTCTTTGAGATTAATTTAAATTTGTTTTTTGTCTGTTCCAAGGGGATCTTTTAAAACGATGGCTAATATTGGATCTGATTTTGTCCTCTACTGTGGACTTCCCTGACTTTTCTAGAATTTACGAAGGGCCTCTGTTCTCATCACAGGAAGCATGGGTCTTAGCTCATGTTGTCTCTGCACTAGATTCCCATTTGGAGAACATATACTGGAAGGGGGTGACATGAACTAGCATCATTCATATCAGTCTAAAAGTATCTACTAAGGGCTTTTTGCAAACCAGATTTTGTGTTAGGCAATGTGTGAAGGGCACACACCATAAATGAGAAAGCCAGTGATTCTTATCCAGTTTGGAAAGTATACTTGAACCCAATGGGACATTTACCAAAATGTTCATTGAGGTGTTGTTTATAATAGTGAAAATTCAGAAATGATCCAAATGCCATTAATAAAAGACTGGCAAAATAAACTACAAGATATCCATACAATGGAAAAAGCATCATTATTTATGAAGAGGGAGATAGATTTGTATGTGGAAAGATATCTAAGGCATGATGTTAATATACAAAGTGATATACCTGGTATGGTACTTCCATGTAAACACACATAATATGATATATTTTCTCCATACTCATCAGATGCACAGCAAACCACCATAAAAGAATATGTTCCAAAATAGGCCCTCCTACTGTTCACACTGGAGATGGGTTATTTGATGACAATCTAGCAGTGATCCTTGATGACCCTATACCAATCCAATGATGCTAGTTAACTTCAGGGAGTAAAAAGGATCAGGATTAAAGGTAGTTGTTAAATGTAACTTTAGCTATTATCTACAATGTTTTCATTCTTAAAGGAAATTATATTAGTGAATTAAATATATATCAAATAGTAATTCAAAAGTAATACATTATTTCTACTTTCCAAGAGCTAGCAATTGAGAGGAGAAATTGTATATATTCAAATAATTCTATTTGAATAACAATGTGTGGCCAGGGTTATTCTTGATATTCTAATTATATGTGGTGGGACTATCTGTCTTCCTGTTTTGTGGAGAAGGAGGAGTTTAGTAAAAGTGTCCCTGATGAAAGCAGGGCATCTGTAAACATTGTCCTATGGAAGTACTCCAAAATGGAAATGGAGTGGGAAGGATAGATGATGGAGAGCCAAAAGAGAGAAATTATTATTAACTGGCTATTTACTAAGTATAGAGAACTTCTTTAAGCACTTTATTTGGGCATTATTCATTTCATAGCCACACTAATGCTATGAGTGAAGTATTATCATCACTATTATTATTCCCATTTTATAGATGGAGTTAAAGTAAATTCAGAATTGTAGAGATACCAAATTGCTAGTTTGGCTCCCTAGTCTATATTTTTAATGTCCTCTTACTGCAGATGTCTGCTTTATATCCCATCTTTGCATTTTTTCTTCCAATTCTCATAAGAATATGGAACACTTTAAAATATTAACTAGAAAAATGTGTATGACACACTAAAGCAACCAAAGGGTTTTCTTATCTGTAATCTCAGTTCTTCTTGTCATACATCCAAACTTAGGGTGAGAAAATACTTCAATTCTTATTTTTCCTATACTAAAGAAGACAATTATAAATTATATGACTTGCCTGAATGTCCTCCCAATTAAAGGGTAAATTGAAGCAAGCACTCAGAACCAATGAGTTAATAAGGTAAACAATACATCCCTCTGGTCAGAAAATTATGAATGCCTCACCTCCATTCAGTGAGGTTTCTGGAACCAGTCCTCATTTTAAAATATCCACTATAAACCACTAATCAGAGTAAGTCATCAAGTCTTCCTGTTTAAAATTTTCCATTGATTCCAACTACATTTACAATAAAACCTTAATTTCTTATCATGGCTATGAAGATGACAGGTGTCTGCTTCACCTCTGGACCTCATCTCTTTCCACTCTCTCCCATATTCTTTGTCTTTCTCTTGTTTCCAAATATTCCTGCCATGTGGTTTGAACCACTGTTCCCTCTGCTTGGAATACTCTTATCTTCACGTGGCTATCTTCTTGGCCTTCAGCTCTCAAATGACATCTTGAAGATAACTTTCCAAACCACCCAAAGTATTCCTCTATATCCCTTTGCCCTGTGTTAATTTCCTCATAGCATTTATCGACCTGGAATTTTCTAATTTATCTGTTTTTATACTATTGATTGATATACTCTCTTCTCTAGGATGTAAACCCTGGGGCGGGGGGTGGAGGGAACAGCATTCTTGTTCATATCCATATCCCCAGCCAGGACCCACAACTGAATATGCACACAAATGGTCACCTAATAAATTGTTTCCAATTTACCCAACCATTTAGGTTTACCCTTTACCCCTCAAGGGCCAAGTAATTGAAGTATAGCCAGTCTGTGTAGGCCTTGGGAAAATTCCCTTATTCTCCCCCCCTCACCCCCCACTTACTTTTGATGGTTCAAAAACCTGAAGACAGAAAGTTAAAGAAACCTACCCAAGACATAGTGAGTCAAAAGCAAACATGGATTAAAATCTGGTCTTTTCACTTGCAGAATAAAACTCTTTCAGTATATTGTGCTGCTCCCACTCTAAATAAGGAACTGAGGTGACTTTTATTTATAACATCTAGCTATGATCTATGAGCGGGGGTATGGTTACATAGGAGTGTTGTCTTTCTGAAGATAAATATATCATCATTTGGATGGTTGGGCATCTTAACTGATGATAGGGACAGATCCATATTAGGCACTTTCCAAATGTTATGTACCATTTTAGAGCTTAACATGTATTAATCCATATTATCAAAGAATACTTATTAAGTAGATATTATTAACACTCCATTTGATAGGGAATTTGAGGCACAGATGTTAGGGAATTTGCCCATGGTCACAGAACTAGTAAACTGTGAGGCAGGATCCAAACCCAGGCAGTCTAGTCTAAAGCCCTCATTTTAATCATCAATGCTGTTCTGTTTGCTCTGGTCATGAGGCAAAATACCAAATCAGAGTGTTTCCTTTGAGATGAAATAGGTAAGAATTATGGGTGAATTGTGAAGCAAATGGGAATTGGTAGTGCAATTTTCAACAATGTTGCATTGGCAAATTTGTTGCTTTTTCAGGCTCTAATTTCCTTTGTACAATGGTCCTCCATCAGTGGCAATGAATGAAACAGAACAAACATTATTGAGTCACCACTCCTTCCGAAGTACTGAACAGTGGTTTATTGATGGCAGGTGTATGGAACTTCCTGGAACATGTTGTTTACAAATAAAGACATATTTCTGGTATTAAGAGTGGAGAGTATGTGGATCTTGCTGGTCTGGGATTATGACATACTAAATAACTGATTAAAGAGGAATGGCTTCTCTGCTCCTCAATGCAGGCCAGAGTGTTTTATTCCAGTTGGGCTAGCAGAAAGGTACTGCACTGGGAGGGTATCAAGCAGTAGAACAACAAAATCTCTCTCACTTGAGTGAGAGCAAGCATCCTTTTTAGGTCAGCAGGTCCCTATTTTTTGACTGGGATAATTTCCTAAGCTAGAACTCTTCCTAGATTCTCCTCGATTCCATTAAGTTTGAGTTACTGACCTTCCATTCAGATTACTAGTAAAGATTCTTTTAAAATAAATGAGACATAGAGTCCAGAAAAATGCAGAATCTCAAATGTAAAAAGAATTAAAATGCCTTCAGAAAGATCAAGGTGCAAAGTGGATATCTGGATGAAATATTTCATTTGGTAATACAGGGTGATTACATATCTTCTTCATTCCCATTCGTTAAGCCCCATATTGAGACAGCATAAGGACATGGGTCTGGGATCCCAAGGACACAGAATAGAAACACTGCAGAGCTTGGGCTACCCAGCTGCCCCTTGCCTGATCCCAAGGACACCAGATGGCCAGAAAAAACAAAACAAAAATGTCACCACACCTCCACTGCCCTGCTCAAAAAATTGCAGAATTTTATCTCCCTTCTAACTGCTCTCTTTTCTTGCCTTGACATGGAAAATTCCACAAGCCCACCTTCTTGAAAATGCCTGTCTTTTCATGCAAGCCTACTTTGTCCTCAGATTATAAAAGCAGCTAAGCAGAGCTGGTCTCTGAGTCAGTTCAGAGAACCTTTCTTTCCTCTGTGCTGCCTTACTGTGCTCGAGTAAATGCTTAATAAAAATCTGTCTGGAAATTTCTCTGGGATTTCCTTTCAATTTCTATATAAGAATCCTAACACTGGTGACATTTTATGGAGACTCAGATGGAACCCCTTGTGTCCCTACAGCCCCAGGACAATGTGGGGGCGATGAGTCAGTCTCACCATGCTGGGCCTGGTGAGTGGCCACCTGAACTTCTGATTCAGTGGATGCAACTGGTAAGTCCTCCTCCAAACTTTGTAGTTCTCTCCTTCTACCCCAACAGATGTTATTCCCTGTCATGTTCATTTTTTTCTGTCTTGTCCTTGTGTCCCTGAAAGTGGCTAGAGTCCCATTATAGTTGTATTTGAGTCTCACTGCAATTTAATTGTACTGTCCTGGAGTGGCCAACTGGTGGGCAGACTGATAGCTTCCCTTTATCCCACCCTGAGTGTCTCAGGTTAAAGACCCAAGTCCCAACCGTGAGGTTCTAGTCCCCTTTTCTGGTTCTGATTATTTCTGTTTTTTGTTTTTTGTTTTGTCTTTTCAAATCTCAGCTTCCTAGAACCCCCTCTTCCCTTCCCTTCCCTTTAAACTTCTGCTTGGTCTAGAAGTTCTGAGACAATCTTTAGACATTAGTCTCCCATCTTCCCAAGCTGCCAGCTTCCTGAATAAAGAAATTTTCCTTTTCACCCAACACTTGCCTCTTAAGTACTGGCTTCCAAGCAGCCAACGGCCAGTTTTTTTTTTTTTTTTTTTGTAACAGATCTCTGGCTAGCTAACCAGGAACTGTGCTCCCCTCCATGATTTTTAACCCCCTCAGATATCCTAGGACAGAGCAATCAATTGCAATAGTGAACTCACCCATTCATTTCCTGGACTAATGTCTGTGACAACCTGGGGAACAGGTTCCCTATGTTTCTAGAAGCTATAAATTGTATCATGAATTTGCCAACCTAAAGAATGCTAATTGTTTACTTTTGTCATTACTAAAATTAAGGTTTTCAAATGCTATGAATTCTAATTAAGATGGAATAAAACTTTTTGGAAATAAAAGGTATAAGGTATGGAGATAGTAGTATATTTTTTTGAAGGCAACTAAGGGAAAGTAGTTTGTTAAGAGCTAAAGTAAAAGGTACTAGGAAAGTTGTGGAAGGTTATTAAGAAAAATCATAAAAAAGGAAATTTTATATATGATTAATTTTATATATGAATAAGATTAGAATTAATATAACTAAGTAAATATGTTTAAACATAAAAATCAATCTGATACAGAATTAGAGTTTGGTTATATTTTGGCCTGTTAAAAAAAAATTTCCTGTATTGTTGTTCTGCTCCAGATAAGATAGACATTTTCCTATCTGGAAAACAAAGTTTTTATGTTTCATTAAAACAGTTTTCAGTGTTGTTTTAATCAGATCCTTAATTACTTAAAAAAAGAATCTTCCCAGTCCTAAGAGTTAATGTTTTGTAACCTGTGTGTTTGGTACTTTTTCTTGTCACTTTAAGTAAATAAATAATTTAATATTATTTCATAAAGTATATGATCTTTTTGGTCAAGTATGTTTGACAATTTTCCCAGGGTTTAAATTTTAAAAGGGAATGTTTTTTCTTAATCTGGAAATGGCTTTGGGTTATTCCAGTGGTTCTGGATGATGTCTGTTTTGTCTTTTAGCCGTAGTTTTAAAATTGTTGTGCAAGGCAGCAATTTAGGTGTTCACCTATGCCGCCATCTTGGTTTCCTTCATGAGGTCTATTTTAGAGAGAAAAATTGTTTCAGTAAAAACCATAATGCACAATTGTCTATATCAGATTCTAGTCTGGTTAATTATTTTTCAACTATGGACTTCAATAGATCCTGAATTTGTCTCATGAAAGTGTTTGGCTGCAGTACTCTAAGCTAACTTTTCCATTTTTCTCCCACCCTTTACCTTGGAATTATTGAAAATTAAAACTTTTTTTTTCTGAGCCTTGCAATTACAGACTGTAACTAGATGACATAATTTAAATTTTGTTTTAAAAAAGAGAAAGAAATGATCACAACCTGGTTAAAAGGAATATACTCTCGAAATCCAAATCAATCTGGGAAACAATTAAAAATTATCTACCCAACTTATCTGGTTTCTTCCACTTCTGGGGCTCCTTGTAGCCCTTCTACTCTTACTATTATTTGGTCCATGTCTCTTTAATCTTTTCCTAAAGTTTGTCTCTTACAGATTACAATAGTTCCATGTCAAGCTAATGGTCATTCAGAGCTTCCCACCAATCCCAGACAAAGACCCAGTTCCCTACTGCTCTTTAGATCAGAGAAGGAGAGAATTTATTCCTCCTAAATATATAGACAATGCTCTTGTTCAGTAGAAAATAGCTACAGAAAAAGAGACCTCTAGTCTTAATCCCTTAAGAATAAGGAAGATAAAATATTTCAGGGGAGAAGGAAGAGCAATGAGACAGCATAGAAACCTGGACCCAGCCTGAAACCTAGGACTCTGAATAACAAAAACCACAGAGCTGCTATAATCCTGTTGTCACTTACCTGACTCCAAAGAACCAGGTGGCCAGAAAAACACACTGATAAGCTAACCACAAGAATGTTACCACCCTTCTACTAAAAAGACTGCAGAATTTTATCTTTATTCTAAATTTTGAAATTTTCTAGCATATCATGAACTGCTTTAGGATAATGAAGTCGGCCAAAAAACATGATGATTTAAATTCCTCATAAGCACATTTTAGATCGAGTGCTATCTAGAAGTGACATTGATCCTCTGATATTTTTTCTGAAGTGGTACAGACCTATTAGTACTCTGAAAGACTAATAGGATAGCTGAGCATGGTCAGAAATAAATGGGTCAGAAAAATGTTGTAAAATCTGCTTAGGTTTGAACCTTCATTAAAATACTTTACTCTCTATTATTGTGTATAGCTACAACACAGCACACATATTGTAAACATCCAGACCTTACTTATGGAAATAAATAATTCTCAGTTTC
The DNA here is from genome assembly GCA_011751065.1 of Lasiurus cinereus. Taxonomy (NCBI): domain Eukaryota; kingdom Metazoa; phylum Chordata; class Mammalia; order Chiroptera; family Vespertilionidae; genus Lasiurus; species Lasiurus cinereus. The sequence goes on from JAAGEH010000018.1 coordinate 49,850,307, forward strand.
AATAATTATTACAATTAGATAATTGAATTCCTGTTTGGTATGAGGAAAATCACATTAAGTTAAGTTACATAGCTGCCCAATATTTTCAATCTAATTAGCAATCATACAAAATTCAAACCTATTTCTTTCTATTCCACACCCCATTAAAAACAACAAAATACCAACAGCTAATGTTAATTTTGAGATGTACACTTGACAGAGCATATGAATTTGCCGTTTTGATTGGTTGAAAGGGTTCTAATATCAGCAATTTACAAATGGTTCAACTCAAATAGTAGAAATAACATGATCTAAGAACTTGGCTACCTGGATCTTCCTCTACTCAGCTGTTTGTAGTTTGGCAAGTTGTTCAGACCCTCTGACCTCCTCTCTCAGCTCTAAACTAGGATTAATACTGTGCGCTCTCTACAAACTCTTAAGGTTGCTGCCAATATCAAAGTTATATTTGTAAACTAAACAATGACATATAAGTGCAGGATATTATAGACATTAAATAGCTAAGGTCAGTGTTGTCCTCCTATTTCTCTAAATGGAACTATCTATCTATATGTAAAAGCCTAAGCGACTACTGAGACTGGATGACCGGCCAGTAGCCATGCTACACACTGACTACCAGGGGGCAAATGTTCAACACAGGAGCTGCCCCCTGGTGGTCAGTGTGCTCCCACAGTCAACCTCCCATAGCCAGCCAACCTCCCATGGTCCCTCCTCCCAACCAGCTGGCCCTGATCAGCCCCAATTGCCAGTCAGTCTAAGGGACCCCCACTCATCCATGAATTCGTGCACTGAGCCTCTAGTCCTATATAATAATATGCTAAGTGTTCAGTCACCCAATCAGTCATTCAACCAATCAAAGTATAATATGTTAATGATATGCTAAGGCTGCTCAACCACTTGCTGTGATGTGCACTGACCACCAAGGGGCAGATTCTCTGACTGGTAAATTAGCTTGCTGGGGAAGTCCAGCCATTTGGGACTGAGCAAGATGTGCTGGACACATCCTGGAGCCCTTCCACAGTCCCTCCCCAATTGGCCAACCTCCTGAGGTCCTCCCCAGCCCTGGTCCTGCACCAGTGTGGCCCCTTGGTGCCACATGCCCTTTTGCAATCCAGGCTGAGGCCCCAGCCCTCCCAGTGCACAAATTTCATGTACCGGGCCTCTAGTATTATAGTAAAAATGATAGTCCTACTGTCAAACACCAATAACTTCTTTCAATTTTTTTAAACATAAGCCTTAGAATTTAGAAAATTAAAAATTGAGACCCCTTTTAGATTTTTATTTCCATATTCACCCTGAGAATTTCAGTTTCTGGGACTGAGAATTCCAGTTTCTGGGACTTGTACCTGTCTAGTAGTAGTGTTGATTACAATAGTAACATTCAGTATGCTAACATCATCATTAACAGATCTTTTCTTATACTGCCTCTATTGCAATTTATTGGTGCTTTAAGGGAAGTTACATAATTACCATTTTCTTTTCCTGCTAATATTTATATCTAGTCATTTCTGATTCTTTGAAGCAAAATTAAATCTTGAAGAAAACCTGATTTGGGGAGACTATGAGAAAACAACCTAGGTAACTGAGCCAATTAGTTAAGTGGTAGGACACCACTGAAATATTAGGAGTTTAAACAAATATGTGAATTTCTTTTTTAAAATCTACTTAAAAGTGACAGTGAATTTTTAAAAAGGCAAACTAGAAATATCTAATAGGCAAGGAAAAATTGTACCAGAAAGAACCAAAAAATTAAACAAGGATGTATGTGAGTAAATAAAGCAAAAAGCATCTCACATGAAGTAAATAAAGTAAAAAGAAGGAAATAGCATCGGCACAGTACTGGAGAAAGTGGTTCTAGTATATACTTAAAAATATTATCAGTTAAAAAAAATCCGTGGTTGGTTTTCTCAGTGGTTAGAGGCTCCATTCCTGGTCAAGGGCATGTACCTCAGTTGCAGGTTCCCCATTCTGGTGGAGACACACGCAGGAGGCAACCAATCTAGGGTACCTCTCTCACATAAATGTTTATCTCTTTCCCCTTCCTCCTTCCCTTCTACTCTCCCTAGAAATCAATGGAAGAAATATCCTTGGGTAAGGATTAAAAAAACTATATTATCAATTTACTAAAAGTGAAACTGAAACTAAATCACTAACATATAAAGCATCAGTGGATATCTTAATAACTGCTCTGTTTCAGAAAATGTAAATCTTAAAAGTATAGTCAACAAAGCAGTTTCTGAAGATTAAATGCAAAAGTCAGATTAATTATCCTAGAAGAGCCAATTAAAAAGTAAATTCAAACACTTTGTTGTCCAAATAGCTCATCTTTCCCCAAAAATTTAAAGATCAAAATCTCTATATGTCATATTAAACCAATGTTTCAAGTTTCCATTTTCAATCCACTTAGAAAATTCTAAAAATTCCAAATTCCTACATACATACACTTTGCAATCTTATGATCCATTGCCCTGGTGTTTATGGCAGATTTTCTCATTTGAATATACAGACAGGTTAAAAAGTATCCTTTAGAGAAGCCTCTGGTCTAATATTTAACTCTTTAGAGTAGATAGGAAATGTCTCTTTCACCTAAACAGAAATCTCTTCTGCAGGGAAGACTGTTCCAGAGATGACTGACCCAAGAAGATGCCCACTATTATTTCTTTAATGGTTCAATTGGGAGAGAAGTTGACTTAGAATTAGAATCTAGGTCTGCATTCTAGCACTGACATGCTGAGTGACCTCAGGCAATTCACTGACCCATGAGTCAGCTTTATCCATCTGAGATGTGAAGAATGATAGCTTAACTCTAGGGTTGATGAGAGAGTCAAATAAAACAATGTCTGTGTACGTATGTACAATATCTGTTTACGAAATGCTAATAAATATACAGTCTATAGAATTTCTGACAGGGTAATTAAAAGTAAGTATTTGCTTTGATTTTACAGAGTAATTTAGGTGAAAAACAAAAAAGTCTACCTGTTGCTACTATAGCCTAACCCAGAGTTCTAGATCAGCAGGTACAAACAATAGCATTTTAAGTCTTAATTTATAAAATTTAATAGGCTCTGACATACCTGTGCAGTTGATGGATGACCTAGGAACTTTTAAAGATTGATAGACTTTATAAGGCATTAAGGAGAACTGATAATGTTATGCATTAGACTGAATAAATGCTTTATAAATGTTTATTGAATTAGTAATCCAGACCGACTAACGTTTTACAGAGAGTTCTCTATGGTGAGCCAAAACCAGGAATATAAAGTTTAATAGAAATAAACATCAAATTCTATTCTTAGGTTGATATTAATAATAAAAGGGCCTAATGTTTACATATATATTTTCACACATTATAAATCATTTACACATACTGTTACATTTAAAACTACCCAAAATGCTGCTTTCCTATATTTTCACTTTTTAATAAATAAACTGTGATATAGCCAGTATAAACATCTTGCCCAAAATCATATGTCTAGTAAATTGTTGACTGAACTTAAGATCAGGCCTTCTGATGCTAAATCCTATGCTTCTCCTAAGAATATTAAAGGTGTTGTATGAAGCTAAGAGATGACGTGCATTTAGAGGGCACATCAGGAGAGCAGCAATCTTAACTTTATGAAAATAGATCACATAGAATAAAACTATTGTATTGTATTATGTACTGGCCAGGCCATATCCGGAGCATATATTCTAATCTGAGTACTATATTAAAAAGTTTGAGATTTATGAAGAGTCATAAAGTGGAGAGTTGCCAGGAACTTTTAAAAGCAACATTGGTGGTGGTAGTGGAAGGTGGGGTGATATGTGCAGGCAAAGTACTGGTATATTGTCTCCAAAGCTCTGAGCAGCTGTTTCATCAGAGGGATTAGATATGTAGATCCAAAGTCCAGAAGAGATTGATGAAAAGAAATTTTCGAGGTCATTTTTTAGTCAATATAAAGACAAATTTCAAAAAAATCAAAGTTGCTTAAAAAGACAGTATATTTATTGTGAAGTACAACTTGTAAATTTTCAAGCAAAGATGTGAGATTATTCAGTATAGATAATGTCATTATGGCTTTGGCACTGGGTAAGGAGGCTGGAATAATTGGACTTGAAGGGCTTTTCCCAGGGCCTCTAAATATTCTATGGTTTAATCTTTCTCCAAAATTATTAAGCTTGAACAGAGGGCAATAACACATCTGTTCTCATACCAATATTTTTAATGATACCTATGTTCTACTATCAGTCCTTACCATATTACCCCAAAACTTAGCAGCTTAAGATATATGTCTGTGAGTCAGAGTTATGGAGAGTCCTCTACATTGTCTGGCACTCAGCTGGAAAGAGTCCATGGCTTGGGGGAATAATCTAGAGTGTGCTGTCCAATACAGTAGACACTAACCATATATGACAATTAAGTACTTGAAATATATCTAGTCTGAATTGAGTTGTGCTCTGAGTGAAAATCTCTCTCTCTCTCCCCTCTCTCTCTCTCTCTCAAAGACAGTATGAAAGTAAAAGAATTTAAACTATCATTAATAAGTTGTATATTGATTACATATTGAAATAATAATATTTGGATGTATTGGGTAAAAGCAATTATATTAACAACATCAATTGTTCATGTGTTTCTTTTTAATTTAAAAAATATGGCTAATAGAAAATTTTAAATTATATATGTAGTTTATATTATAATCTTATTAGACATAATTGATATTAAGGTGTTGATGCTGGTTGTAGACTGGCATCGCAGCTAGGAAATTAACTGGAACACTTACATATAGTCTTTTCATGTCAGTAAGGCTTGTAGTCTCAGGATAGCTGAAATATTTGTATGGTGACATAAAGCTTCAAAGGTAAGCTTTCTAGCATTCAAGGTAAAAGGTGCATTGAATTTTTTATTTAGCTCTGAAAGTTATATGCATCACTTTACTGCATTCTATTAGTTACAAGAAAATCATAAACCAGTGCAGATTCAAAAGGAGAGGCACAGGGGGAGAAAAAGTGGCGGTGGAATAGACAGATGTGTCTGGAGCCTTGTCGCTGAGCAGACAGAGAAAACAGCTGAGGGTTGCACTGGGAGTGTTTGTTGGCAAGTTATGGGACAGTTATCCTCCAGGAGAAGGTGGAGGACTGCTGGACGGGACTTCCCTGAACAGGCAGCTCCACTGCCACAGGGTTTTTGTCTCCTGGAGCCACCAGTGTGAATGCGAAGACCGTGCCATCTTGCAGGGGGAAGTGGCTCTCTACGGCAGCCTGAAATCTATAGCTGCAGCATCCACCAAACAGCGGGGAGACCTGGAACACTGCTCTCCAATCGGCACAAACACTCAGATTCAGAGGAGCTCCACATGCCACATGGAAAGAAGAGAGAACTACATAACCAGACACACGGAGAAGAAAGACCATGGGCAGATGAAGAAACAGCCCACATATGAAAGAAAAGCAAGTATTACCAGAAAAGGAAGTAAACAAAATAGAATAAAAAATGAACCTGCCAGAGAAAGAGTTCAGAGAAATGGTCATAAGGTGGCTGAAAAGAATGGAAGACAAAATCGACAAAATGAGTAAGAGCCAAGAGGAAATGAAGAAGAACCGAGAGGAAATGAAGAAAAATCAAGAAGAAATGAAAAATGACATCGCTGCTATAAAGCACTCAATAGAAAGCATCAAAAGTAGATTAGAAGAAGCAGAGGACAGCCTCAGTGAGCTAGAAGACAGGAAGAAAAAAATACCCAAGTTTAGCAGCTTCTAGGAAAAATAAAATTAAAAAGCAAGAGGAGAGCCTAAGGGAACTTTGGGATAACACAAAACAAAACAACATCTGCATAATTGGGGTTCCAGAAAGAGAGGAAACTGAGCAAGTAATAGAAAACCTGTTTGAAGAAATAATGACAGAAAATGATATAGGAAAGAAAAACCCCACACAAATCCAAGTAGCTGACAAAGTCCCAAGCAAAATGAACCACCAAAAATAGAAACCAAGGCGCATTATAATTAAATTGGAAAACACCAACGACAAAGTAAAAATCTTAAAAGTGGCCAGAGGAAAACAGTTACCTACAAAGGAACCTCCATAAGACTAGCAACTGATTTCTCAACAAAAATTCATCAGGCCAGAAGGGAATGTAATGAAATATACAAAGTCATGCAAAGGAAGGGTCTGAATCCAAGAATACTGTACCCAGCAAGACTTTCTATCAAAATTGAAGGTGAAATCAGGAGTTTCACAGACACAAAAAGACTAAGGGAATTTATTACCACCAAACCAGTAATGCAAGAAATGTTAAAGGGTCTGCTGTAAAAAAAAAGAAATAGGAAGTGAAGAGGGAACACAGGGGTAAGAATAAAAATGGCGACAGACAAGTACCTATCAATAATAACTTTAAATGTAAATGGATTAAATGCTCCAATCAAAAGACATAGGGTAACCGATTGGATAAGAAAACATGACCCATATATCTGTTGTCTACAAGAAACTCACCTCAGAGAAAGAGATACACATAGACTGAGGGTGACAGTATGGAAGATGGTGTTTCAGAAAATTGGAAATGAAAAAAAAGCTGGGGTTGCAATACTTATATCTGACAAATTAGATCTCAAAGTGAAAGACATAACAAGAGATAAGGAAGGCCACTTCATAATACTAAAAAGAACAATCCAACAAGAAGAAATAACTCTGGTAAACATATACGCACTCAATATAGGAGCACCTAAATACATTAAAAAAAAACCTCATGGAGGATATCAAGGGAAAGATTGACAGCAATACAATCATAGTAGGAGACTTTAATACCCCACTGTCACCATTGGACAAATCCTCTCAACAAAAAATCAGCAAAGAAACATCAATCCTAAATGACTCACTAGACCAGATGGACTTAATTGACATCTTCAGAACATTTCACCCCAAAGCCACAGAATATACATTCTTCTCCAGTGCACATGGGTCATTTTCAAAGATAGACCATATTTTGGGTCATATGAAAAGTCTCTTCAAATTCAAGAAGACAGAAATCATATCAAGCATTTTCTCAGACCACAGTGGCATAAAACTGGAAGTCAACTACAATGAAAACAATACAAAGAAATCAAATACATGGAGACTAAACAGCATGCTATTAAACAACAACTAGGTAACCAGAGAGATCAAGAAAGAAATAAAAAAAACATCATGGCAACAAATGACAATGACAACACAACAATACAAAATTTATGGGATGCAGTGAAAGCTGTCTTGAGAGGGAAGTTCATAGCTCTACAAGCCTACTGCAAAAAATAGGAAAAAATTGTATTACCTAACCCTTCAATTCAAAGAGCTAGAAAGAGAGCAACAAGAAAAACCCAGTGTAAGCAGAAGGAAGGAAATAGTAAAGATCAGAGTGGAGATAAACAACATAGAGACCAAATGAACAATTCAAAAGATCAACAAACCCAAGAGCTGGGTCTTTGAAAGGATAAACAAGATTGATGGACCCCTAGCCAGGCTCACCAAGAAGCAAAGACAGAAGACCTAAATAAACAAAATCAGAAATGAAAGAGGTGAAATAACAACAGACCCCTCCAAAATACAAAGGATTGTTAAAAAATACTATGAACAAATCTATTCCAACAAACTAGACAACCTCAGGAAATGGACATATTCCTTGAAAAATATAACCTTCCAAAACTCAATCAGGAAGAATCTAAACATCTCAATAGTCCAATAACTGTGGAAAAAATTGAAGCAGTCATCAAAAAGCTTCCAGCAAACAAAAGTCCGGGACCAGATGGCTTCACAGGAGAGTTTTACCAAACATTCAAGGAAGAATTAAAACCTATCCTCCTCAGACTATTCAAAAATATTCAAATATTCTATGAAGCCAGCATCACCCTAATACCAAAACCAGATAAAGACAACACAATAAAGAGAATTATAGGCCAATATCTCTCATGAACATAGGTACCAAAATCCTCAATAAAATTCTAGCAAATCGGATCCAGCAGTACATCAGAAAGATCATTCACCATGACCAAGTAGGATTTATACCAGGAATGCAAGGATCGTACAATATCTGCAAATCAATAAATGTGATGCATCACATAAACCAATTGAGAGATAAAAATCACATAGTCATATCAATTGATGCAGAAAAAGCATTTGACAAAATGCCACACCCTTTCTTGATAAAAACTCTCAGCAAGGTGGGAATAGAAGGATCATACCTCAACATCATAAAAGACATATATGATAAACCTACAGCTAACATCATACTCAATGGGCAAAAACTAAAACCATTTCCCCATAAGAACAGGTTAAAGACAGGGATACCCACTCTCACCACTCCTGTTTGACATAGTTCTCGAAGTATTAGCTATTGCAAATAGACAAGAAGAAGAAATAAAAGGCATCCAAATTGGAAAAGAAGAAGTAAAGCTGTCCTTATTTGCAGATGACACGATACTGTACATAAAAAACTTGAAGGACTCCATCCAAAAAGTAATAGGCTTAATAAATGAATTCGGCAATGTAGCAGGATACAAAATTAATGCCAAGAAATCTGTGGCATTTCTATACACTAATAGTGAAATTACAGAAAGAGAGACCAAAAAAGCAATCCTATTTATGATCACACCAAAAAAATTAAGATACCTAGGAATAAACCTAACTAAGGAGGGAAAAGACCTATATGTAGAAAACTACAGGACACTGCAAAAAGAGATAGAAGAAGATGTAAACAGATGGAAGAGCATACCATGCTCATGGATTGGGAGAATCAACATCATTAAAAATGTCCATACTACCCAAAACAATCTATAGATTCAATGTACTACCCATTAATATACCAACAACACATTTCACAGACCTAGAAAGAACTCTCTAAAGATTTATCTGGAACAACAACAACAAAAACAAAACAAAACAAAACAAAACAAAAAAAAAGACCCCGAATAGCCACAGCAATCCCGAGAAAGAAGAATAAAGTAGGTAGGAATCTCAATACCAGATTTTGAGCTTTATTACAAAGCAACTGTTCTAAAAACAGCCTGGTACTGGCACAAGAACAGACATATAGACCAATGGAATAGAAGAGAAAATCGAGATACCCACCCAAACCACTATGTTCAATCAATATTTGACATAGGAGGCATGAATCCACAATGGAGTCAAGACAGCCTCTTCAATAAATGCTGTTGGGAAAATTGGACAGATATATGCAAAAATATGAAACTAGACCACCAACTTACAGCATACACAAAAATAAATTCCAAATTGATACAGGACTTAAACATTAGATGGGAAACCATAAAAATACTAGAGGAATCCACAGGAAGCACAATCTCAGACATATGCTGAAAGAACTTCTTCACTGATACTGCTCCAAGGGCAATGGAAGCTAAAGAAAAAAATAAACAAATGGGACTACATCAAAATAAAAAGCTTTGCACAGCAAAAGAAGCCATCAACAAAACAACAAGAAAGCCCACTGTATGGGAGAACATATTTGCAAATGTTATCACTGATAAAGGTTTAATCTCCAACATCTACAGCCAACTGATACAACTTAATAAAAGGAATATAAAGGATCCAATAAAAAAATGGGCAACGAACCTAAATAGAACCTTTTTGAAAGACGACAGAAGGAAGGCCAAGAGACCCATGAAAACATGTTCAAAGTCACTAATTATCAGAGAGATGCAAATCAAAACTACAATGCATTAGGTTTTAGATCATACACACATACACACATTCTTACACCTGTCAGAATGGCAATCATCAACAAATCAACAAACGACAAGTGTTGGTGAGGATGTGGAGAAAAAGGAACTCTGGTGCACTGCTGGTGGGAATGCAAACTGGTGCAGCCACTGTGGAGAACAGTATGGAGTTTCCTCAAAAAACTAAAAATGTAACTCCCATTTGACCCAGCAATCCCATTTTAGGAATATATCCTAAGAAACTGGAAACACCAATCAGAAAGGATTTATGCACCCCTTTGTTCATAGCAGCACAATTTACAATAGCTACAATTTGGAAATAGCCTAGGTGCTGGTCAGCAGATGAGTGGATCAGAAAACTATGGTACATCTACACAATGGAATTCTATGCTGCCATAAAAAAGAAGAAATTCTTACCATTTGCAGCAACCTGGGTGGAACTGGAGAGCCTTATGCTAAGTGAAATAAGGCATTCCATGAAAGATAAATACCACATGATCTCACTTATTTGTGAATAATAAAGAACATTATAAACTGAGGAACAAAAAGATAGATACAGAGCCAGGAAAGCATCAAACAGACTGTCAAATTATAGCAGGAAGGTTAAGGAGAGGTGGGGTAGATAAGAGGTTAACCAAAAGACTTGTATGCATGCATATAAGCATAACCAATGAACACAAGACACTGGGGGGTTAGGGTAGGCCTAGGAGGCGGCGGGGGAGGGGTCAATGAGAAGATATGTATATATGTAACAACTTAATAAAAAATAAAAATAAATAAAAAGAAGGGGCACACTATAGTGGAGCATATAGGATGGAGGCATGTGGGATGCTCAGCCTTCTTGGAAAATATAATCTTCTACAACTTCTTACCAGCATATACCAAAAGAATTACAGAATCTTAAAGGGCCATTCCTGAAATTTAAGTAAAGTCCTAGGTATGAGATAGATAAGAGTTCTTCTAAAGAGATCCTTAAATCTTGAAATCAAGCAAATATTCTTAGGAATTACATTAATAGCACTATTAAGGGTGAATATAATTTAAAATGCAAACTGTCATTTAACTGTTTAAAATGCTGTTCATATGCTAATAAAAAAGTCATAAATCCAGTCTTTCATGTCTCAACTTACTTAAATTAAGTAATAAATCCAATACATAAGATACTATTAAAGTAAAGGTTAATGGTATAGGCTTTGGATCATACACACATAGGCCCTATAAGTTTCCTCATCTAAAAATATATATATATGACAATACCTAGGAGAATTTTAGGGAATATTATATAGGAAAACAAGTCAATGGCTCAACACTACATATACTGAGGCCTCATTGTTTTATTAGAGAGAATGCACTTCAACATAATAAAGGTCATAACAAACCCACAGCTAACCTCATACTCAATTGTGAAGAGCTAAAAGCTTTTCCACTAAGATCAGGAATACTACAAGGATACCCACCCTAACCACTTTTATTCAACATAATACTAGAAATCCTAACAAGAGCAAACGTAGCAATAAAATATATAAAAGTCATCCAAATTAAAATGGAAGAAGTAAAACTATATTTGCAGATAACACATTATTTATAGAAACCCCCAAGGACTGCACAAAAACAAGAAATAACCTTTTAGAACTAATAAACAAATTTAGTAAGTTTCAGGATATAAAATCATTATACAAAAATTAAATGCATTTTCTATATAATAACATATATGAAAGTGAAATTAAGAAAACAATCCCAATAAAATATCTAGGATAAATTTAACGAAGGAAGTAAAAGATCTGTACACTGAAACTATAAGACATTGGTGAAAAAAAATGAAGATATAACTAAATAGAAAGATATTCTATGTTCATGGATGGAAAGAATTAATATTGTTAAAATGTCCATATTACCCAAAGTATCTACACACTCAATCTGAGTCCTATTAAAATTTCAATGATATTTTTCACAGGCATAGGAAAAGTAATCTTAAAATTTGTATGAAACCATCAAAGACCCTGAATAGCCAACGGTATCTTGAGAAAGAAGAACAAAGCTGGAAACATCCCATTATCTGATTTGAAAGTCTATTACAAGACATAATAATAATAAAATATATGATATTGGCATAAAAACACACACATAAATCAATGGGATAGAACAGAGATCCTACCTATGTATGTAAGATTAAGAAATTTTTACAAAAAACCAACAATATACAACGGGCAAAGGCTAGTTTCTTCAATAAATGGTGGGAAAACTGGACAGCTAGATGCAAAAGAGTGAAACTGACTACCATGTTATACTACATATATACAAAAATCAACACAAAATGAATTAAAGACTTAAACCCTAGATCTGAAACAATAAAACTCATAAAAAATTGAGTAAGTTCCTTGACTGGTCTTGGAACTTAATTTGTTTCTTTTTAATTTGACACCAAAAACAAAGGCCACAAAGTAAAAATCAACAAGTGGGCCTAAATAAAACTAAAGAGCTTCTGCAGACCAAACAAAACCATCAACAAAATGAAAAGGCAACCTAAAGAATGTGAGAAAACATTTTCATATCATATATCTGATAAGAAGTTGGTATGCAAGAAATATAAGGAATGTATATAACTCAATATAAAAAAAGACCTAACAATCCAATTTAAAAATGGAAATAAGATCTGAATAGACATTTTCCCATTGAAGAAATACAAATACTCAATAGGTACATGAAAAGGTACTCAACATCACTAATCATCAGGTAATGCACATCAATACCACAGTGAGATATCACGCACACCTGTTACAATGGCTATCATAAAAAAGACAAGAAACAGCCCTAGCCAGCTTGGCTCAGTGGGTAGAACATTAGCCTGAGACTGAAGGGTATCAGGTTTCATTCCAGTCAAAGGCTCATGCATCTGTTTCAGGCTTGATTCCTAGCCTGGGTCAGGGCATGTGTGAGAGGCAACTAATCAATGTTTCTCTCTCACATAGATGTTTCTCTTTGTCTATTTCTCCTCCCTTCCACTGTCTCTAAAAATCAATGGAGGAGTATCCTCAGGTGAAGAGGAAGGGAGGGAGGGAAGAAAAGAGGGAGGGAGGGAGGGAGGGAGGGAGAAACAAGCATTGGCAAAGATGTGAAGAAAATGGAATCCTTAGGTACTCTTGTAGGAAATGTAAAAAGGGAATCCTTAGGTACTCTTGGAGGAAATGTAAATTTGTGCAGGCACTATGGCAAAGGGTATGGAGGTTTCTCAAAAAGTGAAAAACTAGACCTACCATGTGTCCAGTGATTTCACTTCTGGGTATATAAAATGAAAATGAAACCAAGATACTGAAGAGATATCTGCACTCCCATATTCATTTTAACATTACAATAGTCAAGATATGAAAACAAACCTGTGTCCATCAATAACAGAATAAAGACTATGTAGGGCAGAATCCAAGATGGCAAATAGAGTAGATAGAAATTTCACTCACCTCTACCCAGGACCTACAATTAAAATATAGAACAATCAAGCTGAATAACCAACAAAAGTCTTATAACCAAGGGTTTACAGATGAAGCCACATTGAGACAGCAGGAAGGGCAGAGACGTGAAAAACACTGACCCTGCCTCCATGTAGGTCTCATTTGATCCTCACAGATGTCCTGGGTAGGTAGATAGGAGACTTGATGAAATCCTATTTTGTTTTCATCAGATGAAAAATGGAGATTTAGAAAGCTTAGAAACATGACCCAACTGAAAAGAAGTAAGAAATGGTGGACCTTGAAAATAACTTCAGGTTTTCTCCCTGTGCAGAATATAGTCAAACACTGCTGCAGTTAAATATTTCACCCTTTGTTCTCCCTGCATGATCTACAATAATAATCTGCTTCATGTTGATATTTACTGCTATGTTGCTGACAAATACCTGAAAGAGAAGTTGGGGTGCTTCACTGGTCTGGAAAAAGCTTAGCTAAATCATAAAGCAGGTATAATTAAGCAAATATACATAAAGCTCTCATTGGTACCAATTGCGTGTGTGTGTGTGTGTGTGTGTGTGTGTGTGTGTGTGTGTGTGTGTGTTTCCATTTGTCATTGTCAATTGTGAATTTGGTTGACACTTCTTTATAGAGAAAGGGTGAATAGCAATATTAAAATATTTCTTCTAATTAATTTCCTTTCGATGTGCATGAATTTATGCACCAGGCCCATTAGTATATAAAGTTAAAATAGGTTAAACAATAATTGATCCATTTTTTAAAGTAATACCAATTGATCATTGTGTGCCAAGAAACCAAACTGAATATAAGGAGATACTGTTTTTTTCCTTTAAGCTTTCATTTTATTTTTTATTGAATTTATTGGGGTGACATTGGTTGATAAAGTTATACAGGTTTCAGTTATACAACTCTACAATATAGTATTTGTATACTGCATTGTGTGTTCACCACCCCAAGCCAAGTCTCCTTAGATCACCATTTATCGCCCTTTTACATTCTTTTACCTCTCTAACCCTCCTTTCCTCTGGCAATCATCATACTGTTTTCTGTGTCCATGAGTCTTTATTTTTTTTCTTAGCTTAATTCCTTCACCCTTCTCACCCAGCCTACAAACCCCTCCTCTCTGACAGCTCTCAGTCTGTTCTCTATATCCATGAGTTTGTCTCCACTTTGTTAGTTTATGTTGCTCATTTGAATCCACATATCAGATGATATCTGTGTTTTTCTGACTGGCTTATTTCACTTAGCTGAATACTCTCCAGATTCATCCATGCTGTTACAAAATATAAGATTTATTTCTTTTTAAATGGCTGAGTAGTATTCTATTGTGTAAATGTACCATAGCTTTTTTAGCCTCTCATTTACTAATGAACACTTGGAATGCTTCTAAATTTTAGTTACTGTAAATAATTCTGCATGAATTTAAGTGTGAAACTATTCTTTTGAATTAGTGTTTCTGGTTTCTTTAGGTATATTCCCAGAAGTGGAATTGCTGGATTATAAGGCAGTTCCATTTTTAATTTTTTTAGATAACTCCATACTCTTTTCCATAGTCTGCATTCCCATTAACAATGCACCAGGGTTCCTTTTCTCTGCATCTTCATCAACACTTTTTTTGTAGATTTATTGATAATATCCATGCTGACAGTTTTGGTTTTAATCTGCATTTCTATGATGATTAGTGATCATAAGCATCATTTCCTATGTCTATTGGCCATCTGTTTGTCCTCTTTGGAGAAGTGGCTATTCAGGTCCTTTGCTCATTTCTTAATTGAATTATTTGTTTTTTGGTGTACAGTTTTATAAGTTCCTTATAAATTTTGAATATTAAGCCAATAAGTAGGTACTTATATAAGCAAATAAATTTCCACAGTTTTGTTGATGAAATTAAAAATATATTAATAATTGAGTACACTTTTTAAATACAAGTCTACTAATAAAAATATGTTTTCATTATTTAATTGAAGCTCAACATTAGTATTCTCTCTCATCCACTTGATTGCAAATATTTTTCTGTAAAAATCATTCTTGCTACTGGGACCACACAAAAACATGCTGTCGACTGGATGTTGCCCACTGGCAACAGATTGCTGATCATTGGGTTAGATGCTTGGAAAAAGACTAGTCAAAGCACTGTCCATAAAAGAGCAAGTAGTAGTTAACCAGTAACCTTGGTTACTGTTTTCCATGTGTCATTACTGGGTCCTGGTACAGGGATAGTGCACTAGTCTGCAAACCAAATATAAGGAGTCCTTAACATAAACTTGGAATCTTTTAGCTGAGACAGTAATATGAAAATGATAGTAAATACATGATATAAGAAAAGGAACCCAGCACAGAACAGTGTAAGCAGCCAACACAGAAAGGACTTTCAGAATGGGTAAGATGGAGGGGATTCTTTCTTATGAGTGATAAACAGTATAAGCCTGTTCCCTAAGTGAGGAGGAATTAGTACTCAAATGGTACTTATGTGTTCAAATTCATTGTTAGTAAAATGGATATCATTTTTATTCTAGAATCTGCATGGCTTCAGTTCTTTCCTACAAATCCCTTCAAAAGTCTTAAGAAACATCCTACATGTATATAAGGGTATTTTGGACACATTGGTGCCCATTGTAATCAAGACTGAGGTTCAAAGTGAAGAAAAAAGATAACTGAGCCATGACGTCACTCTTTTATCTTTCACTCCAACCAAATGTTCTATTAACATGACAAGTGTGTCTATAACATAAAAATGTCTTTTTCCATATCTCAGTTCTATTTCTCAGCCAGTACAAGCATCCATTAGAAAAGACCCAGTTAAATAACTCAGACACTAGAATTACGCTTCTGGGTTTAAGTCCCAGTGTTACCCTATGTGACCTTGGGCAAGTTACTTTTTGTCTCAGTATCAGTTAGTTCAGCTGTAAAATGGGCTAACATCATTAGATTTCTGTGAGCATTAAATGAGTTAATTCCTATAAACTATTTATCATCCTGCCTGATGCATATTATATGCTCAATACATATCAGCTACTTTTATGATTATCCAATTTATCTATGATTTTTATCATAATGGCAATATCACTTTTGATATGCAATGAATAGACACTTAATTCATAAATATTTTCTGTGCCAAGCATTACTATAGTCACTGGATAGCATAAACAAAGTATATAATTATCTAGTCTTTTGGTACTTTCATCCTGTTGGGAGGAGGGAAGAACAAAAAATACAACAACAATACGCAATCAAATAAAATGTAAGATATATCAGATTTGGGGAAAATGAACACAGGAGTAAAATATAGAGTATTGAAAGATGAGAGATTACAATAGGCTGGGTGATCATCAGGTCTTCCTGGATGCGGTGGACTTCTCTCTAAGGGTTTGAGAGACCTGAGCTATGTTGTCAGATTTAGTACCTAAAAATACAGAAGTCTAGTTAAAGTCCACTGAGCATTATGTATTTTATTTGACAACAATGTCTGAGACTTAAGGATGAGTTTTATTTTGGAATAAAGGTCAAATAAGTGTCAATGGTAAATTCTGATGGGAATAGGGTATCACAAACTGTGAAATAGAGAAGGTCACAGAGCTCTGAAGCTCCATTTGCACTGCTGTTGAGGTCTGGGCCACAGTATCCTATTCTGATTAGCAATTGATGTTGTGAGATTTCTCTGGATTCCTGCCTGTGATTGGGTAGAAAATGAAATATGTAGAACTCTATGGCTTCCTCCTAACTCCTAATATTTGTTACCTTAAGGCAGACTTAAAATTATTTTAGATGTCAGGTCAGACAATCCTTAGGAAACAGATGGAGAAGTTTCCAATGAGTTGCTCAATATTGTGAGTAGTGCCTCTCTGAACCTGTATTATTAGTTTAGATGCTCAAAAGATCAGTAAACTGCAAGAAAAAAAAATCCCATATATATTTTTTCTTCCCCCCACGGCCCCCACCATGTAATTTTTCACCTATAGTCAAGTATAGCCGAGTTTTCTCCAAAAGGATGATTTCAAGAGTGGGTAGTGGTAGTATCTGTCATACAATGTAATTCTCTTTCTAATGATTCAGTGTTGTTCTTTTATATACAGGGAAGCATTGGATTAATCTCAGCTTTGGGATGATGGCAGTAATGTTGTGTATTGTATGAAACTGAAAGATGGAGCCAGCTCACTTGGACATGAGGGCAGGGGTTTTTGTCCATTTTGTTCATTTTTGAAAGTTCAGTTTCTATAACAATGCTTAGAACATAGTTAGTACTCAATAAATATGAATATGAATAATGGATAAGGATTTGCAATATTTGAGGTTTTCTAAAAGTCAAAAATTGATTTTTGTTACATCACTATGAAATAATGCTTATCTGTATGCTTCTTCTCCAAATGAATATGTTAGAGATATTTTCTTGCAGATGCTGAAAAAAATGAATGTCATAGTGGTTCAGAAAATAGGACTCACTTCACACTTCCTAGTCATGTGACTTTTCCTTATCTTTGAACCTCTTCTATAAAACAGAGGTAATTATTCTAGTATCATACTAGTGTTTCTTTTCTCATCAAAATGTTTAAATCAGTTGATCATTTAGATTAGTGCTTGTCATATACCAGGCACTGGAATGCTAGCTATTATTTAATATTAGGGGCCCAGTGCACAAATTCATGCACCTTGAAAGGGGCCATGAGGTTGTGGTGGACACAGGGGTAGGTCTCTGCCTATTCTCCACACCCCCGCCTGGTTCCCTCAGCAACCTTGCAACCACCTCTGCTGCTCCTATATGATAATGGTTCCAGCCTTGCTCCCATCCATTGATGGCGTGAAGTAATTGGAGCTAGTACCAGCAGCAGATGCAAGTGGCGACTGCTGCCCTGATTGCCCCTCCAGAACAGGGGGAGTTAGAGATGCCCTCAGGAGCAACTGGGGCCAGCAGCTGCTGCTTGCACCTGCTGATGGTGCCAAGCAATCAGAGCAGGTGCTGGATGCTGGCAGTGGATGTGAGACTGGTGCCGGCAGCAGGTGCCAGGTAGAACAGTGGTGTATTGGAGCAAAGAATTTTCAGTGACTACCTGATGACAGCGACTGGTGCCCTGCCTTAATTTGGTGCCCCTGCTCACCTGCTCCACCATCCTTCTGTGGCCGATGCCTGCTATGTTCTGTGCACACCCACTGGTGGTCAGCAAATGTTATAGTGATCGGTTGTTCAGTTGTTCTGCCATTCAGTCTATTTGCATATTGGGGTTTTATATAGAGAGAGACTAGAGGCATGTTGCATAAAATTTGTGCACAGGGGGAAAGGGTCCCCTCAGCCCAGCCTGTACCCTTTCCAATCTGGGACCCCTCAGGGGATGTCCAACTGCCAGTTTAGGCCCGATCCTTGGCAGTCAGACATCTTTCTCACAATCCTGGACCACTGGCTCCTAACCACACACCTGCCTGCCTACCTGCCTGCCTGCCTGATCAGTCTGGTTACCCCTAACTGTCTCCCTTGCTGGCTTTATCACCCCTAACTACCTCTGCCTGCTGGCCTGATCACCCCCCAACTATTCCCCCCTCCACTGGTCTGGTTGCCCCTAATTGCCCCCTCTGCCAGCCTGGTTGCTCCCAACTGCCCCTCCAACCAGCCTGGTCACCTTCAAACCACCCCCCCCCCACACACACCAGCTGGTGGTCTCCAAACTGCGCCCCCTCTGCCAACCTGATCGCCTCTCACTGCCCCCTCTGTTGGCCTGGTCGCCCCACACAGCTTGCTGTTTGGTCATTTGGTCATTCCTCACTGTCCCCCATGCTGGCATGGTGACCCCATGCAACCTGCTGTTCAGTTGTTTGGTCATCCCTCACTAACCCCCTTCCAGCCTGGTTGCCCCACACAGCCTGTTCAATCATCTGTCCAATTGTTTCAGTTGTGAGGGCCCCTGGCGTGCTCTCTCTCTCTCTCTCTCTCTCTCTCTCTCTATATATATATATATATATATATATATATATATATATATATATATAATAACCTTATATTATTCCTAATATGCATTCTATTATCCTCAGTATAATGCTTAGCACATTGTCTGTGACCTATAATGATCGCCAAGTGATTATATGATGTTTATATATTAGAAAAAAGTTTAAACTATTTTTGACCTCAAGTGCAAACATATTTATAAGGCAATGAGGCAGTGCCTTCCCCTTCTAGTCATGGGCCATATCCACTTTGGCAAGTTCAAGATCTTTGATAAGCTTTTGTGGTCAGGAATCCAAAGCAAATACAACTGAGAGTGAAGTGGCGCAGTAGCTTGTTAAGATGTGTATTTGCACCTTATCCCCTTCCACCTGTGCCTATGCACAAAGTATATCACAAAGTACATTAGAAAATCTAAAATCTATTATGTACAATTAAGCAATGTTTAATTACTTTTAAACAAAGATAAAGATATTTTCTCCCTCAAAACAAGTTTTACATTTCAAAACCTATGCTTATAAGAATTTAAAACTTTCAGCTATCTAAATATTTCAAGTAAAATCCATTAAAAACTTCTCAAATGTTCTTTATAGTCCAGATATGTCAACCTAGAATCCTTCAGAGATATTTCAGTCTCTCTCTCTTCATTGGATGACTTTTTCTTGCTGCTGGCCTTATCTTTGCTTTCTATATTGTGCTTGATTACTGTCTTGAATCTCAGATCCTCCATTTAGAGTCTTTGAACCTGCTTTTCCTTTCCTAGCTTTTTGTTTGGCCCTTTCTTCCCTTGATCTTTGGTTTTATTTGCTCCCTCATGCTGTCTTTGTTCACACAGAGATTTATTCAGCACTCGTGTGATTATAGAATTTCCTACACCAACCAGAAACATGTTTTTAAATTTGTTAAACAACACTGCAGACTTTTCCATGATAATCTAACTCACTTTGAATCTCTGTATTTTTTTTTCAGTGTGGTAATCATCTTTGTGTTTCTGAGCTTGTTACATTGTGACCTGAAGTGAAGCAAGTTCATCCATGGCCTCAGTACATCTGTTCATATCAATATTATCAATTTTTAGTGAACTTTTATTTCAGCATGTCTCCTTTGAAGTCAAGAACTCATTGATGTTTCACACTTCTCCATTTTCTTAATTTCTGGCTTCTTTCCTTCATCTTTATTCCGCTGCCCAGTTTCCACTTATTTCTCTTGCTTTTGTTTTCTATCTGTTGTTTCTTTCTCATGTTGGCCTTTGGGTATATTCCTTCTCTGAGCAGTCTGAAAGTTTCTTCCCCCTTTCCTCTTCACCTTGATCATCTCCTTCTTCAGAATCTGAGGTTGATGTAAACTTTTAAATCATTTTTCCTTTATGATTCAATTTCTTCCTCCACATCCTTTTTGTCTAACTCTTGGCTTATTTTCTTCCTTCTGGCCCTCTTCATCCTTTTTAAAGCTGTTTTATAGGTTGTTTTCCTCTTGTTCCTTTTCTTATTTTTGTACTTTTGTTGTTGTTAGTCGTCAGCCAAGGATATTTTTTCCATTGATGTTTAGAGGGAGTAGAAGGGAGAGGGTGAGACAGAGAGAGAAACATTGATTGATTGCCTCCTGCACATGCCTTTACCGGGGCTGGGGATTAAGCCTGCAATGGGGGTATGTGCTCTTGTCCAGAATCAAACCTGAGACCCTTTAGTCTGCAGGCTGATGCTCTAACCACTGAGTCAAACCAGTCAGGACACTTTTGTTTTTTTTAGTTATATGTCACTCTGTGACAGGCAGGTCTGTTTATCATTTGCCTCTTGATTTTGGATTGATTTATGTAGCTGCAGGTAGTCCTCTTTTAGAACTCACTTTTAGATTAACAGATGCTGTTGCTGTTGTCACTTCTCCTACTGCCTCGGTTTCTACTTGCTTTGCTGCCTTTCTCTAAAAGCTATCTTAAATTACTATGTATTTCTTGAGTGCCAGATTCACAAAATCAAATACCTGCTGTACATCACCAGAATTCCCATTTAGCATTAGAGCTAGCTGTTATTAAGCGCTTGGAATTAGTATTTACCAGGCACTGTTCTAAAGTGCTTTAGAAATATCTCATTTAATCCTTATTTTAACACTCACTATTACCCTATGGTGTACTTTATTATCCTCACTTTAGAAAGAGTAAACTGGGACACAGATAATTTAAGTAGTTTTCCCAGGTTTTAAAGGTGTTAAGTACTAGAGCTGGAATTTGGGGCCTCGGATAGTCTGACTTCAGAGCTGATCACTAATGGCAGTGTGCTATTGC
The DNA here is from genome assembly GCA_011751065.1 of Lasiurus cinereus. Lineage (NCBI taxonomy): Eukaryota > Metazoa > Chordata > Mammalia > Chiroptera > Vespertilionidae > Lasiurus > Lasiurus cinereus. The sequence continues at coordinate 49,871,656 of JAAGEH010000018.1, forward strand.
CTCACTTGCCTAAAATCTCAGGTTATTCAGAGACTGTGCCATGCCCAACCAGTAGTGTCCAGGATTCCTGAGGATAAACTACTTTAGCTGAATCCAAATAAACCCTTTATAGATCACCTGCTGGATACTCAGTGTCAGTTCTTTGCAACCATTATCGGGGGCAGTTTGGCGATCTTATTTAAGTATCAAAGTCTGAGTCTAAAATGCTTCCCAAATCTCATTAAATTTTAGAGTTAGAGCCTACATCAGGAGGAAGATCTGGGTCAGATATGAATTATTGTTGCCTACTAAAAGCCTCATGGTTATTGAAAAATTCTGTTCACAGAATACAGTGGCTGTGATGTTGCCATGGTCACTTTCACTATGTTGCTACTGGGCCCTGAGGCAAAGTGGAAAAGCTGGAACTGAAAGCATCCCTTTTAGCATTTATAGAGTTTGACCTTCCAGGCTGTTTTCTCCATCTGGAATCCCTGGACTCATAGCTATCCAACATTCCCTTTCTGATTCTTCCTTTATAGCTATCACTTAAAATGTTGACAATAAGAATTATAGCTATAATATCTTAATCATCTATGAGGAGCCAAGTAGTATACTGTCCATTTAATCCTTTCCATAATTCTGTAAGAAAGTATTATCACTGCCATTTTATCCATGAGAAACTGAAGCTTAGAGAAGCAAACTAATTCGTTCAAGCTCTAATTTGCTTCTTCTGGTCACCTTGAGCAGGGCTAAAGAAAGGGCCAGGAGAGAATCAGGGTCTTCATGGTTCAGGAAGAGGCCAACTCAAATTCCTTCTCCATTCTCCAAGGAGCCAGATTTTAACATTCCTGCATCTGATATTGCCTCACACTTGGGCACAATGTACTTCAATCATAGTACTGATATTATTTCATCACATATGTATAACTCTTTATATGTTACCAAGTACTTCTGCATAAAGAGCTCTCTCCATAAATGTGGAAGGGTAGATCATCTTCCCTTTATCTTCTGATTTTTGTATTGGGCTAACCTCTCTGGACAGAGCTGGATTTCCTGTGAAGCTCAGAAGTTTAAATGTTCATGGATACTCATTTACTTAGGCATAGGCTTCTGTAAAATTTACAAAATATTTTAGCCCTAGCTGGTTTGGCTCAGCATTAGCCTGCAGACTGTAGGTCCCCGGGTTCAATTCCAGTCAAGGGCACACACATGGAATGCAGGCTTAATCCCCAGTAGGGGGTGTGCAGGAGGTAGCTGATCAATGATACTCTCTTATCATTGATGTTTCTATCTCTCTCTCCTTCTCCCTTCTTCTCTGAAATCAATAAAAATATATTTAAAAAAAAGTAAAAATAAAATAAAAAATACCTAAGTCACAATCAGTTAAGACTGCTATCTCTTCCCATATTAAATTCCTCTTCATATCTCTTCATGTTGGGTGGTGTCAGATGGGCTGTGGACATTTTGGGTATTTGGCTAATAGGAAATTGAATTGGGGATCCTTTTAGTTTGGGTTTAGTGAAGTGTACTTTTCTGGCTTGCATTTACTTCTAGGTATAGCTAAACTATTGCTGCCTGCCCTCATGAAGAAATGCTTTCAGAAATACTCTGTCTACTCAATTGGGCACATGGAATGAAGACACAGGGTTAGAGTCTATAATGAATAAAGCCTGTTCCACAATGCCAGAAGTATGTGGATAACAGAGGAGAAAACACATTTGAAATGTTCAGAGCCAGCAACTCATTTGTGGGAAGTTCTTCACACCATCCTACATATAAAATTGTAAGCAAAGGTTGTGATTCTCATTGATGCCATCTTAACTCAGAAATTCTCTTTTATTAGGAAATACAGGAGGAAACAATCAGAATATGCAACCAAAAAAAAAAAAGAACAAAAAACAGTACAAGGTATGTCAGGAAGTCAATTAAAAACCTGAATATTATAGTGGTATTTATCAGTTTATTAAATATATACTTCATAGTGATTTCTTTTTTTTTAATATATTTTATTGATTTTTTTTTACAGAGAGGAAGGGAGAGGGATAGAGAGTTAGAAACATCCATGATAGAGAAACCTCAATCAGCTAGCTGCCTCCTGGATGCCCCCTACTGGGGATGTGCCCGAAACCAAAGTACATGCCCTTGACCTGAATCGAACCTGGGATCCTTCAGTCTGCAGGCCGGTGCTCTATCCACTGAGCCAAACCGGTTTTGGCCATAGTCATTTCTTAACTTATCCTAATTAAATATTCACTTATATCTATTATTTCTTTCTATTAAAGATGGCCCCTATAATTGCAAGATTCAGATTTCACAGATCCTATAATTGCCTCAGCCACTACAGCATTTAAAAATGCACTAACTAAACTCTCATACTAATCATACCCTTCAGTGAATGGTTGATGGCAAGAGAAAGGTGGGCTTGCAGTGGAATAGTTTTGGAACTGAACTGAGACATAGGCTCTCTGGCTGTGGTGTGAGAGATCAGGTCTCACATATTTCCTGGCTCTATGACAGACTCACATGATCCACTTTTTTCTCAGTAAGGTCACTCTAATAATCAGGCAGCTGTCACATCACTGCAGGTCAGTAAAGCCTCCCTCAACCTGCTACCACATTTCTTCTCTACCTCCTATGGAAACTAAAATGACACATTTCTTTGAGTTTGGAAAGCTTTCCAGTTTTCAATAAATTATTATTATTTTGTTTGTTTTCCAAGAAATTATTAAAAGTAAACAATCTTACAAGCAATATTATTGTAAATGCGTGTTAAGTATACCTTAGTCCTGAGGTTTAGGAGAGGTTAATGAAGATAAGAATGATGACCTAATAATTCTGAACATCCACTATGTGTTAGGCCATATGTTGTACCTGATATTTTGCCTGGCCTCAGTCCATCCTCCAACAGAGGAAGAAAACTGATGCTTAGAGGGGTCAAAACACAGCTCTTGGCTGAACAACATTTCACAGAGATTAGGACACAAAAAGAGTTAAATGACAAATTAGGAGTCAAGGGCTTTAAAAATTTCAGGCATTTCACAATCATGCCTTGGGCCAGCCTTGCACTTTACTGTTTTCCCTAACTAGTAAAATGCTGATTATTACTTCTCCTAATCACACAAAGCAAAGTAGAACATATTCTACATTATGTAGGGTATAAAAACATAACCTGCGGGCAATGAAAGTATGTTCACCCAGCATAAGGAACATAATCAGGATTAAAAGTCAAATGACACCAGGATTTCAACAAAAATCAATTACCAAGGGGGAAAGGGTTTTTATGATAACTGGAACCAGAAAGTTAAACATTAACTTTCAATGGTTTGAAGTTTTTAGGTTTTGCAATGGTGTGGTTTGGAAGCTTTCCAGCACACACACAAAAAAAGGCTATTTTCTTTTTAGAAAAGAGCTCTCTGCAATATTTTCTTTGCTGAAATAATGTGATCTTTAATAAAGTATTATATGATCCAAACTTATAAATGGACCCATTATTTTAGTTGACCTCATTCTTACTAGGTTTTAATACGTCGGCAATGAACTATCAACAGCTTCCTGATAATTAATCCTACTTACCCAAAGAACTGTTAGCCTGTTAGACTTATCTGTGCTAAGAGGAAGTTTTATTGTACCAGACTTTTCCTTGTTGAATAAAACCACACTAAAGTTCTGCAGAAAGGTCCAACATTGTAAGGTTTGAAAATGAAAAGATTGAAAATTATGATGCTTCACTCCCCATCCCCCTAACCCCCCGTGTTCAGTTCCATTCTTGCTGAACATCTTTGGTTCATCTAGTATAAAAAATGGCTTTTACAGTAGTCAGCAGCACAGCTAGTCAGGTCAGGAGTGGCTCTCTGAGTGGCTTTATCAAAATGTATGGACATTTAGCATATGCAGTTAGTTACTTGGGTGGTCTGTTTTGAGAAGCAATGAGTGAGGCATCTCACACAGCAACCAAAATACTGATATTGGAAGTTAATTTTCTACAATTAGAAATGCATTTCTTTGACTCTGAAAATCTTTAAGTGTTTACTATTAAAATATAATTACAGCCTTTGGTTGCCACCTACCCTAAAGCAAGACAGGTATCTGATGGTAGGAGGGGAAAGGCATGGTTTTACAACTGATGCAATGGATTCTAGGAGGAAGAAAGACCATGAATACTAAATTTGTTTTCTTTAAGTGGCAGAGGGAGTAGGGAAGTACTGCTGGTCTCATCTAGCAATGTGTAAATGGGTTGTTTGAACATATGGATCTTAACAAGTTCAGAGATTGTGGGTGTGTGCATATGTGTGTGTAAAATGAAAAGGCTTATTATTAGAGTCTGCCTCTCATCAGCATGGCATAAAGTTCCTCAGATAAGGGTGTGATTTATAATTAAAGAGTTTCTGCATCTGCTAATTGCCCAGCACATCTATCTTTTTATTTTCCAAGATAAGTTTTGAATTTCAGTGATGATTTATTATAAATCTATATCTCATCAGGTTAGAGACTTATCCCAATAACTTTTTTTAAAATATATTTTTATTGATTTTTTACAGAGAGGAAGGGAGAGGGATAGAGAGTCAGAAACATCCATGAGAGAGAGACATCGATCAGCCGCCTCCTGCACGCCCTCTACTGGAGACGTGCCCCCAACCGGAATTGAACCCGGTACTTTCCAGTCCGCAGGCTGATGCTATATCCACTGAGCCAAACCGGTTCTGGTATATCCCAATAACTTTTAAATTTAAGCTGCTCAAGCAGATATGGATAGACAGATTAAGGAAACCTTCCCTAAAGGAAGGTCATTATACCTACTAGAAGGCTGGGACATGAAAATTCATGCACTGGAGGAAGGGATCCCTCATCCCAGCCTGCTCCCTCTCACAGTCCAGGAATCCTCAGGGGTGGGAGGCAACCCAGTGATCAGGGGAAGGCAATCCCCCCATCACACCTCTGCTGCTGCCACTGCCAGAAGTGCAAGCTTTCGCTGGCCCTGGTTACCTGAGCCTCAGGTGGTCCTGGGAAGCTGGGCAACTACCATCTGAGACTTTCCTGTGCCTTGGGTGTTGGCTGGGCAACTGCCATCCGAGGCTTGCCTGCACCTTAGGCTGGCTTTAGTGGCTTGGCAGCTGCCATCTGAGGCTTGCCTACACCTTGGGCTAGCCCTGGGCAGCTGATGGACTGAGATGACTGGGAAACTCTGGAGGCAGGTGCATGGCCGTGTTGTGTACCTGCTGCCCCTGCGGGCTTGAGGAGACTGGGCACCGCCATCTTTTAGGGTGTGGCAGTCAATTAGCATATCCTCTCATTATTGGCTATGGGTGCCGCTATTTGTGAGGGCATGACAGTAAATTAGCATGTTCCCCCTTCATTAGATAGGATATTAGACAAAATAAAACATAAACATGACATTTAAACTAAGATACTATAATTTTTATTACTCATTGTGGTGATGATGCAAGTTTTTAAACAGTTGATGGTGGTGACTTTATACTTTAAAAGGCACAAAGATTAAGTTACATTGTGAAAAAGTTCAGCAAAGCTAGACATGTTACCTCAGAAGACCAAGGGACATTCCCTCTCACAAGGAATGGGGATTTAATAATCACTGAATTCAATATTTCCTCCCCTGAAGGCAACTTTTTTTTAATAAATATTCTACACTTGTTTATAAACTCCCCTAGAGAATATCAATGACCCAGAAAAGGAATGCCTAGCCAAAAGTTGAAAGAAATACCTACTGGTGACCATCAGGTTATGTTCCAATTTTTTTATGTACTCTTAAAAAGCTGGTGGGTTATCTGTAATTTTCCTCTATTATTAATGGCACAATCTTCTTATATTTTTACTCTGCATAGATTATAAATAACTAGAGGCTGATGCACAAAGATTCGTGCAAGAATGGGTCTTCCTTCCCCTGGCTGCCTGCACCACCTTCACTCCGGCCGAAACTGCCTTTCCACCTTTGCTCTGTCCCGGAGCCGTCTTTCCACCTTCCCACACTGCCTAAAGGCCCAGAGCTGCTGGGGTGGTGCACAACACTCCACCCCCAGCTGCTCAGTGCCTGAATATGCAAATCAATTCACCATCTTTGGGGGTTAATTTGCATACTCACTCCTGATTGGCTAGTGGGTGTCACAAAGGTATGGGCATTTTGCATCTCTCTCTTTTATTAGTGTAGATTCTTTTTTAAAAAAATTCTTTATTGATTAAGGTATTACATATGTGTCCTTATTCCTCCATTACCCCCGAACTCATGCCCTCACCCCCCTGTTGTCTGTGTCATTGGTTAGGCCCATATGCATGCATACAAGTCCTTTGGTTGATCTCTCTCCTTTACCTCCACCCTCCCCTAACTTCCCTCAAAAATTTGATGGTCTGATTGATGTTTCTCTGTCTCTGGAACTGCTTTTGTTCATCAGTTTATGTTGTTCATTATATTCCACAAATGAGTGAGATCATGTGATACTTATCTTTTTGGGGATGGCTTATTTCACTTAGCTTATTGCTCTCCAGTTCCATCCATGTTGTTGCAAATGGTAGGAATTTCGTTTTTAGTGCAACGTAATATTCCATTGTGTAGATGTACCACAGTTTTTTAATCTACTCATCTGCTGATGGGTACTTAGGCTGTTTCCAAATCTTAGCTATGGTAAATTGTGCTACTATGAACATAGGGGTGCATATATCATTTCTGATTGATGTTTCTAGCTTCTTGAAATATATTCCTAGAGGTGGTATTACTGGGTCAAATGGAAGTTCCATTTTTAGTTTTTTGAGGAAACTCCATACTGTTCTCCACAGTGGCTTTACCAATCTGCATTCCCACCAGCAGTGTACCAGGGTTCCTTTTTCTCTGCATCCTCACCATTTGCCATATATTGATTTGTTGATGACAGCCATTCTCACAGGTGAGAGATGGTGCTGCATTGTCATTTTGATTAGCATTTCTCAGATAATTAGTGACTTTGAGCATGTTTTCATATGTCTCTTGACTTTCCTTCTGTCTTCTTTCAAAAAGTTTCTATTTAGGTTCCTTGCCCATTTCTTTTCTTTTTTTTTATTAATTTTTTATACATATCTCCCCATTGCCCCCCCTCCCTCCCAGGCATGCCCCAACCCCCCAGTGTCTATGTTCATTGGTTTTGCTTATATGCATGCATACAAGTCCTTTGATTGATCTCTTATCTACCTCTCCTAACTTTAATCTTCCTGCTGTAATTTCACAGTCTGTTAGAAGCTTTATTGTCTCTGTATCTATCCTTTTGTTCATCAGTTTATAATGTTCTTTATTATCCCCCAATGAGTGCGATCATGTGATGCTTCTCCTTCATTGACTGGCTTATTTCACTAAGCATAAGGCTCTCCAGTTCCAACCAGGTTGCTGAAAATGGTAATAATTCCTTCTTTTTAATGGCAGCATAGAATTCCATTGTGTAGATGTACCACAGTTTTCTGATCTATTCTTCTGCTGACGGGCACCTAGGCTGTTTCCAAATTGTGGCTATTGTAAATTTGCTGCTATGAACATAGGGGTACATAAATCCTTTCTGATTGGTGTTTGTGATTTCTTAGGATAAATTCCTAAGAGTGGGATTACAGGGTCAAATGGGAGATCCATTTTTAGTTTTTTAAGAAAACTCCATACTGTTCTCCACAGTGGCTGCACCAGTCTGCATTCCCACCAAAAGTGCACAAGGGTCCCTTTTTCTCCACATCCTCGCCAACACTTGTCATTTGTTGATTTGTTGATGATTGCCATTCTGACAGGTGTAAGATGGTATCGCATTGTCGTTTTGATTTGTATCTCTCGGATGATTAGTGACTTTGAACATGTTTTCATGTGTCTCTTGGCCTTCCTTCTGTCGTCTTTCGAAAAGGTTCTCTTCAGGTCCGTTGCCCATTTTTTTATTGGATCGTTTATCTTCCTTTTATTAAGTTGTATAAGTTGGCTGTAGATGTTGGAGATTAAACCTTTATCAGTGATATCATTTGCAAATATGTTCTCCCATACAGTGATCTTTCTTGTTGTTTTGTTGATGGTTTCTTTTGCTGTGCAAAAGCTTTTTATTTTGATGTAGTCCCATTTGTTTATTTTTTCTTTAGTTTCCATTGCCTTTGGAGCAGTATCAGTGAAGAAGTTCTTTAGGCATATATCTGAGATTGTGCTGCTTGTGGATTCCTCTAGTATTTTTATGGTTTCCCTTCTAATGTTTAAGTCCTGTATTTATTTTGAGTTTATTTTTGTATTTGGTGTAAGTTGGTGGTTCAGTTTCAATTTTTTGCATGTATCTGTACAATTTTCCCAACACCATTTATTGAAGAGGCTATCTTGGCTCTATTGAATGTTCATGCCTCCTTTGTCAAATATTAATTGAGCATAGTGGTTTGGGTGGATATCTGGGTTCTCTATTCTATTCCATTGGTCTATATGTCCGTTCTTGTGCCAGTACCAGGCTGTTTTGAGAACAGTTGCTTTGTAGTATAGCTTGAAGTCTGGTATTGAGATCCCACCTACTTTATTCTTCTTTCTCAGAATTGCTGTAGCTATCCGTGGTCTTTTTTTGTTCCAGATGAATCTATGAAGAATTCTTTCTAGGTCTGTGAAATATGTCGTTGGTATTTTAATGGGTAGTGCGTTGAATCTGTAGATTGCTTTGGGTAGTATGGACATTTTTAATGATGTTGATTCTCCCAATCCATGAGCATGGTATGCTCTTCCATCTATTAACATCTTCCTCTATCTCTTTTTTCAGTGCCCTGTAGTTTTCTGCATAAAGGTCTTTTACCTCTTTAGTTAGTTTTATTCCTAGGTATCTTATTTTTTTTGGTGCGATGGTAAATGGGATTGCTTTTTTAGTTTCTCTTTCTATAATTTCACTATTAGTGTATAGAAATGCCACAGACTTCTTAGCATTAATTTTGTATCCTGCTACATTGCCAAATTCATTAATTAAGTCAATTAGTTTTGGAATGGAGTCCTTTGGTTTTTTTTATGTACAATATCATGTCATCTGCAAATAAGGATAGCTTTACTTCTTCTTTTCCAATTTGGATGCCTTTTATTTCTTCTTCTTGTCTAAATGGCTAATACTTCCAGTACTATGTCGAACAGGAGAGGTGAGAGTGGGCATCCCTGTCTTGTTCCTGTTCTTAGGGGAAATGGTTTTAGTTTTTGCCCATTGAGTATGATGTTAGCTGTGGGTTTATCATATATGGCTTTTATGATGTTGAGGTATGATCCTTCTATTCCCACTTTGCTGAGAGTTTTTATCAAGAAAGGTGTTGGATTTTGTCAAATGCTTTTTCTGCATCAATTGATATGACTATGTGATTTTTATCTCTCAATTTGTTTATGTGACGTATCACATTTATTGATTTGCGGATATTGTACCATCCCTGCATTCCTGGGATGAATCCTGCTTGGTCATGGTGTATGATCTTTCTGATGTACTGCTGGATCCGGTTTGCTAGAATTTTGTTGAGGATTTTGGCATCTATATTCATGAGACATATTGGCCTATAATTCTCTTTCATTGTGTTGTCTTTATCTGGTTTTGGTATTAGGGTGATGCTGGCTTCATAGAAGGTGTTTGGAAGTGTTCCTTCTTCTTGAATGTTTTTGAATAGTCTGAGGAGGATAGGTTTTAATTCTTCCTTTAATGTTTGGTAAAACTCTCCTGTGTAGCCATCTGGACCCGGGCTTTTATTTGCTGGAAGCTTTTTGATGACTGCTTCAATTTCTTCCATAGTTATTGGACTATTGAGATGTTTGGTTTCCTGCTCATTGAGTTTTGGGAGGTTATATTTTTCTAGGAAAATGTCCATTTCTTGCAGGTTGTCCAATTTGTTGGAATAGAGTTGTTCATAATATTTTTTTAACAATCCTTTGTATTTCCACAGGGTCTGATGTTATTCCTTGCCCATTTCTTGATTGGGTTATCTTCCTTTTGTTGAGTTGTATGAGTTTCCTGTAAATGTTGGAGATTAAACCCTTATTGGGGATGACACTGGTGATGACATTGGCAAATATGTTATCCCTGTAGTGGGCTTCCTTGTTGTGTTGATGGTTTCTTTTTCTGTGCAAAAGCTTTTAATTTTGATGTAGTCCCATTTGTTTATTTTCTCTTTAGCTTCCATTGCCCTAGGAGCAGTATCAGTGAAGAAGTTCCCTCTGCATATATCTGAGATTTTGCTGCCTGTGGATTCCTCTAAGATTTTTATGGTTTCCTCTCTTATGTTTAAGTCCTTTATCCATTTTGAATTTATTTTTGTGTATGGTGTAAGTTGGTGGTCTAGTTTCATTTTTTTTTGCATGTATCTGTCCATTTTTCTCAATACCATTTGTTGAAGAGACTGTCTTGACTCCATTTTATGTTCCTGCCTCCTTTGTCAAATATTAATTGGGCATAGTGCTTTGGGTTGATTTCTGGGTTCTCTATTCTATTCCATTGATCTATATGTCTGTTCTTGTGCCAGTACCAGGCTGTTTTGAGAACAGTGGCTTTGTAATACAGCTTGAAATATGGTATTGAGATTCCACCTACTTTATTCTTCTTTCTCAGGATTGCTGCAGCTATTTGGGGGTCTTCTTTTATTTCAGATAAATTTTTGGAGAGTTCGTTATAGGTCTGTGAAATATACCTATGGTATTTTAATGGGGATTGCACTGAATCTATAGATGGTTTTTCGTAGAATGGACATTTTGATGATATTGATTCTCCCAATCCATAAACATGGTATGTTCTTCCTCTGTTTATATCTTCCTCTACCTTTTTTTTCAGTGTCCTGTAGTGTTTTGCATGTAGGTCTTTTACCTCTTTAGTTAAGTTTATCCCTAGTTATCTTAATTTTTTTGGTACAATGGTAAATGGAATTGCTTTTTTAGTCTCTCTTTCTGTAAATTCACTCTTGGTATATAGAAATGCCATAGATTTCTTAGTGTTAATTTTGTATCCTGCTACCTTGCCAAATTCATTTATTAAGTTTGATAATTTTTATGGGGTTTTTAGGGTCTTTATGTACAGTATTATGTTGTCTGTAAATAAGGACAGTTTTACTTCTTTTCTAATTTGGATGCCTTTTATTTTTTCTTCTTGTCTCATAGCAATGGCTAGTACTTCCAGTATTATGTCGAACAGGAGTGGTGAGAGAGGGCATTGCTGTCTTGTTCCTGTTCTTAGGGGAAATGGTTTTACTTTTTGTCCATTGAGTGTGATGCTGGCTGTAGGTTTACCATATATGGCTTTTATGATGTTGAGGTATGATACTTCTATTCTCACCTTGCTTAGAGTTTTTATCAAGAAAGGATGTTGGATTTATCAAGAAAGCATTTGTCAAATGCTTTTTCTGAGTTGATTGATATGACTATATTATTTTCCCCCTCAATTTGTTTATGTGATGTATCACATTTATTGATTTGCAGATATTGTACCATCCTTGCATCCCTGGGATAAATCCTGCTTGGTCATGGTGTATGATCTTTCTGATGTAATGCTGGATCCGATTTGCTAGGATTTTGTTGAGAATTTTGGCATCTATGTTCATGAGGGATATTGGCCTTTAATTCTCTTTCATTGTGTTGTCTTTATCTGGTTTAGGTATTAGGGTGATGTTGGCTTCATAGAATGAGCTTGGAAGTGTTCCTTCCTCTTGAATTTTTTAGAATAGTCTGAAGTAGATAGGTTTTATTTCTTCCTTGAATGTTTGGTATAACTTTCCTGTGAAGCCATCTGGGCCTGGGCTTTTGTTTGCTGGAAGCTTTTAGATGACTGCTTTAATTTCTTCCCTAGTTATTTACCTATTGAGATTTTTAGAATCTTTCTGATTGAGTTTTGGAAGGTTGTATTTTTCTAAAATATGTCCATTTCCTCTAGGTTGTCTAATTTGTCTAATTTGTTGGAAAAGAGTTGTTCATAATATTTTTTAATAATCTTTGTATTTCAGTAGGGTCTGTTATTTTGCATCTATCATTTCTGATTTTATTTGGGTCTTCTCTCTTTGCTTCTTGGTGAGCCTGGCTAGAGTTTCATCAATTTTATTTATCCTTTCAAAGAACTAGCTCTTGGTTTCATTGATCTTTTGTATTTTTTTTTTTTTGGTCTCTATTTCATTTATTTCTGCTCTAATCTTTATTATCTCCTTTCTTCTGCTCATTCTAGACTTTTCTGGTTGCTCTCTTTCTAATTCTTTGAGTTTTAGCAATTGATGATTTACTACCATTTTTTTTTCTTGTTTTTTTGAAGTAGGCCTGTAGAACTATGAACTTCCTTCTCAGGACTGCTTTCATTGTGTCCCATAGGTTTTGAATTGTTGTGTTTTTATTGTCATTAGTTTCCAGGTTGTTTTTAATTTCTTCTTTGATCTCACTGGTAACCCAATTAATATTTAATAACATGCTATTCAGCTTCCAGTGTTTGAATGTTTTGGATTTTTTTTATTATAGTTTATCTAATATTACGCCTTTGTGGTCTGAAAAGATGATTGGTATGATTTCAATCTTCTTGAATTTGGGGAGACTTTGATTGTGACCCAGTATGTGATCTATTTTTGAAAATGTCCTATATGCACTTGAGAGAACGTATATTCCGTATCTTTGGAGTGAAATGTTCTGAATGTGTCAATTAAGTCCATCTGATCTAGTGAGTCATTTAGGACTGTTGTTTCTTTGCTGATTTTTTGTCTAGAGGATTTATCCAGTGATGTCAGTGGTGTATTAAAGTCCCCCAGTATGATTGTATTGTTGTCTATTTCTCTCTTGATATCTTCCAGGAGATTTTTTATGTACTTGGGTGCTTCTGCATTGGATGCATATATGTTTATCAGTGTTATATCCTCTTGTTGTATAAATCCCTTTAGTATTATGAAGAGGCCTTCCTTATCTCTTGTCATGGCTTTCACTTTGAGCTCTATTTTGTCAGATATAAGTACTTCTACCCCAGATGTTTTTCATTTCAATTTGCCTAAAAGATATTTTTCCATCCTTCACTTTCAGTCTGTGTGAGTCCCTTGTTATGATGCGGGTCTCTTGTAGACAGCATATATATGGGTCATGTTTTTTTATCCATTCAGCTACTTGATATCTTTTGATTGGAGCATTTAGTCCATTTACGTTTAAAGTTATCATTGAGACTGTGTTCCTTCTTACCTTTTTGTTTCTTCTTTTTACAACATTCCCTTTAGCATTTCTTGCATTGCTGGGTAGTGATAAACTCCCTTAGCCTTATTTGTCTGTGAAGCTCCTGATTTCCTCTTCAATTTTTTTTTAAGATTTTATTTTTATTAATACATTTTATTGATTTTTTTCAGGAAGGAAGGGAGAGGGACAGAGAGCTAGAAACACTGATAAGAGAGAAACATTGATCAGTTGCCTCCTGCACACCCTTCACAGGGGATGTGCCTGCAACCAAGGTATATGCCTTTCACCAGAATCGAACCTGGGACCTTTCAGTCCTCAGGCTGATACTCTATCCACTGAACCAAACCAATCTTGGCCCTCTTCAATTTTGATTGATAGTCTTTCTGGATAGAGTATTCTTGGATTGAGTCCTTGCTTTGCATCGCTTTGTATATCTCCTTCCATTCTCTTCTAGTTTGATGTGTTTCTGTTAAGAAATCATTTGATAATCTGATGGGGGATCCTTTGTAGGTAACTCTGTCTCTTTCTTGAAGCCTTTAAGATTCTTTGTCAATAACATTTGCCAGTGTAATTATGGTGTGTCTTGGTGTGAGTCTTTTGGGATTCATCTTCTTGGGACTTTTTGTACTTAAGAAACTTTTTTCTTCCCCATATCGGGGAAGTTTTCTGTCATTATTTCTTCAAATAAATTTTCTAATCCTTGCTGCCCTTTTTGTCCTTCTGGCAACCTTTTTATATGTATATTATTTCATTTTGCATTGTATCAAAGCTCCCTTAGTCTCTCCTCCTGCTTTGTAACTTTTTTAAAATATATTTTTATTGATTTTTTTACAAAGAGGAAGGGAGAGGGAAAGAGAGTCAGAAACATTGATGGGAGATAAACATCGATCAGTTGCCTCCTGCACACGCCCTACTAGGGATGTGCCTGCACCAAGGTACATGCCCTTGATTGGAATCAAACCTGGGATCTTTCAGTCTGTAGGCCAATACTCTATCCACTGAGCCAAACCAGCCAGGGCAGCTGCTTTTTAATTTTTTTCCCTAGTTGCTATTCAGATTGGTCTTGTTTCTATACCTGATCTTCTAACTTGCCGATTCAGTCCTGTGCTTCTAATCTACTGTTGAGGATTTCCGTGGTGTTTTTTATTGTAGCTATATCATTTTTCACTTCTTTCTGTTTTTTGCATAGGTTGTTGATTTTGTCATCCATCTGGCATATGAACTGTATGACCATTACTCTGAATTCTTTTTCTGTCATGTTGCATGCTTCCGTTTCACTTATTTCCTTACTAGGTGATTCCTCCTTTTCTTTCCTCTAGGGATTGCTTCATTATCTCCCCATTCTGACTATCACCAGAAGGTTCAGATGTCGAGTTGCAGGGGCCTGGACAGTGTGCAGTGGGAGTTTTGCATCTTCCAAGTGTCACTAAAGAGCTCTGATACCAAGACGTGTGGTTGCTGTGGGTTGGTGGGAACCACACTCACTGTGGGTAAGAGTCACAGGCGCTTAGTGTGGCCTTGTGTGTGCACCTAGAATCAGGGACCTTGCCTGTGCCACGTTGAAACAGAGAACCCACTGGCATGTGCCAAAAATCAAAGTCCCCTATTTCGTGTCAGGAGTCAAATGCTCCCTGTGTCCATGCCAAGAATTGAGTATTAGAATATTTGTTTCTTGGTGCTACCTCACTCTGAGAATCAGGTTCCTGTGTGCACATGCACCAAGAATTGGAGTCACTGGCTCTTAGTGTGAATGTACTGGGAATTAGGGATCTCAGGCGCATGTAATGAGGAACGGAGTCTAGTCACTTGTGGCCAATGCTGCCTCTGATGTGGAGATTCAGTGTCCCTGATCTGCCCAAGAGACTTAGTTGCTCAGTCGCACTGTGTTGGCAGAAGGTCCACTTCTGCCCTGCAGTAAACAGCCTTGTGTGTGTGCTTGTCTTGAATCAAATTCAGGTGGCACTGCCCCTCAGTGTGGTTGTGGGGTCTGGTCATGTGGGTGTGCACTGTGGAAAAAAGACTTCCTGTGTCCATGTACCCAGGCTCAAATTCAGCACTGCCTTCCTGTGTGGGCACAAGGTCTTGTCATGGGGAACAAACTCCCTGAGACCACACATCCAGATTCAAATTCACTACAGTCTCTCTACTAAGGTGCAGGGTCTGGTCATGGGAAACAAACTCCCCGGGTTTTCACCCCTAGGCTCAAATTCAGTGCTGTCTCCCTGTGTGGGTTTAGGATCTGGTCGCAGAAAACCATCTCCCCAAGGTCATGCACCTATGCTCAAATTCAGGACTGCCTTCCTGCCTGGGCATGGAGAGGAGTCATGGGAAACAAATTCCTGAGTTCACAAGTTTGGGTTCAGGTTCAGTGCTGTTTCCCTGCCCTGCATGGGCGTGTGATCTGGTTGCAGAAACTATCTCCCTAGAGATGAGCAGGTAGGCTCGAATTTTGCTGTCTCCCTACCAGGGCATGGAGATGAGTCAAGGGAAACAAATTTCCTGAGTTTGCAAGTCTGAGCTCAAGTTCAGTGCTGTTTCCCTGCCCTGCATGGGCGTGGAGACTAGTTGCGGGAAACAAACTTCCCTGTCTGACACCAAGGCTCAAAGTCAGGCAGAGTCGCCACTGCTTTGTGTATACAGAAAGCCTTATTATGTGGCTGGGGTCTGGTAGTTTCTCTGTTGCTGCCACGGGGCAATGGAGGAAGGGGATTGGCTTTGTGACTCACAGAAATCTGCTGCCAGGTGCCTGGAGTCCTGTTGTCCCTGGGTGTGCAGCTGTGGTGGCAGGTCCTCTACCAGAGCTGCTGTAGGGTCCTGGTTTGCTTCTAAGACCAGATTGGGTGGTGGCGAGGATAGGATTCTAGTCTCAAGCAGTTCTGTTCTTCAAGATGGCATGTACTCTGTGTCAACTGGGTCCATCTTAGAGTGTTTGCAGCAGCCGCGAGGTTTTGCCATCTACCCTGTTTCCCCAAAAGTAAGACATCCCCCGAAAATAACACCTACTTCCAGTTTTGCCTCTCCTGTAATATAAGGCATCCTCCCTAAAATAAGACCTCCCCGATAATAAGGCCTCCCTTGAACAAGGCCTCCCCAAAATATAAGCCCCCCGAAGCTACCGTAAGGTGTCTGACTCTTAATTTAAAGAGACCTCGCACTGCCTGAACAGCTCTGGTGAGCTGGTTTGTGATGAAAATGACTACCATACCACATACAGGTAATAAATTTCCTTTTTTTGTTGTTGTTGTTCAACAATAAATGTGTACTGTAATCTTCTTCATGGAAAAATAAGACATCCCTGAAAATAAGATCTAGCGCATCTTTGGGAGCAAAAATTAATATAAGATACTGTCTTATTTTCGGGGAAACGGGGTAAGACTGCCCAAGTTGGCAACTCCCTGGAAGAACTGCAGGGTCTAACTGTTCCTATTTCACTCACACACACCCACACATGTCTACACACACCTCGATCGCTCCCTCACTCTCTCACACACTCACCTTATCTTCCTGCCGGTCCCCATTTGCCTCTCCATTAGTATAGATTCTTAAAGAATATGCAGGATATAAATATAGGAATATAATACCTGAAATAAAATATACCACTGAACTCTGTCTCATCTCCCTTTATGTCCTTTTCAAGATGACCTCTTCCATCTTCAAGTATTTAAAGATACTTTTATGTGGAGGAAATCCCTTTTCTTTCTGCCTCCACTCACCACTTTAGTGGTTTCTGTGACCACTATGCTTAGTGATAAATCCACTTCAAGCTACAATCTAGTACTTGCATATCTACATGAATATGCATAAAAAACTGAAAGCAAATGTCATGACACTATACCATGGCCTCTGATATTTTCTATTGTACACAATTATATTTCACTAATGGGTTCTGACCCACAGTTAGAAAAACAGTAGTCTAAGCCAGTATCATTATATGCCAAGATATCTGCAAAAACTTATTAATTGGTTTCCCTTTTTCTATTTTGCCCCTTTAGATTCCCTGTCCTATATAGCAGTATAAAGGACTTAAAGATAAATCAAATGTCATTCATCTGCTCAAAGCTTTCTATGGTTTCTTGCAATTACAATAAAATCCTCACAAGGCCTACATGATCTAACACCTGATTTCTCTGCAGCCTAATCTTATGCCCTTTCTCCCTTCCTCAATATGCTTTGGCCCCTTAAAACTTGTTTCACTTCCTCCAGGACACCAGATTCTTGCCTATCTGGGTACAAGCTGTTCCCTTTTCCAGGAACACTCTTTTCCCAACTTCTTTAGCTCTTGGCTAAATTATTTTCTCTACAGAGAGGCTTGTCTTGATTACCCTAATAGAATTAAGGCCATCCCTATTTATTTCCTATCTCAGTCTATTGTTTGAACATTTACAACATTTGGAAAAATGAGGGAGAAAAACATGGCAGCTAGAAAACTTTGATCAAGTATCAGGCAGGATGCGGTGGTGGGAGGAAGACCCAGAGCAGAAAATTTCAATTTTGGGGCTAGGTTATATTTGTTTTAAGATCAAGAACTTAGATTTTAGAAGTGACTTCATTTGAGGTGTTTGCTTTTAATTACTGCCTTTTAATTTTTGTTTGGTATTGAGTCATATTAATTTTGAAAATGCTATTTCACTACAAAGAATGAAGGAATAGAAAGGTGTAGATACACAGAGGCCAACAATCTAAAGACAGACTATCAGGTCTCAGAATTGAGTATTGGCAGAGGTAATAAAAGTTATGGGCCCTATAGAAAGGCTGTACTCAGGTGAAAGAGTCAGAGGCTGCTAGGCTAGCTCTTGCCAGCTGAGAATTCTCTGTTAGATCTCTTCTTGACTCAGAACTTATTTAGAGGTTTTTTTGTGGTGTCTTAATTAGAAATGTTACTATCTAAGAGGAATAAACTGAAGATGAAATCATAATTCTATATGGTGGATGGATGACAACCATACAGCTTAGATATTTGAAGAACTAAATAGATTTAAAATATACAGTCCTTTTATCCTCATAACCATATTAGTATTTTTAAACCACATACTTTGATTTTTGTTTTGAAATATATTCATAATACTTAAGTATTCTAAGGCTATAAGAAGAAACGTTTTAGTCAAAATTCTTATTACTATAGATTTTGAGTAATAACATCCTAATAAAAGTAAATGGTATATTTTTTGTCCATGCATGAAATCACAATTTGAAATCTAAAACTGATCATTCCTCATATATTACTTGATTAGAAAAACGAAACAGTGATAGAAGCTTCTAAAGTATTTCAAGAAGCATTGAAAAATAAACAAGACACAAAAAAAGTTAAATCTAAAATAAAATCCCATTAATCACATATAAGTGGGGCTTCAGAAAAATGAATCAGCAAATGTCATAAAACTGGAAACTGCTTTATAATAGCATTGAGTATATTTCTTAAAACTTTAAAACTGACCATATTCCAACTGAAAATGTTATTATCAAAATAGTTAAGTTTTACTATAGATACACAGATCATACTTAGGCTATTTAATCTAGATTTTTTGCCAGGTGATTTTTAAGTAACCATTGTGATCAGACCTAAAGAATTTACAAAAGCTAGCTTAATAGTGGGTAATAGCACTAGATTGATTTAATAGCCATTTATCTGTGTTAATGAATAAAAAATGAGGCCCTGGCTAAGTAGCTCAGTTGGTTAGAATGTTGTCCCAATATGCCAAAGTTGTGGGTACAATCCCTGATTAGGTCAAGACACATACAAGAAACAACCAACGAATGCATAAAAAAGTGGAACAGCAAATTGATGTTTCTATATCTCTCTCTTTCTTCCCTTTTTCTCTTTAAAATCAATCAATAAGAGAAATTTAAAAAATATAAATAGGTAATGAAAAAGGATATATGAAAGAAAAAATATCTAGGCAAAAAATTAGGGGAGATATAAGCACATGTGTACACATAGCCTTACCTCCCACTAAGACTGCATTCAATGACCCCAAATCTTCTGTCAATCATTAGAATTTGAGGGGAGCTGAAGGCTCGGGCTACCCAATTTTTAAAAATATTTTTATTTACTTATTATTATTTCATAATTTATTGGGGTAACATTGGTCAACATGACATATAGGTTTCAGGTATGGGTTTCCCTGTTTCAAGATCTGTTTATTGCACCATGTGCCCACCACCCTTCCCATTTTTTAGGGCAACATAAAGCACCATTTGTAAAGCCTCTGGCTAATTTGATCAATTGAGGCACTTAAAATCAATAATGCAAGTTCCAGAGTAAATGTTTTTATATAATTGGTCTTTAATTAAATTTAGAAGATAACTGAAATTTCCATTTTGCTCTATGAAAAAAAAAAGAACTTTAACCAAATATCTGGCTGTTTAATATCATGTAGAAAAAACATCTAAATAATTAGCTTGTTTTTCAACTTTTTAATCAAAATGTTTGCTATCTTTAGATGTAAAATGGATTAAGAATTAGTCATGGTAACTCATTTTCTGTGACTTATAAAGAAAATGTGACTCAAAATAATGACCTATCCAATACACAAAGGGTAATTACTTTCATGCCAGATATATTTTAAAGTCATCTCTTTCCTTGGTCTAGAGTTACAGAAAATAGAACACATTGCAATGTACTACATAAATATAATATTCAGTTATAATAAAATGTAAAGTAAAATATAGTGACTATCATTGACTTTATCTTGTTAGGATTGTTGATTTTATCTGTTGAATAATGAATTAAAAAATAAATGAACTACTCTGAAATGGAATCACCTTGCAGGTGTCTCCAGTGCTCAGGAGTGTTCAAGCTGCTCGTGTCACGTCTGAGTACACTGGCTTCCTCAACAGCCCTGTAAAGCACATCAATTACATTCCAAGACATGTTAGTGATAGAGTGGAAGATGTTAAACAAGTTACAAGTGTCTGCAAGCAGCATTTATTTTTTAACACCCAGCAAAGCCATATATTCCTGGTCCATGGGAGAATGTTAACTTATCGCTCACACAGAACTCATGTTAAGTAGATGGAATGGGATGTGGTTGCCAAATTAATGTCAATGAAAAAAACAAGTATCTTCAGAATTTTAATAAACACTAGGGAGAGGTTTGAGGCAAAGAATCATAGGCACCATTTCCCCCTCCTCTTTTAACATTCTAGCCTGGCTTTCTGCTAAGAAAGATTAAGAGGATCAGTTCTTTTATGCTAAACAATTACTCACTTCAGTGACTAATTACAAATTTCAAAACCTGAAGAGCAGTTCTTCTTTTGCCCTTAGAGATATCTAACTTATCTAAACTGTGGCTACTTAATCATGTGTTAGTCCAAACTCCCTTTTAATACCTAGTACCGCTGATGGAGCTGTGATTTATTAGAAATCAATCTTTTCAAGTTCAAATATCAAAACCTTTAAAAACATTTTTTATTGATTTCAGAGAGTAAGGAGACGGAGAGAAACATCAATGATGAGAGAAAAATCACTGATCAGCTGAATTCTGCATGCCCCCCACTGGGGATCGATCCCACAAACAGGGCATGTGCCCCCACAGGGAATCAAACCATGACCTTCTTGTTCATAAGTCGACGTCAACCACTGAGCATTGCCGGTCGGGCCAAATATCAGAACTTTAATATCTCTTTTCCCCCTACTCCATCTCAATTAATGCCTAATTAACTAACATCCTAAAGGTTTTCTTTTTATTAGAAAGTTAAAATTTGAATCTCTTTTATCACATATTGCTAGAATAAATCCAGGTGTCTTAGTGTCTCCCTCTCACCCTCACCTCTACCTAGTTTCTCAATCGTATTTTACTTAAGGAGCCCAGTATTGTAAAGGGAAGGTTAGATTTCTCTTCTCAGAGTCGCTTGCATAGTTAAAACAAACAAACAAACAAACAAAAACACTTGTCTTTTAAAAGCATTCATCATCCTAGTAGCTTTAAGAAAACATCTTTGTTTAAGTGTTACTTAGTGTGTTCTGTTTCTCAGACTTTCTATGACAATATGTTTTTGGTTGTTTACCATATTCCATAGTAATTTCTCCCAAACATCAAGATAATATCAATTGTATTATGTATTTATTTATTTTGTTATTTCTTTCTTTGGTGACAAATAATCTAAGGTAAGGGAAGTTAATAAAGAAAAGTCTTCTGAAACAAAGAAATGGTAGAAATGTTACTATTGAATCAATGAGTAAATATACTTTCTGTTGCTGCTACAAACTCATATAGTAGTTATGCAATTTCTGAATCTGGCATATGAAACAGTGCTAGCAAAGTGGATATATATGATTTTTAAATAGCTCAGAATGAGCTGGATATATCCATACAAGATGGTCTTTTTTTCACAAGGGACATGAATAATTTTGGCCAAATTCTTTTTAGAAAAGATGAATAATTTATTATACCCCCCTTTTACCCTTCTCAAAGTTTTACAAGCACCATAAGTAAATAAACATTAACATTTTCTTCAGAGAAGTTAAACATCCTTCCAGTACAAACTTGCAGAAGGAAAAACTCACACTACAAATATTACTTTTGGGAAAAGGAATTTACTTATTCATATTTAGTAGTTTTTGAAAATGTATGTGTATTTCCAGTTTATATTTTGCCAAATTAATGTAACTTTTGAATGTCTCTTTTGTTTGGAGTAAGCAAAACAGTCTGGTCCATGGGACTTGCAACATTGATTGAAACAGCAAACATTTCACCAAGATGTCAAAACAGGAAAAACGTCTGGCATAATCAGCACTGATAGTAGGATAAGAAAATACTGGCTCGTCTTATTGATGCAAAACTCTATTAAAGGACAATCTACACTGAGTTTGATTTTAAGAGTGATGATGTAGGTCTGTCTATCATATTTGTAGCTTGCATATTGAATTTCCTAAGCTCACTAACCTGTGACACTGAATATAATTACTTTTATATGGTCATATACTTCAAATAAATATTCTTAAAAATAACACCTTAGGAAATTAGACTTATAAGATTCTTAATGGTAGAATAGCAATGCTTTATAAGATGTTCACAACTGAAAATTTAATCTACACAAATAATCCAGTGTATAGCTAAAGGATTCCTTCAAACTAAACTGTTTGTTACTGATCATTTTAATCCACTCACACAGATGTAAGATGAAACAGTAGGGTCAAGAGAAAAGGGTACCAGTCCATGATTGAGAGCAGCTGAGTTTAACTAACTTTTCCATAACTAGTTATATTAACTTGGGAAAAGTCATCTAGTCTTTCTTCATCTCTAAAACTTAGACTGCATCTTGGTCAGAATATTTTTCAAGATAAAATGAGACAATCCTATCTAATAAAGAGGGAGATGCTAATGACCATCACACCCTCACAAAGATGGTGGGATCCACAGACAATAAGGAGGGAATATGCCTATTGATTGCGATGCCCTCACAGATGGCAGCACCCAGTTCCCTTAGCCCCACTGAGCAGCAGGTGCACAGCACAGCCAGGCCCACCCACAGGAGAGTCCAGCCACTCCACGTGCCTACCTCCAGAGTCCCCCAGATCCCTCCGCCCTCCAGCTGCCCAGTGCGGCCCGAGGCACAGGCAAGCCTCAGATGGCAACTTCCCAGATACCCAGGGCCACCTGAGGCTCAGGTAACCAGAGTCAGCCAAAGCTTGTGCTGCTTTCCCTTCCCCTGATCACCGGGTCACCTCCCACCTCTGAGGACTCTATACTGTGAGAGAGGGCAGGCTGGGCTGAGGGATCCCCTGTCCAGTGCATGAATGTTTATGCACCAGGCCTCTAGTATGGAATAAAAATGATTGAAAAGTTTAAAACTATAAAAGTTAACCTCTGGCTTGGTAATAACCACACAAGTAATAAAAAGTTGAAATACTATCTCCAAACTAACCTAGAAGTTGTATAACTTGGGGTGTTTCTGGCCTTCAATAAATCCCGAATAATTGTTAATTTCCCTGAAGAAACATGGGTACTTTCACAAGTATGATTTAGCTATGGAAACAGGTACAACAGTCCCTCTTATCCATGGGGGATAAGTTCCAAGACTCCCAATGGATGCCTGAAACCACATATAGTACTGAATCCTAATAATATCCCCCCCCCACACACATATATACATACATACATACAATTTATGGCTTTTTGTTGGTATGTCTGAATTGCCAGCATCACTACTCTTGAAGTTTAGGGCTATTAAGTAAAATAAGGGTGACTTGAACACAAGCACTGTGATTACCAAGAATCTATACTATGTGACAAATAGGTGGTGGTATCTATATGTGAAAAATAGGTGGAGTCACTGGACATAGTGATGATTTACATTCCACAGAGTGAGAACACAGGAAATTTCATCACACTACTTAGAACAGTGAACAATTTAAAACTTATGAATTGTTTATTTCTGGAATTTCCATTTAATATTTTTGGACAACAGGTAATTGAAGTCACAGAAAGAGAATCCAAGGATAAAGAAGGACTACTGTAATTTAGTTTCAAAGTAAATTTTAATATTTACATGAAGGATTTTGATTAATTGCTTCTTAATAGTAACTGGACAGCAGGGAGATCTTTAATTTACTCTGCAATATAGACACCTGCATGCCCATGTTTCTTGGAAAAGGATGCCTGTCTGTCCCCCAATAACCTCAAGGATCAGTGGGAGTTGCCCTATAAAGACAGTGAATGGCAAAGGGGTGGAGGGTGACTCAAATTCCTCACTTTGCCACTGTTCTGCCTAGGCTTCAAGGTGCTTCTGCAGGTTCATATCGCTTTATATGAAAAGGATTAAAGAGCAGAAACAATGAAAGGAGAGATTGGGGAGGGCTGGTGTGGAAAGATCACCAAGGAGATAGGAATATGAGGAGAGATTAGCTAGAGTGCTGTGGGAGAAAGAAGTTATAGGCTTAAAAGCAGTTTCTGGGGCTCTTCCCTCTTTCTTTCTGGGTTTGAGCTTGTGAAAATCATTTCTTATTTGTTTGCTTCCTAAAACTATTTTTGAAAAGATAGGAAGCCTACAAAGCAAAATGGGAAAGGTAGTGACACAGATAAGTAAACTTGAGGCCGTCTCCAAATCTCACTCTGTGCTTCAGAGTTAGTGGTGTTTCTTGTAAGCTCTCTGTAAGGCTGCTTAGCTTCCTAGCTCGCTATCACTATTCATGGCTTGGGAAGAAACCCATGAGCCCAGATAGGTAACTGTGCATTCTGGCCCTCAACAGTTGTTTCAGGATAAAATACCTTGGTTCTCAATGTAAAATCCAAGTTGAACTTTCAGAATCTGTAAAGGAAGGAAGGAAGGAAGCAGGAGCATATAAGCATACAAGTTCTTTGGTTGGGGGTGGGGGAACAGTGGGGAAGGGAAAATGGTGGGGGAGGACTAGAAGAGGTAAATGGGGTGGGGGAAGGAGATATATGTAATACTTTCAACAATAAAGATTTTATTTTTTTTTGAAGAAAGAAGGAACAGAGTTTAGTTTTAAATCTAAAAGGAAAATGTGAAGCCAGGGAAAAGCCAGACTCAAGAATGAAAGGGAAAAGGAGAGCAACCACTTTTGTAAGCTACTTCACTTTCCTCTGCCTTATTTCCCCTGTCTGGAAAGTGGGAATGTAATATGTAAAGCTCTGATATTTGAAGGAAGTTTAAAAGAAATAATGTATGTGAAATACTGAGCACGCTGCCTGGCACATTATGACAAAATTAGAGGCCCAGTGCATGAATTCATGCACGAGTTGGGTCTGGCCAGCATTCCCCAATGGGGGCCCATTGACTAGGCCAGCAGGGTGGAGGGGCTGTGGGAAGTTGGCCGGCCAGCCCCACCCTCGATCAGTTGGGGGGAGGGGCGATCAGAAGTGCTGCTAGACAGGGGGAGGGGCCATGGGCAGTTAGGCAAGGGCCCAGGTGAGAGCATGGATCAGGCTAGTTGGCTGCCACAAGTGCATGTCATAGCCACTGGTTGTTCCGGTCATTCTGGTCACTGGGTTTTCATGTATATAGATAAATAATGGTAACTATCATTAAGGCTAAAATGGAATTTCTTCTTATGTTGCTAAATCAACATAATTGTTACTACAAAATAAATTAAGATCAACTTTTAATTATAAGTGTTTTTTTTCCTAAACAAAATATGTAAAGTTTTCTTGTAAAATTTTCAAAAGAAATTCAGAACATCATATTATCATAGATTTCTAACCCTTTAAATAGGGAAAAGTAATTATTTACCAAATAAGTTCAGAAGCTAAAGCCTAAAAAAACCTGCAATTCTGTATCTAAATTTAATCTAAGAGTACTGTATCTGTGTTGAGAGATATCTGGGCTGTGAATGTGTTTGGAAAGCATAAACTTTCTCATTTGATAATTATCTAGGTTTGCTAAGGGAAAAAAAAATGTTTGCCAGTTGCAAAATTTTCAATTTCATGTAAAGATGAACATTCCTCCTCACCCCCAGAATGTACATAAATATTATCTCAGTTTGAATACAGAGAAAAGAGTGGGAGTAAAAACAGCAAAAGATGCTTCCATCCAACAATCTGCATAAAGTGGCCATTATGAATCAGGCACATATGAATCCAATCAAAGCACCACCAAGGCACTACTAAAAGTAAAGTATCCCAGATATTCTAGTGGAAGAGGTAGCAGGGTCTGGATTATGGCGATCTGGAAGGTTGTGGTAAAGAGAGAAGCCTGTTGGAGAGCGCAGAATGCTTTGTTAAAAACCTGTCAGACACAAAGCCCTGGCAGCTTAGGAGAAGGGGTCTTGCCCCATCCCTGCTGGAACTCATCTTTTCCCCAGGGTCTGATGCATAGCAGACCCTCCATGTCTGGCCTCATATTCTACATCTGCCTCTCAGCCATGCCATTCATTCTTGATAGAGGCCTTAAGTGCAACTGGTCAGAGAAGAATAGCCTCTGCTTGGGAAAGGGTCCCATTCTAGAGAACCAAGCTGCAGTGGCTGTTTTCAGTGTAGTTCAAAGTATGGCTGGGCACTTGTGTTCAGGACCTCATGGACATCTTACTAAATGTAGTTTCTTTTAGCCCCATAGAACAAAACTTTGGGCATGCATGAAGCATGCTCACCAATTTGGAGATAGTTTTCTTTGAGAAAGAGTTAAAATACAATACAAAATAATGGCAGTGGGGCTAACCTCTTGGATTTTTGTTCCAATGTACCTAATTTATGAGTCACCTCTTTGGCCTTATTTTTAGGAGAAAAAAAAAATGTTCTTTTAAAGCATATTGTATATGTCAAAGAGGAATTGAGAGGGAGAAATAGAAACATTAACGATGAAAGAGGCTGCCTCCTGCACTCTTCCCACTGCGGATAAGCCTGCAAACCGAGCATGTGCCCTGTCCAGGAATCGAACTGTGACCTCCTAGTTCATAGGTCGTTGCTCAACCATTGAGCCACTGATGCTGGGTAGGGGGGAGGGGGGGAAAGCATTTTCAACAGGCCTTTTTTATTTATTTTTTAATCTTTTTCCTATTTTGTACTGTTCTTGCCTTACTACTGGAAGGTACTGGCAAGCTACAAGCATCACCTTCCTGAAACTAATGGCTAAATAACAGTCACGGCCCAGTGAATCCTGACCCCCCCCCCCATTAGCCCTGAATCTTGGACAAATCTCTTTACTTCTAGGTCCCTCTACTTCCAAATTCCTATGACAGAGAATACCTTCTTCTTGAAGAGTAGATGTGGTTTTTATGGGTAAAGAGTTAAGGTAGAGTATGGCCCAGAGGTGATCAATAAGGTCCTGAAACCTACACAAACCTTATTTAAATGCACTACCAATCTCATCTCTCACCGCGGTGGTTTACACATCCTTCCTCAAGCGTTTTCCAGCTCTCTCTCATACTCCTTCCCCCCTTTGCTGATTTCCCCTTTCTCCCTCTTCCTCGGCTAAGGAAGGAAATCCAAAGAACTCCTCTCTCTCTCTTCCGCTCTGCTCTCCCGGTTCCCTTAATCCTGGGTCAGCCCACTCACCCCCCGGGTCGGAACATGCTTCTCCCACAGCGCATGTACAGCGTAGCCGTCCTCCTGCACTTGTCTATCGTGCCCTTTAGACGATGCGAAGTACAGTCGTTCTTCAGTCCTCAGCACTTAGCTTGGTGCCTGGCAGGTAAGGGGCAGTCAAGCCCCATAGGCAGAGATGTAATTTTTCTGAATGTACCGAATGCATGCATGGATGCATGCGTGGGTGGCTAGACAGTGTGCTTTGGGGGAGGCGATGGCCTGTGAGCACTGGGTGGTCGTCTTGGCGTCCTTTCCCCCCCAAAACTCCCCCCCAGCCCCCCAGCCCCCCAGCCCCCCAGCGGAAGGATAAAGGCCTCCGTCTAGGATCCAGACCCAGTGGTTTCTCCGCTGGGGGACACGGCTCCGCAGGGCACCGGCAGGGGGCGGCGTTGTCACGCAGCTGGACGCTCCCCGGTGACCGGCCCCGCCCCCTCAAGGCGCGCAGCTCCGGCGGGTAGGCCGCGGGCTGGCCCAGCGCAGAGGGCCGGGCAGTCCTCCCTCCCGCTGGGCGGCCGGGGCGGCGAGGGCCGCGGCAGCGGGGCGGTTTTCCGCTCCGCCTCCCTAGGCGCGCTCCCCTTAGCCCGCACCGCGGCGGCCGCCTCCTAGCCGCTACGCGACGGGAAAGAAAGTTACTCCTGGTTGGGAAGAGAGGAATGGAAGGAGGCCCGGTGAAGGGAGGGAGCTTTCTAGAAAAGATGGTGCGAACACGGGGAGGGTGACCGCTACCCTCCTTCCGCGCTGCTGCAGCGGCGGAAGCTGGGGGGGTGGGGGTGGGGCGGGGGAGGCACTTCTTTCCTCATTAAACATGTTCTTTCACGTTTGGTAAAAACGACATCATTTCACACTGACATTCGCGTGAAAGAGACAAACCTTCGCGAGGCGTGAGGAACGCGCTTCGCCTCCGCGGGTTCTCGGTGAGAGAACCGCCGCCCGCCGTGCGCCTCACTCCGCCAGGGCCCCTCCGCAGCGCCCCGGGGCCGCGCCGCCCGGGCCCCGCGCTCGGACCCGGGGCCCCCCGCCCCCGCCCGGGGGACCGGAGTCCCCGGGGCGTCGCTCCGTGACGCGCGAGGACCGGCGCGCGCGCTCCGGGCGCCCCGAGCCGCGGGGGCGCTGCGGTCGGACGCACGTCCTCGGCCCCGCCCCCGCGCTTCCAGGGGCGCGCCTGGGGCTCCCCGCGCTTCCCGAGGCTTCGAGAAACGAGAAGCGAAACCCAGGGAGCCAAGCCCAGCGAGCGAGTCCTCGGCTCGGGTGCGGAGACTCGTTTGCAGGGGCAAAGGGACGCCGGCGTTCCCGGGGCCCGGGCTTCTCAATGGGGCCGGGTTAGGGTTAGTGGAGTAAATGGCCCAGGTCTAGCGATAGATAACTCCACGGGTCGCGAGGGACCTCGGGGGCCCCGTCAGGTGGCTGTGAGCGCGCGCGGTGTCCGGCGAGGATGTTCTGTTTGCGAAGTTTCCACAGTTGCGGGGATGGTAGCCGCGATCCTATTTGGAGGGCCACTTGGGACTCCAGGCATGTTTAGTATCTCCTCGTGAGGAAAGAGTGTGGGCGGGGAACTAACTGTCCCCAAGTCAAGTGCGTGTGAATACACACACACACACATATAATATATATAACATATATATATGTATATATATATATATATAGGCGCACACACATACGGGAGGTGCAGGGACCGCCGGCTAGCGCGGGCGGCCGGAACAGTTCGCCTGGAGGGGGGCGGCGCCCTATGCAGATGAGGAGGGCGTGGCCAGCGCGCCGCGCCGGGCCCCGGAAGCGCCGGGAGGCCCCGGTATAAAAAAAGTACTGAAGACATTTTTCCCCCCGCACAACTGCTAAAGCTCCCGAGACAGGAGCGTGTGCGGCGGGGCGGCAGCAGGAGCCGCCACCTCCGGGACCACCTCAGCTGAGGCGGCAGCGGCGTGGGAGGGGGCGAGGGGCGGGACTGGCGGGCGCCGGCGGCTGGGGTCTGGGAAGGACTAAGTCGCTCGCGGCGGCCGGGAGCGCACTCGCCGCTCCCCGAAGTGCGGTGGCTTCGCCGTGCCTCTGCTCGCTGCGCTCCTAGAAGGGGCGGCCGCCTCCAGGTGACACACCGACGGGACTCCCGCTTGCGCTTTCCAGATGCATCAGAGATACTTTTGGTGCGGGGCTGCTCTGCGGGGCGCGGCGCGCGCGGCTGGGGGGCGGGGGGGGGGGGGGCGGGGGGGGCCCGGCCGGGGGCGGCCGGGGGGGGGGGGGGGGGGGGGGGGAGGCGGCGCGCTCTTTCCTCTTCGGGCGCCTGCGGTCTCCAGCCGCCTCACGGAGCTTCTTCCTCTCTCTCTCTCTCTCTCTCTTTTTTATCTTTATTTTTTAATTATTATTATTTTAGGACTGACCAGGGCCAAGTGGCATTCGGCGGGCACTTCATGGCGGAGGGTGAAGGGTACTTCGCCATGGCCGAGGACGAGCTGGCCGGCGGCCCCTACATCCCCCTGGGCTGCGACTTCAGCGGCGGCAGCGGCGTCGTGGGCGGCTGCGGCTTCGACGAGCCCTGCTCCGACTACTGCGAGGGCCCCACGGCGCACTGCAACGTGCTGAACTGGGAGCAAGTGCAGCGGCTGGACGGCATCCTGAGCGAGACCATCCCGATCCACGGGCGCGGCAACTTCCCCACGCTGGAGCTGCAGCCGAGCCTGATCGTGAAGGTGGTGCGGCGGCGCCTGGCCGAGAAGAGCATCTGCGTCCGCGACGTGCGCCTCAACGGCTCGGCGGCCAGCCACGTCCTGCACCAGGACAGCGGCCTGGGCTACAAGGACCTGGACCTCATCTTCTGCGCCGACCTGCGAGGGGAAGAGGAGTTTCAGACTGTGAAGGACGTCGTGCTGGACTGCCTGTTGGACTTCTTACCCGAAGGGGTGAACAAAGAGAAGATCACACCACTCACGCTCAAGGTAGCAGTAACCCAGCAAAGGGCTTGGGGTCCCCTCTGGGCAGGGCTGCTTAGTTGTCGGGGCGGGGGGGGGGGGGGGGCGGGAGAGGAGAAAAGATGCCAAAAATCTATGGCCCGGACGGGTTTGGGTGCGCTTATTTGTTTTGCTTTTTTGATTCTTTACAAGGAGTAAGCTGAGGTGCATGGAAGATGCCCAGTGTTTTATTGAACTTGGTGCTTCAGCGCCACAACTCTCCTGCTTCCTCCTATGCCCTCCAACCCCCCCCCCCCCAACAACACACACACACACACTACCCCTCGTCCTTCCCCTTATTTTTTAACTCTTGGCATTCCTTGCTCCAGGCTTCTCCAGAGTTAGATTCTAAGTGGAAGAATGAAATTTTATCTAGATCATTTTTTTTTTGAGTCAGTGTATGTTCTAGTCACTGGGAAAATAGCAGAACCAAGCCAGTGAGCTTATTGTATTGGAAAATGTGAATAGGTTTCCTTGCTGCATTCAGCTGACTTCCTGTGTTTAAGATATACGGGGAGTTTCTCTGGTTTTGTTCATGTGTGAAGGGTATGTATAGTGTGTGTCCCCCTCCTCTCTTTGGTTCAAAGCGTATTTTACACATTTAGTTAAAATTGCCTGAGAAATCAGCCTTCCAGAATTTCCTAATATAGTTCATTTTTATTGTGACTGCCAAACACCCCTAGAGGGACAGACAAGATACTGATCTCATCTGTTGTCTGCGAGGGGGGGAGGGGGGGCAGAGCTGAGTGACTAGAGACAAGAATGAGAGGCAGACCAACTTTCCTCTGAATGCTCTTCTTTCTTTTGACTATTATGTGAATATTGTACCTGTAAGACCATTTTCAAAAAATAACATTTCAGAAGTCAGACATGACAACAGAACCTTTTAGTATTGTGCTACATCTGCCAAAAGCCTCAAACTATTATTTCTCGTCTCTTTCCCAGACAGTAAAACCACTCGTTAAATGTACTTTTTTTTTTCTGTTTTCAGAGGACTGTTTAAACCTGTAGGTAGTGTTTTGCTGAAACTTGACAAAACAAAAGGGAAGAAGCAAAGTAAATGTCATCTGTGAGGAGGATGTATTTATTTATTACTTTTTGCTAGGTGTGCTCATCTTCTTGTTTTATCTTTTGAATTATAGGAAGCGTATGTGCAGAAAATGGTTAAAGTGTGCAATGACTCTGACCGATGGAGTCTTATATCCCTATCAAACAACAGTGGCAAAAATATGGAACTGAAATTTGTGGATTCGCTCCGGAGGCAGTTTGAATTTAGTGTAGATTCTTTTCAAATCAAATTAGACTCTCTTCTCCTCTTTTACGAATGTTCAGAGAACCCAATGACTGAAACATTTCACCCCACAATAATCGGTGAGAGCGTCTATGGCGATTTCCACGAAGCCTTTGATCACCTTTGTAATAAGATCATTGCCACCAGGAACCCAGAGGAAATCAGAGGGGGCGGCCTACTGAAGTACTGCAACCTTTTAGTAAGGGGCTTTAGGCCCGCCTCTGATGAGATCAAGACCCTTCAGAGGTATATGTGTTCCAGGTTTTTCATCGACTTCTCAGACATCGGAGAGCAGCAGAGAAAACTGGAGTCCTATTTACAGAACCACTTCGTGGGTTTGGAAGACCGCAAGTATGACTATCTCATGACCCTTCATGGAGTGGTGAATGAGAGTACAGTGTGCCTGATGGGACATGAAAGAAGACAGACTTTAAACCTTATCACAATGCTGGCTATCCGGGTGCTAGCTGACCAAAATGTCATCCCTAACGTGGCTAATGTCACTTGCTATTACCAACCGGCCCCCTATGTAGCAGATGCCAACTTTAGCAATTACTACATTGCACAGGTCCAGCCAGTATTCACATGCCAGCAACAGACATACTCTACTTGGCTACCCTGCAATTAAAAATCATTTAAAAATATCCTGTGGGGAAACCATTTCAGATAAGATAGAAAAAAATAAAAAGAAGAAGAAAAAGGCTGAGTGACCCAGCCCTGATTAGGGATATGTTTTGTACAATGATGATCTGCTCCTGATTTTAAGCTTGGCAAAGTTTGTGGATCCTTTCATAGATATGGGAGCATGATCTTAAAGTGATCCCCACCCACTATCAACCCATGCACCAAATCCTCCTACCCAATAAGATTCTATTCTGAAACAAGAGACCTGTCATTGAAAACAACCAGGTTCTCCTAAAATAACAAGGCGGGGGAAATGCTTAATGACAATATGGGTTTGCATAACCTTGCTCCCATAGCTTTGCCATGGTGGGGGAGGCGGGAATGTGGGGGGGATAGGGTGGAGTTTCTTATAAGGTGGAATTCACAAAAGGGAAAATACAGAGGAAAAAAGATCTCACCCCAAATTAATTATATCAGGAGTTAAGGTAGTAAAATACTGAAAGAAGGGAAACTCTAACATTGGGATTATTATCTGAAGCTTGTAGAGAGTGCTTTTTGTGAAACTCCTGCTGCGCTAGCAGAAATGGCTTACTCCAAATGTACAGTAGTAGGTTGATGCAGTTTTCATGACAAACAGCAAACTTACGATGACACAATTCATTATTTCCAGCTGCATGTTTAGCTTGCATTTTTAAAATATGAAAATGCAAGCAAAAACAGCTGTAGAAAGAAAAGTATGTTCAAGGACCAAAGATTTAACAGATAAAAATACCCAAATAGAAGAGATATAGTAGAATATATAAAGAGTTACTATATTTGTTACACACCAATATACATCAAAGTGCCTGTTGCCTTCTGAAAATTTGAAGTGAAAAATTTTTTATGGTTTAATGATTATTTTGTTTTATCAGGGACTAAAGAAATAAAACAGCATAAGCTTGTGAATGGTGGAAGAAATGCCCTATTTTTTTCTTGGCAAATACTTGTATAAAGCTAACATTGTTGGTGTGATATTATCATAGGTACATGTGTATGTATATTATGTGAGTATATAAACATATTTGGGATATGAATATATTCACACAACACATTGACTATGGTCTAGAATAATGTAGCATTAGGAAATGTTTAAATACTGTGTGCTTTTATGTTTCAACAGGATGACATGAGACGTGGGCATGTTGCAGTGATGAATTAAAACCCACATCTAAAAACGTTAAAGCAAATGAAGGAGGAAAACAAGTAATATATTTGATAGGAAGTACAGAGATTATACATTTTTAGTGAGTGTTTTTTCCCTATTTTTTTTTTTTTTGTGAGCCATAGAATTTCAAAAATGGGAGAATGTTTGTTTGGCAGAGCACTCTTTTTTTTTTTTTTAATATTTAACTGCTATTTTGACAGTTGAACCCTTTTATTGTTTTTTATATTACTTGCATGTTTCCATGGTGTATCATCCTGTAGATCCTGGATCCATGGTAGTCTATTTAAATCCCTAAAAAGAATTTCTGGTGATCTGAACACTACTTATTAATATTTAAATAAAAAATGTAATGAATGCCTTCTGCATTCTAAGACCACTAGAATTTAGTAAATGTGAAATGATCCCTTTTAAAGAGTATTTGCACAATTGCTAAAAATTTATATATGAGATAGATAGATATATATATATTATATATAAAATTTTATAAATTCATGCCAATATGAAATATCTTTTTGATCTGGTTGTCACACTGCATTGAAATAGTTAGTACTGTATTTTAAATTCAATCACTTTGCATTGAATCAAATCCAACTTTATTTTCTCTTTCCCAAGAAGCCATTTATAGTTTTATGAAATGATTTGTCATTACTATTTCAGTTCAATGTCAGCTAATCCTAACACATTTCCTTCTCCCAGCTCTAAATTCCTTTGGATACTGGTCTCTGAAAATGAATTTATTAAAAACAAAACTAACACATACAAAAATCTTCCCTTTGTATTGTGAAACAACCACATGATCCCAGTCATCTCTAGTGGATGACTGCTTACTGTGATAATTCCTAGGAAGAAACAACCAGATTTTAAAGATCTGCTCTGTTAAAGAGGGGCTGGGGAAAAGCATAGCATCATTCCACATGGCAGTGTAATTTGTTTATGGTTTTCTGGGCATCATTCAGATGCCAAATTAATCCACCCAAACCACCTTTCACACATCTTTGTTTGAAGCCTTAACAGGAACTTGATGGGTTTGCTGTAGCAGCTTCCCTGTGAATTTGACAAAGCTGTAACAGCTACTGCACTGCCACTTACTGTTTGCTAGGGGACTCTTCCTTTTCCCACGTTGGCTCAGTCTCCCTGTCTCCAGCCCTGGGTTTGAAAAATTGTGAATTCCCAGGAAATATTCCATTTCTAGAATAAGCCTGATATTTAACTATCAGAAACCAGAGCTCTGCCTGCTTCCCTGTTGCAAGTTTTCTGGAAGAATACTAGGAAATGCTTGGGAACATCAGAGCAGCTAGTAATCTGCCATCTTCCTTCTCATCCTAAATCTTGTAAAGTGTGTTGTCCACTGTTTTTAAAAGAATCTGGAGATCTCTGGCTCTTCTATAGCAACAACTTGTTAATTTATGACAGATTTTTGTTTAAAGGGGCCTTATTTGAAAATACACTTTTCATTTATTTTCTCAAATATTTATGTTTTCTTACTTACTGCAGGGTTGGTAGCATAATTGGAAGTGCCAGCACCTGACATTCAGATAGAACAGGTTGTGCTCAAGACAACCTTTAGTATTTACTTTAAAGTTTATATAATTTATTTCTCTTTTGTATGTACTATAGTCTTGTGCATATGTAGTTCAACAAACAGTGGAATATATGTCTCTCTTTGTGGATGTGTGGCCTAAAAATTTGAATGTCTGCTGAAAAAGATTCGTGTGCATAGGTCAGAGAAAAGAACAGCTTTCAACTCCTGATTAGTGCCTGTGATTTGCTTGCTTTTGTGTTTATCTGGCCTAGTGTGCTGTTATTTTAAATAGGAAGAAGTTTTATCTTCTGAAGGCTCTTCTCATCTGTCCAGTCTGATATGTCAGTGAACACTTAATCTGTGACAAGGCCCTTTTAAAATGTTTACTTCGTTTGCAGTAAATATGGTTGCCTCAAGAAGTCTTTTCCCTTCCAGAAATGGGTCACGTATCTGCTCACTTTGGTATTAGGTGGACTGTTTTAGCATGGCTCCCAAAAAATGCAAGATGGAAGATGATCCGTAAACCAAGCCAAGGAGGAAATGCAAAAAAAAAAAAGTGAACGTACTGTTTTTTGCCACCCCTTTATGTTTGCTTATTGTTGGTTGCTTTACTGTGCCTAAAGTTGTTTTCAGTGCAATACTTGTCAAGTAAATATTGTGAACTATCTTGTAAATCAAATGTATTATGTTGAAAGCTATCAGCAGTTCAAAAATATGCTTTTTTGTTATTTGAAGACTAAGTGTGTTAGATGAAACCAAAAAGCCAAAAAAAAAAGGTAATTTCATATATAGCACCTAATTGAATATAATCTTTCTTTAAGATTTCATGTAGCATAGCCTTTTCAGTGCTAAGAAAGAATCTCTGTAATATTTTGTTGTAATAATGGCTTGCTAACAAAGTGTGTGGTAAAAGTACTAAGTTGGAAGGTGTCAAGGTAACTTGGCAAGATTTGCTGCAAAGCCTTGTGGAATGGAGGAGGCTCTGCCCGCTGGCTGTCTCTCCAGCCTCTCTCCAACCATTGCCTGCTCTGAGACGTCCTGTTGCAGCAAGCTGCACCTAAGGTCACTCTTTGGAATGTTTTTGACATTAGACTATGTCACAGGCAGAAAAGGAGTTGATGGATAATGGACTCTTAAAAACTGACATATTTGAATCAGTGCTAGAGGGAACAGATTGTGAATTTTGTTTACAGCATCCAATATTTGGATTTTCTTTTTTTGTAAATAAAAAGAAGTTATTTTTTTCTATTTATTTGTGTCTGTTATTTTTGTATCTGTGTTGGCTAAGTGACCATGTTCTCTAAATCTCAACCTGTATCCATGAGAAAAGACAAGCTGCATTTGGAGTAAAATAAAAAGCTCTCATTAACTTTCTGATTGAAGTTAAAATGCCCAACTTTTAGCCAGCTCATCTCTGACTGTCTCAGTTAGTTCCAGAAGAGTCTAGCTAATGGGTGGCATTTTTTTTTTTAATCTAGGCATTAACTTAGTGTGAAGCAACTCAGAAGTCAGAGCTATTTTCCAGTGTCAGTAGAGACTCATGTATTTGAACTACGGGGCTCTAGTAACGTTGAGTGGTCCTTGGTTTTCATGAGTAATCCGATTGCTGTGATTTAGTTATCAGTGGTTATATAAAATCTGTTTTGGGTTCTATAGTGTTATTTGAAGGTGAAGTGGAAAGAAGAGCAATCATAGGATCTAATATGTTGTACTGTCTGTGGGTGAATGTGTACTGGGTGCAAAGAAATCACCCTTTGATTAGCAGTTACTATGATCTCACCTGTTCAGATTGCCAGGGGACATACATTTATTAAGTCTTTGTGTAATTTTGGAAACTTTCTCAATAGTAATAGTATGAGAATTTGGTAAGCCTAGGCTGTTATAGGACATAATTGTGATTTTTAAAATCATTTAAAGTCCTGATGTTGGATAGAATCTGTGCTTGACGCTACATCTATAGCAAAGCCTTAAGAGAACAACTCACCCTTCCTTTCCTTAGGAACCTCATTCTCTAAACATTCAGTTCCTTTAAAGTAGAACAAGAATTGTTAAAATCAAATACTTCACAAATTAAACTGTACCTTTCCTTCTTAGAATCAAGTTTGAAATAAATAGCATGAATGCTCTTCAGCTTAATAGCAAATGATTTTTAAATGACAATGGCTTTCAGCCATTAGTGCTCCAAAAAAATCTGGAACTGGGTCTCCTTGGATAAAAGGCTAAATCTAGGACTGGGTCAGGGAATATACCAGAGGAACTTGGATCTCTTATAATTCCAGAAAGCAAAGATGTGTTAAAAAACAAGAAACCACAATGGTGAGGAGCATGTCAAAAGGACAGAGGCACCAACTGAAAGAGCTCCAATGGCCAAAGCTTGAAAATTTGAGTAACAAAATAAGTGGCATTGGATTATAACCCAAAGTAATAAATATCCGTAAGTCCACATAAATAGAGATAGATGATTGCATTAATAAATAAATGGGGCAAAGAGACAAATTTCCTGTGCAGAATTTCTAGATGTTGCCCTTTCAAAGGGGTGAACCTTAACTCTCGACCTCCTTTAAAAAATACATTTTTATTGATTTCAGAGAGGAAGCAAGAAGGGGAGAGAGAAAGAAAAATATCAAAGATGAGATAGAATCATTGATTGGCTGCTTCCTGCACACCCCACACTGGGGATTGAACCCACAACCTAGGCATGTGCCTTGACTAGGAATCGAACCGTGATCTGATTCATAGGTCAGTGCTCAAACTGTGAACCACGCCACCTGGGCACATTCTACCTCTTAAATGTGGGTTGTGCATAGTGACTTCCATAGAGTACATACAGTATAGAAAAAGGTGAAAAAGATTAACCGTACTTCATTGGTGAACCCTGACAAACTACAGATGATCATGATCAATATAAGCAGTGATAAACCATGAAGATAACATGTGTCATTGTTATGATGTGATGAAAATGGCACTTTTCTTCTGTACTCTTTCTTTGCCAAACCCACAATCTCTAATTATGAGAAAAGCAGCAGACAAATCTAAATTGAGGGCATTCTGTAAAATACTGGGTGGGTTTTCTTTAAATCATCAAAACCAGGAAAATCTGAAAACTGCCACAGCCAAGAGGAGCCCGAAGAGACATGACAAATAAATATAGTATCCTAAATGGGATTCTGGAACAGAAAAGGCCATTAGGTAAAACCTATGAAATTCTGAATAAGTGTTATTGAAATAATATTTCAGAGTTGGTTCATTAGTTACGACAAATGCACCATACTAATGTAGGACATTAAATGGGGTAAGTGGCTGCATAATACATGGTAACTCTGTACTATACTCACTTTTTTTGTTGTTGCAAATCTAAAACTATTCTCAAAAAGTTTATTTAAAAAACAAAGACTGAGTGAACCTTCCTCACTATTTCTAGAACAGTGACTACCTAGAAAAATAATATAGTGAATAGTTAATTTTATTTTGTAATGTCTGTATTTAAAATGTTAGATAGCATAAAAGAGTGACTCCAAAATTTCAGGGAAGCTTTACCTTCCAGTTTTAGGCAAAAAGAATGGGGTTGAAGAGAACTGAGTTATAGACAGTTTCTGACTATAGAATACTAGGAGGAATCATATTACCTTATTTTTTTTTATGGGAAGGGAACTTTACATGTAACTATAAACCATTGTGTAGATATCCTATCTAACAAAAGAGTAATATGCAAATCAACCCAATCACTCCACTATACCCACAAGCCACACCCATCAGCCAATCAGGAGCAAGTATGCAAATTAACCCTATCCAAGATGGCTTTGGCCAAGGAGCAAGCAGGAGGGAGGCTTGGGCCAAACTTTACACACAATTTGGTGGGTCCAGGCCTCCACGCAAGACTACAAAGTTTCAATTGTAGAGATAAATAAATACCAACAGAAATGGCTGCCACCAGGGAGTGAGCAGGCGGCTTGGCTCCTCTGCAGGCTATAAAGTTTCAATTGTAGAAGATAGATAAATCTGAGATACCAGGGCCTCCACTTGGGTCACTGGGGGGCGAGACCAGCCTGCAAACCCCCACAGGTCCCTCGCTCAGGCTGCTCCATGCCCCAAGGGAACCCCCACCCTGATCCGGGACACCTTTCAGGGCAAATAGGCTGGCCCCCACCCATGCATCAGGCCTCTATCCTATCTAATAAAAGAGAAATATGCAAATTGACCATCACTCCAACACACAAGATGGCTGCCCTCATGTGGTCAAAGATCCTACCCACGTGTGGACACAAGATGGTCACCACAATATGGCCAGCAGGGGAGAGCAGTTGGGAGGGATCAGGCCTGCAAGGGAGGATAGTTGGGGGCAATCAAGCCTGCAGCAGAGGGCAGTTAGGGGTGACCAGGCTGGCAGAGGAGGGAAGTTGGGGGGTACTGGGCCTGCAGGGAAGGGCAGTTGTGGGGACCCAGACCTACAGGGGAGAGCAGTTGAGGGGACCAGACCTGCCAGGGAAGTACAATTAGGGGCAAACAGAATGGCAGGGGAGCAGTTAGGCATCAATCAGGCTAGTAGGAGAGTGGTTAGGGGGTGATCAGGCTGGCAGGCAGAAGCAGTTAGGGGCAATCAAGAAGGCAAGCAGGTGAGCAGTTGGGAACCAGAAGTCCTGGATTGTGAGAGGGATGTCCAACTGCCTATTTAGCAATTCCAGATTGAGAGGGTACAGGCTGAGTTGAGGGACAACCCCCTCCCATGCATGAAATTCATCCACCAGGCCTCTAGTAATTTATAAACATGGAGTACTCAAGTGAGCAAGGAGCTAAACTTTTGTAGCCCAAATATTCAGGGGACCCTAGAAAGTTGTTCAGGAACTCTGAGATAGAATCATTGATTGGCTGTCTCCTGCACACCCCACACTGGGGATTGAACCCACAACTCAGGCATGTGCCTTGACTGGGAATCAAACCAAAGGAGTAAATGATGTTTTAAAAAAAGTTAATGCTATGGGAGACTAATATTTAGTGGAGTGTTGAAATGAATTATTATTCAATGTAAATAGCCACTTCTATCATTCACCTGCCTATCCAAGTTTCTTGTTCAGAATATCAGGTTTTCTTAAAGTGAAGGGCCACCTGTTTTTGTATTGACTTCAACTCAATCACTGGCATTCAAAATAATTCAAAATGCAGTTTTGAAAATTAGATACCCTTTGTAATGTTTAAAAGCAATAATTTCAGCTTAGGGTCATGGGGTACCCTGAACTTCAAGAATATATGCATAGGGGGATAAATTATTTATAAGCTCCATAATGGAAAGTTCCCTTCAGGATCCCCTTCAGAAACTATTAATTTTCCAGCACAGTGTGTACTTATCAGTAATGCCAAGATTTTGTGGCATCATCTGGCCATGTCATTATAAAACGGCTGAAACCCTATTCTTTTATTTTTTTCTTCTTTTAGTAAAATTCAACCTAATGAACTACACTACTAGGTGCTATGGATAATGTTATTCTGTGTCATGAATTGCACATGCTCTGTAGTTTTTCAAGATCTCTTCAAATAAGGTCAGGAAGATCATGGGTCATATGTTCTTCATTTTAATGGGGGAATAATTAAAAACAATGAACATATCTTCATTTTAGAGCCTAATTATCAGAAAAAAAAACACAGAAACAAATTCAATCAGTTCAGAGGCCTAATTGCTGAATTAGTTGCTAGATTAAGCAAATAAAAATATAGAATTCTCACTTAAATTTGAAATTCAGATAAGCAATGACTTCTTTTTTAAGTATATGTATGCCCCATGCAATATTTTGGACAGATGTATACTAAAATTTGTCTGTATTAATCTGAAATTCAAGTTTGACTGAAAGTCCTATATTTTATCAAGCAGTCATATAACCTATATAGGATTACAAAATAAGGCTGAAAAAGTTTTCTATTATAATTTGATTCAAGAGCAGTTTATAACTTGTTAATATTTAACTTTAGGTACTACTAAACACTGCATTCACATAGAGTAACCATAGTAGCAACCTCTTTGAGACATGGTTCATTCATTAAATATTTGCTGAGAATTTTTTATGAGTTTAGCTTTGTGCTAGACTCTGAGGCCCAAAGAAGTGAAAGACCTGGTCCATTGTTCTTAGGAGGTTCCACTTGCAAGTAGAACTTACTTGCTGAAGATTAGTTTTTCAGGTATCCTGGGGTTAGTTACTTATAAGGCTTAGCTTTGCATGGGGCACCACAAAGGGCCTGGTAGTCTAGTGGAGAGTCTGCACAAGGATAATAGTCCTTGAAATGTGCCTTCTTAGGAGCTTTTATAGGCAGAGCTCCCCACAAGTAGTCTCAGTATAGATAGGCACTGGCCATTTATAAGGAAGTATAAGGGTAGATGAGTACTGAATTTTCTGCTGAGGGAAGCAATATTCTCCCTGAGCTACTGGACAGTTACATTCTCTTTTCAAAACCACTGCAAAAATTTTTAGGACTTAACTAGAATGCACCTTGAAATTTTATTGCCTTATAATCCTGTTTGCTGCAGCACATTAAAATTTCCTTGAATGTTTCTTATGTAACCATTCCTGGTTAAATGTCATTTGAAATTATTACAATTTAGTCTTCCCTTCTTTTTTTTCAGAGCTGGATAAGTCCCTTCTCAGATGCTTCAAATGCACCATTCAGTTAATGCACCCCAAACCTTACCTGCTCCCAAATTGTGTAAAAAAAAAGGTTTCTTTCTCAGATGCTTCAAATGAATCAAATGCACCATAGACTTTTACCCTCCCTAATGTGTATAAAATCAGTTGTGTTCAGCCTGGCAATTTATTTAGTGAAGGTTGGGATCTTATTTAAAGAGCATTTATGATTGTCCTGATTATTTATGTGCTCTCCATGATATGGGGTAGAAGAAATCCACAGCTTTGACCATCATCAAAACATTTAATAAATACTTTCGCATGCCCTTGGTTTAATGCTGTATGAATATTTACAAAGAGTATGAACAAATAAAACACAAAGCAGCAGTGAAATTAAGAATTTTTATGTGTATTTTTATTGTTGATCATATTAAAGATATCTCCCATTTACCCCCCTTTACTCCCATTCTCCCAGCCCCTACCCACCCATGCCCAGGTCTTCACCACCCTATTGCCCATATCCATGGACTATGCATATAAATGTATAAGTTCTTTGGTTTCTCTCTTCTTCTCCCTCCAACCCCACATCAAGGTATGTCAGTCCGTTCCATGCCTCCATAATTAGGGTCTTATTTTATTGGTCAATTCATTTTGCCAAAATATGAGTGGTCAAGCTGGTTCCCACTTAAGAGCATCTGTTGGTTGTTCCATCTCCTTGGAAAGCTTTTATTTCAAATTTTTGCATCACTTGTTCTATCATCTATTATCATCACTGTTATTCTTATTATTCTTAGTTGTTGTTTAAATGTTACTTTCTTAGAGCAATCTTTCCTGATCTTCCTACTTAAAATAGTTTTCCCCCAACATTTTTACCAAGTTATTGCTAAAACTTTATCCTGATTTTAGTTGTGTATTACCATTGCATTTGTCACTATCTGAAATTGTATTATAAATTTCTTTCTTTCTTTCTTTCTTTCTTTCTTTCTTTCTTTCTTTCTTT